>CM075977.1:242035469-242181326 GCA_038087875.1 Malacoraja senta | reverse complement strand
AAGAACTATTAAGGGGACTAACGTGACAAATACAGATGAGGAAACACTGTTTCTCCAAGAGAAGTTTGTGGTAAAATGATAGAGACGGGCAGAGTGCTGTGGTTAGGTTCAATCAGAATCACCAGGGATCCTTTTCCTGACAGTAATTATCACAACAGCTTTGTGGAGGAGCAGAGGACCTAAAGAAAAATCCAAGATGCCAGATTAAGGGGAAATAAAGAAATATCTTGCTCCAATCCATCAGGGAAAGCAAAAGGCCCTGCCTGTAACTTTGGAGACGTTTGGTACCTTAGAGTAAATCCCCTGATTGTTTTTAGTGCCAGAGACCACAATAGGGCCTCCGTCAACTTATGATAAACTGGCCCTCTTCCTCTCATTAATCCTTGCTATTTCTTTTGGGACATACACAGTATCATCCTATGCATGGAGGATTTGCAAAATATTTAACATGTTTGTGCATGGAGCTGGTGATCGGATTTCATAAATGGTTTTGAACATACTGGAGAAAATCATGCTCTAATTAACATGAGTTGTGACTGCTGAACATAGCCGGTCTACAGTCCATCACATTTGTTCATGATTCAGTCACATTCTAGCATGCTATGAAATACTTTAGCAAAATGCTGCCTATACGTACAAACACCTCCAAGACAAAGAAAAGGTTGTGGTAATACCACTGGATGAAAATAAGATCGACATAAGGTCAAACAAAACTTTTAACATTTTATTTTATATTTCCTTCATGCCTACCTCCTATGGCTGGACAAGAAAAAAGAAAGAAAAATCCACATGAGATGCCAAGGTCATTTGCATCATACTGCCAATTGGAAAATTAATATTAAACTTTTTTCTCTTATGAAGAATTTATTTCTAGAGTACCTTTCATGTCCTCGGGGTGTCCCAAAACACTTCACAGTCAAAGTATTACTTTTGAAGTGCAGTTATAAAGGTAGAACCAGCATCTGATTTGCACACACCAAGTTCCCAACAAATGGAAATGAGATAAGATGGGATGGTGAGGCTGTTCTGCACATTATAGTGATGATGCTAGGAAAAGTAAAACTTAGCATCAATTGCTCCTTTACATGAGATTTTCTGTTGTCGTTTATTCAAAAGTTGACCCTCTATCCCAATTGTCTGTGTGGACCATTGCCTACCTGAGCTGGTACGGTTTGCCTGAATTTAGCCCATATCCCTCTAAATCTTTTCTATCTATATATGTGTCCAAATATCTTTTAAACATTGCAATTGTACCCACCTCTATCACTTCTTCTGGCAGCTCATTATGCATAACCACCACCCTCTGGGGTTCCCTTTTAAATCATTCATCTCTCACCTTGAAGCTATGTCCTCTAGTTTTAGACATGTTTATCCTGGGGAGAAAATAAAATTGTAGCCATTCGCTTTATCTCTGCCCCGTTACAAACTAAAGGCTGGATTATCCACTTAAAAAACTGACAAAGTGATGGCTTTCCGTGAGACTAAACAATTACTATACCAAGCACTGGACTGGTGGTCATTAACTGCAGATTGCTCTTCTGAAATTCTCATCTCTTACCCGGAGCTTGTGTTCAATGATTAGATTCATTAGTCACCCCTGCTCAAAAAGCGTGGTACAGAAAGAACTGTGATTTCTGGCTCAAATTTATTTCACTGTGGCTTTTGTGCGATGAAGGCATTTATTGAGAAAATCAAATATCTTAATCACAGAGTAGAAACAAGCAACTGCAGATGCTGGTTTTAAAAAAAGACACCAAGTGTTGGAGTAACTCAACGGGTCACTCAAGACTCAAGAGTCAAGACTTCTTCAGAGTCTGAAGAAGGGTCTTGACCTGGAACAGGGAAAGTCCGTTCTCTCGAGATGCTGCCTGTCCTGCTGAGTTACGCCAGCAATTTGAGTCTTTTTAAAATCTTAATCACAGACTGGCTGAACTGCAAGTTTATTTTTTTTAAATTTGTGCATCATCTTGGTCTCAATAATCTTTCATTTACACTGCAGAGCCTGCAATTATTCTGTTTTATTCATTATTCTTCTCTTGATCAAGTAATCATATATTGCCCAGTTGAAGCTTTGGCCTTCTTTTCTTGTCCCATTCACATTACTTTGCATGACTAAAGCCAAAGCTTAATAATAAGGAAAGGCGGTAACATCCAGACTGTTGTATATTCTTAAAAAAGGGTGGCATAGTGCCGCAGCTGGTAGACCTGCTGCCTCACAGTGCCAGACTTTCAGGTTCAATCTTGATCTTGGGCACATTCTCCTTGTGACCGCATGGGTTTCCTCCCACGTCCCAATTTTGTGCGGGTTTGTAGGGTTAATTGGCTGCTGTAAATTGCCGCGAATGTGTAGCGAATGGATGCGAAAGTGGATGCGAAAATGGATGCGAAATCACCCATTCACACAGATCTAGTGTGAATGGGTGATCTATGTTTGGTGTGGACTCGCTGGGTTGAATGGCGTGTTTCCATGCTGCATTGCTAACAAATATTAATTTGTGCCCTTAGAATTGTCATGTAGAATTGGTCATAACATTTTCTCTATCTTGATCCTCAACAATGGTGCTCCTTAGGATTGTGTGCTCATTCCCCTGCTCTATTCGCTGTGTACCCATGGCCAGGTATAGCACCAACTCAGTGTTTAATTTCGCCACTAACACCACTGATGTCAGGCAGATGTGCAACAATGATGAGAGAATATACAGGAAAGAGGTTGAGAACCTTGCCTCATAGTGTAAGAATAGCTACCTAGTTCTTAATGTCAGCAACATAAAAGAGTTGTCTGTTGTCCTCAGGAAGTGAAGGCATGAACACAACCATGTTCTCACTAACAAACTGCTGTAGAGATGGTTGACAGCCATATCACCAGCAATCTAACCTGATCCCTTTACTTTGATAAAGTGATCAGTGTATTTACTTTCTTAGACAACTGCGAAGAGTTAGCATATCCACAAGGAATTTCACAAACTTTTACAGATGCTCCATAGAATGTATTCCAACAGGATGCATGTCATCCTGATATGACCCCTGCTCTGCTCTTGACCGCTTGAACCTGCAGAGAGTGGTAATCGCAGTGCAGTCCATCACCGCGCATCACTTTTTTCCATCAAGTCCATATTCTCAGTACATAGCATCAAGAAAGAAAGAATGCTTGCTATCCCAACCATTCCCTTTTTTCTACATTCTACCTTCTTCGAAAAGATACTGGAGCTTGTAAGGCCGGACATCCAGACTTAAGAACATCCTGTATAGGAAGGAACTTCATATGCTGGTTTAAACTGAAGATAGACACAAAAAGCTGGAGTAACTCAGCGGGACAGGCAGCATCTCTGGAAAGAAGTAAGGGGTTACGTTTCAGGTCAAGATCCTTCTTCAGACCATCCTCTTCCCCACTTTTCTTAAGAACATCCTCTTCCCCACTGCTTTCAGACTCCTGACCAATTTACCCCCCTTCTCGAGATGCTGCCATGTACTCTTACTCCTTACTTTATATCCTTCTGTTATTCCTAATGGCATTACAGTATTATTTTGCATTCCTTCCACTTACACTACATTCTTTGCACCTTTCTGCAGTTTTTCATTCGTCATTGGAATTATCATTGGATCTATTATAATGTATACTGTGCACTCGCTGAGCTTCAAGCAAACAAGGAGTTTAATTGCACCTTAGTGTACATGACATAAAACTAATCAGAATCTAAATCTGTATCTGAATTATTAATTGGCCTTCACTATTTTGCAAATTAAAATACATTGTAATTGTGTAAGATATTTTTATTGTAGCTGGGTCCAGCAATAGGTAGACATGTATTCACTGTTTTAAAGGAATATGTTAAATCCAGTTCTTTATTTGGAAAATATATTGACCAACACTGCATCACTTCCAGGAATAGAAAATGCATATTTACTGCACGTTTTAAGTTCCTATCTCCGATTTTAAGTGGTCATGCATTTGAGTTCAGAAGATAGTATATCTCCTGAGTCCTATTTAAGTGCCCAGCTACATACTAAAAACAAATAAATCAATTTCCTTCAATCTGCTGAATGGCAGTGCATGGTTTAGTTTGGGCACTTCAAACTCATATTGACCAACGCTTAAAAGCTAACTCACATCCATGCCCAATGTCGATCTTACACATGCGCACACACATACACACATATCAATAGAGTGCTCTGACAGACAAAGGAATTTGCATTAGAAATCAATACGGTTCTTCTTCAAATGAACAGCTTGGGCTCTAAATATAAAATGCTATTTAATCCAGAAGCCTGCAAAGAGATGTCAATGACAAATGGTCATGAAGAAGAATTCAGATTAGAGGCAGAGAATTTCACACACCCACAACTCTCTGTGTGAAAAACGTTTTCCTCATCTCCGTTTTAAATGGCTGACCACTTATTCTTAAACTATGGCCCCTGGTTCTGGACTCCCCCAACATTGGGAACATGTTTCCTGCCTCTAGCGTGTCCAACCCTTAATAATCTTATATGTTTCAATAAAATCCCCTCTCATCCTTCTAAATTCCAGAGTATACAAGCTCAGCCGCTCCAATCTATCAACATATAACAGTCCCGCCATCCCGGGAATTAACCTCATGAACCTAAGCTGCACTCCCTCAATAGCAAGAATGTCCTTCATCAAGTTTGGAGACCAAAACTGCACACAATACCTCAGGTGTGGTCTCACTATGGCCCTGTACAAATGCAGGAGGACCTCTTTGCTCCAAGAGTTGCAACAATGTCGCAACATTTTTTTGTCGCCGCTGGATTTTGAAATGTTCAAAAACTTTCGGCAACCCTGATACATCAGTTAATGATGCCGGCATTTTTAATTGATATTTTACATTTAGTTAGATTTGAATTCAAATTTGTCATGTCTACGAGCGAAGCAGTTTCTGAATTGTTGGCGGGGAATGAGGGGTAACGAGGCTGCAGGATATTGACAATCATCTCTTTTATGGTACAATAATATGAGAGAATAAGTTTCCATGAAATGCCATAGCACGGATTAACTGATGCAGCACAAGGACAAAAGATCACAATTCAAATGTTAGAAAGCACATACCTAAGCATTAGATGTTAATTGTTTTCACAGTCTTACAAATGTTTTAAAACAATTAACTGTAAAAGAAATGATTAATGTCCTATATTGCAATGCATGATAGGTCACAGTAACATTTAATTGAGGCAGTGTAAGCTCCTTTTTTAGGTAATGATCAATACACCTTTTATATCTGAGTGACAAGATTATTTTTAATCATATTTATTTTCCAGTGTTCTATTTGTGAATAATTTTGTGTTAGAATCTTTTGGGAGGTTTCCGGTCATCTCAGCAGTATGTTGTGACATCAGTTCAAACATATTGAATAAAAAAACAATGGAAAGATGGTCCAAGTTATTAGGAACAAGACTCGGCTGCATGGGTGAAAACACTCATATTTAATGTAGGTTGGTGCATGCATAGGTGCCTTTCAGTGCATCTGTACTCCCACACTCACACATGTGGTTTCAGGCACAGATGCACTTCCTCATCCTCTCCTCGTGAATCCCTTGCACCCTCTTGGAAGGACAGGCAGGAAGGGAAATGGGGAATTATAGCACTGCTAATAAGAGAGAAATGAAGTATAGTTGTGAGAGATTATGTATGCTGAGAAGACATTGAGTCCATTTGTACATAAATTAAAAAACAGCAAGGGATAAAAGATACAGGTGGGTGTAGTTTATAAACCACACTGTAGGAAAGGGTGTAAATCAACAAATAATGGGGCCATTAAAAAAAGAGCAGTAAAATAATTAATTTAGCCCTCATTTAGATTGGGTTAATCAAGTTGAAAGGGGTAGCTTTAAGAACAAATTTAAAGAGTGTGTTTGGCATAGTTTCCTGGAGCAATATGTTGAGGCCAAGCAAAGAACAGGCTATCTTGGATATGGAAATGGATAATGAGGCAGGTTTAATAAATGACCTCAGAATCAAAGTTTCCCAGGCAGCTGTGTTCATAGCATGATCAAATTTTGTATTCCATGTGAAAGCAAGAAACATGGGGCAGAAACAACCGTAAAACAAATTGCAATGGAATGAGGATAAAGAATAGTGGGCTGATAAATGAACAGGAATGACAGTTGGTAAGCAGTGGCAACTATTAACAGAAGTAATTTATGTCGCTCAGTAAAAATGTATCTCAATAAGGAGAAAACATTCAAGGATTCAAACGCCCCGCCTTACCTCTCTGAGCTGCTCCACCTATATGCTCCTGCCCGGTGCCTCAGGTCAGCTGATCAGCTGCTCCTTGAGGTACCAAGGTCTAAGCGGAAGCTCAGAGGGGATAGAGCTTTTTCTGTTGCTGCTCCGGCACTCTGGAACACCTTGCCGCTGCACATCAGACAGGCCCCCTCACTGTCCATCTTCAAATCCTCCCTAAAAACATATTTTTATTCTTTGGCTTTCGGCACTGGCTGAGGCATTGCCCCTGTTTTTGGTGCTTTTAATGTCTTTTAATTTTTAGTGTGTTTTTTATAGTCCTTCGTTTTACGGTTTTTAATGGTTTTTAATTGTTTGTAATGGCTTTTTGTTCGTGATTTCTCATGTACAGCACTTTGTGGCAACTGTGGTTGTTTAAAGTGCTTTATAAATAAAGTTATTATTATTATTATTATAAGGAGTTTGTGTGTGTGAATCTTGGAAGTTAAAGGGGCGGGATGGATGAATCTTGGAAGTTAAAATGAGTATAAAGTCAAGATAAAATGTAAAGAGAAGCATAAGTTAGCAATGCACCCAAGGACTAGTCTCACATCTGGAAAAGGAAGGCAAAGGAGATAATAAACAAGGAGAAGTGGCACTGGCTGGTACAGTGCTGCAGTGGTAGAATTACTGCCTTACAGCGCCAGCGATCCATGTTTGATCCTGACAATGGATGCAGTCTGTACGGAATTTGCAAGTTCTCCCTGTGACCACGTGGGTTTTCTCTGGGCACTCCAGTTTCCTCCTACATTCCAAAGACGTGCAGGTTAAATGGCATCTGTAAATTGTAAATTGGCTCTAGTGTGTGGGATAGTGTTAAAGTACAGGTGATCGCTGGTCAGCGTAGACTCGGTGGGCCAAAGGGCCTGCTTCTGCACTATCTCCAAAGTCAAAAGATAAATTATGAGGAAAAACGAGTGGGAAATAAAAACATGGGAAATATAAGAGGGTTTTTTTAAATAAAAGGGGAGAACTGCAGGAAACCTCTGACCTGCTACAGAATGATGCTGGTGCAATAGTTAAACATGTATGTTGCATCAGTCTTTACTTTAGAAGATGGGTGATACAGTGATAGAATCATTGTCTTCAGTTCTACCATACCGTGTGTAATCTCGCTCTCCTTCAGTATCCCAGCACCATGTGTCTTGATTGGTTAATTGGCCACAGTAACTGGCCCTTGGTATTTTGATGAGTGGTAAAATGTGGGAGGAGTTGGGGAGATGCAAAATAAAACAGAATTAGTGCAAATTGGTGCTTGATGGGCAGTGTGGGCCTTGATGAACCAAAGGGCCATCTTTCCATGTTCTAAATTGCTCTGGCTTGAAATAGCAAGCCTTCTATTAATACTCAATACTGACGAGTAAGAAATAGATCCTGTCAAATTTCACTAGAGAATTGATATCAGGAAAAATAATGGGGCTACAGACTGATAAATTCATTGACCCAGATGATGTAAAAGAAAGATGTATCAATTCCCAAAGATCCGTAGATTCTAGAGAGGTGTCAAAGGATTGGAAGATTGCTAGTGTTACATTGCCTTTCTTCTTCTTATCGAGTCTGCACACAAGATTAGAATTTGTTCAGCCAGAGCTGAAAACATTTCTCGTCATTTGCATACAATGGTGTCTGACTTGCGCTTCTTGTGCTTTTTGTGCGTGGTGGTGAAAAGATTGGTGAAAACAAGGCCGCAACATGAACGCTCTTTCCTTGACCCCATTGCTTTTCTAAAAGGGAGGGAATCAATAGGAGGCGACTTTTGGCCAATTAACCGCTCACACTAGCTCCATGTCACCCTCCACTTCGCGTTCACTCCCCATATACCAGGGGCAACTTCATCTTTGGGATGTGGGGAGAATCATGTGAATAATGTTGTGCCTGCTCCCTCTCCCCTGTGATTTGGGGAAAAATAATTTAAAAAGAGACATTCCAGAGAAGATTCACTGGGATGATCCTGCGCATGGAGGAGTTGTTTTACGATGGAGGATTAAATTAATTGAACTTCTCTCAATGAAGATTAGAAGAATTAAAACCAACATTAGTTGAACATATATGACTCATTAGGCTAAATAGGACAAATGCTAAGATAGGCACAAAATGCTGGTGTAACTCAATGAGTCAGGCAGCATCTCTGAAGATAAAGAATATGTGACATTTTGGGCCGGAACCCTTTTTCAGTCTGAAGAAAGGTTCCTACCTGAAAGGTCACCTATTTTTCTCTTGAGTTGCTGCCTGACCCGCTGAATTACTCCAGCTGTCCAGTATATACCAGCATTTGCAGTTCTTTCCTCCAAATGCTGAGAGGATCCTTCTCAGGGCAGGTCCCAACTAGAGGACATGGGCTCAGAATAAGGAGATTCTGATTTAATACTGAAATGGAGAATCATTTTTTTCCAGAGGTTTGTGAGTCTTTAGAACTCCTCGCCATGGAGAGGAGGAGCCAGCATCCCTGTGTACATTCAAGGCTAAGATAAATGTCTAATTATGTTAAGGTCTTATAATCACCCGTGGTCCCTTCAATTCCTAACATTCTTCTCCATCAGTGACCCCTTATCCTCACCATTGTCCTAGCCTCCCTCAGACCTACCTCATTCTCTCTTGCAACTTGTGACTATATACACTCTATATATTTTTCTGCAATGGACACCTTTCCCCTCTCTTCTTGCATGTTCTAACCCCTTTGTGTCTTCATTCTCCCACTACCATGAATCACCCGTTCACATTAGTTCAATGTTATCCCACCTCTCTTGTGATCCCACACTCCCCAGTAATGTGATCTTATCCCTATCCTCCATATGTGCTATCACTGAAAGTGCCTCCTCGACATTGTGCTTTGATGGAGGACTGATGGCGAAGGTCTCAGGCTATTGGATATACTACCAGACACCCCAGTCAAGCAGATGTTGGGTGGAAAAGGTGCAGGATATCCAATACCTTGCTGACCATCGTGACCACAGCATCCTCAGAAGAGTTAAGACAATCTACATCTCAGGCATGCAAGGACCCACCCTGCAGTGAGCTCCAAATAGTGGTGAACTTATCCAGGATGGGGAGGCAATCAGCTGCTGCTGAAGGGAATATGTTGCGGAACCCTGGCTCTGCCTAAAACATGTGCTCATATTTCTATACTACTGCGGCATGGTAATTAACATATGTGAATGGCACAATGCTACAGCAGATAGTCTGGTGCAACCCATGCTCTAACCTGACAACTGCTCTGTGAGGAGTTTGCACATTCTCCTTGTGAACAATGAGTTTTGTCTGGGTGCTCTGGTTGTCTTCCATATCCCAAAGCATGGTTATTGTAAGTTGCCCCTGGGCCAAACATTCATCACAGAGCAGTTTCTTGTATGAACCAACAGTGGTTCAAATATATATCCAAAAGATATTGAGGGAAAGACATAGATTGCATTGAAGCTGTAATAATGTGCTTGAAATATATTTTATGTGAAATGTTTGAACAGAGATACTCTAGGGTAGATACAATGTGAATAGTATAAATCTGGAGTAGTATTTGAGTATTATGTGAAGAATAAATGATGCTGAGCTATACGTTCCACCCAATAGATGTTTTTTTTATTTTCAGGACCAGGAGTCTAGAAATTCTTCATCAACTCTTGGTTGGTTAGACGTGTGCCTCTGTCAGGTTGTAGATTCATATCTCATTTCAGTGACTTGTGAACAAAGTCTGTCATAGTCAGATATATAAGTTTCGAGAGGAGATAATAAATTAAGGCATCTTCTCCCCTCAATTGAAAAATACCATGCATCATTGTGTCCTGGCCAACATTATCGCTTCTGAACTTCACAAATGTAGGTAAACACAAGTGCTGGAGAAACTCAGCGGGTGCGGCAGAAGGAAATAGGCAATGTTTCGGGCCGAAACCCTTCTTCAGACTGATGTAGGATGGGGGGGGGGGGGATGGGGAGAAGAAATGAAAAAGGAAGAGGAGGTGCCCGAGGACTGAGCTGAGGGCTGAGGATTTTCCAGCATCTGCAGTTCCTTCTTAAACAAATGTAGGTAATCTGGTCTTGACTATTGATTGTGGGCAATTTAACTTCTGTATTTCTGGTATTATTACAGTGACCAAAGTTTAAAAATCCTTCATTGAAGATAAAATACTTTGGGATGCCCTGACAAGCATTGTCTTCCTGCTGACTGGAGAGCATGCTACAAAAAAGCTTTTCACTGTTCTTTGGTACACGTGACAATAACTAACTAAAAAAAATGCTCATGGTCATTTCACTGCCCATTAAACATTTCCAAATAATTTTGGCAGATGTTAAAAATTTGTGTTGCATTCACCATTTTCTACAATAGTATATTTATCATTTAAAACGTTTTGGCAGATGTTAAACATTTGTGTTGCATTTACCATTTTCTACAATAGTATATTTATCATTTAAAAAGTTTTGGCAGATGTTAAACATTTGTGTTGCATTTACCATTTTCTACAATAGTATATTTATCATTTAAAAAGTAACACTTGGTGTCTTTCATAGTCCTTTCAGTGCAAGACAAAGTGCATTGTATTCAACAAAATACTTTTTAGTGCAAATTACATTGTAATACAGGAAACACAGGACTAAATGTATATTCATCCTGCTCTTTTAAACAGATATAGGAAATTGCATGATTTATCCTTGATGATAATGATTGTGGGGGTGGAGGTGAATATTGGATTGTGCAATAGATATTTGCCACAACTTCCTGATAACATTGTTTCTATGCCTGTCTTGTACATTAATATATTCAAGAGATGTGGGTTGATCGTTTGGTGTTAGGATTGTATATACAGTGCATTCAGAAAGTATTCAGACCCCTTCACTTTTTCCACATTTTGTTACGTTACAGCCTTATTCTAAAATGGATTAAATTCTTTTTTTTAAAATCATCAATCTACACACGATACCCCATAATATAAAAAGCAAAAGGCGTTTTGAAATTTTTGCAAAGTAATTAAAAAGAAATAACTGAAATATCACATTTACATAAGTATTCAGACCCTTTACTCAGTACTTTGTTGAGGCACCTTTGGCAGCGATTACAGCCTCAAGTCTTCTTGGGTATGACACTACAAGCTTGGCACACTTGTATTTGGGTAATTTCTCCCATTCTTCTCTGCAAATCCTCTCAAGCTCTGTCAGGTTGGATGGGGTGGGTCGATGCACAGCTATTTTCAGGTCCCTCCAGTGATATTCGATCGGGTTCAAGTCCGGGCTCTGGCTGGGCCACTTAAGGACATTCACAGACTTGTCACGAAGTCACTCCTGCAATGTCTTGGCTGTGTGCTTAGGGTCGTTGCCCTTTTGAAAGGTGAACCTCCGCCCCAGCCTGAGGTCCAGAATGCTCTGGAGCAGGTTTTCATCAAGGATCTCTCTGTACTTTGCACCGTTCATCATTCCCTCAGTCCTGACTAGTCTCCCAGTTCCTGCCGCTGAAAAACATCCCCACAGCATAATGCTGCCACCACCATGCTTCACCGTGATGAGCAGTGCTTGGTTTCCTCCAGACGTGACGCTTGGCATTCAGGCGAAAGAGTTCAATCTTGATTTCATCAGACCAGAGAATCTTGTTTCTCATGGTCTGAGAGTCCTTTACGTGCCTTTTGGCAAACTCCAAGCGGGCTGTTATGTGCCTTTTACTGAGGAGTGGCTTCCGTCTGGCCACTCCACCATAAAGGCCTGATTCGTGGAATGCTGCAGATGTAGTTGTCCTTCTGGAAGATTCTCCCAATCTCCGCAGAGGAACTCTGGAGCTCCGTCAGAGTGACCATCGGGTTCCTGGTCACCACCCTCACCAAGGCTCTTCTCCCCCGATTGCTAAGTTTGGCCGGACGGCCAGCTCTATGAAGAGTCCTGGTGGTTCCAAAGTTCTTCCATTTAAGAATGACAGAGGCCACTGTGCTCTTCGGTACCTGCAATGCTGCAGAAATTGTTTTATATCCTTCCGCAGATCTGTGTCTCGACACAATCCTGTCTCGGAGGTCTACGGACAATTACTTCGTCTTCATGGCTTGGTTTTTGCTTTGACATGCACTGTCAACTGTGCGACCTTATATAGACAGGTGTGTGCCTTTCCAAATCATGTCCAATCAATTTAATTTACCTGTGGTGGACTCCAATCAAGTTGTAGAAACATCTCAAGGATAATCAATGGAAACAGGATGAACCTAAGCTCAATTTTGAGTGTCAGAGCAAAGGGTCTGAATACTTATGTGAATGGGATATTTCAGTTATATTTTTTAAATTATTTTGCTAAAACTTCTAAACACCTGTTTTCGCTTCTTCATTCTGGGGTATTGTGTGTAGATTGTTGATTTAAAAAAAAATCTAATCCATTTTAAAATAAGGCTGTAACGTAACAAAATGTGGAAAAAGTGAAGGGGCCTGAATACTTTTTGAATGCACTGCATGCAGCTCCTCGGGAGATATTGGAGTACCTTACAATTAGTGAATCATTTTAGCAATGATGACTTGTTTGGCAGCCATTTATTGTGCAATAAAGTCTCACAAACAGCAAGGAGGAAATGAACCGATATTGTAGTTTCCTTTAGTTGTGTTCACTGGGGGATAAATATGAGTCAAACCATTTAGGCGAGCAGCCTTGATTTTCAACTCGTGTCACGGCACCTTTGACATCTATTTGAGAGTAAGCCCAGAGCTGTGTTTGACATTGCATTTCAGGTGAATTTCCAAATGTGGAGGACTACCTTTCTACTGCAATGAAATACTCAGCTAATTTATCTGCTCCCATCTATGGAACTGGGTAGTTGCCCGTAAAAATAATGTGATTGAGTTTCATAGGCAAAGAAAGAATTGGTCTGTGTGTGTCTTGTCTCAAACATATTCCGTCATTTATTTTCAATTCCAAACGACAATCTATGTTCATATGTTTACATATTTATTGATTGGCAAAAATTCATGATAAAGTGATAAAATAATTTCTGTAAATCATTGTGTCAATTGAAGTAAGATCAATATTTTTTTTCAAATTATTATTTGATAGATTTACACTGTGTGACGGTGGTTTTATTAGAATTTTTTTCTAGCGCAACCTAATATATGTGAAACAATGACGATTCCTGCAGAAAGCAAAACCCACTATGCTGCATTCTTCTGATCTTCCCCCAAAATTATGGCAGATGGATATCATTGGTGTGGTATTGCTTTTTTTTAAATGAACTTATTACTAAGTTACTTGATAGCCTTCCCTCTTCTTCGTAACCTCCCCGAGCCAGGCATCTCTCCCTCCAGAGTGATAGATTCAAATGGATCAGTGGCAGGGCCTTTCGGCCCACCATGTCATGATGGTCATTGTACTTATTCCATTTACCCACATTTTGCCTGTAGCCTTTTACATCCAGACATGGAGAACATATTTTCAACCTACTCAAATATCTTTATAAATGTTATGATTTGGTCACCTCATTTGATATCCCCTTATGTGTTTCAGAATGAAATGTTTTTTCATAATGCTCCTCTGATGTGCCTTGGGATGCTTTATCAATCTTAAAGACACTCATAAATATAATTTATTGTAGTCTTTACAGCATAGCTGTGACCTGGTGTGTATAAATGTTTCAAGAACAAGCCTTTAGAGAACATATGAGGATCCTCAGAGGAGGTGAATGCAAGGGAATATTTTGTAAATTGATTTTTAAAATAAATTGAAGCAAACAATTCAACTGGGACACATCTACGAGAAACACTTCCCATTCTTCGAACTAACAAATGGTTTAACAGGAATCTGGAGCTTAAAATGATTGGCTTTGCTGGAATCAATTCCAGTGAGTATAACTCAGAGATATTTTAGAATTTCAGTTCATGTTGCAGAGAATAATTCATATTTTACTTATTTATTTATTTGGAAGTGATAGTAATGGTTAATAATAAAAGAAAATGTTTTGAGCATGGATATTTTTGTATGTTCAGCATTACTCTGTGGAGCTAAATAAGAGAAAAAAAGATTGTTAAGAATATTACCTTTCTCTGACAAAGAAAACAGATTCGGGTGGGGTTATGCATAATCACAAACAGATGTGGATGAAATATTCAGCCTGGTTCCACCTCAAGTCTACATATTTTATTTCTCAATTGTATTAGTATAATTACAGTATTAACAATCTGTCTCAACCAGACAGGAATGTCATCTGTTCTTTCATGTCAAAATGACTTGAATATTACATTGATTAAGACCATTGCCTGTATTCTAAAGACACTCATTCAAGTCAATTTAAAGGATTCTTCCTGAAAGGAAGTGTTGGATTCTTTTTTTGGACCGCTGAAGGCAGCATCTATCATCATGGATTCTCACCATCTGGGCCATCTGCTCTCTTCTCATTGGATAGGAGGTAAGAAACCTGAAGTCTCTCGGCACCAGTTTTCGGAAGAGCTACTTTCCTACAACCATCATTTTACCAACCTGCACACCCCTAATCCTACCCCGACAACAGAACACTATGGTCCATCTCGTGCACTAGCATGGATTTGTTCTTTTTTTTGTACTAATTGTGTTTTTGTCTTTTTTTTGCACAGTTATTTATTTTAGAAATTTTAGGTGGAATTTATATTTTTGTATTTTTGTCTGAGTCTGTGGTTTGTGATGTTGCTGCAAACAATGTTTTTTTATTGTACCAGTACCTCAACATACTTTTTTCATTTGACAATATACTCAACTTGACATGACTTGACCCTTTTTTGTCATTGATTGTCCTGGATGTCTCTGATTCCATGCCCCACCAAGCCATGGATCATAGTAGGTGTTCCACGGCCTTATAGTCATTGCACTGCTTTATATTGAATTCCCTCCCATGCTGGATGGGAAGTTAGCTGAAATAATGTCAGTAAAGCCTGCTCTTTCATCTCAAAAGCATCTCCTGCTTTTGCACTGGAACGGATCAACACCTACCCAGCATATTCTCTTGCCCAGCGCTAAAACGCCTCCCATCTTTGCACTTAGTATGTTTTGTTTAGGACTATATTTAATGAAGATGCATTACATCCAATTTCTTCTTTCTTTTCAATCATCTTTTTGATACATCATCATTGTCCCATATGATTAATTCCCTGGCTGCTGCATCACTGATTGATTGCCTTGCCTACTGTTTGAAACACCATTTCTAGTTTCCATCCAGGTTTGATTCTTTTAAGACTCAAGGTGACCTTTAATGTAAGCAGTTAACTTTCTTGCATATATTGAGTAGTCAATCTTCTTCACCTACTCATGAATTCACACTGCATTCTCTGTCTATTTGATATATATTAATACTTTCCCAGGCATCCTTGTTTTCCCTTGGGAGCCAAGACTGAGTCTTGCAAATCCAGTTTGACTCAAATTTCAAATAAAGCTGTTATTTAGCAGCAGCATTTCGTTTTCCAGCCTTCTGCAAATCGAATACTTATGTCATTTTGCTGAGCACTTTAGCTTTTTCAAAGCTGAAATCCTACGAAATTAGTAATATATAGTTTACACAGATCAATATTGCAGGGTCTTGAGAAGAGATTGATTTTGCTCATATGGGAATTTCACCTTATTTATCAAAAGTAGCTTTCCCACATTCCTGGAAATGAGACACTTTAACTCATCTAATCTGTAAAAAGGGCCACTGGCTTCTTTGTCAGTTTACTGCTTTATTTGCAATTCTCACAACAGGGATCCCAACAATCTGTATAGTCTACTCCCTCTTCAATGCATATAAAGGACAATTAGATACCTATGCAATTTTAACCTGAATTAATACTTTCAACAAAAATAAATTACAATCACACTCAATTCCTGAAGTATTTCCAGTAAGGTGATCGCCCTTGTAAGACTTTGTTCTTTATGATATTGCTAAGATATTTTCAAAATATAAGTGCTCTGATTTGATTGGGAGCTGAGGCGGGTGTGGGCATAATGATTCATTTACCTAGAAACAAGGAACAGCAGATGCTGGTTTATGAAAAAAGACAGAAGGTGCTGGAGTAACTCAGTGGACCAGGCTGCATCTCTGGAGAACATGGATAGGTGACATTTTGGGTTGGGATTCGTCTTCAGACTCATTCATTTACCATTGCTGCTGAAGTGAGTGACTGTAAACAAAGTCCAAGGTCTCAATGGAGAGTTGTTGTTTCTCATAAATTATCTCTCCACTCAATCTTCAAGATAGGGTGCTGCACTCTGCTATAAAAGATGGAATTGTTGCAGTCAGAAGCTTTGTCGATGGTTCTAATTCACAACCTACTGCCTATTGAAGGCATCATGATACTGGTTCCCAATAAAGTAATCAGTCATTCATGATTAAAAAAAATACCTTTCTTGTTACTGGCAAGATTCTGACAACTATGTAAAGTAGCGATTGGTGATTTAGTGGAATGCGTTGAGGAAAGTATGGGGAGAGATCGAAGGGAAAGGGTGTCAGAGGAAATTTAAACCCACACATTTACCTGCCGCTCCCTTCTTTCAGCTTTCTTCTACCCCCCTTACAATCATTCTGAAGAAGGGTCTTGACCCGAAACATCACCTCTCCGAATTCTTCAGAGATATTGCCTGAACTGCTGAGTTACTCCAACACTTTGTGTACTTCTGTGAAATTTAAAGGGGTTTTAACTTCTTACAAACACTTTTTTCCCAATTTGTTTACTAATGATGGTGTTGATTATCTGAATCAGGTGTTATCTATCTCTTCTATGTGATCAGCATTATGGCCAGCTATTCTTCTTTTCCAGTCTAACAGAGGAGTTTAATCCTCAATAAGGAGGAAAGGCAATGTGGGAGCTGGCATGGCAACTGCCTGCTGCTGGAATTTCCATTGAAATTCACTCTTGTAATAACACATCAAAGTGATGGCTGAGAAAAGGAAGCTTTCACTTCCATTGTTCCTTTTTAATTTATGAGAAACAACAACTCTCCATTGATGCCCACAGAGAGGATGTCTCCACCTAGCCCCAGAAGAAACTTCATCTACTTTGACCCCAAGCAAGAACCCTCCAGGGTCTACCTTGACTTCCCCCTGCATGACAACCCCATCATATTAGTAGACAAAAGCACAAAGTGCTGGAGTAACTCAGCGAGTCAGGCAACATCTCCATAGGCAACGTTTCAGATCGGGACCCTTTATCAGATCTAAAATGTTGCCTATCCATGTCCTCCAGAGATACTGCCTGCCCCATTGAGTTAGTCCACCATTTTGCATTTTGCTCAAGATTCCAGAACCTATAGTTCTTTGTGTCCACATTACCAGACATATCTGTTTGCTCCTGCAGGCATGATCACTGGCTTCTATAGCTTCCTCGCACTCCAAATGCCACTCACATTCAGCCATATAATTCCATCAAATATTGGCTGTGCTCTAATGATGGAGTTAGAGGTACGCAGGCCTCTCAAAAGTGAGTTAGAGAGAGAGGAGCGACATGAAAGACTGAAGATGCTAGAATTTGGAGCAAAAAATAAGCTGTTAGAAGCAGCACCTGTGAAGGCATAAGGATGGGAGATCAGATTCTGTATTTGGATGGGGCTGTGAATTGGTGTTGCAAATTGGGGCCTGGGGGAGGCAGTGGTAACATAACTTGGGTTGGAGGTCAGGGTTTGCTGGGAGGATAGGAGCAGGAATGGTCACTATAAGATTGGGAGGAGAGCCACATCAGGTTATGTAGAGGTCTGATATTCATGCCAAATCTGTATTTGTTGTCCAGGAGGGTTTGCCCCATAAATATAACATCATCACAGAAAGAGAAGCTCCATCAAGAACTGACCAACAATGGATATTCCTCAAAACTACATGGTTTATTTTCACCTTCACAGAGAATGACATGAATGCACCTCTTTTGTGGCAAGTATATAATAAGCACACATAAAATTTGTGACTACAAGTGCCTTGGTCAAATTTTCAGAGAGGTGCAATTCAGCTCAGAAATAACCATAATTATGTTCAATTCCAGAGAAGACCATTGTTCAAATGAATGGCAATGATAAAAGCAGCAAGAAGTGTCTGAATTTCCAGGCCATTGCCCCTTTAGACATGAAAGGCACTGACATTAAGTGTCTAAATTTCTAAGTTATTTTCCCTTTAAATATGAAACACGTTTTTCATTGGCCAAACAATGTGATTGCAGACCTCCGAGAATTACAGTGATTCTCATTTGGTCACGTTTTTTTTCTGGTCTGTAAATGCAGAGAGTACAGTATATCAGTTTTTTTATTTTGACTATCCCTTCAGCTGACTCACGAATGCCCATTCAAAATTGCTGCACTGGAATTTGACTTATTTTAATGGCACAAACTTTCTTGCAACAGAAATATCTGCCCATAATTACTGTTGACAATTCAATTCACAAAACGTGGAAGCTACGAACAACAAAGGAAGTCAGAGTGGCTAATGATAGGTAATTATAGCACTCTTGGTCCATTTTTGCCTGTTTAATTGGCAGCCACAAATTGGATTCCTTCATGCCTGAGTGTCTGCTGAATATAATTTTTTTCTCTATGTTTTAGAGAACAATTTTCTCATGAGCAAAACATAGGAAAGGATTTGAATAAAATTCTAAAATCCCACAGTTCCATGTTTAATTCTTACTAGATAGCTCTTTTGACCGAGGATGTTGCCAGGTTTATGAGGATGTTGGCAGGTTTACGAGAATGTTGCCAGGACTAGAGGGTGTGAATTATAGGGAGAGGTTGAGTAGGCTGGGTCTCTATTCCATGGAGCGTAGGAGGATGAGGGTAGATCTTATAGAGGTATACAAAATCGTGAGAGGAATAAATCAGGTAGATGCACAAAGTCTTTTGCCCAGAATAGGGGAACGGAGGGCCAGAGGACATAGGTTCAAGGTAAAGGGGATAAGATTTAATAGGAATCCGAGAGTGGTGGGTGTATGGAACAAGCTGCCAGAAGAGGAAGTGGAGGCTGGGACTATCCCATCGTTTAAGAAACAATTAGACAGGAAGATGGATAGGACAGGTTTGGAGGGATATGGACCAGGCGCAGGCAAGTGGGACTCGGGTAGCTGGGGCATTGTTGGCCAGTGTGGGCGAAGGGCCTGTTTCCACACAAAGGGCCTGTTTCCAGAGTCACGCTATGCCTCTGAGTTACCACTTCAAAACTGCCCAACTCAATCTCATTCCTGAGGAATAGACTTGCCACACATCCTCCCAACTTGTATGAAGAATTAAATGAATTAGATATTATCTGTTTCGTACAATGACACTCCTTAACTTTCCAGTTGAACGGAACCATCATTATTTAATTTCACTCTTTTACACCCAGTCATGTTGTGAATATATCTTGCTGGAGAATCTTTAAATTTCTTCTTCCCCAGTATCATATCTTTAGTATTTCTGAGCAATTTAACAGTCTAATCCCATTTCCCTTCTATTTCTCATCTATAGCTTACCCTTTGGTATAAAAAAAAATGTGCAAAGCGCTGGAATAACTCAGCAGGTCAGGCTAGGGAAATGTGATGTTTCAAGTTAGGACCCTTCTTCAGTCACCTACTCAGTCTTAAGTTCAGTCTTAAGAAGGGTCTCTACATGAAGTGTTACCTATCCATGATCCAGAGATGCTGCCTGTCTTACTCCAACACTTTGTGGCCTTTTTTTGTAAACCAGCATCTGCAGTTCCTTGCATCTACTCTTTGGTATTACTTGGGTTCTGCATATCAGCTGGTGCTGTACAGCTTCACCTCATTAAAACGTTGTCTTATTTTTTAAGACTCTTCTCAAGAAATTCCATAAAGTAAATGGTGAGGTGCAGCTGAAATTCACCTCAACCTGGAGAGGAGTAATCT
The DNA here is from genome assembly GCA_038087875.1 of Malacoraja senta. NCBI lineage: Eukaryota > Metazoa > Chordata > Chondrichthyes > Rajiformes > Rajidae > Malacoraja > Malacoraja senta. The sequence goes on along the minus strand of CM075977.1, from coordinate 242,161,327 downwards.
TGCACACATTCTTGGATGCCTTATCTCTTCGTGAGAAAAATGGCTTCAGACCCTTAAGTGAGATTTATGTTTGGAAATTATTCAACTGTAAATCTGCCCAAAAGAACCAGAAGAACAACATGCAAAATTAATCTCCAGTGAAATTTCAAATTCATTGATTTGAAAAATTATGGTTCCTGTTTATTCTATTGTTTGCTTTTGTTCCATTAAAAAAACAAAACTTTTTTTTGTCAATCTAATTTTCCCTGATACCCTGATACCTAGAGGGCAACATCCAACTCATTGTTTGTCACTGCTCCTGGACTCCTTCAGCCATGGGTCAAGGTCACAGTGAACTTCAGCCTTCTAGCCTCATTCCTTTTTAGTTCAGATATAGCTCAGAAACAGGCCCTTCAGCCCATGGCTATGTCGATCAGTGATCCCTTTACACTATCGCTTTCCTACACACGAGGAGCAATTTACAATTTCTACCAAAGCCAATTAACCGACAAACCTGTACGTCTTTGGTATGTGGGATGAAACTAGAGCACCTGGGGAAAACCCATCCGGTCACGGGGAGAATGTACAAACTCCGTACAGACAGACAGCACCCATAGTCAGGATCAAACCTGCATCTCTGGCACTGTAAGGCAACTATACTGCTGCACCACTGCGACACAGTGTCTAGTGTTGCTAGTCTTTGACAGATCTCTGAATTTGCTACTCACCGCTGAACAACATACTCAAGGAGAGAAGACTTTATATACTTAATGTCCAGTCCACAGAAGTAGACAAAATAGATATTTGCTTCCCTTACGTTCAGAGGGCTTCCCTTAGGGCTTCCCTCGGGTACAGAAATTCATAGACAAAGACTTCCCTGGCAATCTTTTGCCAGAAGTGCTTGGTTGTAGTCTTGGACAACTTCCTTCCCCTTCCTGAATGCAGGAATTCATTCCTCTTGTAATTTTTACAAACCAGTCCAGGTTTCTCTAATCACCATAGGAGCAATTACCCAGTCCTAATCATTGCAGCATACATTCTTTTCAGCAGCAACACTCCCTATTTACAGGAAGAGTGGAGTTTATATTGTAGAATATCTCTTTATGGCCTGGCTGCTGAAGGCACATAGATCTTAGAAGAGATTAGCAGAGTCACATGTATTGAAATTGTTTAAGTAAATCACCACAATGTGGTTCTGGGAACTTTGCAATGATAAATAACACTATCTATTTAAATTTTACAGACAATATTGGGATTGACATACAACACTGTTTAATGCCAATGAAATGCAATTTCTGGCCTTTGTATTATCAAACTGTTCGTCCAATATCAAACTTTAGTTGACATGAACCTTTCTCCAGTCAGTTAATGGGAATAAAACAATTCAATCATTCAGCCCTTGTGTCCACAACTGATCAGCACCTCAACTTAGGTTACCTGCTGGAGATCCATATTCTTGACATCATTACAAAAATCATCCATATTGGTGGAATTTGCATGATGCATGATTACATCATTTCCATGATGTTTCTAGTTTGCAGCATCTGTTTACTTAATATTCCAGTGTAAGTATAAAATGATCATGGATGCAAGTGAAACACATTTTTTTTACCCACAGCACGTATTGTTTGCTTTAATTGATGGTGTTTTCTGAAATGTTTCATCCATCATAGAGGCTGTAAGCTTTTCTTCAAATTAGTGTGAGTAACTGATTTAGCATTGATCTTAAATGTAGCATGAAATCAAAACTAAAATCAATAAATTGCATATGTTGATTTTTTTTTGTGGGATCTCCTGCAATGAATTGGTTAGTAAATATATTTCCGAGCTTTGCATGGAGCCAAAGATAACTAGAAACTGATAGCCAGAATCTGAGTCTCCACCGTATTTGTCCTTTGCTGTTGAGATGGTAGGTGTAGTGCAACACAAAATGATTGTCTGGGCCATCAGTGATATATCAGCCAATAGACTGGCTTTTGTTTCTCTTCCAGTGATTTATGCTGGGAGAAAAGCTCATCTCAGCACTTAGCAGGTGTAGAATTAGAACCAACTGTGAATTCTCCTTCCATTCGCATTCATAATCTTATTAATTTCACAGATGAGATCATTGGCATAGATTGGGTTGACCGTTAGAACCTTTATTCCAGGGTGGAATTGTCAAAAACTAGAAGAGGTCCACAGTGGACTCCAGCTTGTTTTCTGCCTGATTATAGAAGTACAGATATCTGATGCGTCAACTCTCCATTGTGGAAGTCATGAAGTGTGAGCAAGGTTATGGAGGGATAAAGCAAGCTAGAATTATTGAGAAGGGAACAAGACTGGGTAGGGTATTGTAGGTTCTCACCTACTAGTTTAACCAAGCATAGTCTTAACTTTCTTAAACAAGGACCATCAAGGAGTGTAACTCTTTAACATGGCAGCTTTATTGTAGCAGTAGGTAACCACCCAATACATTGTTTTGAGGTAAAAGTTGCACTTAATAATGGTAGACATGACTATGAATGCAGAATGAAAGACGTAATGCATCCAAACTCATATTTGAGGTATATTTATCAAATGCTGCATTTTATTTATTATCCTCATTTGTAAATGTAGGGGAGCTAACATAGAAAGGAAAAAATCACATCAAATCTTGATCCAAAACAATTCAATCAAAGAGGTTAATTGCAAATGTAAACCATAAAATTATAAAGAAATATTTTAAATTAAAAATGGCTATTACCCTTGGTAATCCATTAGCATGCTGAAACATATCATAATGAAGGAACAGGAGTTTATTTTAAAGATATCTAATTAACAAATTATTTTATAATGGTGTTTAATGCATTTATTCTTGTCATTTTAGGAGGATATGAAGTTACAGTAACAAAAAAGAAAACACACATGCAGCTATAATATATCAAACCTACTACTTAACAGCAAGATTCGCGAAGATTTAATAGAAAACATCAATTCAATTAATCAATCAGTTAATTTTATTTACTTTTCATTACCTTTTATTGTAGCAAAATGTTCAAAAGTGCTTAGTAGACAATTTTGGAAATGTGGTTAGTCTTCTAATGCACAAAAGACTATCGCCAATCAACAGCTGCAATACCTTCATGAGTTCTGCAGCTTTCATGACGATGAAATAATACGTCAACTGTATTGTCACTCCATTTATTTGATTTATTTAAATTGTTCTTCATTAAAAAAAATCATGCAGCAATAAACCCAAATAAATGAATATAGTTTATTTTTATTGAAAATCTAGAGGACTAATTTGTTCACTTTTTTTCAACCTATCTAGTTTCTGTTTGTAGAAACATAGAGAAACAATGAAGGAGCCACAAGATAATGCAAATGGTAGAATCTTGGGCAACAAACTCTCAGGCAGTATCTGTGAAAGGAAATTGATAGAGGACATTTTGGATCGGGACTCTTCTTCCGAAGGGGATAGCTGGTAGAAATTGGTGAGAAGAAGAGGTGCGGCAAGAGCTGCTGACAGGTGGATTTAGGTGAGGAGAGGTTGACTGGCAGATGGGTCAGATGGGGGAAAGGAGAGTGGAGATAGTAACCAAGGCTGGAGGTTGAGGGCATATATGAAGGAATCTAATATGGAATGAAGGTGGGGAATGAAATGGAAAACTATGGGTAGAGAATGTGGGTAGAAGGGAACGGAGATGGGGAGAAAAATGGTGAGCCTTGGGGTAGGGTCAGGTGGGCATGAGCAGAAGGAGGAGATGGAGGAGGAGAAAGGATCTGGTTGACGAGAGTGAGTTGAGTGGAAAGAAAAGTGTGCATGTGCGGGGTTGGTGGAAGGAGCCAGGAAAGCTGGAAGCATGAGAAGGACAGGCAGTGGTTACCTGAAACTGGAGAGTTCATTATTTGGGTTGTAGGCTATCCAAGTGGAATATAAGGTACTCTCCTTCCAGTTTGCATGTGCCCTGATTCTGGCAAGTGAGGAGGAGATCGAGGATGAATAGGTCAGAATGGGAATGGGAAGGTGAATTAAAATACCAGCAACCAGGACCTCCAGCTGGCTCGTGTGGCGAGAGTGCAAAGGTTCGGCAAAGTGGTCCTCTGATCTGCCCTTGGTCACAGGTGTAGCAGAGGCTACATTGAGAGCACCGATAGAAGGAAAAGTGTTCGGTGAGCTACACCTCTACGCTCCCTTGTTCCTAATATACAACATCAATTGTACTTTAACACTAGGTTGCTTATTGGGAAAGTCACAACTTTGGTTAGGATGCATTTGGAAAATTACATGCAGTTCTGGTCTGGATGATGTGGAGGCATTGGAGAGGGTACAGAGGAGGTTTATCAGAATGCTTCCTGGATTAGAGGGTTTCAGCTACAGGGTTGGATAACCTTGGATAATTTTATCTGGAAATTCGGAGGTTGAGAGTTGACTTGATATAAATAAAAAAATTATGAAAGGTATAGATAGGATTGACAGTCAGAACCGTTTTCCCAGGGTGAAATTGTCCAATACTGGAGAGTATAGCTAAAAGGTGAGGGGAAAGTTTAATGGAGATGTGTGGGACAAGTTTTTTACACAGAGAGTAGTGGGGCTTGGAATGCATTGCCAGAGGTGGTGGTAAAGGCAGATACGATAGTGGTGTTTAAGAGACTATTGGATTGGCACATAGAAATGCAGGGAATAAAGAGATATGGATCATGTACAAGCCGATGACATCAGTTTAACTTGGCATCATAATCAGCACAAACATTGGGGCCAGAGGACCCACTTCTATGCAATATCGTTCTATGTTCTATGTTTTTAACACACACTGTAGATGTTCAAACCTAAGCGTTGGAGGAATTCAGCAGGTCAGGCAGCATTTGTGGAGGGAATGGACAGACAATGTTTTGGGTCAGGACCCTTTCTTTCTTTGTGGGCAAAATTGCAGCTTTTGGGAGTAATGTAACAATCTCCACTGCCAGTCACAGTAAAAAAGGAACACATTGTGCACAGATCAGAAATAAAAATACAGTCACAGGGCCAGCATTAATGTCTTTCACAACTATCTCACTCCCAAATAAGGGGCAAAAGGTCAAAATAAGGGACAAATTCCCGACAGCAATTTGTTGACCGACTCGGCCGTGGCTGGGTGAATGATGAGTTGGCCCGGGTGCTGGACTGCACACAAAGCCCAGCTGAGGAGCTTTGGCCCGGGCGCTGGACTTTGTGCGTGACATCGCGCGCAAAGTCCAGCGCCCCATCCAACTCATGAACCGATGATCGGCTATGAGAAGGAGGGTTGGTGGTGTCGGCAGTAAGCGAAGGTCCAAAGGTCAGACAGCTGGCCGGGCTGCCGACCGATGGGGTCACAGGCGAGGCGCTGCTGCCGCTGCACTTCATCGGGATGGGTGAGGCGGGGCCGGACGTGGCGCTCTGACCCGACAGTCCTCTCGACCCCAGTAGTAGCAGACAAGGGCAGTCCCATATGAGACAAACCATTTTATCCCAATATACGGGATGTTGACAATTCTATTCACACAGCATCTGCCTGCTTCCGTTTTTCATGATTGGAATTATGGAAAAATAGTGAATAGTCCTCCCTTTACATAATTCTACTTTCAATTTTGAGCTTCAAACTACAATCACTGACCCCTTATTTAATTTGCTCTTCGCAGTAGCTTGGCTGTCACTTAGACCAGACCACGATTTGAGATGTTTATAAGCACACAAGAGAATGTTGTTGTGTTGTCATCCATGTTTTCCAAACTCTGTTGCTGGTTATCTGCAGCTTTTTCAGATTCAGGGACAGTTTCCTCCAACTCCATGGACAGTTTCTCCAGATTCAGGGACACTTTTTCTCAGCTGTCATCAGTCAATTGAATGATTTCTCATCCACCGTCCTGACCTCCCATCGACCTCATTGGAGATCTTTGAACCATCATTAATCAGACTTTATCTTTCAACATCTTGTATCTGTGCACTGATGGCTTGATTGTAATCAGGTGTTTCATTTCTTTGTCTGGATAGCACGGAAACAAAAGCATTATGCTGTACATCGGTACACGTGACAATAATAAACTAAACTACTTTAGCATGCATGAGGAGTTTTTTAAGTATTGACTTGCTCCTGAGTAGATACTGCTACAATTGGGAGTAATGCAGAGAACCCCTGATGGGTATCACATTAGTCACATTATAGCACCTGAATCTGTGGGCTGAAAGCCATAGTGCTAATTTTAATACACTTTTGCCCTGTTTCATAAATGTTTGCCAGTGGTCCAACTGAGTGTTAGCTCCCGAGGCAGAAAACGCTTCACCACAGCAGAAGAAGGCAAAATATTTCTTGAAAATGGTTTTTTTTTCATTTAAAAATACCTCTTTTTAAAATTAGATCTAATTTTTGCACGATGTAAGTTGAACTCAATTTATCCAAAGATCACAAGTTCTTCCAAATACCACACAAAGGGATTTTGCTGACCCCGTTTTAGAACAGGGTCCGCCATAAACTCTCGGGGCTTGCGGAACCTTGCTCATTAACAAATACAAGTGAATAGTCACATGCAGTTTTTGTTCAATGAGGTGGAAAAAAAAGATCAGTTTGAAATTATTTTTCACAGTTAGGGAGCAAATAATCTGCTTTAGAATAGCGTAAGTGTTCTTTTGCAGCTCTGTGGTATCATCACATGTCTGCAGGGTCACATCATGTGAGGGGCAATTGGATTTCACACATGAAAACGAGTACTTCTTTTATAAACACCTACATTTCTTTCAGTTCATTGGCTCTCTTTCAACCCATTTTATTGCAGTTATTCTGGCAATTTATATGAACCATCACATTACATTTGTGCATATTTTATATCATGCTGGCACTCAGGGGCAATTTTCTTCTGTTGCTCCATTTTTGTTTTTTGACGAATATCATCCATTTGTTACATTTGCAGCAAGAAAGCCAAATTTGTAATTGAGTTTCCACAGGCCAATGTAAAGCATGGCAGGGAAGAATAATAATGTAGCTGTATTCACTTCTGATGCAGGCAGATCCAAACTAGCCAAGTCCTCAGTAGCTTTTATAAATGCTGTGACATTTTACAAATGGTGGAATATGTTGTCCCAGGCAGTTTAACATTATCCAGTAAAATTTCACCTTGTCAGGGAATGATGTGCTTTGAGGGCTTCAATGTTTCATCTGACCCAATGCAGCCACACGGTTAATGGAAGGATTAAAGTGTGGATGCAGAACAATGCTTTGGCTCACATTAGCAACTTATTGTTTGCAGCAAAAATAATTGCAACATTCAAAAGTCAGGAGGTTATGTCGCAGCCTTATAAAACGTTGGTTAGGCTGCATTGGAATATTGTATGCGGTTCTGGTTACCCCATTACAGGAAGGGTGTAGAGGTACTGGAGAGGGTGCAGATGAGATTTATCAGCTTGCTGTCTGGAATAGAAAGATTTAGTTAAAAGGAGAGATTGGAAAAACGTAGATTGTTTTCTCTGGAGCATTGGAGGCTGATGAAAGACCTGACAGAAGTTTATAAAATTATGGAAGGTATCGAAAGGGTAGACAGTCAGAACATTTTTCCCAGGGAGAGAATGTCAAATACTAGAGGGCACAGCTTTAAGGTCGGAGGGGAAAAGTTTAAAGCAGATGTGCGGGGCAAGGCTTTTTCACAGTTGGTGCCTGGAGCACACTGCCAGGGTGGTGGTAGTAACAGATACAATGGTTGCATTTAAGAGGCTTTTAGATAGCCACATGCATCTGCAGGGATTGGAGGAATATGGATCATCTCCAAGTATAAAAGATTAGGATTGAATTGGCATCATGTTCGGCACAGACATCATGAACCAATGGGCCTGATTCTGTGCTGTATTTCTTATCCAGAATGCTTCTGTGTCCTTCTTGTATACTTTTGGATGATGATCATCCTTTGAAACATTATCTCCGTACATTTCAGTGTTTCAGAAGGGTCTTGGAGAAAATCTATTTTTAATAATAATAATTACATCAATCATCTATCTATCTATCTATATACTTTTAAAACTCTCTGGCTGTCATCCGTCTGTACGTCTGTACGTCTGTACGTCTGTACGTCCGTACGCCGCCTTTGATACCGCTCCTGGCCCACACAGCGCGCGGAAAGGCCCATATTTTTTACCATTTCCAAAGAGATGACATTTATCTTTACGAATAGCCACTCCTGATTAAATTCGGTCCTGTTTATGTACACGTTTTTAAATAAAATCCATCCCCTCCCCACCCCCATGTGATTTTCTCCAATTGTCTCCGATTTTCTCCAAAAACGACGCCATCTTTTTTTCTCAGATTTTCTCCGAAAACGACGCCATCTTTTTTTCGCCGATTTTCTCTGATTTTTTCCGAAAACTACGCCATCTTTTTTTCAGCAGATTTTCACCCCGGGGTCTGAAGCACGTTCGGGAACAACACCACAGGGTGTCAAGCACTTTCGGGGACCAGACCCAATGGGTCTGCACTTGGTCTAGTATACTTTTAAAACTCTCTGGCTGTCGTCCGTCTGTCCGTCTGTACGTCTGTACGTCTGTACATCTGTACGTCCGTACGCCGCCTTTGATACCGCCCTGGCCCACACAGCGCGCGGAAAGGCCCATATTTTTTACCATTTCCAAAGAGATGACATTTATCTTTACGAATAGCCACTCCTGATTAAATTCGGTCCTGTTTATGTACACGTTTTTTTAATAAAATCCATCCCCCCCCACCCCCATGTGATTTTCTCCGATTGTCTCCGATTTTCTCAGAAAACGACGCCATCTTTTTTTCTCCGATTTTCTCCGAAAACGACGCCATCTTTTTTTCGCCGATTTTCTCTGATTTTTTCCGAAAACGACGCCATCTTTTTTTCAGCAGATTTTCACCCCGGGGTCTGAAGCACGTTCGGGAACAACACCCCGGGGTGTCAAGCACTTTCGGGGACCAGACCCAACGGGTCTGCACTTGGTCTAGTATTATACTAAAACTCTTCCCTTTGTTCTCAACATTCTAAATTTCCGTGTGTATGCAGGGTTGTGTTGGCTTTCTTTTAATCCCCTTAATTTGTATCTTCTAATCCAAAAATTCTGGTATGAAATATTTGATATTTTTTCAAAATTAATTAAAATAAAACTGGTACCAAAACCAGAATGGATCATTTTTGGAATATCGGAAGGTATCCCTGAATTAAACGTGTATCAGAAGAATTTATTCAATTACGGGCTAATAATGGGAAAAAAGCTCATACTTAAATTCTGGAAAAATGCGCCCACACCAACAATAAAAATGTGGACATCAAATATGTTTGAAACATTACATCTGGAAGAGATGAGATTCCTCTTAGCAGGTAAAGCAGACCAATTCCAAAAGACGTGGTCTACGTTTCTGGACCTATTACAAGCATGAGGTGCAATAGTAAGTTAAAAAATAAATAAATAAAGAAATGGTATCAGGACCTGGTAATGGGAGGTAAAACAACAAAAACAGACTTGGTTGGTAGTCCCCTTTCTGCGATTGTTCCTACTTTCTTTTTCTTTCTTTTCTAGGGTCTACTTTCTTACTTTACTTCCTTCTCTAACTTCTTTTCTAAGGGGCTTTCTTTTCCCAACACTCTCTTGCACTTCACGACTCTTGAGCACTTTCTTTACTTTTCTTACTTCTATCTATCTCTTAAAGCTAAAAAAAATGAAGCGGTATAAAAAATGTATTAAGATATATGTGTTGTGTACTACTGTAATTTACCGTACTTCTAATAAAAATAATTTTTAAAAAAATAAAAAAAATTGTATCTTCTTCCAAAACGCTTGGCCACAGCCTTCCCATTTTCACACATGGTACTCACATTTTTTCCCTCGACAGGATAAAAATATTCCCGTTGCACTCCGACCTATATTCCCAAAGCTTTTAGTTTCATTTGTTTATTTCAAAAAATTAACTGCTTTTCATTGGGAGACTCTTGCAGCACTTTCCATTGATGATGTCACAGTGCCATCTCACAGACGTCCAATCACAATGGATCTAATTTACATATGACATCACAATGGGACGGGGTGGGAGATTGCAACCTTCACGTGTTTCCACAAATGCAATCAACCTGGCGTGCACAATCAAATAAGATCAAATAGAACAAGTTGTCCTCCCCCTCCCTCTCCACCCCCTCCGTATCTACCTTGTCCAATTCTAGCCCCTCCCTATCTACCCCCCTCCCTCTCTACCCCCACTCCCTCTCTGCCCCCCCCTCTCTCCCCCCCATCCCACTCTGCCCATTCCTTTCTGCCCCCCTCTCCCTCTCTATCCCCCCTCCCTCTACAGGGAGTGGTGAGTATTGGGACTTATGGGTGAGTGGTGGTGTACTGCATTCGGGAACCAGAACGGGAACCAGCCCTCCCCTGTGATGCCACGTGCCTCCCCAACACCCCAATATCTACCCCCCTCCCCTTCCCCCTCCCTCTACCCTCCCTTTCTACCACTCTCACCCTCTCCATCTCTACCCACTCCCCCTCCCTCTCTACCCCCCTCCCTCTCCCACTCTAACCGTGCCTGCGCAGTTGGGGCTATGCGTGAGTGGATAGGGCAGGGGATGGGGGAAAAGGAGCAAATGAATGATATTAATATAATATCAAGGGGGGGGGTTAGTGTGTGTGTGTGTGTGTGTGTGTGTGTGTGTGTGTGTGTGTGTGTGTGTGTGTGTGTGTGTGTGTGTGTGATGGCACAGCCCCCCCCGCAACCACTTGGTCTAGTGTTATCATAAAAATGTATCCTCGACTTCTGGTGGCGCTATGCTATAGTTAAGCCATGCGCCAGCTAGCTCCGATGAAAATCCGACTTTAAGGGAAAAGAACAGGACGGGCCCGCTGAAACTTACCGGCAGCTTACAACGAAGGATGAGTGACGTCATCAGACCGCGACTCCTGCCATTTAAATGTCGTTAAGTCATACACCCCCGTTGAAATCCTCTACAAAATGAACAGGCAAGGCAAAGCCGCCGGAAGAAGAACCAGGCCAGACTGAAGCCTCGGCCTCAGTTCCAGCGCTGACCCAAGTAGAAGCGCCCAAACAGTCCCAAAAGCCACAGCCACAGCCTAAAAAAATCGGATTGGAGGAATTTCGAGCTAAAGTTGGTGAGGAACTTTCAAGTATGAAGGATGAATTCAAGGAAATGAAAGATGAATTAATATCAGTGAAAGGATTGAAGGGAAAAATATCAGCTATCATCAGTAAAGAGTTATCTTCAGTGAAGAATGAAATATGTGACAGTATGAACGAACATATGGTGGAGGTAAACTCTAACCAACAAAAGTTGGAATCCAAATTTAGCAGTAAGTTGGAACCTATTATTTCTACGGTACACCAACATGATGAGGCTATACGCCAGTTGGAAGTACTAGCTGAGTCAAGTGCTGAAACAACAAAAAGGGTATTAACGGAGACTCAGCGTCTATCTGACTTACTGGCTAAAGTAACCGAAAAATGTATCGATTTAGAGGGACGCTCTAAACGTCAGAACTTAAGGATTGTTGGAGTTAAAGAAGGTAAAGAGAAAGATAAAAAACCTCCGTGACTTCACTGCTGAACTCCTACAAGACGTTTTACAACTGGATGCAAAACCTTTGCTGTTTCCGAGCCCACAGAGCACTGAGAGCTCGACCAGGTACTGGCACACCCCCCCCCCCCCCCAAGACATCTGATATTGGAGGTGCACTACTGTCATGTTTTAGAAGATATTTTGACGAGATTTGGCGCCAGCAGAAAATTAACATACCAAGGCGACAATATTCGTATTTTCAGAGACTATCCTGCTGAGGTTGTTAAGAGAAGAGCACTTTTTAACGAGACAAGAGCAATCCTGAGAAAGATCCCAATGCTCAGATATGGATTGCTGTACCCTGCCAAGTTGCGAGTCACCTACAAGGAGACAGAATCCTTGTTTACTGATCACAAAAAAGCACTCAAATTCTCCCGGGAGATTGAAAAGTCGTTGAAGGGGTGAATAACATCCCACGGCTTTAATAGCCGGCAGAGAACTGATTGGACACTAAGGTGTTATAACTTAAACTTCTAAGTTTGGTGAACAATTTAGACTACTATTAATTACTGCTAATTAATTCGCAATTAACTCCGCAAACTAGAAGACGAACGCACAATTTACAAAATCAGATCAGACAAGGGAGACTTGCTTACACTGCCCAAGGACATCAATGATAGATTTTTGCAATTTTATCAGACATTATACTCATCAAAAACAACAGCCAGCTCTGCGAACATGCAAAACTTTCTGCAGAAATGCAACCTCTCTGGTTTAAACGAGAGAGAGAGAGAGAGAAGTATTGGGCGCAGAAATAACTACGGCAGACATTGAAGAGACCATTAAGTCTCTGAAAAACGGGAAGACCCCTGGCCCCGATGGCCTGAACAATGAATTTTATAAAAAATTTAGTGACTTCGTCTCCCCACACTTACAAACTTTATATAGCTATGCCTTTAAACAACAGATATTACCACAAACTCTGACTGAATCAACAATAACACTTATCCCAAAAAGAGATAAGGATCTTGAAGACCCTGGCTCGTATAGAGCCATAGCCCTTTTAAACACGGACCAGAAGATATTAGCTAAAATTTTAGCCCACAGATTAAGTTTAGTTATCGATAAATTAATACACCCTGACCAATCAGGCTTTATATCTAAATGATATTCATTCTTCAATTTGAGACGCTTGTTTAATATAATATATTCAAATAGAATATTAAATGAAGACTTAGCAATCATCTCGCTAGATGCTGAAAAAGCATTTGTTCAAGTGGAATGGTCCTATCTTTTCTCTGTGATAGAAACATTTCAACTCGGTGAAAACCTTTGTTCATTGGTGAAACTCCTATATAAAACCCCAACAGCTAGAATACTGACAAACCAAATGTTGTCACCCAAATTTCACTTATCCAGAGGCTGTAGACAAGGATGTCCACTATCCCCGCTTTTATTTGCCCTTGTTATAGAACCACTCGCCGAGAGTATCAGATCTCACCCAGACATCCACGGGTATAATACTAAACATACAATTAATAACTTACGCAAATGATGTATTATTGTACATCACAAACCCCGAAATTAGCATTCCGAGTTTATTAAATCTCATAACTCAATTTGGCTCATTCTCTGGATATAGAATTACTTGGAATAAAAGTGAAATTATGCCAATAACGGAACAAAACCCGTCTATACTTCAACAATTCCCTTTTAAAATTGTTTAAATACCTTGAAATCTATGTGACCAGGAAATATACTTCTCTATTCAAATCAAATTTTCCTTTTTTAGTTACTAAATTACACAGAAACATCCAATTTTGGAAAACACTTCCCATCTCACTAGTTGGTGGAATTAATGCTATAAAGATGATCTTTCTCCCACAACTATTATACTTATTCCAATCAATTCCGATATATCTTCCAAAAAAAATGTTCAAAAAAATTGATTCAATTATTACTAATGTTATTTGGGATTATAAGACCCATAAAATAAACAAAAGACATCTATGTAAGTCTAAGGCTAATGGAGGATTAGCCTTACCAAACGTTCTATTTTATTATTGGGCGGTTAATATTAAAAATATAACCTTCTGGCTGGATGACACTGATCAGCAGCCAGATTGGCTAAAGATGGAGAAGGAGGACTGTTTACCTTCTGACATAGGCTCGATTCTTTTAGCTCCAATAAATTTGAATTAAAAAAACATATGGAGGAAACCCGATTATACATAGTGTTATCCGTAACTGGAAACAATTAAAATTTACTTTAAAATTGGGTAATTTATCTCTCTTTCTCCCTAGCGCAAATAACCCTTCTTTCAAACCGTCTGTCTTAGATAGAGGATTTGTTCAATGGAAAATTCATGGAATTAAAATGGTGGGAGACCTTTATCAAAAGGGGACATTTCTCCCTTTTCAGGAATTACAGCAGAAGTACGAATTACATGTTAATAATTTGTTTATATATTTATAACTTAGAGATTATGTAAAATTACATATGCAAGACTATAGATTTAGGGGTCCAGAAATCCTTGATGAATGTCTGAACCGACATCCCAATACAAATAAACTAATATCTTATATTTATAATACCCTTTTAGATACTGACAATCCGTCATCAGAGTCATATAGATGAGCATGGGCGGATGAACTGGCTCAACTCATAATGAAAGACACATGGGATGAAAGTTTACAATATATACATCATTGCTCGTTAAACACTAGACATTCCTTAATACAATTTAAAATATTACATAGATTATACTATTTGAAGACAAAATTAAACAGGATCTTCCCAAGTATTTCCCCTCTCTGTGATAAATGTCAATTTCAAGAAGCAAATTTAACTCACACTTTTGTCACGTATAAAAATGCAAAATTTTTGGACAGACATTTTCAAAACCAGCTCTAAAGTTATCGATAATCAACTGGACCCAGATCCAAAATTAATAATATTAGGATTATCAGAACATACCACAAACTTTACGATAAGCCACAGACACTTTCTTGATTACAGTTTAATAACTGCGAAAAAATTAATACTTACATTTTGGGAAAAAACAGCAACCCCCACAATTAAAATGTGGATTACGGTAATGACCGAGACCTTGCATTTGGAAAAAATAAGATTTGTCTTAATTGACAAACCAGAACGACTTTTTAAAATATGGTCTCCATTTATTGAATTTTTAAAAAAGTAAACTGGTTTAACACAAAATTAAAGTCAAAACTTAAGTTTAGGGTAGGATGAACATCTATACTCAACATCTCCCGGATCTATCTCCACAATCGTTATATTTGTAATCTCCTTTCTTTCTTGCTTTCTTTCTTTCTTTCTTTCTTTCTATTAGTTTATAGTTTCTCTTATCTCTCTTTCTTTATTTCTTTTCTTTAAATAAAAACGTTGAAAATTGAAGCTATGTAAGAACTCTGTAACAAGTTTGTCATTTATTACCATTTGTACATATGCTTTTAATAAAAATATTATTAAAAAAATGAATAAATAAAAAATGTATTTACAGAAGAGGCCATTTCAGCCCATACGGTGTCTCACAAGCAATCTCTTTCTCTTACTAATTTTCCCTGTAACCTATTCTTCTCTTTTTCTCATAAACTCCCAACACCCCCCACCACCCCTTCCCATTGCTCACTAACGCATTTGGAACTCTTATGGAGTGTCCAATTATGTGTGTCTTTGGGGTATGGAAGGAAAGAAGAGCACCTGTAAGGTCCCAGGGAGAATACGCAAAGATCTCCTAGGCTACTCAGTATGTCTGGATTGAACCCAGGTTACTAGATCTGCAGGCAACAACTCTACCAGCTTTGCCACTGTGTTGCTTTATTTACCACCACCAGTTTGCAGGGTGGGAATGTCAAATACTGGAGGGCCCAATTGATAGGTTGGAGGTGCAAAGTTTAAATCTGATGTCTGGTTGAAGTTTGAAAAAATTGATGTTTTTTTCACAGGGTGGGTCCAGGAGGATGGCATGGTGGCACAGCGGTGGAGTTGCTGCCTTAGAGCACCAAATACCTGGGTTCGATCCTGACTTTGTGAGCTGTCCATACAGAGTTTGTACGTTCTCCCTGTGACTGCGTGGGGTTTCTGCGGGTGCTCCTGTTTCCTCTCATGCACCAAATACGTACAGGTTTGTAGTTTAATTGGCTTTGGTAAGCTGTAAAATTGTTCCTAGTGTATGTAGGTTAGTGTACGGGGTGATCGCTGGTCGGCTGAAGGACCTGTTTCCACGCTGTTTCTCTAAAGTCTAAAGTAAAGTCTAACATCATTGTAGACCTATTGTCTAACACCATGGCTTGCATGCCATAAAATGGAAAACATAACATGGAGTTGAATTTCTATAGACAAACAAATTTGAGAAGGATGCTCTACTGCTAATAAGAATTAATAGAGTCATTAGCGAGGTTGAAGAAAGTCATGTATAGTAATTGGTGCAGTTCCTGCATTTCTCTTGGAATTCTCCATCGGCAAAGTTAATGCTGCGAGATGGATATAATCTCCTCGGCAATTAGAGGCGCAGCTCTTTGGCCACAGTGTTGAATGGGTTGAGGACAACACTTCCATATCTTTTCTTGTGGCAGAGAGCAGGGAGATCATCTGTCATTACTTCAGTCAAATTTGTCTCCTTTTCTGGAAGATGGTGATGATTGCAACACCTCTGAGTTCCTCTGGCACGTCCTTCACACCCAAGATGCTGGAGCTGGGGATGTGAACTTGTGACTGAAGCTTCTCACTGCCAATTCTTAGAACTTAACCTCAGCTCCTAGATCTTGTAGGAACAGCACAATATTTAGATTGGGCAGCTTACAACTCAGCGATATGAACATTGATGCCTCTCATTTCAAGTAACCCTCGCAGTCTGTCTCTCTCCGTCCCTCCCCCAACCTAGTCACCTTGCTAGTTCCAATGTTTGCATCCATATATCCTTTTGTTATCACTTCTTCCACACCCAACAACAAACCATTGTGGGCTCCACCTTTCTTTGGTCATCGGTGCTGCCTCTGATTTGTTCTGAGCCTTTTCATACCACTGGTTTCCCTCCCCTAGACTCTCAGTCTGAGCAGGGTCTCAACCTGAAACGTCACCTATTCCTTTTCTCCAGACATGTTGCCTGACCCGCTGAGCTACTCCAGCATTTGTGGCTATCCTAGATCATGTTTTTGTTTAGGCTCTACTGAAGAATAATCTGAAGTGAAGATGTGCGGGCATATTTTCCTGGGAGTATCAAATATGTATTGAAAATTTACAGATCTGGCAGACTTTGACGTCAGCATGCAGCACTGTTTTTCCACCATAACTGTTTGAAGTCTAATGCAGCAGCTAATTCCCTCTCTCAATCTACGCAAACCTTCAGCAATAGCAAGAGCCTTCACAAACACTATTTAAAGATATTCTTGATTACTTCCAGTTTGCAGTTGGTTGCCTTCTGCTTGTTGTTCTGATTTTACATGTGTTGTTTTTTGGTTTCTATAGCTGTTGCAAGCTGCAATGACAATAGGGAATAGTGTGACAGATGCTAAAACATTTCGTGCTGACTTCAGCAATATGCATTAACCAGTTTTGTGGATGACTGGGAGAATAAATAGAGGATGTATAGAGCAGCTTAAAATACAGAGTAATGGGCCTGTCCCACTTAGGCGATTTCTTCGACGACTGCCGGCGACTGTCATAGTCGTAGCAGGTCACCGAATAACCGGCGACTGGACTGATGGGCCTGTCCCACTTCGGCGATTTTTTAGGCAACTGCCAGCGAATACGATATTGAAATTCACCGAAGTCAGCCCCGGCGACAACCTGCGTCACCTGGCGACAACCTACGACATCCTGGCGACAACCGAAGACATCCTGGCGACACCCTACGACATCCTGGTGACTGCCTACATTAACCTGGTGACAACCTACGACAGCAACTATGTCAAGCTATGCTCATTTGGCGTCAAACCCAAGGTCGCCACTGTCGGCGACAAATTTTCAATATGTTGAAAAATATTCGGCGACCAGAAAGACACTACGACTCTTTGGGCGACTGAGGAGACTACTCACGACCATACAGGCGTCACCCCGGTGACCACCCGCGACCATGTGGCGACCGCATAATCTCCCATAGTCGCCTAAAAAGTCGCCTAAGGGGGACAGGCCCATAAGTGAGGAGAAACAGACAAAGTAGGGCCATTAAAGCCGAGGCATTCTGATTATTTTATCAAAAACCTTCTTCTCTGTAACCTACTTGATTAATAACCAATTGTGCCCTCTGCTACAGCACAGAAATCCAATGGGTTGGAACCAAAAGTACCATGTTTCTATGTTTTGGATGCAAGCTATGTACAGTATATCTCATGTCTTAACCTGCATTGATCACATATCCAGACTGCCCACAGAAATCTGTCTCCAGAGCAGTATTCATACAGAATGAATGAATGAATGAATGAATGAATGAATGAATACTTTATTGTCACATGTGTCAAGTTAGAGTAAGGTATGCAATAGTTACCTTAGGTAAAGAGTGGCAACAAAGTTACAACATATCCCACGCCAGGTCCACCTTTGATCTCCATCCCGCCTCTCCCCCCCCCCTCCCCCCTCAGGGCGGTCCCCCAATGCCGGGTCCTCCTTTGTTCTTTCCCTCGGCAGTGGCATCCTCACTCCCACATGGTCCATCCTCATCTGTCGGTCAACGCCCTCATTGACCGCCGTGCCAACCTCTCCACTATCACCGCCGGGTCCTCTCCGGACGCCTCTGTGGCGCTGACCCAGGCCCGAGCTGCGGGCTCCGCCAACCCAGGCTCCGTCAGCCACGGGTTCCGTTGACTCGAGGGGCTCCGGCTCCCATCTGCAAGGCCCTACGACCCACGAGTCTCCAGTCCCGACCCATGAATTTCTGGCTCTGACCCGCGAGGCTCCGGCCTCCTGGGAGGCATCACTAATCAACAGCGATACTAATCAACTGAATAGGCTACATCAATGCATCTAAGGTTTTCTCGACCTTCCTCACCACAATGTTGCTCCTCATTTCCAAGAAGGTTTCTGTGAGAGTGGAGATAATCTTCAGAAGCAACGGGAAGTTGTTCAACCTACAGCAACTGCACTCGTGAATGATTATCACAGAGCTTCAGCCATTGAGCTGCAGTATGCAGATGATGCTTGCATTGGTGCATGCTCAGAGCTCAGCCTCTGAGTTTTAAATTTGTTTAATTGCCTAAAACAATTAGAGACTGAGCCTTACATCCGCAAGATGCACAATGCCTTACATCCCCACCTGCACAACGCCACTTTCTGACAATAAACATTCACAGTGAGATCCTGAAGAATGTGAGTCACATCCCATATCTCAAGCGTCACCTTTCAGCAAAGACTAAACTGATGATGACATTCACCAATGTCTTTAATAAACCAGCACAGCCTTTGATCAACAGAAGAAAAGGGTATTTGAAGACCAAATCCTCAGACCTGGTTCAAAACGTGTGTAGAAAGGAACTGCGGATGTTGGTATATACTGAAGATAGAGCGAAAGTGCTGGAGTAACTCAACTGGTCAGGCAGCTTGTCTGGAGTAAAAGGATGGGTGACTTTTCGGGTCAGGATCCTTCTTCAGACTGCCTGACGATAAATATTCACAGTTACATCCCTGTGGGTCCCGTCACCCATCCTTTCTGGCACCAAAACATGATCGACCAGGCAACAGTGATCCCTGCCCTCCAACATGTTGTCGAGATGTGAATTGCCCTTTGTGGACATGTCAAAGAACTGGAAAAATACCACCAATAATTTCTCCCAGACCAACATCACCTACACTGAGACAGTAGATGCTCTTAGTGAGCTACTTTGAGCAGGCAACGTCATCCACTTGCCCGACATGAGCAATCTATCCTGAGCTCTGTTGTGGAAGAAAAGTATTATTGGCAGAAGAAAATATTAGAGGATGTGCTCACACCATCCTTGATGGACTTGGGATTCTTAGGATTGTGACCATTTAAAGTGAAGAGGGAACATTCAGGAGAGTGTTGAGAACATAGAGGTCATGCAATGGGAGCACAAAGAAGCATAATAAACAACATGAGGAATGCATCACCTAATTAGCTACCGACCCTGTCGGATATTGTGGCCATTCCCTATCTCCCCTCGCCCCACCCTGTATAAAAGTCTGTCATTCCCACATGTTCCTAATCAGCTACCTCAAAAACTACAAAGCTAGAGTAGGAGAAAGTCTTCCTTGATCATGAGAGAATGCCTAAGAAAAGACTACCATCGGAATTATGTACACTTCTGGTATAGATGATGGTGGCTGTGAGTGTGAAAGTGGGCAATTACATATTTTCATCATTACTGACCTTGTTGCTCCTGCACTTCCTGGCTTAGCTGTACGGAATGAGTAATGGAAATGAACAAAGCCACTGCGGTTATTTTGGATGAGTGGGAGTAGGAAGAATGACACGTCTATTATATTCAACTTGGAAATTAGAAGCGATTCTAGGTTGAAGGGAAGGAGGGACATAAGAAGGAATGAGCATGAACATGCCATTATGTTCAATATGTTCAGCTCTGCCACAAGGACTGACTTCAGCAATGGGTCTCTCTTTGATTACCAGCATATTTGCCTCCATATGGACTATGACATGCAGCATGTCCACGTCACTGCATCCTGCTTCTGATTGGGGTTTTTTAGAAAATAGGCCCTTCGGCCCACCGAGTCCGCACCGACCAGCGATCCCCGCACACTAACACTATACGACACACACAAGGGACAATTTACATTTATACCAAGCCAATTAACCTATAAACCTGTACGTCTTTGGTGTGTAGGAGGAAGCTGACGATCTCGGAGAAAACCCATGCGGTCACAGGGAGAATGTACAAATTCCATACAGGCAGCAGGTTAGGATCAAATCCGGGTCTCTGGCACTGTAAAGGGCCTGTCCCACTTACGTAATTTTTTTCAGAGACTGACGGCACCTGTCATAGTCGCAGTAGCTCGCTGAAAATTGTCAACATTTTGAAAATCCTGGGGCAACCTGAAAAAGGTACAACTCTTTGGGCGACTACTTACGACCATACAGGCGTCACTCTGTGACATGTTACCTGTATGGTCGTGAGTAGTCGCCCAAAGAGTCGTACCTTTTTCTGGCCACTGCTGGATTTTCAACATGTTGAAAATTTTTGGTGACCTGCTGCAATTATGACAAGTACGGGCAGTCGCTGAAAATTTGCGTAAGTGGGACAGGCTCTTAAGGCAGCAACTCTACTGCTGCGCCATTGTGCACTGTATTCCATGTTATTTTTTCCAGCAATGCAGGTAGAGAAAGAATGAGGGAGGGAGGTGTGTGAGTATGTGTATCAGATAGAGAGAGAGAGAGAGGGAGCAAAAAGAGAAATAGAGAACATGAGAGAAAAAGACAATGACGGAGAGAGCGAGTGCATCAGTGAGACATATTGAAATAGCTGGTGATTTATGCAAGTGGTGAGATAAGTGTTAGGCTTGGAGCAGTAAAATAAGTGAGGG
Organism: Malacoraja senta; assembly: GCA_038087875.1. NCBI lineage: Eukaryota > Metazoa > Chordata > Chondrichthyes > Rajiformes > Rajidae > Malacoraja > Malacoraja senta. Next base: position 242,140,356 of record CM075977.1, on the reverse strand, counting down.
CAACTGGGGCATTTGGATCTTAATTCTGAGTCATGATTGATAGAGATTGTTCTTGAATGATTGGTGAAAGTTTGGTAAATTGAGGAAGCTATTAGTGTTATTGAACGATGCATTCACTGATCTCAACCACTCAAATGAGGTCATTGAAACCTTTGTGGCATTGTATCACATCTTTGGGGAAAGGCCCTGGCTCTGAGCTCCATAGTATTCGCTCATACTGTCTCCTGCAATTACAGAACTACTCTGCTCCTTCCCCCAACGAGGCATACAGTTGAACCATTTTGACCCTGCCTTATTCCACACTGTGCTGTTTACGTGAGTTACTGTTCCTCCAGTTTGCGTGTGGCCTCACACTGGTAGTGGAGGAGGCCGAGGACTAGGTTGGCATGTGGAATTAAATAGGCGAAACAACCGCAAGCTACAATGGGCAGACTGCAAGTGTCAAGAGTCAAGAGAGTCAAGAGTGTTTTATTGTCATGTGTCCCAGATAGAACAATGAAATCCTCACTTACAGTAGCACAACAGAATATATAAACATGGGACACTGTAAACAATATAATAAACAAGAAAAAAAAGTTTAGTGTGTTTCATCATTGACATTGAGGCGGTCTCATTGGTATAGAGGAGGTCCATATGAAGAGCACCAAATGCAATAGACAAGCTTGGAGGAGGGATATGTGGACCTTTGTCTTACCTGGATGGGCTGATGGGGGGGGGGGGGGCGGTGATGGAGGAGACATCCCCTGCAGTTTCAAGGGAAAATGTCTTGGGAGGGGAGGGCTCCCCTAATCTTCCCTCATCTACACTAATGATGAGCGAACCTAAGTGTCACGGACAAAGTTGCCTCTGTCGAAAGTCTTCCCCACCTCCAGCTATGGTTACCGTCTCTATGTTTTCCTCTCCCCACATCTGACTCATCTGTTAGTCAACCCTTCCTCATCTGGATCAAGCTCACATTTGCTAGTTCTTGCCCCACTCTTAACCCTCACCTCTCACCACCAGCTATTTCACCTTTACTCCAACAGATGAAGAGGAGTCCTGACCTGAAACATCGTCTATCCATTTCCCTCCATTTTCTCCACTACTGCCTGAGCCATTGAGTTCCCTCAGCGATTTCAGTGTCAGCGGTCTCCTGTGTCTCCATAATCAAATGTCCTACTCCTGCACCTACTTTCTATGTTTCTATGTTTCTATAATCCTTATCATTAGTAGGCATGCATTCTGCATAACACTGAGCATTCCGATTTCTCTTCACAATTCTCGAGCTGATCTCTGGGACTATTGTGTTTATCTCCCTTGTTTATTTTTTTCATTACAGCTCTCGGTTTCTTCAGCTGAAAGAAATATCTTCCCTGGGAAGCAAGATGATGCTGCAGCTGGAGTAAGAATGACGACTTAAAGGGCCTGTCCCACTTGGCGATTTTTTCGGCGACTGCCGGCATCATTGACTGACGTGTCAGGTCACCGAAAAATTTGCGGCGTGATGCGACGGTGATGCAGCGTGATCACGTATGACGCGCGGTGTTTTTTCAAGTGTCGCAACATTTTTTTGTCACCGATGGATTTTGAAATGTTCAAAATCTTTTGGCGACACTGATATGACGCTTGCAGTCACTGAAAAAATCGCCAAGTGGGACAGGCCCTTAAGTCATCCAGTACGGGATCAGTGTAGAATAGTGAAAAGCTTGGATAGAGTGGACGTGGAGGGGATGTTTCCACTAGTGGGAGAGTCTGGGACCAGAGGTCATAGCCTCAGAATTAAAGTATGTTCTTTTAGGAAGGAGAGGTGGAGGAATTTATTTAGTCAGAGGGTGGTGAATCTGTGGAATTCTTTGCCACAGAAGGCTAAAGAGGCAGTCAGTGGATATATTTAAGGCAGATATAGATAGATTCTTCAATAGTATAGGTGTCAGAGGTTTGGGGGAGAAGGCAGAAGAATGTGGTTTGGAGGGACAGATAGATGATTGAATGGCGGAGTAAACTTGATGGGCCGAATGACCTAATTCGACTCCTATCACATGATCATGATTAAAGAGGGCGTCAGTGAGGATATTTAACAGAGGGTATATCTGATAGCTTGAGGCACACTTTCCTTTTATTGGTTGGAAGTAGTAAGTAATTTGAAAGCTGATTTTTGCCCTGGCAAACTGTGCCATTAATTGGTCTGCAGTGTCAGCGTAACTTAACAATTACATTTATGATTTCTGAAAGCATGGTGACTGCAGAGACTTGCAATATTAATGCTGAAATATAGAGGCATTCTTAGAAATTGGATTGATTAATGCCTGCTTTGAGGCATTAAGAATACAAGAATTGATTTTCTCCAGGGCAGTAATTGTTTGTGGTGAAATCACAAATATCGTAAAATTTGGCTTGGTACTTCTGATTTGGATCCATTTGGAACGTAGCATTCTGGGATTGCACAATAATGGCACAAGTTCAGCACCACAACCTTCACCCAGGAAATTGCTGCTGCTGCATATCAAGAGATCTGGTGTTGGTCGAGAGTTGCAGAAAAAAACATGATGCAAAACTTGCTGAATATCCCCCATGTCATGTCATGTGATAGGAGCAGAATTAGGCCATTCGGCCCATCAAGTTCATTCCACCATTCAATCATGGCTGATCAATCTCTTCCTCCTAACCTCTGAACCATGTGATGTGATGTGAATTATAGCGACCAGAGGCAAAATAATGCAGATGGTGGAACCCTGGTATAAAAATGTGAAAGACTGGAAAGTGATGAATGTGGTGGCAGAAAGAGAACTGGAAAAATTAATTAATAAATAATAAATATATGAAGGGAAGAGAAGAATAAATTCTGAAGTTATTGGAAAAGAGAGAGGAAAAAAATGAATGGTTGAAATGTGAAGCACAAGGTTGGAATGGCTGAGCATCTGAAATTATAACTTTGAACAGTACATCGCTTGACCAGAACCTTGGACTCACAATTTCTGTGCTGAACGTGATGCCAAAACCAATATCACCAACAACTTCTCCTGGACCATCCATATTGAAGCAATAACTGAGAAAGCAGATCGATGAGTCTACTTCCTTGGGAGGCTTAGGAAGTTTGGCCTGTCCCCAACAACTCTTACTAACTTCTACAGATGCGCCACAGAAAGCATTTTATCAGGATGCATCACAACATGGTTTGGGAACAGCTCCATCCAAGACAGCAAGAAATTGTAGGGAATTGTGGACGCAGCCCAGACCATCACACAAACCAACCTCCCTTCTATTGACTCCATTTACATAGCACGTTACCTCGGCAAAGCCACCAGCATAATCAAGGAAGTGTCGCACACTGGCCGCACCCTCTTCTCCCCTCTCCCATCGGGCAAAAGATATAGAAGTGTGAAAATGCACACCTCCAGATTTAGGGACAGTTTCTTCCCAGCTGATATCAGGCAACTGAACCATTCTACAACAACTAAAGAGCAGTCCTGAACTACGATCTACCTCATTGGAGACCCTCGGACTCCATTTCATCGGACTTATGCAGTCACCCATCACCAATGTATTGTAGTTATTAATTTGTTGAATATTATGGAACCATTGAAGGCATGAGTAGATCCTGCAGAAGTTAAGGTGCTGTTCCTCAAATTTATATTCAGCTTCACTGTAGCAAAGGAAAAGGCTAAAGGCAGAGCAGTTGGAATGGACTTAAAGCGAATTAAAGAGTCTTCTTCTGATATCAATGTATTGCACATACCAACTGCCAGGCTCATGCTATAATGATGAATCTAATGGCAAATCCACAACACTTTAATCCATTGACGATGACAATTTTTATTTGTTTATTTATGTCATTGCAATGTGCTGTTCTCTTTGGCTTGCTGATCATCCTGACATGTTGCAATAGCTAAGAGAATTGTCATAGGGGCAGATGTTCAATTGCCCTCCCCCACCCTAGATCTTCCACCACTTTTGGTCAGCCTTTTATGAAACTGGTTTGTGTCTGCTACGCGGAGACATCCGTATCTCAGGTCTGAGGTCTTTTCCATTGATCAGTAAGGCAATGAAACAATAGATGTGAACTTATTTTGTAGCTCCCATTAGCTTGAAATTTACTTTTATCAAAAATTATAAATTACATTACTGTGTCATTTCAGAATCAGTTTAGAGATACAGCATGGAAACAGGCTCTTCAGCCCACTGAATATGTGCCAAACAGCAATTAGCCATACACTAGTTCTATCCTACACACCAGGGACAATTTACAGAAGCCAATTAACCTACAAACCTGCACGTCTTTGGAATGTAGGAGGAAGCCGGGGCACCTGGTGAAAATCAATGCGGTCACAGGGAGAATTTACAAATTCCGTACAGAAAGCACCCATTGTCATGATCAAACTTAGGTCTTTGGCACTGTAAGCAACTGTGCTGCCCCATCATTCATTAATTTTAAGGATTTTTTTGAGGGGAGGATCCTGAGCTGGTGTTAATATTTTGGCATGCTCATGCTTAAGTCCATGCACTAATAGTTTAAAAGAACTTAGAGTCATAGTCTTAGTCATAGAGTGATACAGTGTGGAAACAGGCCCTTCGGTCCACCTTGCTCACACCGGCCAACATGTCCCAGCTACACTAGTCCCACCTACCTGCGTTTAGTCCATATCCCTCCAAACCTGTCCTATCCATGTTTTCATGTACCTGTCAAACTGCTTGGGATAGTCCCTGCCTCAACTACCTCCTCTGGCAGCTTGTTCCATACACCCACCACCCTTTGTGTCAAAAAGTTACCCCTCAGATTCCTATTAAACCTTTTCCCCTTTGCCTTAAACCTATGTCCTCTGGTCTTCGATTCACATACTCTGGGCAAGAAATTCTGTGCATCTACCCAATCTATTCATCTCATGATTTTATACACCTCCATAAGATCACCCCTCATCCTCCTGCTGCACTCCAGGGAATAGAGTCCCAGCCTAATCAACCTCTTCCTATAGCTCAACCTCTCCCTATAGCTGACAACAGGAGATGCAAGGACCTGCAGATGCTCGAATCTTGAGCAAAACTGGCAGAACTCAGTTGGTTAGGCAGTATCTGTATGAACAGGTGGCGTTTTGGATTGGGTTTGTAATTCTTCTTTTACTAGGTCACAATGAATAAAAAAGTAGATTCATTCACAGAAAATGACGAGTCAGTTTGAACAAAGGCACTTGAAACATTTCTGTCTAAACAGCAAGGAGACAGACAAATGATGATAAATAAATTCATGTCAGATGGCTTGGTCCATTATTTAAAAAAAATCTGAACTAAGTGGTTTGGCCTCAACGTCGCATTAAAAAAAATTGGGTTTGGATTGCATGGGATCCAGGTTAGATCGCACGGGATCCAGTGAGAGTTATCTGACTGAATAAAGAATTGGCATCATGGAAGAGAAGCAGAGGGTGATGGTGGAAGGTTGTTTTTTTAGAATGGAGGCCTGTGAGCTGTGGTGTAAGGAAGAACTGCAGATGCTGGTTTAAATCAAAAAGAAGGGTCTCGACCCGAAATGTCACCTCTTCCTTCTCTCCAGAGATGCTGCCTGTCCCGCTGAGTTACTCCAGCATTTTATGTCCACTGGGACCTATGGTGTGCCTCGGGGATTGGTACAGGGCTCATTGCTGTTTATGGTTCATATTAATGATTTGGGTGAGATTGTAGAAGACATGATTAATAAGCTTGTAGATGTCACTAAAATGGACTGTATTGTAGATACCGTGAAAGGGTGTCAAACATTACTACAGGATATTGATCGGTTGGGCAAATGGGCTGAGGAAGGTTTAATGGAGTTTAATGCAGAGGTGCAAGGTGTGGCATTTTGGAAAGTCAAACCAGGTCAGGACCTACACAGTGAATGGCAGGGTCTTAGGGAGTGTCGTAGAGCAGAGTGATCTATGAGTGCAGATACTGTACATATTTCCTTGAGAGTGGCATCACAGTTAGATAGGGTGGTTAAGAAGGCTTTCGGTACATTGGCCTTCATCAGTCGGCGTATTGAGCATAGAAGTTGAGATGTTATGTTATAGTGGTACAAGTTGTTAGTGAGGTTGTATTTGGTGTATTGTTTTCAGTTTTGGTCACCCTGCTACAGAAAGGATGTTGTTAAATTGGAAAGAGTGAAGAGATGATTTACGAGGATGTTGCCAGGTCTCGAGGGCCTGATCTATACGGAGAGGTTGGGCAGGCTAGGAATATATTCTTTGGAGCACAGGAGGATGAGGGGTAAACTTATAGAGTTGGGTGAGATCGTGAGAGGAATAGGTAGAGTGAATCTACAGAGTCTTTTACCCAGATTAGGGGAATTAAGAACCAGAGGATATAGGTTTGAGGTGAGAGTGGAAAAATGAGGGGCAACATTTTCATACAAAGGGTGGTTGGTATATGGAACAAAACTGCCAGAGGAGGTAGACTCATAATGCTGGAGTAACTCAATGGGACAGGCAGCATCTCTGGAGCGAAAGAATGGGTGACATTTTGGGTTGGGAACCTTGTTCAGACTGAGGAGGTAGTTGAGGCAAGTACCATAACAACATTTTAAACATTTGGACAGGTGCATGTATAGTAAAGATTTAGAAGAATATGAGCCAAACGCAGGCAGGTGGGACTAACGTAAATGTGGCATCTTGGTCGGCATGGGAAAATTTGAGTAAAGGGCCTGTTTCCATGCTGTATGACTATGATTCTATGTTGATGATTAGGATTGTTTGATGTTGTTCTGAGAAATTGTTCTCAGAAGAAAAGGGGTAAAATACTGCTAACTGAGCAAATCGGCAAGACCAAGCACAGACGATTGTTTCACTGAACACCTTCAGAGCCTCAGAGGTTCAAAGAGAGGTTGGGGGGAAGATGTTTGCCTCCCCCCACAACACAGCTCCTTGGTCTTGGAGATGTTCGCCTCCCCCCACAACACATCTCCAAGACCAAGGAGCTGTGTTGTGGGGGGAGGCGAACATCTTCCCCCCAACCTCTCTTTGAACCTCTGAGGCTGAATGGGCAGACAGTTGAGCAGGTAGAGGCCTTTAGATACCTGGGCACAGAGATTGACACCCGCCTGTCCTTCTCCCAGCACACAGACTCTGTGTACAAGAAGGAACAGCAACGCCTGTTCCTGCTGAGGAAACTCAGGAGATTTGATGTCAGACAGGACATTTTAACAGCTGTCTATAAATCACTTATAGAATCTGTACTCACCTTTAACATCACATCCTGGTTCACCCTCACCTCTGTCAAAGACAAATCAAAGCTTTCCCGGATCATCAATCAAGCAAGCAAAATAACTGGCAAAACTCAAAATCAATTATCAGTACTTCACACCCAGGCAGTTAAAAGGAATGCCAACCTCATTACACAGGATCCCACCCACCCCCTGCACAAGTCCTTCCAACATCTGCCATCAGGCCGCTGATATAAAGTCCCCCTATCTAAGAAAAACATCCACAAAAACCCATTCATACCCATTGCCATAAACAGCTTAAATAAAAAATGAACAATGGACAAATTAACCCTGACGCACTGGCACTTAACACGTATCCACAACTTTCATCTTGTCTATTTTTACAGTTTTTAATCCTTATACTTGCTTTTAAGATCTATACACACGGTGTGTGCTCGCAGAAATCTGTGTTGTATGACTGCTTATCAGTACATTGTCCTGTTTGTATGTTGAGCCATGCCAAAGAAGATTTTCTGTTACGACAGACAATAAAGTTTTCTGAATCTGAATCTGAATCTGAATACTAACCTTTCTGTCCTGGACATCCTCAAGTGCCAGAGTGAGGCCAAACACAAATTGGAGAAACAGCACCTCACATTTCACTTCGCAGCTGAAAACCTAGCGGTATGAATATTGATTTCTCTAACTTGAAATAATTCTTGCATCCCCTCTCTCACCATCTCTCTCTCTCCATCCCTCCCCCACCCTAGTCATCGTACTAGTTTCACTGTCACCCTGTTGGGTTTGTATAACTCATTAGCATCTACCACACAGCCAACAATGGAGATTTGTGGGCTCCACATTTCTCTGATCATCGTTGCTTTTTGCATATTCTTCATTCACTTGTTCTATTTACCTTATATATCTCTCATTTCCCTTTCCCCTGACTCTCAGTTTGAAGAAGGGTCTCGACCTGAATCGTCACCTATTGTTTTTCTCCAGAGTTGCTGTCTGATCCGTTGAGTTACTCCAGCTTTTTGTGTCTATCCCCCATATGACAAGATGATTATTCTGGGTTGGATTGCTTGCATCCTTCCGTAGTATGTGTGCTTTAACAGGTCCATCATCAAAAATCCAATCTAAATATGTCTCCTAAAATTTGATCGAAAACTCAAAACTCTAGGAGACGAGCAGAGCCCACCCAGAGAGCAGCAGATAGACAAGTCCTTACAAGGCTAATGTTATTATTACGGTAGAGTTCACAATCCATTACTTCACAGGAACAATCAAATAGGATAATATTCAATAAAATCACTGCTCATCAAAGTCACTCAATTCCATTTCCTTGTACTCTGATATCTTTACCCAAGAAAAATCAACCACTGTTATGAACGCTGTCTTTTCTTTCCTTTTTAGGAGAAAATTGCTTCTGAAGTCTGAATTAAACCCCCTTTGCCCTGTCAGAACTTAGAATATCTGTTGAACCTGATGATATAAAGTGAAATGAATGCACATAAACCCTAAAATGGCCACATGTGAAACTGTCCCATTAAATTGGATCAAATAACAATTTGTTTTATGTTCTATATTATTCTAAACTTAAATTCAATTGCTATTGGAAACTTGTACAGTGTTCCACAATGCGCATGAATACTACTGGGTGTGCAGTAACAATATCATTCACCATGCAATTATATTGCTACAACAATTTTTAAGCACCTACATGTGGGTCTCAGGCCTTATCTGGAATTAAAATGCCTGCTTATGTGTAAGTTAAGGGACTGTATTATGATTGTCTTTCTTAAAGACAGCTATGAGGAGGTTCTGAACCTTCCAATTGTCGTCTCAGATTCCCACATCTGATGCTTTAATCTGATGTATGGTGCCTGCTCTTTTTTCCAACCCGTATCTCCAAGCCAAACCTGATCCTGACCTTCCCCTTTACTTGAATCATTATTTAAATGCTGCAGCTTTGATGCAGTTTCTTGCTTTAATTTGGAAACAATGGTTACCAGCCTAAAGTTTTGAGAGGGTTAAAAGATGTTTCAAGGGCCTGTTCCACTTAGGCGATTTTTTCGGGGACTGCCGGCGACTCTCATGGTCGTAGCAGGTCGCCGAAAAAAGCGTCGACTGGACCCCCCCCCTACGACAATGTCTGCAACAAGCTACGACAACCTACCACCTAGTCGACGTCAAGCTACGGCAAGCTACCGATAACCGGTGACCCATTAGGATGTCCACCTACGACCACACCTATGACAACCTACGACCACACAGGCGACAACCTACGACAACCAAAGTCAACCTACGTCCACCCGTGACAAGCTATGACAAGCCATGACCCTGTCGGCGACAACTGAAGTCAACTGAAGACAATTCAGTCGCCGGTACCTGTCGCCGGTTGATGTAGGCTGACGTAGGTAGTCGCCAATGGAATTCACCAGTCAGCACCCGGCGGTATCCAACATCACCTGGGGACAACATGCGTCATCCTGGCGACAACCTACAACAGCACCTGTGACAGGAGAAGACAAGCTACGTCAAGCTCACAGTCACCAAAAATGTTGCACATTTCAAAATCCAGCGGAGACCAGAAAAACGTTACGACTCTTTAGGCGACTTGAGGAGACTACTCACGACCATACAGGCATCACCCCGCGACCATGTTACGACAGCCTAGTCGCCTGTAGTCACCAAAAAAATCGCCTAAGTGGGACAGGGGCTTTACAGTAAAAGTAGCTACTATTGTTTTTGCAGAAACAAAGTGCCATTTTAACTTTTTTTTTAATGCCAAGCAGGCAGGCAGGCATCAACATTGAGCCAAATATACTCTGGTATCTGACAAGTGTCTCCTCCTAACTGCTCAAACTCCAGAGTGGACAAGTGTTGAAGATCACCAACATATTCAGAGAGAATGCATTTTAAACAAATATTGCCACTTTGCTTCAGTTTAATGTTGATTGATGCATGATAAGTACTTTCAATAGTTGGACACAAAGTGCTGGAGAAACTCAGTGGATCAGACAGCATCTCTCGAGAACATTGATCGGTGACATTTGGAACTGAATATGAAGAAGGGTCCTGATCTGAAACGTCATCTATCCAGACTGAAGGAAGGGTCCTGACCCGAAAAGTCACCAATCCATGTTCTCCAGAGATGCTGCCTGACCCACTGAGTTACTCAAGAACTTTTTGTCCTTTTGTGTAAACTAGCATCTGCAGTTCTTTGTTTCTACTTTAGATATGGTGTTGAAAATAGTAAAAATCAGTGGTAAACCCATTGTTTTTTGTTTTAGAAATAATCTTTTAAATGCAAACAGAGCTAAGTTATGAAAAAGTTTGTCAATATCTTTTCTGCACATTTGATCATTTCTCATAACTTCTGAGGTGTTGAAATTATGCTGGAGTTTAACCTTTTAACTTTTTATTCCAAAACAGAGCACATGGGCACAACTGGCTTGTTTAACATTTATTGACCGTCCCCTGTTTGGTGAGATCGTATTTTTTGCTCAATTATAAACATCAACTGAATAAGTGTTTCATTTTTCATCTGAGAATGTATCCATCATGGGTCTAGCTGTGATATTGCATGATTTTTCCTGTTATTTTGGAAACTATGACATGGATATGTATAAGGGAAAGTCTAATAAACACTGAAGGGAAACAAACAGAATATTTTGATGCATTGAGATGAAAAATGTCGTGCGGAGGTTTGTGTGGAGACTATTAGGCCAAACGACCTTTAATCATTTGATAAAGTGTATGTTGTTCTATCCAACATGAGCCAGAATGGTTCCAGCAGAATCTGTGTTCAATGCTGAATGAAATAATGATTCAATCCCATCACTCATTATGGGAAATTGTACTCATAGATGATTCATAAATTAGATGGTAGATGTGGAGAGCATCTCCATGAATGATGTAAATATATGGATAGTGCAAAACATGATAAAACATGAATCAAATGTTTTAACAAATAAATCACTGTGATTTATTTACTTTTCTGTTTAATTAACACACTCTGGCATCATTGTTTGCTTGAGAATTGCTTTACCTTTTTCAGCATGTCAAGTTTCTTTGCTCCAAGTTTCTTTTCTCTGATCAAAAATGCATGTTTTCTTTTGCAGATAGTTTCACAGTGTGGTCTAAGGTACAGTGCTGCGATTGGCAAATAAACTTCCATAAGCATGAAAGATTTAATCAGTTTTATCGTACACTTACTGTGTTCTATCAGCCTAACATCAGTGTCGATGATGCCCTCATTTACATGCTGCAGAGGGTGTACACACATTTGGACACTACTGATGCATCTGTAAGGATTACATTTTTTGACTTCTCAAGCGCCTTCAACACAATTCAGCCCCGACTGCTAGGGGAGAAGATGGAGAAGATGAAAGTGGATCCATCACTGGTACTGTGGTGTTTGGATTACCTTTCCCTCAGACCACAGTACGTGCGCCTACAGAACAATGTCTCAAGCACCATCTTGAGCAGCACAGGGGCACCACAAGGAACTGTGCTGGCTCCATTCCTGTTTACCATCTACACAGCGGATCTCCAATATAACACCAACAGCTGCTTTTTGCAGAAATTTTCGGATGACACAGCTGTTGTCGGCCTCATTAAAGCGGGCAATGAGGAGGAGTATAGAGACATAATAAGTAACTTTGTGGAGTGGAGTGCACACAATAACCTCCATCTTAACACCACAAAAACCGAGGAGATAGTTGTGGACTTCAGGAGGGGGAGGAGAAGGACTCAAGCAACACCAATCACCATTAAGGGCACTGAGGTGGAGGTGGTCGCTAACCACAGGTACCTTGGTGTGCAGCTTGACAGTGAGCTGGACTGGAAGTGTCATATGGAGGCGGTGTACAGGAAGGGACAAAGCCGACTGTATTTTTTAAGGAGGCTGAGGTCATTTAACATCTGCCAACCCCTACTGTGCAGTGTCTACCATTCAGTGGTGGCCAGTGCTCTGTTTTTTGCTGTGGCCTGTTGGGGAGATGGCGCCCGCATAGCGGACAAAAACAGACTGGACAAGCTGATCAGGAAGGCCGGCTCAGTGGTCGGGGCTGAGCAACGAACGGTCCAGCAGGTGGCAGAGGCCAGAACTCTAAACAAACTGGGTTCAATAATGACCAACCCCAGTCACCCACTCCATGCCCTGAAGGTGATCAAGAGCAGCATCTTCAGTCAGAGACTGATTGCACCAATGTGCAAAATTGAGAGATATAGGAAGTCCAGTTTACCAGCTGCTATAAGGTTATATAATGCGCATAAATAACTTCACTTTTTTTTTTTTTTTTTTTTTCATTAATTGTATTTTAACTTGTATTTTAACTTGTATTTTAACTTGTTAAGTATGGAAGCTATTTGAGGAAATGTGTGGTGTTATGTCTGTCTTGAAGCTGTCGTGGCACTGTAATTTCCTGTAAAGGATTATTAAAGGTATATCTATCTATCTATCTTCTAACTGTAGTTATTGAACTACTACTGTGCTCTTAGTTTGAATACTCTGATTGTACTTGAACATCGTTAATGGAATAGATTTTGGGCTCCCGCTGCACTGTTGCTGTCTTGGTGTCTGGATGTAGGTTTTAAAGCCTTGAGGAGCTTTTAAACTGACAGTATGTATTGTAAACATTGAATTGTTAACCTGAATCGGTTTACCAGTTAATCAATTGGTTCCCAAAAATGATAATGGAAACAAACTATAACACCGGATGGCGCTTCAATGGCAGCCTCACCTACAGTCTGTTTGTCCTTCTTTTTTGTTGTTATTTTAGTATGCTTAAAAAGCGTGTTAATGTTCTCTGGTTTGTTTTATGTGGGGGGTGGACGGGGGGTGTCGGGGGAAACTTTTTTTCAATCTCTTACCTTGCTGGAGATGCGATTGTTTTCTGGGTCATATCTACGGTTGCCCTGCGGCCTAACATCGTGGAGCTGGAGGCCTTACTCGGGACTGACTTTGAGCCCCACCGTGGGGCGTGGACTTACCATTGGAGCCGATTCCTTGTCTGGGATCGACACTCCAAACGCGGCCTGCAGACTTTAACATCAAGGAGCTTGCAGTCTCGGGAGAGACCGAGTCGGGAAGCTCCAAAACTGCACAAGGTTCAACTAGGCCCGACCCGGGGTAGATCGCCCGGCGTAGAGGAGCCGAGTTCCCCCCCAATCTAGGAGCTTGATCGCCCCGACGAGGAGACCCGCCGCCGGCTACAGGAGTCCCGTCAACAGAAGGTTAGAGGCCCCCGACCGCTAGAGGACAAAGAAGGGAAGAGATTAAACTTTTTTTTTTGCTTTCCATCAGAGTGAGGAATGTGGAGGTCACTGTGGTGGATGTTTATGTTAAAATGTATATTGTGTGTTCTGTTGTTTTTTATTAGTATGAATGTAAGGCTGGTGACAATCTTACACTTCTTAGAGGCAGTATGGAGCACATCCTTCATTATTTTTCTGTATCTGCATGGTAATTTCCTCACATGAAGGCAGGATGAAATTTAGCTCTGCCTTTCCTGAATCAGAACAGCTTTCAATTGAATGAGGAAAAACTATTTGAAGGTCGAGACCTCAGACTTGGTACAAAGCTTATTGGCTGCCAAGCCGAGATCCCTGACTTCCTATATTCTTCTGACACTTTGATTTGCAGGCATACAAAGGCATTGAAGAATACCACCCTTGCATTCATGAGGTCATAAGGTCATAAGTGATAGGAGCAGAATTATGCCATTTGGCGCATCAAGTCTGCTCCACTATTCAATCATGGCTGATCTATCTCTCCCTCCTAAACCCATTCTCCTGCCTTCTCCCCATCACCTCTGACACCTGCACTAATCCAGAATGTATCTATCTCTGCCTTAAGAATATCTACTGACTAGGCCTCCACAGCCTTTTGTGGCAAAGAATTCCACAGATTCACCACCCTCTGACTAAAGAGATTTCTCCTCATCTCCTTCCTAAAAGAACATCCTTTAATTATGAGGCCATGACTACTCCCAGACTCCCCCACTAGAGGAAACATCCTCTCCGCATCCACTCTATCCAAGCCTTTCACGATTCGGTGTGTTTCAATGAGGTCCCCCCTCACTCTTCTAAACTCCAGCGAATACAGGCCCAGTGCCGTCAAATGCTCATCATATGTCAGAGCTGTCAAATGCTCATCATATCACATTCATCACAAAGTCCTCCAAATTCACTGGAAGGATAAGCAAGCCAACATTAGACTCCTTTGGCTGGACATCCTTTGCAACAATGAGCACTTGCTAACTACTGGTCTGTTAAACTGGGATGGCCTTATCATTTTCATGTCTTAGGCCAGGCTTCCGAAACACATCACACCGCTCAATATACACATACAATCCTATTAAAATTAAAACAATAAATATAGCCAAACCCCTTAAACGTTTCAGCAAATATACTTTCAATGGGATTTAAAACAAATTTAGCTAACTTATTTATTGCGTGTATTTAATTACCTGGCTGTCAGTTTGATATATGACTAACCCTCTGAGGTACAAGTTCCATGAAGTTGGGTTCTATGCTTGAGACGACAATTTAAAGGGATTCTTGTATGTTGGGCAGTAAGTCAATTTTTATTTTTAGTTTCATTATTTGTTCTTTTTTACGATTGAGCTATCAAATTAATGAATATCAAGCAAACTCATGCACTCTGTCCGCCAAGGCCTACTGGATTTCTTGGTAGCTAACCATTTTAACTCCCCTTCCAATTCACATACAGACCTTTCAATCCATTGCCTCCTCTATTGTCAGAATGGGGCCACACACTAACTGAAAGAACAACACCCCATGTTTCAGCTAGGTAGCCTACAACACTATGGTATAAACATTATTATTATTATTATCGTTGAAAACATTAGTGACGCAGTGGTGCTGGTTTCTGACGGGCACGGCGACGGTATAAACACTGAATTCTCCAATTTCAACTAATACCTCCAGACCCACTCTCTCTCTTCTCGTCACCAACCACCAGTACACTCAGATTTGCAGTATCACCCCCCACAATCAAGATGTGGATTATGGAGATGTCGGAGACCTTACATTTGAAAAAAATTAGATTTGTCTTAATTGACAAACCAGAATTATTTACTAGAATATGGTCTCCATTTATAGATTATTTGAAGGGGTAGATTGGGCCGGCGCGGAAGCCTGACTGAAACCTGAATCCAGGACTAGATGAATAGTTACGTTCTCCTGACCTACGGACCTATCTCCTAAGTTGTATTATTGATAGTTTATTCTATTTTTCTAATTTCTTTTCTTTCTTTCTTTATTTTTTCTATCTATAAATATAAATAAATAATTAGAGGCAATATTAATATGTAACCGATAAAGAAGGACCTCAGCTACTTTGGTAACTGGGTCCCTGGAATCCTGGATATTTAATATGTAATCGTTAAACAAAGCTTGTATTGGTTTGGACTATGATATGCAGATGCCTCTAATAAATATATTATAAAAAAAATAAAAAAAAATAAAGAATTGCAGTATCAAAATGTTTCCATCTTTTATATACAGAGTAGAAAAAAAGAATCGGCAGAGTTTTGTTTGCTGTGATGGTGTCCCTACAAGGTCATCCCAGGGATCCCACTATTGAGTGCCATTGTTATTCTTCTTTAATTGACTGGGTGAACTTATTTTTGCTTGATGTTGTATTATCTTAGGGTTGATAGGAATAAAAATACTGAACCTGCCAAAAATAATTAAAACAAGAAAAATAATTAATGTATCAGTGATGACATCTCATCAGAACTGGAATGAATTGAAGGTCTAACATGTTTTAATCATTAATAGTGAGAAGGGTGGGAGACAGCAGAGAATGAATGACAAACAATATGTAAGTATGTGGGTACTGGGGAATAGAGTACATTAAAGGAGAATTAAAGGTGATAACAAGGTGTAAACAGATAACAAGGTGTAAATCATCACCGACAATTATTATTAAAATAATCGAAAATGATTAGGATTGAAATTGACATGCTCACCATTGAGTCCAAAAACTTGTTTGGCATCTGATCAATAGATGAGCTGATATTCCCTTGAGCTTTGTTGAGCTACTTTAGCTGAGTGCAAGGGTTCAAGGGCAGGGAGGACAAACCTGGGACCTGGTAGAGAATTAAAGTATTATGCAATTGGAAATCTGTGAACTGAGCAAACGTGTTCTGAAAAGCAAGCAGCCGATTCACATTTGGTCTTTCCCCAAAGCAGAGGTGATGGCAATGTGCACACTAAATACAGTTTATGGAATTGAATGAGAACAAGGTTTCAAGAAGCCCTGAAATGAAAGAAAATGTCCAAATGGAAAGGTTATATTAACTGGAAGACGTGTATGGATAAGTAAGGGTAAAGGTATTAATACACTTATTAACAATTTTTAATGTGAAGCATCAGTAAGTCAACAACACCAAAAAATGGATAAACAAGACAATGTGATCAGTGCACCAGAAGTAAATATTTTAAATGTAAACCCTATGCACTTGATTACTATAAATATTTGTAATTAGATCTTCTACATCAATGCTCTTGGCAAATTGAGAATTATGATTTTATGACTGCTATACCTGATACAAACTCTGCATGCTGGTACAGATGAATCTTAGCTGACAGAAGAAGGAGCAGAAGTTATTGCTTGCTCATACCCACCTCCATCTTCTGACATAGTTATTTTTCTAAAGTCCACAAACTGGCTGACTCTTCTAAATAAAATCATTGGGGATGCAAACACACCTGCCTGCCCGAGCTTATTATGGGACTACATAACTGAACTAATAATCCAGAGAATTTGAATTCAACTATGATCCATTAGAGATTGTCTGCCCTTTTCCTCAGTGCCTGATTCTCTTTCCTATTGGCGTTTCCTCCTTGACCTTCCTTTTCTTTCGCTTCCTTCATTGAGCTTCCCCTGACCTCTTTCTCCACTATTTTCTTTGCCTTGATTTGCTTTGCTTCCCTCTTCCTTTCCAATGGTCAATATTCCAGTCTGAAGAAGGGTCCCGACCCAAAACGTCACTTGTCCATTTTCTCCAGAGATGGTGCCTGACCTGCTGAGATACTCCAACATTTGTGTCTATCTTCAACATTCCATACGCTATTCCAATCTTCCATGTATCTTACAGCACAGTACACAAAGTCCCAAATCACCTTTCATCACTTCCATGTGCACTATTCTTTTGATTTGTTAAAAACTTATCAGAAGGCAACATTTTTTTTGACAGACTTGAAATAAAATGAAGCCAGGTAGCAGTCAGTGTCCTTTGCTGCAGTGATTTCTCCTGTCGACATTTCATACTTCTATTTCTTACATCCTAATCTCTTGCATCCTCCTGATACTTCCCTTGTGGCAGAAGTAAGTGAAATAGGTGGCTTTTGATTAACAGCATGCATCTTGAGGTGGAAGCTTCTCTTTTTTGAAAGCTGTGAGCTTGTTTAGTAATTAGCACTGCTACATCCAGAGCTGAATGATGCCGACAAGTGCTGACTAACTCCTGCCATGTTTATTTCATTTGAAGAGGAGACTGCATTAGTTAGGAGTATTTTTTATTGTGAAAGATAGATGTCTTATCTATTTGCAAGATTTCTCAACTATTAGAGACTCTTCATTAAGCCAAGAGAAACAGAATAGACCTACATGAACTATAAATGTTGTGAAATGGTTGTTTCCTATATAGGTTTGGGAATTTGCAAGCTCAACTGTTTAATGCCACTATATCAACTATATCAACATCAATATCAGTATTTGTGGGATCGGCCCAATAGAGGACCTTTGACTTTTAATGTTCTTCTGCAGATGGCGTTTAGAGTTTTCTGTCAATTCCATTTTGTATTCATGTCAATTGTTTCAGAGTTAGTAGAGGAGTCCTTGGTCAGTGGTGACACTGCACGAGTGGGATTACAAATGTTGAGATGTTGATGATGGGCTTGCAGTTAGAAAGAGAGAGGAATTATAGAAAAGATCATGAGAGGTGTAATATGTCATGAGAGATAATGAAGCATGAGGAAATTGGAGGGATCACCTGCAGAAAATGTGGTGGGAAAAGCAGTTCCAGCTGTAGATCATGGGATAGGGAAGATATAGGAATGATGCTCAGAGGATGGGCTGGGCTCTATAGTTGTTATAATTTAGTTATAGCATGGAAACAGGCCTTTATGCTCACTGAGTCCATGTTGACCATTGATAACCCGTTCATAATGGTTCTATGTTATCCTACTTCTCATCCACTCCCTGACTCTAACGAGTCAATTTTACAGACACCAATTAGCTGACAAATCTGTATGCCTTTGGAATGTGGGAGGAAACTGGAGGAAACCCATGCAATCACAAAAAGAATGTGAAAATTGTTAGTACCCGAGGTCAGAATCGAACCAGGGTCTCTGGCGCTGTGAGGCAGTGGCTCCAACAGTTGCATGCCTGTATTGCCCTAACTGAGGTTGTTATTTTAGTTTCTGGTCCTCAAAGAAGCATTTCTGTTATATCTGTCCACGGGCAAGATTGAAAACAAACTTAGCTCTACCAATTAGTATTCAACATCTCCTTTCAACTGTGTAAGGATCTCGACCCGAAACGTTGCCCATTCCTTCTCTCCAGAGATGCTGTCTCACCCGCTGAAATACTCCAACATTTTGTATCTCCTTTCAACTATTAGGTTTCCTAGACAGCTGGATCTAAAGACTAAACTGAAAGAAAAAATCAAGGATAAGAACATGAGTTATTTAAATGAGTGGCTGCTCCCTGGATAGAGGTTTGACTCCTATTCCACCAGCACTAATCCCACCTCTGTTAAAATCAGGTGATACATTTAGGTTTAAAGTTATTTGCATTTTTATTTCTCACTAACTCATAGACTTGCTTGTTTTGGGGGTGGCGTGGGGGGAGTTAAGGTGTTAACATTAATCTCGCCTCATGTCTTTAAGTATTAACAAAATTATGCCTACATTATTCAGGGCATGTTGAAGACTGAATCGAGCAGATCAATATTGTGAAAACCACAGACTGGAAGTTTTAAAATGACAAGGTTATTGATGGTTGGGAAATAAAGTTTTTCATATGGTAAATGCACAAAAGAAAATGAAACCGTAGTAATCAACAGTATTAAACCTGATAAATAATTCCCCACATTGTAAAAAAAAACCTGCCGAAGAAATGCCTTCAAATGTTCTTGAATAGCAGAAGTTGGATCTGAAATGAAGCACTTGATTACAATGTTAGAAACATAGATACATAGAAAGTAGGTGCGAGAGTAGACCACCAGGCCCATCGAGCCCGCACCGCCATTCGCTCATGGCTGAACACTAAACAGACACCCTTACCCACAAACAGTAGACACAAGACACAGAACACAAGACACTACCCTCCCCTTTATACCGCTATCACCCCTCTCCACCCCAAGAACCGCGTGATCTCCTGGGGGAGGCAAAAAAACGGATAAAAACCCAGGTCCAATTCGGGAAAAAAATCCGGGAAATTCCTCTCCGACCCCAATCCAGGCGATCGACACTTGTCCAGGAGATCACTCAGGTCTTACTATACTAACCATACCTAGGTCCATATCCCTGCCCTCTCCCCGTAGCCCCTTATCCCCTTGGCAGCTAAAAAACCATCTATTTTAGACTTAAATATATTTAATGTTTCTGCTTCCACTGCTCCCTGGGGCAGTGAATTCCATAAATTAACCACCCTCTGGGTGAAGAAGTTCTTCCTCATCTCAGTTTTAAAAGAGCCCCCCCTTATTCTACAACTATGTCCCCTAGTTCTAGTTTCCCCGATCATTGGGAACATCCTCGGTGCATCCACCCGATCAAGGCCCCTCACGATCTTATATGTTTCAATGAGATCGCCTCTCATTCTTCTAAACTCCAAAGAGTAGAGTTCCAGCCTACTTAACCTTTCCTCATATGTCAATCCCCTCATTGCAGGAATTAATCTTGTAAACCTTCGCTGCACTGCCTCCAGGGCCAGTACATCCTTTCTTAAGTATGGACCCCAGAACTGTACACAGTATTCCAAATGTGGTCTCACTAATACTGTGTACAGCTGCAGCAAGACCTCCGTGTTTTTATACTCAATCCCCCTAGCAATAAAGGCCAAAACTCCATTGGCCTTCCTGATTGCTTGCTGCACCTGCATACTAACTTTTAGTGATTCATGTACTACTACCCCTAGATCCCTTTGCGTTGCATTACAACGCAGCTCCACCTCATTTAGAAAATAACTTGCCCTATCATTTTTTTTCCCAAAGTGAATGACTTCACATTTATTAGTATTAAATTTCATCTGCCAAGTTGTTGCCCACTCACCTAGCTTATCTATATCCTTTTGCAGACTCTTCCTATCCTCCTCATCCCCTACTTTTCCTCCCATTTTTGTATCGTCCGCAAATTTTGATATATTACACTTGGTTCCCTCCTCCAAATCATTTATATAAATTGTGAACAACTGGGGTCCCAGCACCGACCCTTGCGGAACCCCGCTAGTTACCGGTTGCCATCCCGAGTATGAACCATTTATCCCCACTCTCTGCTTCCTATTTGTTAGCCAATCCTCTACCCATGCTAATATATTACCCCCAATCCCATAATTTTTTATTTTTAGCAATAGTCTCTTATGTGGCACCTTGTCAAAAGCCTTTTGGAAGTCCAAGTATACCACATCCACCGGTTCCCCTTTATCCACCCGGGTTGTTACTTCCTCAAAGAATTCGAGCAGATTCGTTAAACAGGACTTCCCCTTCACAAAACCATGCTGGTTCTGTCCGATGAAGTCATGTTTATCCAAGTGCCCCGTTAGTGTTTCTTTAATAATTGTCTCTAACATTTTACCCACCACCGATGTTAGACTAACCGGTCTATAGTTACCCGCCTTCTGTTTACTTCCTTTTTTAAATATAGGTGTTACATTGGCCATTTTCCAATCCACTGGGACCGTTCCTGCCTCCAGGGAGTTTTGGAAAATTATCACCAATGCATCCACAATCCCCACCGCTATCTCCCTCAAGACCCTTGGATGTAATCCATCAGGCCCAGGGGATTTATCCTCCTTCAGTCTCATTAATTTCCCTAATACCACCTCCTTGGTGATCTTAATAGTATTTAGCTCCTCCATTCCTACCGCCCCCTGTTTATCCAGCGTTGGAATATTTTTTGTGTCTTCTATGGTGAAGACTGATACAAAATACTCGTTTAATGCCTTTGCCATTTCCATGTTCCCCACCAACAACTCTCCAGTCTCACCCTCCAATGGACCAACGTTCACCTTAGCCACCCTTTTTCTTTTTATATAGCTATAAAAATTCTTACTATTAGTTTTTATGTTGTTCGCTAAATTCCTTTCATAGTCTATTTTCCCCGTCTTAATTAATCTCTTAGTTATTTTTTGCTGACCTTTAAATGCTTCCCAATCCTCTACCCTCCCACTATCTCTGGCTACCTTATATGCCCTTGCCTTCAGCCGAATACTATCCTTTATAGTTTTACTGAGCCATGGCTGACTGTTCTTTCCCTTACCCCTTTTCTTCTTCATAGGAATAAATTTTTCTTGAAGGTTATACAGTAGATCCTTAAACGTACACCACTGCTCATGTACCGTCTTATTCTTGAGTCTGCTATCCCAGTCAACTTTGATCAGCTCAGTCCTAATACCTTCATAATCCCCCTTATTTAGACTAAGTACCCTAGCCTGAGTTTCAACCTGCTCCCCTTCTATTTGAATATGGAATTCGACCATATTGTGGTCACTTGTTCCCAACGAGTCCCTAACTATGACATTTTTAATTAATCCTGCTTCATTACACAGGACCAGATCCAAGATTGCCTCCCCCCTTGTCGGTTCTGTGACATACTGTTCTAGGAACCCGTCTCTAATACATTATATAAACTCTTCCTCTAGTCTACCCTGCCCAGTTTGGTTTGCCCAATTAATATGAAAATTGAAGTCCCCCATGATTACAGCAGTTCCCTTTTTACATGCGTCAACTATTTGCAGATTTATGTTCTGACTAACAGCGTCACAGCTATTTGGAGGTCTATAAATTACACCCACTAGTGTTTTTTTCCCCTTGTTATTCTCTATCTGTACCCAAGCTGTTTCACTATCCTGATCTTTCAACGCAATATCCTTCCTCTCTATTGCCGTTATTCCCTCCCTTATTAAAAGTGCCACCCCTCCTCCCTTTCTTTCCTGTCTATCTTTTCTAATTGTCGAGTACCCCTCTATATTTAACTCCCAATCCTGATCCCCTTGCAGCCATGTCTCCGTAATGGCCACGATATCATAACTATATATACTTAATTGCACCGTTAATTCATTTATCTTATTTCGAATACTCCGTGCATTTAGATACAGCACTTTCAGATGATTTTTACTACCCTTCCTTTCTGTTTTTGCCCCTTTTACATCTAGAGCTTTATCTTCACACATTCTGGATCCTCCTGTCACATTTTGATTTTCCGTTTCCCCACTGATACCCTGCTCTATTTCCTCTACCCCTGCCATTATTACCCCCCTTGATACCTCCTCCCCGCTACTTAGTTTAAAGACCTCTCTACTGCACTAGTTATATGATTTGCCAGGACCCCAGTCCCAGCACCGTTCAGGTGAAGTCCGTCCTTACAGAACAGATCCCCCCTGTCCCAGTACTGGTGCCAGTGGCCCAAGAAACCAAACCCATTTTTCCCACACCAGTCTTTGAGCCACGCATTCAGCTTTTTAATTTTACGTACCCTCGCCGATTTGGCCCGTGGCTCAGGTAGCAATCCGGAGATCAGTACCCTCGAGGTTCTGCTTTTTAATTTATTCCCTAACTGCTCAAACTCCTTCAGCAGATCCTCCTTCCTCGTCCTTCCTATGTCATTGGTCCCCACATGGACCACGACCACTGGATCCTCCCCCTCACTCTGCAAATTTCTCTCCAGCATCGCAGAGATATCCTTAACCCTAGCACCGGGTAGGCAACACAGCCTTCGGGACATGTTCTGCTGGCCGCAGAGAACCTTATCTACCCCCCGAATAATACTATCCCCTATCACAACGGCATTTCTTCTAACTCCCCCCTCTTGAATGGCCCCCTGATCCACGGTGCTGCAGCCAGGTTGCTCATCCCTCCCACAGCCCCTGATCCCGTCCTCACATTGAGTAAGAGCCTCGGTCATGCTCGTCAGGGACAAGGGCTGTGGCTCCTGCCGCATCTCCTCCTGGTTCCCCCTACCTGCCTCGCTTATGACCACACCTTCCTTTCCCTGCTCACTAACTACTGAATTAGTTAAACTGGTCGGTGTGACCATCCCCTGGCACAAAACATCCAGGTAATACTCCCCCTCCCTGATGCACCGCAGCGTATGAAGTTGGGTCTCCAGCTCATCAATGCGGAGCTCGAGTTCCACTAGCCTCAAACACTTACTGCAGCTGTAGGGATCATCTACATCAATGGTGTCGACAAATTCCCACATCTCACAGTATTGGCATATCTCCTGGCCGCCCATCTTATATAAGTAATTAACTGGTCCTATTAAGAATCCCCTACCCGGATTACTGTATTAAAACACCCCTTATTTATATAATCCTACCTCCTATAAATGGGAAAGTACTTACCCCAGCCGTAAATTACCTACTGGTTTGGCTGTCTAGTGGTAATTCCGTCCGCTCTTCCTGTCTGGTCCACTGCTCCCTTGCAGTGCGTGGCCTACCTCTTAGCCTCTGTTAGCCTCTCGAGCCGCGGCTCCGTCCTTCCTCCCTCGGCGACAGCCCGGGCCGCACCTGTGGCACCTGTGGCACCGCGGTCGTGACGTCCCTTCCGTTCCAACTGCCACTGATTACTCGCTGCACTCTGATTACTCGCTGCACTCAACAATTAGCTCCAGCTTCGTCAAGTGCTACTCTCATCATGGATACAGGTTTCATGCCTGAACGGTAGCACTAAACATGCTCCACTTTGACATTTCAGAAGCAGAGTAGAACATGCAACTGTTGCAATATGATGCCCCTAGCACTCCTGACTGTTGATGAATTATGTGCACACAAGCAAATGCAATGATTTGTTGATACACGGGTCAGCAATTTTTTGACCATTTCTGCTGTGGATACTGTATTTGGAAGATAAGGAGCTGGGTCTGAGTTTATGGTGACCTGGATTAAATAAAAGGTAACATTCATCATAACGTAGAATCAAAGCTAACATTCTGCTGTAAGTACATTTTCATTGTTCCGTTTTGATACGTATGATATTTAAACACTCTTGACTCTTGAACTCCTTTGTAAAATGTAGATGGATTGTGTTAATTGATTCAAACCTACTTCTGCGTGAAGTGTGAAATCGCTGGTGATTCTTGCCATGCTAAAGAGTCCAAGGTTGAAGTACAGTCTCTGAACTAATGTGCTACCAGGTAGGGAATGGACATCAGTATGGGTAAGCAAGGAGTAACATGTTAGTAAAACACAAAGAGCTGGAGTAACTCTACATTTCAGGCAGCATTTCTGTAGGACATGGATAGGTGACGTTCCGGGTCGTGATCCTTCTGCAGACGGATTGAACTAGAACTGATTGCAGTCTGATTCCAGACAGCTGGAAAATTTGGGAGGCCGGATAAAAGCCTGGCAAGTGTTAGGTGGATACACACGAGGTGGTTTGATTGGTAGATGTGTGGATGAAGATTGGAGATGAAAAGGAGATGGAAAGTTGTTAGGTAAGGAGAGAAGATGAATGAAATGTAAACCCAAAGGGAAGTATATAGGTGGAAGGTGATGAAGGTGGTGGAAGGAGCAGCAGGATAATGTGAGAAATTAGTGTGTATTTCTGTGAGCATGGTGGGGGGGGGTTGTGAAGGGGGCACACTAAAGGAAGGGTGTGTGTGAAGGGTGCACACTAAAGAAAGGGGGGGGGGGTGTGAAGGGTGCACAGTAAAGAAAGGGGGGGGGTGTGAAGGGGGCACACTAAAGAAAGGGGGGGGGTGAAGGGTGCACACTAAAGAAAGGGGGGGGGGTGTGAAGGGGGCACACTAAAGAAAGGGTGTGTGTGAAGGGTGCACAGTAAAGAAAGGGGGGGGTGGTGAGGTGGTATTACTTAACATATGAGAATTAAAATTCATACTGTTAGATTATGTGGAATTTGAGGTGCTGCCCATACAGTTTGCTTGTGGCCTCACTCAGGCAATAGAGGAGCCCCAGGACAGAAAGGTTGGTATGGGAATGAGACCTGTTGAACATGAACTAGCTGTTCCTAAAGGGAAACAGTATGTTTTATCAGCCTCTTAAGGGATCAGGATAAATACATTCACAAAACCATTCTATGACCCACCAAATATTATAATTTCCGCTTCATGTAAAACCCATACCTGGTAACAGATAAAATAGACGCCTAATAATTCACAAAGGTGACCCTCCTTCATGGTGCTGCCTTGTTGCCAAGGGTAATGGATGTTCTGAATATTTCAGGTCCTGAAGGGAAAAAAAATCAAATCTCTGTGACTCTGTTGGCCCTAACGTGGGCAGGTGGAACTACTATTGATGGAGTGTTTTGGTCGTCATGGGAAAGTGTGGCCAAAGTTGATGTGCTGTATGACTCTATGACCCTTCTGCAGAAACATGGAGTGTTTCTTGGTCCCATTTGAATTAATTCCTACTGCAAAGCATTTTATCCACTTTACCTTCCTGCTCTCTCCAAGCTATCACGTCACACCAAATAAAATCTATGATCTTAGGCTTTAGGTTTTGGTGAACATCTTAGTGAAACACAGCAGCAGCACAGGGTTAGACCAAGTTAATTCTGCTACTTGTATACTATGTGTTAAATTATACACTCTGAGCTTCTGAAACTCATTTGTAGTCATTCATTTCTCAGTACTACATGAACCAAAATTTATGAACCTTAATGGAATGATATTTTCCATTAGCTGTCCATTAATATAACAAATGTATTAACAATAATAATTAAAAGATAAAAATTAATAGAAAGGAAATGAACTGAATTATAAGGCAATCCAAACAACAATGTTCAAAATTCTATAGTGATAATGGAATTTAAAAATTAAACAGAATTGTGTAATTATAAACAAGGCTTAAACCAAACAAATGTTTACGACAAACTGATGAGCTGGAAATTATTTTTTCCACTAGAAGTAAAATATGTTGTTATGAAATAAATGAATAAAAACAAAATGCAGTTATAAGTTGTAACTTTCAGTCTGCATCTCCATAGACAAATTAGTATTTTGGGATTTGAATTTTAACACAAGAGATTATATTTTTGTGAGAGGAAACTACTTGGTGTGCTGGACAATCCATGTGCATGCAGTGCAGTTTTTTAATAGTGATAAGACAGGGGGAGGGGGGGGGGTGAACTATCAATGGCCAGAAAGTCGATGTTTAACCTGTATTA
Organism: Malacoraja senta; assembly: GCA_038087875.1. NCBI lineage: Eukaryota > Metazoa > Chordata > Chondrichthyes > Rajiformes > Rajidae > Malacoraja > Malacoraja senta. Next base: position 242,113,830 of record CM075977.1, on the reverse strand, counting down.
CATGTTTAGAGGTGGAAAATGCTGGGTCGACCACAGCCCGACCGGATGGGCAGCCAACGACCGGGGATCTTCAAAATCCGCGCTGGTGAGGAGCAGAAGGACGTCTTTGGGCAGCCGCCCCAATTAGGCTCGCTCTATCGGAAGGCTAGGCCTTGAGCAGCGGCCGGTGGGGTAATGGGCGGGCCCGCTCTCTCCCTGCTCCCAGTGCCGGCAGGCGGGCGACGGTAATGCTGGGGTCGGAGGGCTGCTAAACTCACAGCTCCTGCAGCAACTGGTGGGGGAGCGGCGGCTGGTGAGGGAGCGGCGGCTGGTGGGGGAGCGACGGCAGCCGTGGCCTCTCAGCTCCGGTGGGCAGCAGCTGGTGCGGTAGCGGTGGCAGCCGCAGACTCTCAGCCCCGGTAGTCGGCTGCGGGCAGGTCATGCGGGTGAGGACGGCTGTGGGCAGGTCATGCGGGAGAGATTGGCGGCCGTCACACAAGGCCCGGACCGCACCCATTGACCTGGGCGGCCTGTGGCATACCTTACGGTAGGGCCGGGTTGGCGGCAGCGTCGTTTAACAGGGCTGGGCTTTCGGCTGTAGACATCAGGTCTCCCGAGACTGTGTGTGTCGCGAGAAATGCAAAATCCCAATTTGGATCGTCGCGGGTCACCAATGTAGCGGCACCAAACGTGGTGAACAAACATTTGTTTTATTCGGTGAGATAATAGGTTCGAAATACATACACGTTTGGTCCTCTAACATATTGTTATTGCTGCTGCAGCTGAGTGAGGGTGTTGCCTCGAGCTCAGCTACCTGTCGACAGGGTTGATCTTCAGGTGAGATCTGCTTAAGTACGAGGACATTCCCCATAACCCACGATGTCATGTGACAGCCCTCGTAACCACTGACGAGGGTTCGACCGCAAGTGGACTGACTATCAGCTGACGCCACAATATCATATTTAAATTAAACTACCCAACATAGAAACAGTGTAACTCTCAATGTTTTGTAGATCATGGCTACAAACTGATACAGGTTATTGGGAGGATTTCCAATAAGTGTGAATAGTGTCAGTGTCCCCTCATTTGGTCTTGGATATTGTTCTATTCTGCTAATATAATAATACTGAAACATTCATCCAAATAAATACAATGTCAATAACACTGAACGTACAGGCATCAACTCACCTTACCTGTCACAATAACTGACAACTTGCAACAGCATCAAGATATCTGTTTGTCCTTGAGGTTTCAATGGTTTTTACTTTGGTTCATAAGGACAGAATTGAATTGAATTGAATTGAATTTATTTGTGATTCAAAAATGAATTTGAATGGAATGTTGTTGCCATACAGTCATAACAATACAAAGCAAACAAAATGCACAATTACACAAATTTAACATAAACATCCATCACAGTGACTCTCCTCCAGGCACCTCCTCACTGTGATGGAAGGTAAAAAAAGTCTTATCTCTCCCTTGCTTCTTCTCCCGTGGTCAGGCAGTCAAAGCTAATGTGATCAGGTAGAATGACCTTGTCTTTGTTGTGCATGCACAGTTAAACCCTTGTCCCACGTTCACGACCTAATTGGCGACCTCTGCCGAGTTACTTGACTCATACTTTCAGCATGGTCGCCACGAGGTCGTAGGAGGTCTTCGTAACTCTTCCTCATGCTCGTGAGTGGTCTCCGTAAACTCGTGGGCTCAAGTAGGTCGCAGCGTTTTTTCCAGCCTGATAAAAAATGTCCACGAGTAAAAAAAAGGTCGGCGTGGAAAAAATGTATACTTTTTACTCGTAGGTAAGTCGTAGGTAGGTCATGATGGTAGTCGTAGATAGTCGTAGGTAGTCGTAGGTCGGTAACTGGCCCGAGAAAACAATGCAAACATGACATCATTTTATCATGTGATCATTTTCCACTCGTAGCTGGTCGTAGTTGGTCTTAGGTGTGGAAGACTGAGGTCGAGGGGGGTCGTAGGAGGTCAGAGACATAGTGGTAGGAGGTCGTAGACATAGTTGTAGGAGGTCGTAGACATAGTCATAGGAGGTCTTTTACTTCGGCGAGTCAACACGACATTGACATTTTTTTCAACTCAGCTAGCAGGTATGTTACAATACTTGCCTTCAGTCGCGCTGTAATTCTGTCACTGGCCGTGTGCGCGAATTTGGCGCCTTTAAGGAGGGGCGGGGTTAAAACGCGGGTTTCTCCTCCCTTGTCCTGAATTATATTTTGTTGGAGTACAAGCTTTTGCGGAAGAATCGTTCCGAGGCGAGTTTTGAGTATTTAGTTTTAAAAATCTCCCGACAAGTTCAGCGTTGGAATCATTTTTAAATCATCTTCTGAACCTGTCAACGCCAACAACGGGGACGGATTTCACACGGGACAGGTAAACGAAAGTGCTTTATTTTTTATTTATAAACGTTCTCCTTAAGAGGCCTTTAATTCACATTTTTACATGCGACACGGTGATTTTTTCCCCCGAACTAACGGCAATAATTTTCATGCCAATACAGGGTTAAATTCACCGCAAATGAACGTTCCAAATGATCGCGTTCCAGAAAACCCCACTCGCAAGATGATATAAATGCCCATTAATTTACAGGTATTAAACATTCAATTTCTTCCATTTTGCCTGTAAATCCATGACAATGAGATAAAAAAATTATGTTATATTGTGAATTCTTGTGTGAATGTTATTTGGACACTTAGGCTTTTTAAAAATGTTAATCTATTCTTAAGAAATTGATAGATGTTTAGATCTAGTAATTGAATTTTGTAATTAGCTACAATTAGGTAACTAACTAATTATATGCTTAAATTTCATGTCATCTAAGTAAGATTGTTTCATATTTGTTTCAGAATGCTTCAATCTATAATAACTGAACATTTCTTTCAGTTCTCTTAATTTTTAAGAAAGTTATGGGCTTTTGACTGTCCTCGATCACAGCTTTTGTGTTAAGTCAATGGAAAAGCAATAGGGAACAAGATGCTAATTTCCGAGTATGAAAATGGCCAAAACGTTTTTAATACTGAAGATATGAAAGTGAATTAGGTGTCAAATTAAACTTCTTTTTATGCTTTATCTGATGGGATAAATTACAGACTTGATTTTTAAAATCTCAAAATTTTGTAACATTGCTACATCTAGGGTCTTCTAAACTCTTTGAACAGCCTGAGGAGAAAATACTTTCTGGGATTTGCTTCTACTGGTTCTGATGTGGCCAATTCAGGCCCAAAGCACATACAACTGACCTTAATTAACCAGCCTGGGTGGATTGGCAACTAAGATAATATTTATTGCTTTCTGTGACATTGTTATTACTATATTTTGTTAAAATAGTGAGTGTGAACCTTGTTAACTTGTAAAACTATTAGTTTTGAACAATTTTCAATTATCATTTGGGGCAAGGATATTGCTATTTTGTGACTTTAGCTATCGTAGTGTAGCCACCAATGTTTGAATTCACAATTCAAAAAATGAGTTATTTTGAAAAGTGATGAATAATTTTGAATTATTATGATGGAGGGAGGGAGATGGAAAGAGGATTTTGAGGTGGAAGGTAGAATTTTGTAGTACCTGTGTCACATTGGTGCACTGTGTATCAGCTGAAAGATGGTTCACAGCACCTGCCAGGTGATCCAGACAGAAGCCGGTCAAACTTTGCTATAAATGCTGTTTCACATGTAGCAGTGGAACAAAGAGTGACAGGTTGTTTCCTGAAGCAGAACTTATAAGATTGTAGCATCATTCTCTAAAATACAGCAAACATCAGAGCTTTTTGAAGCCTGAAATGAATCAGCTGAAGACACTCAGTAGGTCAGGGCAACTCCCATGGAAAAAATGTTGGAGTATCGATAGATGGAGATATACAAAAGAGTAACATGCTGTTCAGCCCTCCAAGTCCACACTACCCATCCAACACCCATTTACATCAATCCTGCATTTATCTCACTTTATTATTCATCTCTATATTTCTTATCAACTGCCAGGGAGAATAAGGCAGTTCGGTATTCAAAAAAACGCAAGGAATCATGGGATTTGTCAAAGGTCGAGAATAAAAAAAAGCAAAAAGGGGTGCCTGGTAGCGGGGGAGAGCGGGTGAGACAGAGAGACAGAGAGACAGAGAGACAGAGAGACAGAGAGACAGAGAGACAGAGAGACAGAGAGACAGAGAGACAGAGAGACAGAGAGAGGGGGAGAGACAGAGGGGGGGAGAGAGAGAGAGAGAGAGGTGATGCGAGTGGGAGACAGGGAGAGATGGGGGAGAGAGGTTTCAATTAGACGGACAGCCACTGGTAAAGCCATGGCCCATTGCTTCTAGGAGAGTCGAGAAAATGTCCTCAATCGAGAGAATGTTACTTCTCATCTCGACCGCGCTGGAGGTTTCCCTGTGCGCAAGGAACAAATTACCTAAAGTTTGCGTTGAGTGAACTGAGTGTTCTTACCGTCCTCGCCATACACCGGCGTTTTGTGAGAGTGGTTGGATCCCGGGATCGAGGAGTCAGCGCCCGACAGGTGAGTGGCCCGCGGTAGCTGGTGCCTCTCTGCTCGCCACTGGAAGAACTGACATCTCTACCTCCCTGGGTGGGGCGCTGCCTTCTCGACCCTGCTGCTTGGCAGCGGCCGACATCAGCTCCTGATCCCCCGCCGCCTGTCCCGATAATGTGACCAACGTTGTTGAGCTGAAGCTGGGATCCAACCACTCTCACAAAATGCCGGTGTACGGCAAGAGTTCACTCAACACAAACTTTAGGTCATTTGTTCCTTCGCCCGTGGAAATCCCTGCTCCCATCCATCCCAACCATGACACAAAAGTCTAATATGTGTGAAGTTTAAAGGAGCGTCTTCTATCCAGAGGTCCGCAGATGGGAGTGTCGGCCCAGGCCCATAGGCAGCGCGGAGGGGAGGCGCCGGCCCCAGCTCGACTCTGCCTGTCCTGCCGGCGGGACGGACGGGGTTGAGCTGGAATTGGTGGGGGGTTTCTGTGCCGCCAGCGGGCTTGGGCTGCCGCTCCGGCGGGACAGGCAGAGCCGAGCTGGAGCTGGAGCTGGAGCTGGAGCCGGAGCCCCCTCCGCTCCCCTCCCCTCCCCTCCCTGCACTCCGCCACTCCACTCCCGGGGCTGCCCCACATGTCCCCGGACAGTACACTCGGGAGGGGACAGGGAATGCCAGTGGTGGCTGGTTAGGGATGAGACGCAGGTCTGCACCCATGCAGTGGCACGGACGCTGAAAGTGTTTATATCGAGCGACCCATGACCTGTGCATGCGCAGTCGGAATACCAAACTGGCTTATTAACAGGGGCCTTTTAACAGTAGCCTATTAACTTACAAGTTAAGTTAATGTATAGAAGAAATTAGAGCACCCAGAGGAAACCCACACAGCCACAGAAAGAAGGTGCAAACTCCACTCAGACAGTACCTGATGTTAAGATTGCGCCTGGGTCTCAGGAGCTGTGAGGCAGCATCTCCACTAACCGCTCCTCTGTTGCTGAATGCCGCTATGAATTATATACGTTATAGCTGCAGATTTGTCCAGCTTCTCTGACTCTTGTACCTGTGATGTGTTTCTCGGCTGTGCCAAAATGGCGCAGGTAACATCACAAAAAATTGCAAATGAGGCAGCATGGAAATTCAGTTGATGTCAACGTTGGTGGAGGGGAGTCACACTTCTTCAGTAGAAATTTGGCCTATTTTATAAACTAATCGATGGCAGAACTCAAGTGTGGAATTATAAATGATACCAGAAAATGTACCCCAAACAATGAGCAACAACACCGGAATCGGGACTGGTGCCAAAAGTTATAAAATGTGAATACGGCATGTTGTGATGTAAATTTTAGAGCGAGTTCATAACTATAGAAAACTCCACTTAAGAGCGTGCACATCAATACACATAAGACAGAAAGAGCTCAAACAAGTTACATGCAGCTAGTTATAAACCAAGGAATAAAGTCCTAGTAATTGACATTACCGTAGTCTCTCAACCTTAAGATTAAGGTGTTTCAGCAGAAAGTAAAACATTTGATTTTTTTGAATTATTTACGAAAAATAACCCTAGTTAGGGTATTTCGATAATAGGAACTCAAGGAAAAAAAGAATGTACATTTTAATTAGAAAGTGAGTAATGGGGTATACTGCAGGGCTGCCAACATTGGTGAGAGTGAGAAATTGCGAGGGAGTGCAGTGACTGGGAGGGGGGGGGTGGAGGGGGATATCCTTGCATTTTTCAGTTTGAAATTGTGGAATCTGGTGCATACTTTTTTTTAATTTATTTTTTATTTTTATTTATTAGAAGTACATTACATTACAACCACATACATTAGTACTCGTCACTTATGTCTTCTTACCATTAATGTACTCCATTTCTTTTTTACACTAGAAAAGGAAAAGATTGAAAGAAAGAAGAAAGTGAAGGAAAAAGTGAAAGTGTAGAAAATGTGACAACAAAAAAGGACGAAGACCCTATAAGAGCAAAATTAAAAACAAAAGAAAAAGAGTTAAGAAATAGACCCTAGAAAAGAAAGAGAAAGAGAAAGAAGAAAAAGAGAGAAACAAATATTTTTATGAGCATTACGTAAATGGGACAGACCAACTCTTCAACTATCATCCCCCCTTACCTGACCTCAATTTTTTTTTAAAGTACTTTTGCATCCTATATTTGTAATAATTCTATAAATGCAGACCACGTCAGGTGGAAGTGATCTGGTTTACCTGCTAGGAGGAGTCTTATCTCTTCTAGGTGTAATGTTTCGAACATATTTGAAATCCACATATTTATAGTTGGTATTGGAGCCTGGTGCATACTTTTAACTTAGGTGTGAATAAGGTTAGGCTAAATTACATTCCGAATTACATTCCACAGTAGAGCCCAGGCTCTGATCAACACGTGCAGCACATGAATGAATTTAGTATATTCGTGTATGGAAATCAGCTTATAATTCATATATAGAGCTGTTATGCATATATACAAGGCAAGAGCAGTCAGACTTCCATCACTGATCTGCACAAATAAACCAATTAACCTTACCCTTTGACTATAGAAACAAGATGAAAATAATGCCACATATTCAACCGTATATGGTTCAATGAAATTAATATATATATGTAAAACATATATATGGAAACACGCCCTTCGGCCCACCAAGTCAACACCGACCGCAATCTGTCATACACCAGTTGTATCCTACATGCCAGGGACAATTTACAGAAGCCAATTAACCTACAAACCTGCACTTCTTTCAGATGTGGGAGAAACCGGAATTTCCACAGAAAACCATGTGGTCATAAGGAGAATGTACAAATACTGTACAGACAGCACCCGTAGTCAGGATCAAATCTGGGTCTGTGGTGGTGCAAAGCAGCAACTCTACCGCTGCGGCACCGTGCCACCCCATTAATTTTTTTTCTGTAATATTTATTATGGTGACACGTCAATAAAGATGAACACATGATTCTGATTCTGATTACTGCCCTTTGTTGGATAACACACGTCTCCAGTCATTGTGTTTTATTGCTGGTTTTCAACCTCTTCAGTCTGAAGGTCTCGACCCGAAACATCACCTATTCTTTCTCTCCAGAAATGCTGCTTGTCCTGCTGAGTTATTCCAGCATTTAGTATCTATCTTCAGTTTGAACCACCATCTGCAGTTCCTTCTTACACTCTTTATTAAGTGAAACAGGTCCTATTCTCATAATATTATTCACCTCAACAAAGTCTCTTCTTCACCTCCGTTGCTGCAGAGCATACAATTCCAGTTATCAAATCTTTCTTCAAAGTGAAACAATAATTTCAGCCCTGCCAATATGTTCATAAATCACCTCTGGATCCTCTCCAGAGCAATTGCACCCTTTCTACAGTGTATCATATTCTTACAGCATGGAAACAGGCTCTTCATCCCAACTTGTTCATGCAGATCAAGGTGCCCCATCTAAACTAGTCCCATTTATCCGCATTTGGCCCAAATCCATTTAAAGTTTGTGTGTGCCAGTGTGTGTTAGGTTGTGTGTGAGAGCGTGTGTCAGTGAAGCGGCGACAACACCCGGAGTGAGCGAAGACTTGGCGATGTCCGGGGACCATTTCCCTCTCCCCCTCCCCAGGTGCTCTGTGTCCAGCTGGGGTCCGGGGGAGGTAAGGGTCAGTGACCCAGGGGTCCAGGGAAGGTGAGGGTCAGTGGCCCATGGGGGGGGAGTTGAGGGTCACTGACCCGGGGGTCCGGGGGAGTTGAGGGTCACTGACCCGGGGGTCCGGGGGAGGTGAGGGTCACTGGCCCGTGGGGGGGGGGGGGATGAGGGACAGTGACCCGGGGGTCGGGCATCCGAGCGGAGCCTTAGCCCGAGATTCATCCCCGCGGCTCCGGAGGCGGCACCGATGCTCCCACTCACCCGGTCCGCTCCTGGCTCCAGGCCAGGGGTAAAACTCCATGTGGTGTGGACAGAGCGCCCGCCATACACAGAGCCACTGGAGGTGAGGGTGGGAGGTGTGAGCAGTACCTCGAGGGGGGGGTGGTGGGGGTCGGTGCTAGGACCACCGCCGTGTCTCACCTATCACACCATCTGCACGGGAATGTGAATGTGGGTGAGGCAGCATCCATAGAGTGGTGGACAAAAATGCTGGAGAAATGCTTGAGTCTGAAGAAGGGTCAAACTCAGACATAGATACTGCCTCAACCCGCTGGGTTTTTCCAGCATTTTTGTCTCCATTGCCATTTTAAATAGTGTGCGATGGGCTGAAGCCAATTAAATTGCATGTTCTCTACAGGAAACCCGCCGACAAAAACTATTCTCATTGGTGAGTGTGGAGGAGTGTGACTTTATTTATTTATTCATACATTTTTTAAAATATTTTTTTGAGCGTGAGAACTTCTGTCATCAGCGTGAGAGCGTGAGAATTTCCTCAAATGCGTTAGTCTCACGCTCAATGCGTGAGAGTTGGCAGCCCTGTATACTGTTTCTTTCACCGAAGAACTGGGCAGCAAGGTGGTGCAGTCAATAGACCTGTCACCTTACAGCTCTGAGGACTTGGGTTCGATCCTGTCCTGCGATGATGTCTGTGTGGAGTTCGCATTTTCTCCCTGTGATCAAGTGGATATTGTCCTAGCATGTCTGAAGAAGGGTTTTGGCCCGAAACGTTGCCTATTTCCTTCGCACCCGCTGAGTTTCTCCAGCATTTTTGTGTACCTTGTCCTAGCATTGCTGTCTCAGCTTCCATCCCAAATATGAGTGGATTAATAGTTCATTATTTATGAGGTACTTACTTTGAATTCTCCATATAGTGTGGGGTGACTTGATTAGTACAGGTGTCAGAGGTTATGGGGAGAAGGCAGGAGAATGGGGTTAGGAGGGAGAGATAGATCAGCCATGATTGAATGGCAGAGTAGACTTGATGGGCCGAATGTCCTAATTATGATCTTATGATCGTATGACTGGCAGAATCTGGAGGGGAATATGTGCAGAAATAAAATGGGATCAGTGTAGGATTATTGTAACTAGGTCATCGTGGAATTGGGGTGGGAGATTGCAACCTTCACGTAGTCCACCCTGTTTCGCCTAATGCAATCAACCCGATGTGCACAAACAAATAGATGTAGTGTTTTGGTGTCTGCAACTTTAAGCTGTGCACGCCATACGCAAGAAGAAGAAGATCGTGGATTTGATGGGTGGCAAGTACTGTCTGTATGTTGTATGACTCTATAATCAATTCCTTGGAAGATATTCACTGCTACTTTTAATGAAAAGGCTAATAACACCCTCGAGGAATCTCAGGGGAATTTATTAGAAATGTGGAACCTGTAATAGGCCAAGTAACAAAAAAAGGAATAAACTTTACGAATGCAAAGCCTTTCTTCTTCTGTGAAGGTTATCATGTCTCTGAATGTCTTCAAGACATGCTTTACATGAATGTCTTAAAGACATGCAAAATCCTTGCATCTAAACGTGATGGTAAAATAAAACAAAAATTATGAATCATAAGGTGCTCCATACATGATCTCCCGTGAGGATTTGTGCAAGGCAGGATTTCCTACTGTGGCTTTGTCATGGTAGGTTCCACATTCCAAAACCCAGCCATGAGGTTAGCTGCAGAAAGGAACCATACTCCAGATCTAGCACAAAAGTAAGAACATGAAACATAGGAGCAGAATTAAGCAATTTTGCCCAATGAGTCCACTCTGCCATTTGATTGTGGCTGATCTATTTTTCCCTCTCAACCCCATTCTCCTGCCTTTTCCCCGTAACCTTTGACACCCTTACTAATCAAAAACCTATCAATCTCCGCTTTAATCAACAACACCCAATGTCAGCCTCCACAGTCATCTGTGGCAATGAATTCCACAGATTCACCACCCTTCTTAGAATGGGGCCTGAGAAACAAAAGCATTGCTTTATTTCTTCTCTGGAAAGGTTCAGTCTGTGGTGACTAACAAAGAGACACTATGTCCATCTTTGGATTTAAACCAAGCCAAAATCTTGTTTATAGGACTAGGAGGAATAGAATGGTCTCTTGTCGAAGATATTACAGTATTTCACCAATCTTCCTCCTTCACTTGTGTCACAGACAACCTTGGTGTTTTGCCAGTGAGCAATTTAATGAAAATGCAGTGGATCAGGCTGCTAGCTTAAATTTAAAAGGTTTACGTACACTTAAAGTTAAGTGGTTACATATGGAGAAAAATATTCCATCAATGTTTATCAGGCAAGGTTAAATATTTGTCTGTCCTTGCCAAGGAACTGTCAGGCTCAAGTGACGTCCAAAGAAATGCAAACCGATGCATGAAATGAAGTGTTTGGGTGAGTGGCAGAACAGCATCCAGTTCCGTGCATTGATAGGCAATCTCAATGTGTTGATGTGCGAGGATTATATGCGAGGTTGCCCTGTTTGATACTTTGTGCATTCTGTTCAGAGGAAGACGGTGCACCTTGCCTGTCACAAGTTAGCAGAATGGCTCATTAACTTGCAAAATGCATAGGACCCATCTACTAAGCCCTTTTACTCCTGGGAACAAAAAAAGCCTTCCATACACTGTCAAGCTGATGCCAACTCTCTGCGGAGAAAGCACTGTATGTGCTGCCATGGCAAGTCAGGTCCCTGTCACTTCCCTGGTACATCTGTGGAAAGCTGATTCTGCATATGTCATTGGTGGTGGCTGGGAAGAATCTGTTACTGTAAATATTTAATGCATTACAGAGACAGTTCCATTACACATTGTACACTAGGGCAGAGATGTCCCAGTAGTACACATTGTTTGCAGGCTGACCTCCACAACTGTTTGATACTGCATAACAACCCCCTTTGTGAGACACCAAAACCTGGTCACTGGTGAAGATATTATGGCAAGCAGGACAAACGTAGCATGTTAACACAATGGAGCATGCTTCCCAATTTGGTGCATGTGCCTCAAGGAGAGGGTATGTGAATTACCTAGGGCAATCCCGATTCTCAAGATTAGTCAATTTAATGCCTAATATCTACTCCATTGGTCAGACTTCCTGCAGTATTACTTTTATGTGGAGGTTTTTCCAAGTGCAAATTGCTCATCCCATCCCATCAAATGTGCATAACAGGCCATATTGTTGAGAACCTCAAACATAGGGTGGTGGGTGTATGGAACAAGCTGCCAGAGGAGGTAGTTGAGGATGGGACTATCCCATCATTTAAGAAAGAGTTAGACAGGTACTTGGATAGGACAGGTTTGGAGGGATATGGACCAAGCGCAGGCAGGTGAGACTAGTGTAGTTGGGACATTGTGGGCATGTTGGACCGAAGGGCCTGTTTCCACACTTTATCACTCTATGAATCTATGACTCTATGACTCTTTAGAACAAATCATAAAACAGTACATCCCAGGAACAAGCCCTTCAGGCCACAATGTCTGTGCCAAACACGATGTCAAGACCAAATTTTTCTGTCTGCACATAATCCGTATTCCTCCATCCCTCCATGTCCTGCATATCCATGTGCTTATCCAAAAGTCTCTTAAACGCCACTGTCATATCTGCCTCCAACACCACCTCCGGCAGTGCGTTCCAAGCACTCCAGAATTTGCATGGAGTTTCAACTGGACATGGTGGGCAAATTGGCCTGTTATGGCTGTATGACACAACGAGGAATGTGATGCTTTACCAGATATTCTTCTTTTTCTTCTTCTTCGAGTCCACAAACAAGATTGGAAGTTGTTCAGCCAGAGTTGAACACACTTCTCGGCATCTGCATGCAATGGTGTCTGTCTTGCGCTTCTTGTGCTTCTTGTGCGTGGTGGTGGGAAGATTGGTGGAAACAGGGCCGCGACGTGAACACTCTTTCCTTGACCCCACCAGATATTAAAATGGAGAGACGCATATGCCTCATTATATAAATCCTATGGAAAAATGGAATAAGATATCGGATGTTCTATTCTACTGCTGGTCATTATTGGGATAAAAAGTAACACAATGTCCCTATAAATTGGGGGGGACTAAAACTGCTGTCTCGCTATTCAAGGAGCTGGTTAACTCCATTGGATTTCAAAAAGAAAAATTCAATTATCCAGGAATTGCCTGGATCCCAAAATGACAGGAGGCATATTACAGCCAGATTGGAGTCATTCGTCATACTGTGTAACAATGAGAAAATAGGTGCCCTTTAACACAAGTCAATTGGGAGGTGGCTCCTTGCATATGTTAGCATTGGTTTGCCCTGAGGCAGCCAGCAAAATTGTGAACTGCACATGAGGAAAACAGAACCAGGCACCACTTGCAAAAAGGTGGATAAGTAATGTAGCTGGATGTGGATCAGCAGGATGAGGAATTAGTTCTTTAACAAACCACATTTATGTTGAAAACTTTATTTTAGTTTGGATTGAAAAGATCCAAGTTCAACGTGTTCCCTTGGTGTCTGTCTGATTGCATTAATTCACCTTCTAGTATTAAATTACACTCATTCAAAATATAGCATAATAGGAAACATCAGGAGTCAGGTACCAGACCACTTACACCAGATGATGCAAATTCCTTGATTCATAGACAACGGGAAACCAGAAAAGATGGGAACTCCATGCTGAAATAAAAATTAGGGTAATTAATTCTGACCTCTTTGTATTAGCATTTGTACTGTGAAATCAAACATATAATCAGAGCAACTTTGTGAGCAATTTTGGGCACCATATCTGAGGAAGGATGTGTTAGCTCTGGAAAGGGTCTGGAGGAGGTTTACAAGAATTACCCCATGAGTAGGATAACCCATGATGAGCGTTTGTCGGCACTGGGCCTGTACTCACTGAAGTTTAGAAGAATGAGGGGGGACCTCATTGAAACATATAGAAGATTGAAAGGCTTGGATAGAGTGGATGTGGAGAGGATGTTTCTATGAGTGGGAGAGTCTAGGTCTAGAGGTCATAGCCTCAGAATTAAAGGATGTTCTTTTAGGAAAGAGATGATCAGACATTTATTTAATCAGAGGGTGGTGAATCTGTGGATATTTTAATGCCACAGAAGACTGAGGAGGCCAAGTCAGTAGATATTTTTAAGGTAGAGATAGATAGATTCTTGATTAGTACAGGTGTCAGAGGTTATGGGGATAAGGCAGGAGAATGAGATTTGGAGGGAGAGATAGATCAGCCAGGATTGAATGGTGGAGTAGACTTGTTGGACTGAATGGCCTAATTCTACTCCTATCTCTTGTGGCCTTTAGACCGTATAACAGTAAATAGCAGAGCAAATACAACTTAAAAGGCTTGGGAAAAGAATCAAAATGGCACGAGGCTTTGCCTCCAGCACATATGAGACTTGACCCTAACTATTTTTGTCTTTGTACACATAACTTTTTCATTATGAGATAGGTTGTCATTGTGGCCAGAACAAGTGAAAGGAGGATTATTAGTGAAAGTTGTCAGAGTTATATTATTTATATTTTTATTCTCATGTACACACAACTACTAAAGCAACAAATGGTCCCATGAACATTTAGGCTGTGTATCCATTGTTATAGCATTGGGTGGTACTAATGATGTACAGGCATTGAATGCATGTTTTTAGAGCTCTATATGTTTCATGTGCTATGATTGCTTGGGAATGCTTATTTACTTGGAACCCATTGGGAAGCTATAGTCATCAGCATTTAAGTAAGTGGAGATGGGTGTTAGGATTGGGTACAGGATAAATGGTCTGTGGAATCCACCAGATCCTCAGTGGGAAGTGGCAGCATTCACCACACCGGTATGAACATTAACTTCTCCAATTTCAAGTAACCCTTGCTTTCTCTCTCTCTCCATCCCTCCCCCTTCCCAGTTCTCCGACCAGATTTATTGTCTCCGACTACATTTTATTCTCTGTTTACTTCACCACCGGGTGGCACCAGTAATGGCCGCCTCGCCAACAGTCGGTCTCGACCCTTCTCTGTTTTTATTATTTTAAGTATGTCTTAAATGTATGTTTTAATGTTTCTTGGTATGTTTTATGTGGGGGGTGGAGAATCGTGGAAAACTTTTTTCAGCCACTTACCTTGATGGAGATGTGATTTCTTTCTGTGTCGCATTTCCATCCCCCTCTGCGGTCTAAAATGTGGAGTGGTGTGGCCTTTTCTGGGGACCGGCCCGGAGCTTCATGCCGCGGGCGTGGCGCAGATTTACCATCGCAGAGTGGGCGATCCTTTGCCGAGGATCGTCAGAGAAAGAGCTCCGGCCGTGGGGCCTGTGGACTTTAACACCGTGAAGCCACGGTCTCTGGTAAGAAGAGGGCGATTCGGGAGCTCCATGTCGTGAAGTGTTCCGATCTGTCCCGAAGCTGGAATTTCCATCATCACGAAGCGAGGGCTTGAATATCGGACTGTCGGCAGCAGCGAACTGCGGAGGGTTCAAAGGCTCTGACCACCATGGGTGAACAAATGAGGAAGATGACTGAACTTTATTGCCTTCCATCGCAGTGAGGAATGTTGATTCCACTGTGGTGGATGTTTATGTTAAATTTTATTTTATGTCACTGTGTATTGTTGCTTTTCACTTAGTATGGCTGTATGGTAACTCAAATTTCACTGCACCTTAATTGGTTAAGGGACAATAAACACAAACTTGAACTTGTTACCTTCTCCCAGATAACATTTTCCTTGATCTACATTCCCTTTGTCCTAACCGAGATCCTTCCATTTGCCAGATTTCATGCCAGCTGAGTTCCTCTTTTCCAGGCTCTCCCAGTTAGTCCATTGGCCCTGCTTGGCCATTGAGACGGCCTTGGCGTGTCGCTCTGCTTCCTCCCGTCTTCTCACCTCCTCCACCACGAACGGTCTTTTCTGCACTGATGTTGCCTTGTGCCATTGAGGAGCTTTTGGGACGAGCCCGAGCCCGGCTCTCCCGTGGTGGACTTGGCCAACCATATCCCGGAAATGAAGAACAGACTTAGCACTCTGAACAGCTTCAGATGGGGTCCACTTCCTCCCCGTTGCCACACGGGGGGCCGCTTTTCGAATAACAGTATCTTCAGATTCAGTGAGGGTCATGACCAACCTTGCTTTAGTGCATTTGAACTCTTGCACAAGTCCTGCAATGGGTAATTCCAATTTGCCACTCCCATACAGTCCGACAGCACTTAAGCATCGTGGAAGTCCAAGCCACTGTTTCACACGTGTGCTGATCATTCTTTCCAGCTTTTCTACTTTGTTGATGGGGATTTCATACATAGTTAAAGGCCACATGATTCTTGGTAGTATCCCAAATTGGAAGCACCACAGCTTGAGTTTTCCTGGTAGCAAGGTCTTGTTGATGCGAGCTATGTGCATGATGATATCCTTTTTGAGTTGTTCAAACTGCTCGGTGTCCTTGAGCTTTACATCATACCATCGGCCCAAACTCTTCACCGGCTTTTCTGAAACAGTTGGAACAGGTATTCCGTCAATATGAAATCGTTGATCCTAGACTTGACCTTTGACAATGGAGATGCTTCTGCACTTGCTGGGTTTAATCTTCATCCTTGGCCATGTGATGTTTTAATGACGTTTTTCCAGAAGTCTCTTGGTGCAGTTGTTGTTAGTGTTGTTATATCGTCCATATAGGCTCGTATCGGTGGCAATCACTGACCACACTGTAGCCGTTTTCCTCCCAAAACCCATTTTGATGCTCTGATAATAAGTTCCATTGCCATAGTGAAAGTCAATGGGGAGATGGTGCACCCCGCCATGATGCCTATTTCCAGTGGTTGCCAGGCTGTGGTAAAGTCTGATGTTGTGAGACAAAATTGCAGATCCTGGAAGTCGTTTTTTACCAGATTTGTTATTATTGTCGGCACCTGAAAGAATTCAAAAGCAGTCCACAGTAGCGGATGAGGAACTGATCCATAGGCGTTGGCCAGATCGAGGAACTGATCCATAGGCGTTGGCCAGATCGAGGAACAAGACATGCAGATTCTTTCATTCTTTCTTAGCAGTCTGGACTTGATGCCATATGATGCTGGTATGTTCAAGGCATCCCAAGAAGCCTGCTATGCCAGCTTTTTGGATTGACGTATCAAAGAAATGGTTTTGTTTCAGATACTTTGTAAGTCTTTTTGCCACCACACAGAAAAAGATCTTGCCCTCTATGTTAAGAAGGTTTATTTGCCGAAACTGTTCGATGGTGGAAGAATTTTTTTCTTTTGGGATCAGGACTCCCCCTGCTCTTCGCCAGGCTTTGGGGATGACTTCCTTTTCCCACGCAACCCTCATGTTCCTCCAGAGGAAGTTCAGAATATCTGGGGCATTCTTGTAGACACAATACGGAACACCATTAGGGCCTGGTGCAGAGGCCGTTCTTGCCTTCCTCACTACTTCTTTTACCTCACTCAGCTTGGGAGGGCTGATGTCAAATTGATGTTGTGGGGTGAGATTAGTGGGATGTCAGCGGGGACAAAAATCAGTTCATCTTTTAACTCATCAGTGTGGATGGTTCTGATGTGTCCTTCAACCTCCTTTTTTGACGCTTTCAGGGATCCGCTTTTTTTGCTTTTGTGAAAATGCCTTTCACAAACTTAAAGGGATCCTTGTAGAAATCTGTTCTTGCTTTTTCCTTCTTTTTGCGTCGTTTCCTTAAATTCTCCGCTCTGCGCAGGTCCTTTTGAAGGAGATTGATGCCCTCCCTTTCTTCTGCTGTTGCTTTTTTCCACACCTTCCTCAGGCTTCTTCTTTCTTTAATAAGTCGTTGCATTTCCTGGAGACGACGGGACTTGGGGGGAGGAGGCCTATTTTTCCTGCTGAGTTGTTCCTTCTCACCAAATTTCTCCTTTCCATAGCTGTAGACTAGATCACCCATCTTCTCCAACTTCTTTTCTGCTGATCCCTTGATTCCACTTAAGATTAAGCTCACATCTGCATTGATGATTTCCCACTCCTTGCTGTTAGACTTTGGCCATTTCACCAACAGCTTACGTCCTTGCATGTTCTCCACTTTACGATGTGCATGGTTGTGTCATGGACTGTTGCCTGAAACTTCTGCCACATCCCGTAGGGTGCTGATGCTCTGCGGACTGCGGATTTCTTCCTGCCGCTGAGTTTCATCCGACTGATTTGACCTTCCTCTTGACAGAATCTGGTCAATGCGGGGCCCTGGTTTGGGGATTTTCAAGCATTTCTTCCGTCCCTGATGAATTTTGAGACCACGAGTTGATGTTACTTTAGTCCAGGCACACCTACAGGTCTGAAGAACGTGTCCAGCTGCTCGTTTTTCAAGAGTTTTGCCACTTACCTGATTCAATGTCGTGTCTGTTCCAAGGTTTGTTACCGGGTGGTCAGTCGATGAGTCATCTTGCGCTCCCGCTCTCGCAGACTCTGGGGGTATTTTTCTCTTTGAACTTTTTGTAGCCACGTGAGGGTGGCTCTTGTGCCCTAACAAGATGATGGAGCCAGCTGTTATGGGTAGATAGCCCATAACAGCCCTGTTGGGGTCTATTTCCTCCTGTCAGCTGTCTCTCCAAGCTGTCACACGGTCTTTCCTTGTCATCAGCTGCACTTTCACTGGTTATTCCTCCAGAAGATCAGTATCGCTAATAGGACTTGATGTTTCAATCCCTGTAATAAGTCGGCACTCTTGCTATTTGCAGTGGGATTGGAGTGGTTAAAGGTAGGGTAGGTACGTCATCGGGGTCATCAGGTGTGCACTCTCCTTCTTTGATGTTTCATTGATAAGCCCACAACATCTCCAGAGGGCTCAACGGTGATACCTGGTGTCCCAGTTACTCCCCCCTCAATTCCATACCCTCCTGTATTCATCTTGCAGCCCAATTGTTGTCTCTCCTTTTGATCCAAATACAATTGCTGCTTTTTTCCACAGAATTTGATAATGATTTGATTGCTTGTTGGAGGGAGCGACCCCTCACCCCCATTCTCTTTAATAGCCTGGTCATAGATGTAGCAACAAATCCCCTGCATCCCACTTCGACAGGGAAAATCTTGGTCTTCCAGCCATTCTTTTTTTTAAATACATTTTTATTAGAAGCAAACATATTATAAAGTATAGTTACATATTATAGTAAAAAAAAACTTTTCATATACATCAATCATACATTATTAAAATTTTCAATTGTCTATTAATTCTGCTTCTAGTGTTTTTTTTAAATATAGATAGAAAGAGAGAGAAAGAGAGTAAAAAGAATTACAAATATCAAAAAAGAGAAAAGGTGGAATGAATTACTTATAATACATCATTGGAGATAAGTTCGTAGATTATGAAGTATAATTTTTCATCTAATCCTGAGTTCAAGCTTCAGTTGGGTTTTCGTGCTGGGCCAATCTATCCCTTCAAATAGTTAATGAATGGAGCCCATATTTTAACAAAAAGTTCTTGTTTGTCCATTAAGACAAGTCTAATTCTTTCTAGATGTAGGGTCTCCGACATTTCCACAATCCACATTTTAATTGTGGGGGTTATAGAGCCTTTCCAAAATTTTAATATTAATTTTTTCCCAGTTATTATACTGTAGTCGAGGAAGTTTCTTTGGCTTGTTGTGAGTGTTAAACTTTGTTCTGATATCCCAAGTATTATTAATTTTGAGTCTGGATCCAATTTAGTATTAACAACTTCAGAAATTATTTCAAAAATATCAGTCCAGAAATTTTTAATTGTTGTACAATTTGCAAAAGTATGTGTTAAATTGGCCTCTAGATGCAGTCATTTATCACAAATAGGAGAAATATGTGGGAAGATTCTTAGTTTTAATCTTCCAGCCATTCTGGGAAGCTTCAGTTGCCAGTTCAGAGTACTTGGTTTTTTTTCCTCTCATAAGCTTCTTCAACACCATCTTCTCATGGAACTGTCAATTCTACAACATATGCCAACTTGGCTGTTGTGGACCACAGGACCATGTCTGGCCAGAGTGTTGTAACCACAATGTCTGGGGGAAACACAAGCCTTTTTTCTTAGTCCACCTCCATTTTCCAATCCCGAGCAGGCTGCAGAATGCTTGCATCCATTGACGTTATCTGGTGCTCTGGAGGTTGGCCCGCTGGTACAAATGTTGTGAAATGGACATTTCCTGCCGATGTTGATGGGGAAGCATTTGTGATCGTTCGCCTCTGTTCAAGGATTGATGACAGCTGTCTGAGAACTTGGTTATGCCGCCAAGTGTAACGTCCTTGGCCGAGGCTCATAGTGCATCCTGTTAAAATGTGCCTTAGTGATCCAGGTGCTTGGCAAAGGGAGCAAGTGGGGTCTTCTCCGAACCACTGTTTCAGGTTCTGCGGTGATGGTAGAACATCATAAGTGGCTCTGATGACAAAACTTAGCCGAGATCCTTCCATTTGCCAGATTTGCAGTCCCTTGTGTCTCCTGAGAACATCTCCACCCGGTTATATCTCTTGAATATATTGTTATTTTTCCCATTGAAAAGAGGAATCTTGTTAACTGAAAAGTATAAAATCATCCTTTTTCTTGAATTGAAACCTAAATATAGGAGTATGATAGATGCAAGTGAGAGCTGTGTATGCCGCAGTTTTCAAAACAATATTCAAATGAATGAATATATTACAGAGTACAGTCTTACAGTATCTGCATTTTACCTACTTGTTAACAAACTGTAAAATAACCTGAGATAAGAGTATTATTGCATTAATCCACTTAAGGAAAGTTCATAAGTTCATGTTATAGGAGCAGAAATAGGCCATTCGGCCCATCAGGTCTACTCCACCATTCTATCATAGTCGATCTATCTCTCCCTCAACCACCTTCTCTTGCCTTCTCCCCATTTGCCCTGACACCCATACTAATCAAAACCCTTGGGAGAAATCAGAGTTTATTGTGTAAAACATATTTCTTAAATGGTTGAAAAAAATGACTTGAGAAACATGAAAAATAATAGCAATATAAATAGTTTGTTAAAGCTTAAAATGGCACATTTAAAATTAAAATCTATACCACTGGCTCTGTGATCCAAATGAGACGAGTTCATATAGGAGATTGTCTAATCAGTTTTTCTTCATCAATGAATTGTGATGTGAAGGAAGAATATGTGGCTGTAGAAGCGTACTTTAAAAAAAAATCAAAACCAGTGTTATGTTTAAAAGAGAGAAAATAGAAGACACAAGAGACTACAGATGTTGGAATCTTGAGCACAAAAAAAGTTGCAATTAAAATGTAAAGTTAGAGATGAGTAAGCAAACATCTATTATACAATTTACGGTTTTGTATCTCTTCCAAGGAAGCTATTCTTGAAATCTCTGCAGTATTCAAATCTTGGAGTGAAATACAATGCAAATGAAATGTGTTTATTAATTGTCAGACGTACAGTACATGGGGAAACCAAATTATTGTCTGGCAGCCAAAGACAAAGGAGTACAAAGTGAGGAATGAGAAAAGGCATTTCAGATCATCGTTCAATTCCTTAATAGCATTAATTCCCTTGTCAAGATAGCTAATTATATTTTAATTAGCTTCACTTTTTATATGTTATTCTATCTCAAAATTTATCTCTCAATTATTACTTTATGAAATTTTGATATCCATTGCTTTAAAATTTAGTAATGTATTAGATGGGAATTAAGCAGTAGGTGCCTGTGATATCCCAAATGACAAATTGCTTTACTGCATTTTAATGACATAAAAATTGCTGTGGGCCACCTTAATGGTGTTTGTGAAAGTCTGATAGAGATCAGTATCTTTAGTTGGGATTTACTCCACAAGTGTGCCTGATTTCCCTGTGTAACACTGACAATTTCAGTGGGGTTTTCACCCAAGCACCAGAGGTTTTTACAGCTTGACCTTAAAAAGATGCGCCATGACCAAAATCAGCAGTCATCCGGCCACATGGGGTTGCTTCAAAGTTATAAATGAATGGTGTAATAATGGGAGAGGCACAGAGTTTTTCATAGGGGTGAGAGGGACCTGGTCATGTGCTGGTGAGCAATGCTTTGAGGAATCCTGTCCCTTGTGCAGGTGGGTCAGAGGTGTAACCAGACTTTCAGGGCAGGGGTTACCAGAGGGATCTCTATAGGGGACAATGATACACGAGTAAAATCTAGGAATGTTGCACTTTGGAAAAACTGGCAGTACAGGGAAATCCCTGTGCCTGCCATCTGAGCTTGTGAGCTAAAGGAAAAATGGATGAGGATTTATCTGAGTAAAGAGCTGCAGGCTTCAATAACTTCCCTAATGAGCAGAAAACTGTGAGATGTGGGAGAAATGAACAGCAGCAGTCTGGAATGAACCCGAGACTACAAAACTGAGAATACCCAAGATCCTTGCCTCTGGAAGCATTTTAGTCTCGGCACAGGAGATCATGGATCTCCATGTGAACAACGGGCATGGCTTATGTGTTTGGCTCTGGTATTAGTAAGGTTTGCCTGTTCTGTGAGTAAATAAGTCTTTTTGTTAGTTCAATCAAGTAGAAAATTACACTGCAGACAATGTTTTGGATTGCACTACTGTTGACTTGACATGGGAAAGTTTAGTGTCAGAGTAAAGATGCCAATGAAAGTAAATCTCCTGCAAAATATCCATGACAAAGTTCCTGATGGATGAAAGACACTGATAAATATATGCAGTATTATTCCACACTAGCTTAAACCAACTTTCAAATGCAACACACTATCTTTTTGGTAGTTAGTACAAAAGGATTTCCATGCCCTCTACTTAAGTCCAGTGTAAACTTTGCCTACCGATTGAAATCTCTTAAGGGCCTGTCCCACTTTGGCGATTTTTAGGTGACAGCCAGCGACAGTCACAGTCATGGTGGGACACAGAAAAACTAGCTTCTCTGGACCTATCCTACGACAATGTCTACGACAAGCTACCACCTAGTCGACGTCAAGCTACGACAAGCTACGTCAACCGGTGATGCACTTCCTCGTGATTTCGGACGTCCACCTACGACAACCTATGACAACCTACGACAACCTTCGACCACACAGGCGCAACCTACGACAACCAAGGTCAACTTACGTCCATTCGCGACAAGATAAGACAAGCTACAACCCTGTCGGCGACAACTGAAGGCAACTGAAGACAATTCAGTCGCCGGTACCTGTCGCCGGTTGACGTAGGTAGTTGTCAATGGAATTCACCAAAGTCAGCATCCGGCGACAACCAACCTCATCTGGCGTCATCCTGGCGACAACCTATGACAACCTACGACAGCACCTGCGACAGTAGAAGACAGGCACCGTCGAGCCCACTATCGCCGAAAGGTTTAGAACATTTCAAAATCCAGCGACGACAAGAAGAAAGTTACGACACTTGAGGAGAAAACACACGACAATACAGGCATCACCCCGTGTCACCCCGCGACCATGTGGCGGCAGCCTATTTTCCGGCAGTTGCCGAAAAAATCGCCTAAGTGGGACACGCCCTTCATCCACAGAAAATATCCCCTGGATCCCATCTTTTGTAGCTCACTAGCACATTGTTCCTACGTGGTGCTAACACTAAATCAAATACCTGCTTAACAAGTTGCAAATAAGCTAATGTGATTTTCCCCGGAGGTGTGGTAAACCGTGATCTAACAAGAGTATTTGCAATTTATCGCAGCTGCTGCAAGTTTGCTGCTCAACAATCAGCGAAGGATGGCGATCTTCTAAAGCATGCGCGGCTATTAGTTGAAGGCTCCTTTTAAATAATGCTTAAATGTGACTGTTTAAAGACAATAATTTTGTGCACTTGGGAGGTCTTCAAATATACATTGCAGGAAGATTGTTGTTATTAGTTGTGCTTTAGACACAATAAAACATGATCAGCAGTATCATGGATTCTAACTAGAACTACCTGGTCTACCCTCATGGTTGGTGTAATTTTACCCTACAATGGTGAAAAACTCAAGAACATTATTTTTACTTTGGTTCAACTTTTAAGCTGCTCCTAAGCCAAAAGTAAATATTTTACAAATTTTCAATGTGTAAAACAAATAAATCCTCTGTCCTCAGAATTCTATTTAAATGTTCTGGATTTATGTTGAATATTTTGTTTCTAGACAATAGAACTGTAAAATATGGGGTTTTGTCTCACCCCAACCTCGCTTTTCTAGCTTTCTCCCCACCAACCACAATGAGCCTGAACAAGGGACCCAACCCAAAATGTCCCCTGTCCATTCCATCTACAGATACTGCCTAACCCACTGAATTCTTAAAGCACTTTGTGTTTTTATTGTAAATCAGCATGTGCATTTCGTAAGATCGTAAATGATGCGAGCAGAATTAGGCCATTCGGCCCATCAAGTTTACTCCACCATTCAATCATGGCTGATCTATCTCTCCCTCCTAACCATATTGACATATGATGAAAGAATGGATTGACTGGCCTTATATTTATTGGAATTTAGAAGGATGAGAGGATATCTTATAGAAACATATAAAATTCTTAAGGGATTGGACAGGCTAGATGCAGGAAAAATGTTCCAGATGTTGGGGGGAGTCCAGAACCAGAGGTCACAGTATAAGAATAAGGGGTAGGCCATTTAGGACTGAGATGAGGACAAACATTTTCACCCAGAGAGTTGTGAATCTGTGGAATGGCAGTGGAGGCCAATTCACTGGATGTTTTCAAGAGAGAGTTAGATGTAGCTCTTAGGGCTAATGGAATCAAGGGATATGAGGAGAAAGTAGGAACGGGGTACTGATTTTGAATGATCTGCCATGATCATATTGAATGGAAGTGCTGGCTCAAAGGGTCGAATGGCCTACTCCTGTATCTATTTTCTATGCTTCTATGTTTCTCCTGCCCTCTCCCCATGCATTTCTTTGTGTGTCTAATGTAATTCAAACACTCATCAGCGCTGGCATTTTTAAACCAGGGCAGGAACCCTGTTCAAATGAAGGTGCTCACTATCTTTTTGCCAACTATCCTTGGTGTGAAGCTGGGCAGGGGGAGAAGGTGGCAAATGCAAAGAGTGTACAAACTGGTTCCATCATCATTTCAGTGGTCCTATGTTCAGTGATGAGTAGAACAGAGGAGTGTGAGTTCAGATGTGCCCCAATCAGACTGCCGGTCCATATTGCACTTGCAATGGGATATTTGTACAGCAATTAATATTATTGGTTCACAACTCCAGGAACCCTGATCTCCAGTGCTGTCAGTTGACATGGTCACACTGTGAGTGTACGGATTTGACCTGAGTTCTCCAATTTCCATATCCCAAAGATTCCCATGTCAGTTAACTGCCAACTATAAATTAACCCTTAGTGTAGGTAAGTAAAAAAAGGGATTTGATCAATATGTGAGAGAAAATAAAGTGCCAGAATATAAGGAGAGAGGGAATGTGATGAATGGGATGCTCTGCTGGGGTCTGGCATGGGGCCAATGGGTAACATTGTGTCATGACAAGTAAGCAAGTCCTCTGAACTTGGCTAAGTTTATATCAAAGTCAAAGCTGAGCTGAATCATGAACACTTACACCCAGTGTTACCCGACACAACCATTGGTAAAAAGAAGGGTCTCAACCTGAAAAGTCTGAAGAAGGGTCTCGATCTGAAACGTCACCCATTCTTTCTCTCCAGAGATGCTGCCTGTCCCGCTGAGTTACTCCAGTATGTCGTGTCAAGTCAAGTCAATTTTATTTGTCACATACACATACAAGATGTACAGTGAAATGAAAGTGGCAATGCCTGTGGGATTGTGCAAAACAACAGAACAGCGGAACAGAACAGAACCAGTATTTACATTTTTAAAAAAAGACACAACAGTAATTATGCCCCGGTGAGATCAGAGTTTACAGTCCTGATGGCCTGTGAGAAGAAACTCCGTCTCATCCTCTCTGTTATTGCAGTGTGACAGCGGAGGCGCTTGCCTGACCGTAGTAGTTGGAACAGTCCATTGCTAGGGTGGTAGGGGTCCTTCATGATCTTGCTGGCTCTGGATCTGCACCTCCTGATGTATAGGTCCTGCAGGGGGGTAGTGTAGTTCCCATGGTGCGTTCGGCCGAATGCACTATTCTCTGCAGAGCCTTCTTGTCCTGGGCAGAGAGTAAACTCTCTTTGTTTTAAACCAGCATCTGCAGTATCTTCATAAACAGACCATTGGTAACCTGTCAGTTTGAACTGGTTCATTACTGTAGTAACATGTCACTGTTCTCAAATTAAATTCTACGTTTGAGGGTGCAATAACAGGGATTGCATTTCCAACAAGCACATTGCTGGTGATGAGGTTATTTGGGACAATCTGAATTCACGAGTTCCTTCTTAACTAAAAGGTGAGCTTGATGAGGTCATGGCCTCACTAAAACTGCCCAAGTAGTTAAAGGAGAAGATCAACAGTTAAGATTGTGCTGTCAGGTTGCTGGATCTGTCATATGTATCCCACAAGAGGAGAATGCATTTTACGTGTAGGAAGGAACTCCAAATGCTGGTTTACACCAAAGATAGACACAAAATGATGGAGTAACTCAGTGGGTCAGGCAGCATCTCTGGAGAAAATAAATGAGTGACGTTTCAGGTTGAGACCCTTCATCAGACACATTTTATCATGAGTTCATACATCATTCAGAGTCAGCTTCAACATACCTACATAACTAACTACATAATTATATAACATAACTACAACAGTAGTTATGAAAGTTTCTTGAAGGTGTGAATGGTTCCATAGAAATACCAGTTCTTCCTTCTTTCTACTGTTCCGTGAGAAAGAAAAGGAAAGTGTTTCTGTTAGATTGAAATCATACAACATTTCCACCCAAGGCACTGCCAAATTAAAGTTGTATGGTTCTTCTAGAACTTATGTGAAAGTGTTATCATTTACATATTCTTGATAAACATGTAATGCTCATGAAACAAACCAACTACCATCATAATTCATTAGGTTGGCACAGTGGTGCAGCGGTAGAGCTGGTGCCTTAGAGCACCATAGACCCGGATTTGATGGGTGCTGTCTGTACAGAGTTTGTGATTGCATGGGTTTTCTCAAATACAAACAGGTTTTAGGTTAATTGGCTTCCTTAAATTGTCCCCAGTGCATAGGATAGTGCAAGTGTATGGAGTGATCGGCAGTCGGCATGAACTCGGTGGGCAGAAGGGCCTGTTTCCACACTGTATCCCAGAAATAAAATAATCATAATTCATTAAGTGAGCAGGATAAGCCAACTCAAGACTTTTGCTAACTACAAATCAAGAATTAAATATTAAAACATTACACTGCCATGAAAAATTATAGGCTGGATCTGACCCTTTTTTGGAATAAATGATTTTCTCATTTTGGCTTCTTAGTGTGATTAGTTTAAAGATCAAAAAATAATTTATTGATACTGCTCAGAATTTTTATGTTTTATCATAATTTAAAATCAAACTATGGCCAGATAACCAACATGTAATTTTAAGAATTTATACGTTCCTGCTATTTTTTATAACTTTATAATCTATAAATCTAATAAAGTTGTTCTGTAATATTAACTACTTTCTGCAATTTTGAACAAGAGAAAGCAATTGGCATAGTGTACCATAAGCCTTCATATTAAAGCAGGCAAAAGCACAGATTGTGTTTGAGGTTCTAATGAAGATTCATATACAAGTCCTTTCATTTGTGTAAAGCTATATCTCAGACACGACGAGAAGGAAGTGTGAAGGACATATTTGATAACTGAGCATATGGTTGAGAGTTTTAATCAAATCAGAGACAGATTTATATCATTTCGCAATACTGTTTGATTTGTACAAACTGCAAGATTTTTGTTCTTGTGTTAAAGATGGAAAGAAAGTGATATATTAAATCTCAGTTCACATTGATTTATTAGATTAAAACCTGTAGTTGGTTCAGTTTATCCACATTGTTATCTGCAAGTCCCAGTTGACTGAAGGACAAAATGGGGGTACTTGATATGTAAATGTTTGCTTTGTTTCCTGCAAACAGGAGAACATTTTATTATCTCAGATGGACGCAAAAGTTACATCAAATGCACATACATGTAGGATTTGATTTCTTGGCCATAAAACTCTAGATTGGGAAGAAGTAGAAGTTGTTAGTTTGGTCAATGGAGCAACTGAGGACAGGCTTTCTAATTGTGTAAGATATTCTATTGACTGCAAAGTGACGTAAGGAGGGAACACAAATCTACATCCCAGAAATGGGAAGAACTGATTTAACTTAAAACCCTATCTTAGAACTATCTAGAATTTTACATTGCAGAAACATACCATTCAGCTTAACAGGTCTATATTAGAAATGAAAATCAAAAAAATTGCAGATGTTCAAAAATGACAATAAAATTGCTGGAGACTGTAACCTGAAACGTGAACTCTGTTTATCTTTCCACAGATGCTGCCTGACAAGCCAAGTGTTTCCTTCATTTTCTCTTTTTATTGCAGGTCATGCATCACAAGAACCTCTTCACCTGAGCTCATGCATCACAAGAACCTCTTCTCATCTTATTCATCTATGACTATCAACACAGGCGGCACAGTGATGTAGCGGTAGAGCTGCTGCCTTACAGTAACAGAGACCTGGGTTTGATCCTGACTACGGATGCTGTCTGTATGGAGTTTGTTAATTCTCCCTGTGAACGCAAGGGTTTTCTCCGGGTGCTCCGGTTTTCTCCCACACTCCAAAGACGTACAGGTTTGTAGGTTAACTGGCTTCGGTAAAATTGTAAAATTGTCCCTATTGTGTAGGATAATGTCAGTGTACAGGCTGATCGCTGATCGGCGTGGGCTTTAGCGCTGTAGCTCTAAAGTCTTTACTTTAAAGTCCAAAATATATTTTAGTTTAGTTGAGAGATCCAGCATGAAAACAGGCTCTTTTGCCCACTGAGTCCATGCCGACCATTTATCACCGGTTCACACTAGTTTTATTTTAACCCCCGTAATCATACATTCCCTACACACTCGGGACAATTTACAGTGGTCATTTAACCTATGAACCCGTACGAGTTTGGGATGTGGGAGGAGACCGGAGCACCCTCAAGGAAACCCACGCAATCATAAGGAAAACATGCAGACAGCACTCGAGGCCATGATCAAACCTGGGTCTCTGGTGCTGTTAGGCAGCAGCTCTACCAGCTGTGCCACGATGTTGCCCTTAATTCTAATATTCATTAATTCTGTTGTACATTTTTTCCTTTCATGTACTTTTATAGCTTTGTTTCAAATTCAAATATGCTATTTGCCTCAGACACATGGAAGCAATTTCTGCATTTAACTGATAACTGAGCAAAGAGGTTAGTCCTGGATTTTTTCTTCTTCTTTATTTATCTGTTTGTCTATTTACTATTCTCCCTAACCATTCAATAGGCCACCTGTGCCTGATTCCTGTTTTCAATCCTTTCACTTTTTCTGTCTTTCTTTCTTGGCATTCTATTATATTGTTATTAAGACTTAGGAAATCTTTGGGCTTTCATCCATTAATGCTCTTTTTGAGCTTATGTCCACACTGGCCAAAATATTATTCCTCCATCTTCATTGTGTGGAAATCAAACTTTGTTGCATCCACATGCAAACCTATTCCAGACATGTTCTTAACCTCAATACTCTGAGAATACTTACTTTGTTGAATACGTACTCTGCAATCTACCAGGTTTTAAAATCCAGAACCGCTGTTATTTAATCACTATTTACTGGTTCCTCTCAGATTTTGTCTTAGCTGCGGGGAAAATGCTGGGAACTATAGGCTGGTGTAGGTCTGTAGTTGGAAAGTTACTAGAGAGTATTCTGAGGGTTAGGTTATACAGGCATTTGGATGGGCAGTCAGCATGGTTTTGTACATGGATTTCAGTAAGGCCAACTCACAAATCTGATTGAGTTTTTTGGTGGAAAGTTTGAGTTTTTGAAGATGTGTCGATAAGGGCAGAGCTGTAGCACATGGATTTCAGTAAGGCATTCGACAAGGTTCCGCATGGTAAGCTGCTCTGAAAGATTAGATCGTATGGGATCCAAGGAGAGATGGCTGAATGGATAGCAAATTGGCTCCATGGAAGGAAGCAAAGGGTGATGGTGGATGGTTGCTACTTGGACTGGAGGCTTGTGACTACTGGTGTGCCTCAGGTCCCCTTGCTGGGCCCGTTACTGTTTGTCATCTACATTAATGATTTGGATGAGAACATACAGATTATCAAGTTTGCTGATGATAAAAAAAATGAATGATTTTGCAGATGGTGAAGATGGTGGTGAAAGATTGCAGCAGGATCTGGATCGATTGGCCAGGTGGGTGGAGGAATGATTGATGGAATTTAATACAGAGAAATGTGAGGTGTTGCATTTTGGGACGTCGACCAATGGGAGAACCTACACAGTAAATGGTAGGCCCCTGGGAAGTGTTGTGGCGCGGAAGGATCCAGGAGTACAGGTGCATGGTTCCTTGAAGGTCAAGTCACAGGTGGATAAGGTGGTCAAAAAGGCTTTTGGCACTTTGGCCTTCAGCAGTCAGAGTATTGAGTATAGAGGTTGAGAGGTCATGTTGCAGTTGCATAAGATGTTGGTAAGACTGCATTTAGAATATTGTGTTCTTTTCTGGGCACCATGTTATAGGAAAGATATTGTCAAGCTTGATACGGTTCAGAAAAGATTTACAAGGATTTTGCCAGGACTAAATGTTGACAATAGACAATAGGCAATAGACGGTACACAAAAATGCTGGAGAAACTCAGCGGGTGCAGCAGCATCTATGGAGCGAAGGAAATAGGGAACGTTTCGTCCCGAAACGTTGCCTATTTCCTTCGCTCCATAGATGCTGCTGCACCCGCTGAGTTTCTCCAGCATTTTTGTGTACCTTCGATTTTCCAGCATCTGCAGTTCCTTCTTTAACAATAGGCAATAGACAATAGGTGCAGGAGTAGGACCTTCGGTCCTTCGAGCCAGCACCGCCATTCAATGTGATCATGGCTGATCATCCACAATCAGTACACTGTTCCTGCCTTCTCCCTATATCCCCTGACTCCGCTATCTTTAAGAGCTCCATCTAACTCTCTCTTGAAAGCATCCAGAGAACCAGCCTCCACTGCCCTCTGGGGCAGCTAATTCCACAGATTAACAACCCGCTGTGTGAAAAAGTATTTCCTCTCCTCTAAATGGCTTACCCCTTATTCTTAAACTGTGGCCCCTGGTTCTGGACTCCCCCAACATGGGGAACACGTTTCCTGCCTCTAGAGTGTCCAAACCCTTAATAATCTTATGTTTCAATAAGATCCCCTCTCGTCCTTCCAAATTCCAGAGTATACAAGCCCAGCCGCTCCATTCTATCAACATATGACAGTCCCACCAACCCGGGAATTAACCTTGTGAACCTACGCTGCACCCCCTCAATAGCAAAAATGTCCTTCCTCAAATTTGGAGACCAAAACTGCACACAATAATCCAGGACCCTGTACAACTGCAAAAGGACCTTTTTGCTCCTATACTCAAGTATTCTTGTTATGAAGGCAAACATGTCATTCGCTTTCTTCACTGCCTGCTGTACCTGCATGCTTACTTTCAGTGACTGATGAACCCCCAGATCACTTTGTACTTCCCCTTTTCACAACTTGACTCCATTTAGATAATAATCTGCCTTCCTTTGTTCGCCATCAAAGTGGATAACCTCACATTTATCCACATTAAACCGTATCTGCCATGCATCTGCGCACTCACCCAACCTGTCCAAGTCACCCTGCATTCTGATAGCATCCTCCTCACAGTTCACACTGCCACCCAGCTTTGTGTCATTTGCAAATTTGCTAATGTTACTTGTAATCTCATCATCTAAATCATGAATATATATTGTAATCACTCTACAAAGCCTTGAGTGTGCTGGGCATCAACGGAATGGAGAGGACAAGAGCCATCAAGAACACCACAGAGGCAGTAGAGAAGGCCTCGAGATGGCTCTGGATCAGGAGAGGAGGTCCATGGGGAGGAGAGAATGCCACCTCAACACAAGTCGTGGTCTGATCAACCACGGCTAGGTCGCCTGAGTGAGGGTGTCTGATGTTGAAAGACCTGAAACACCCAATGACCCCAGGTTATATCACTGATGATGTGTACAGAAGCATCAATAGATGTATTTTTTATCAATGTAAATAGCTGCGGTCCCAGCACCCAGCCTTGCGGTACCCCACTTTTCGCCTCATGCCATTCTGAAAGGGACGCGTTAATCCCAACACTGTTTGCTGTCTGCCAACCAATTTTCTATCCATGTCAGTACCCTACCCCCAATACCATGTGCTCTAATTTTGCCCACTAATCTCCTATGTGGGACCTTATCAAATGCTTTCTGAAAGTCAAGGTACACTACATCCACTGGCTCTCCCTTGTCCATTTTTTCCAGTTACATCCTCAAAAACTTCCAGAAGATTAGTCAAGCATGATTTCCCCTTCGTAAATCCATGCTGTCTCGGACCGATCCTGCTACTGCTATGCAACGTGCCGCTATTTTTGTGAGCTATAGGGAGAGGTTGAGTTGGCTGGGTCTCTATTCCATGCAGCGCAGGAGAATGTGGGGTGATCTTATAGAAGTGTACAAAATCATGAGAGGAATAGATCGGGTAGATGCATAGAGTTTCTGGCCAAGGTGAGGGGAATCGAGGACCAGAGGACATAGGTTCAAGGTGAAGGGGAAAAGATTTAATAGGAATCCAAGGGGTAACATTTTCACACAAAGGGTGTTGGGTGTGTGGAACAAGCTGCCAGAAGAGGTAGTTGAGGCTGGGACTATCCCATCCTTTAAAAAAGTGTTATGGGCCTGTCCACTCAGGCGATTTTTCAACGGACTGCCGGCGATGAACAGGAAGGTTGGCGCTGTAATTAAGACAGCTAAAGTACCATGTACGGTTAGTCCTTTAAAAGAGAGGGAGGAGAAGGGGCGAGAAGGAGGAAGAAGGAGGGAGAAGGGGGGAGAAGGGGGGAGAAGGAGTGGAGACAACTTTTAAGAAGCCAGAGATTCACGGCTGTGAAGCTCAGCAGACATTTAACATTACCGGTTGGTTCCTTGGTTCTGAAAACTATTGCTTACCTTTTTTTCCCGCCAATGAGCCAATTAAATTCACCGGTAGACAAAAATGCTGGAGAAACTCAGCGGGTGAGGCAGCATCTATGGAGCGAAGGAAATAGGCAACGTTTCGGTTGAGACCCTTCTTTAGACTGATGTGAGGGTGGGGGGCGGGCAGTGAGCCGAGGGAGAGCTGAGAAGGGGAGGAGAAAGCAGGGAATACCTGAAATTAGAGAAGTCAATGTTCATACCGCTGGGCTGTAAATTATCCAAGCAAAATATGAGGTGCTGTTCCTCCAATTTACGGTGGTCCTCATTCTGGCCATGGAGGAGGCCCAAGACAGAAAGGTCAGATTGAGAATGGGAGGGGGAGTTGAAATGCTGAGCCACCGGGAGAGCAGTTGGTTATTGCGAACCGAGCGGAGGTGTTGGGTGAAAAACGATTGCCAAGCCTACGCTTGGTCTCACCGATGTAGAGCAGCTGACATCTAGAGCAGCGGATGCAATAGATGAGGTTGGAGGATGTGCAGCTGAACCTCTGTCGCACCTGGAAAGACTGCTTGGGTCCTTGAATGGAGTCAAGGGGGGACGTAAAGCGACAAGTGTAGCATTTCCTGCGGTTGCAAGGGAAATGCCAGGAGAGGGGTGGTTTCAGTGGGAAGGGACAAATTAACCAGTGAGTTATGGAGGAAGCGGTCTCGGCAGAAAGCAGACAGGGGAGGAGATTGGAAGATGTGGCCGGTGGTGGGATCCCGTTGGAGGTGGCGAAAATGTTGGAGGATTATTTGTGGTATGTGACGGCTGGTAGGGTGGAAGGTGGGGACAAGGCGGACTCTGCCCTTGTTATGAGTGGGGTGATGGGAGTGAGAGAAGAGTTACGGGGTATAGAAGAGACCCTGGTGAGTCTCATCTATAGTAGAAGAGGGGAACCCCCGTTCCCTGAAGATGAGGACTTCTCCGATGCCCTGGTGTGGAACACCTCATTCTGTGAGCAGATGCGGCATAGACGGAGGAATTGGGAGTAGGGGATGGAGTCCTTACAGGAAGCAGGGTTGGAAGAAGTGTAGTCCAGATAGCCATGAGTTTCCATAAAGGAAGCATCCATCCGCTACTCCCAATTCCTCCGTCTACGCCTCAGTGGGTCAGGCAGCATCTCTGGAGAGAAGGAATGGGTGGCGTATCGGGTCGAGAACCTTCAGACTCAGTCTTCAGATCTGAAGAATGGTCTCGACCCGAAACGTCACCCATTCCTTCTCTCCAGAGATGCTGCCTGTCCCACTGAGTTCCTCCAGCTTTTTGTGTCCATTTTCGGTTAAAACATATTACAGATTATCTGGTGTTTTGAGCGTGGGAGCTGGTGTGTGTTATGTAGCAATGTTACAACATTTTGAGATTTTAAAAATAAAGTCTGCAATTTATCCCATCAGATAAAGCATAAAAAGAAGTTTAATTTGACACTTAATTCACTTTCATATCTTCAGTATTAAAAAAGTTATGGCCATTATCATACTCAGAAATTAGCATCTAGTTCCCTATTGCTTTTCCATTGACTTAACACAAAAGCTGTGATCGAGGACAGTTAAAAGCCCATAACTTTCTTAAAAATTATGATAACTGAAAGAAATTTTCAGTTATTATAGATTGACGCATTCTGAAACAAATATGAAACAATCTTACTTCGAAGACATGAAAGTAAAGCATATAATTAGTTAGTTACCTAATTGTAGCTAATTACAAAATTCAATTACTAGATCTAAACATCTATCAATTTCTTAAGAATAGATTAACATTTTTAAATAGCCTAAGTGTCCAAATAACATTCACACAATAATTCACAATTTAACATAATTTTTAAATCTAATTTTCATGAATTTACAGGCCAAATGGAAGGAATTGAATGTTTAATACCTGTAAATTAATGGGCATTTAATTCATCTTGCGAGTGAGGATTTCTGGAACGCGATCTTTTGGAACGTTCATTTGCGGTGAATTTAACCCCGTATTGGCATGAAAAATACTGCCGTTAATTATATTGTTATTAAGACTTAGGAAATCTTTGGGCTTTCATCCATTAATGCTCTTTTTGAGCTTATGTCCACACTGGCCAAAATATTATTCCTCCATCTTCATTGTGTGGAAATCAAACTTTGTTGCATCCACATGCAAACCTATTCCAGACATGTTCTTAACCTCAATACTCTGAGAATACTTACTTTGTTGAATACGTACTCTGCAATCTACCAGGTTTTAAAATCCAGAACCGCTGTTATTTAATCACTATTTACTGGTTCCTCTCAGATTTTGTCTTAGCTGCGGGGAAAATGCTGGGAACTATAGGCTGGTGTAGGTCTGTAGTTGGAAAGTTACTAGAGAGTATTCTGAGGGTTAGGTTATACAGGCATTTGGATGGGCAGTCAGCATGGTTTTGTACATGGATTTCAGTAAGGCCAACTCACAAATCTGATTGAGTTTTTTGGTGGAAAGTTTGAGTTTTTGAAGATGTGTCGATAAGGGCAGAGCTGTAGCACATGGATTTCAGTAAGGCATTCGACAAGGTTCCGCATGGTAAGCTGCTCTGAAAGATTAGATCGTATGGGATCCAAGGAGAGATGGCTGAATGGATAGCAAATTGGCTCCATGGAAGGAAGCAAAGGGTGATGGTGGATGGTTGCTACTTGGACTGGAGGCTTGTGACTACTGGTGTGCCTCAGGTCCCCTTGCTGGGCCCGTTACTGTTTGTCATCTACATTAATGATTTGGATGAGAACATACAGATTATCAAGTTTGCTGATGATAAAAAAAATGAATGATTTTGCAGATGGTGAAGATGGTGGTGAAAGATTGCAGCAGGATCTGGATCGATTGGCCAGGTGGGTGGAGGAATGATTGATGGAATTTAATACAGAGAAATGTGAGGTGTTGCATTTTGGGACGTCGACCAATGGGAGAACCTACACAGTAAATGGTAGGCCCCTGGGAAGTGTTGTGGCGCGGAAGGATCCAGGAGTACAGGTGCATGGTTCCTTGAAGGTCAAGTCACAGGTGGATAAGGTGGTCAAAAAGGCTTTTGGCACTTTGGCCTTCAGCAGTCAGAGTATTGAGTATAGAGGTTGAGAGGTCATGTTGCAGTTGCATAAGATGTTGGTAAGACTGCATTTAGAATATTGTGTTCTTTTCTGGGCACCATGTTATAGGAAAGATATTGTCAAGCTTGATACGGTTCAGAAAAGATTTACAAGGATTTTGCCAGGACTAAATGTTGACAATAGACAATAGGCAATAGACGGTACACAAAAATGCTGGAGAAACTCAGCGGGTGCAGCAGCATCTATGGAGCGAAGGAAATAGGGAACGTTTCGTCCCGAAACGTTGCCTATTTCCTTCGCTCCATAGATGCTGCTGCACCCGCTGAGTTTCTCCAGCATTTTTGTGTACCTTCGATTTTCCAGCATCTGCAGTTCCTTCTTTAACAATAGGCAATAGACAATAGGTGCAGGAGTAGGACCTTCGGTCCTTCGAGCCAGCACCGCCATTCAATGTGATCATGGCTGATCATCCACAATCAGTACACTGTTCCTGCCTTCTCCCTATATCCCCTGACTCCGCTATCTTTAAGAGCTCCATCTAACTCTCTCTTGAAAGCATCCAGAGAACCAGCCTCCACTGCCCTCTGGGGCAGCTAATTCCACAGATTAACAACCCGCTGTGTGAAAAAGTATTTCCTCTCCTCTAAATGGCTTACCCCTTATTCTTAAACTGTGGCCCCTGGTTCTGGACTCCCCCAACATGGGGAACACGTTTCCTGCCTCTAGAGTGTCCAAACCCTTAATAATCTTATGTTTCAATAAGATCCCCTCTCGTCCTTCCAAATTCCAGAGTATACAAGCCCAGCCGCTCCATTCTATCAACATATGACAGTCCCACCAACCCGGGAATTAACCTTGTGAACCTACGCTGCACCCCCTCAATAGCAAAAATGTCCTTCCTCAAATTTGGAGACCAAAACTGCACACAATAATCCAGGACCCTGTACAACTGCAAAAGGACCTTTTTGCTCCTATACTCAAGTATTCTTGTTATGAAGGCAAACATGTCATTCGCTTTCTTCACTGCCTGCTGTACCTGCATGCTTACTTTCAGTGACTGATGAACCCCCAGATCACTTTGTACTTCCCCTTTTCACAACTTGACTCCATTTAGATAATAATCTGCCTTCCTTTGTTCGCCATCAAAGTGGATAACCTCACATTTATCCACATTAAACCGTATCTGCCATGCATCTGCGCACTCACCCAACCTGTCCAAGTCACCCTGCATTCTGATAGCATCCTCCTCACAGTTCACACTGCCACCCAGCTTTGTGTCATTTGCAAATTTGCTAATGTTACTTGTAATCTCATCATCTAAATCATGAATATATATTGTAATCACTCTACAAAGCCTTGAGTGTGCTGGGCATCAACGGAATGGAGAGGACAAGAGCCATCAAGAACACCACAGAGGCAGTAGAGAAGGCCTCGAGATGGCTCTGGATCAGGAGAGGAGGTCCATGGGGAGGAGAGAATGCCACCTCAACACAAGTCGTGGTCTGATCAACCACGGCTAGGTCGCCTGAGTGAGGGTGTCTGATGTTGAAAGACCTGAAACACCCAATGACCCCAGGTTATATCACTGATGATGTGTACAGAAGCATCAATAGATGTATTTTTTATCAATGTAAATAGCTGCGGTCCCAGCACCCAGCCTTGCGGTACCCCACTTTTCGCCTCATGCCATTCTGAAAGGGACGCGTTAATCCCAACACTGTTTGCTGTCTGCCAACCAATTTTCTATCCATGTCAGTACCCTACCCCCAATACCATGTGCTCTAATTTTGCCCACTAATCTCCTATGTGGGACCTTATCAAATGCTTTCTGAAAGTCAAGGTACACTACATCCACTGGCTCTCCCTTGTCCATTTTTTCCAGTTACATCCTCAAAAACTTCCAGAAGATTAGTCAAGCATGATTTCCCCTTCGTAAATCCATGCTGTCTCGGACCGATCCTGCTACTGCTATGCAACGTGCCGCTATTTTTGTGAGCTATAGGGAGAGGTTGAGTTGGCTGGGTCTCTATTCCATGCAGCGCAGGAGAATGTGGGGTGATCTTATAGAAGTGTACAAAATCATGAGAGGAATAGATCGGGTAGATGCATAGAGTTTCTGGCCAAGGTGAGGGGAATCGAGGACCAGAGGACATAGGTTCAAGGTGAAGGGGAAAAGATTTAATAGGAATCCAAGGGGTAACATTTTCACACAAAGGGTGTTGGGTGTGTGGAACAAGCTGCCAGAAGAGGTAGTTGAGGCTGGGACTATCCCATCCTTTAAAAAAGTGTTATGGGCCTGTCCACTCAGGCGATTTTTCAACGGACTGCCGGCGATGAACAGGAAGGTTGGCGCTGTAATTAAGACAGCTAAAGTACCATGTACGGTTAGTCCTTTAAAAGAGAGGGAGGAGAAGGGGCGAGAAGGAGGAAGAAGGAGGGAGAAGGGGGGAGAAGGGGGGAGAAGGAGTGGAGACAACTTTTAAGAAGCCAGAGATTCACGGCTGTGAAGCTCAGCAGACATTTAACATTACCGGTTGGTTCCTTGGTTCTGAAAACTATTGCTTACCTTTTTTTCCCGCCAATGAGCCAATTAAATTCACCGGTAGACAAAAATGCTGGAGAAACTCAGCGGGTGAGGCAGCATCTATGGAGCGAAGGAAATAGGCAACGTTTCGGTTGAGACCCTTCTTTAGACTGATGTGAGGGTGGGGGGCGGGCAGTGAGCCGAGGGAGAGCTGAGAAGGGGAGGAGAAAGCAGGGAATACCTGAAATTAGAGAAGTCAATGTTCATACCGCTGGGCTGTAAATTATCCAAGCAAAATATGAGGTGCTGTTCCTCCAATTTACGGTGGTCCTCATTCTGGCCATGGAGGAGGCCCAAGACAGAAAGGTCAGATTGAGAATGGGAGGGGGAGTTGAAATGCTGAGCCACCGGGAGAGCAGTTGGTTATTGCGAACCGAGCGGAGGTGTTGGGTGAAAAACGATTGCCAAGCCTACGCTTGGTCTCACCGATGTAGAGCAGCTGACATCTAGAGCAGCGGATGCAATAGATGAGGTTGGAGGATGTGCAGCTGAACCTCTGTCGCACCTGGAAAGACTGCTTGGGTCCTTGAATGGAGTCAAGGGGGGACGTAAAGCGACAAGTGTAGCATTTCCTGCGGTTGCAAGGGAAATGCCAGGAGAGGGGTGGTTTCAGTGGGAAGGGACAAATTAACCAGTGAGTTATGGAGGAAGCGGTCTCGGCAGAAAGCAGACAGGGGAGGAGATTGGAAGATGTGGCCGGTGGTGGGATCCCGTTGGAGGTGGCGAAAATGTTGGAGGATTATTTGTGGTATGTGACGGCTGGTAGGGTGGAAGGTGGGGACAAGGCGGACTCTGCCCTTGTTATGAGTGGGGTGATGGGAGTGAGAGAAGAGTTACGGGGTATAGAAGAGACCCTGGTGAGTCTCATCTATAGTAGAAGAGGGGAACCCCCGTTCCCTGAAGATGAGGACTTCTCCGATGCCCTGGTGTGGAACACCTCATTCTGTGAGCAGATGCGGCATAGACGGAGGAATTGGGAGTAGGGGATGGAGTCCTTACAGGAAGCAGGGTTGGAAGAAGTGTAGTCCAGATAGCCATGAGTTTCCATAAAGGAAGCATCCATCCGCTACTCCCAATTCCTCCGTCTACGCCTCAGTGGGTCAGGCAGCATCTCTGGAGAGAAGGAATGGGTGGCGTATCGGGTCGAGAACCTTCAGACTCAGTCTTCAGATCTGAAGAATGGTCTCGACCCGAAACGTCACCCATTCCTTCTCTCCAGAGATGCTGCCTGTCCCACTGAGTTACTCCAGCTTTTTGTGTCCATTTTCGGTTAAAACATATTACAGATTATCTGGTGTTTTGAGCGTGGGAGCTGGTGTGTGTTATGTAGCAATGTTACAACATTTTGAGATTTTAAAAATAAAGTCTGCAATTTATCCCATCAGATAAAGCATAAAAAGAAGTTTAATTTGACACTTAATTCACTTTCATATCTTCAGTATTAAAAAAGTTATGGCCATTATCATACTCAGAAATTAGCATCTAGTTCCCTATTGCTTTTCCATTGACTTAACACAAAAGCTGTGATCGAGGACAGTTAAAAGCCCATAACTTTCTTAAAAATTATGATAACTGAAAGAAATTTTCAGTTATTATAGATTGACGCATTCTGAAACAAATATGAAACAATCTTACTTCGAAGACATGAAAGTAAAGCATATAATTAGTTAGTTACCTAATTGTAGCTAATTACAAAATTCAATTACTAGATCTAAACATCTATCAATTTCTTAAGAATAGATTAACATTTTTAAATAGCCTAAGTGTCCAAATAACATTCACACAATAATTCACAATTTAACATAATTTTTAAATCTAATTTTCATGAATTTACAGGCCAAATGGAAGGAATTGAATGTTTAATACCTGTAAATTAATGGGCATTTAATTCATCTTGCGAGTGAGGATTTCTGGAACGCGATCTTTTGGAACGTTCATTTGCGGTGAATTTAACCCCGTATTGGCATGAAAAATACTGCCGTTAATTCGGGGAATAAAATCACCGTGTCGCATGTAAAAATGTGAATTAAAGGCCTCTTAAGGAGAACGTTTATACATTAAAATAAAGCATTTTCGTTTACTTTTCCCTTGTGTGAAATCCGTCCCCGTTGTTGGCGTTGACGCTTCAGAAGATGATTTTAAAATGATTCCAACGCTGAACTTGTTGGGAGATTTTTAAAACAAACTACGCAAAACGGCACTCGGAACGCTTCTTCCAGAGAAGCTGGTACTCCAACAAAGTATAATTCAGGACAAGGGAGGAGAAACCCGCGCTTTAACCCCGCCCCCCCTTAAAGGCGCCAAAATCGCGCACACGGCCAGTGACAGAATTACAGCGCCGCTGAAGGCAAGTATTGTAACATACCTATGTTATGCAGGCAACCAGATGGTATTACTGTTTTTATTCAATAAATAAAACATGCTTCTTGTTGTCAGGGGGGGGGGGGAGGTAGAATTTAAAATTGTACGTAGTCATGCACACTTGTCATCGGCCCGCCAGGGAATTTGTGTGTCTCCATGTTTTAAAAGTTATTTACTATGGCTGCCAATGCCACGAGCTGTCTACCCACGGCCGGGGTGGGGGGTGAATCACCCGGTGTGGGTGTCGGTGGGGTGAATCACCCCGTGAGTGGGTCCGGGTCTGGGGGTCAGGGGCGTGAATCACCCTGGTGTGGGTGTTGGGGTCTGATGGTGGTGCATTGCGGTCAGTGACTCTGCGTGGGTGGAGGGACCAACCCGTCCTACACCCCTGCTCCACCCGGCTCCGTGTGTGTGCATGCGTTGCAGACTCACAGCCCATCACAGTGCGTCCGCATGGGGGAGACGAGGCGGAGGGCGGCCGTGGCCGTGGGAGAGTGGGGGCTGTCCCTAGGGATGCGCTCCTTCGGCCGCTTACAACTTGGTGCTCGGGTTCAGTGCCCAGTCACCTATGGCTTGTGTGGGAAAATGACCCCCACCCTCCCGTCTCCACCGGCCAATGATGTGATGGACGTGAGGACCAGTTGCTGGCAAGTCACGCCCCCCCGTCATATCCGTTATTTGACTTTTCGGCAGAGCGGTCTTTCGGTGAGTTGGCTTGTAGGTGACTAAACCTTTTGGTGAGTTGGCGTTTCGGCATCGCGGCATTTCGGTGAGGTTGCTTTTAGGCGTCCCACCCTTTCGGTTAGTTGGCTTTTAGGCTTCGTACGCTTTTGGTTAGTTGGCTTTTCGGCTTTGTTTCAATTTGGTTATTTGGCTTCCACTTCTTTGCTTCGGCTTCTCGTCCTTCGACGCCACGTCTGCACATGCCACTAGGACCTCCTTGCGACCCACCTACGGCTGGAGAATTTGCGCTACTCATCATGGCGACTTCATTCTAGTCTGCTCTAATTTTTCAACATGTTGAAAAATTCTCAGCGACTATAGTGAGGCTGCGACCAGTTCCCAAAATGTGTGAACTCCTCACGACCACGAAGGCGACCCCACGGCAACCACCCGCGAACATGTGGTGACCATGTGGTGACTGCAAAGTCTCCTGCAGTTGACTAAAAAGTCGCCTAAGTGGGACAGGCCCATTAGACAGATACATTGATAGGACAGGTTTGGAGGGATTTGGACCAAGCGCAGGCAAGTGGGACTAGTGTAGCAAGTGGGACATTGTTGGCCGGTGTGGGCAAATTTAGCTGAAGGGCCTGTTTCCACACTGTATCACTCTATGACTCTATGACTCTATAACTTGCCAGTATCATAAAGTCTGATCCTTGGCCTTCACTAATCTTCCTTGGTTTTCGGGAAAAATAG
The DNA here is from genome assembly GCA_038087875.1 of Malacoraja senta. NCBI lineage: Eukaryota > Metazoa > Chordata > Chondrichthyes > Rajiformes > Rajidae > Malacoraja > Malacoraja senta. The sequence goes on along the minus strand of CM075977.1, from coordinate 242,072,107 downwards.
AAAAAAATCATATTGCTGGTGAATGGCTGCAACAATCCAGTCTATGCATACAGCACCCTGCAGTTTCACAGTTTGCAATCAAGTGCCCGGTGGAGGGAGACATTTTGTGTTCATGTGTGAAAAAGATTAGTATTGATTATAGATATTGTTCGGGACTCTTACATATTCCGAAAGAGGGGAATCAGGAAAACCCAATGAAGTAGAACAACGCAAAACTGATATACTCAAAGGTAGAAATTATAATTGAGCCTAGAATTGGACAAATGTTTCCTGTTGTTATATCATATTCCACTTTTCACTACTGTAATGGAGCCATTAAGCTGCTTATGCTATCTCAATTAAACATTTATACAATAAGATCACAAACGGCAATTTATATGCTGCAATTTTCGAATTGGGGATTTTTTTGCACGCAAAGGTATAATTCTTTAACGTTCTGTTGTACAGTCAGTAAAATGATCTGAAATACATTGGCACTCAATCTTAGACTATTCCTGTATTTTTAACCAAATATTTATCAGCGTAGTCTAGGCTGTTTAATGCCAAGGACCATCCTAAATTTCAATCCTGTTACAGTGCATAGTACACTGTTTGGAATAAAGAGCAGAGTGCTTCAAGCATTCATTAGCTCAGTCACCATCTGTAAAGAAGGCAGATAAGCAAGTATAACAGCTGCAGATAGAGAAAAACTTCATTTTTTACCTTAGTGACATTCAGTCATATTTGGATCTTTGAAGATGGTCTAACGGAACATTTGACTGAATCTTCGGGATCTAGTTCGTCCCTGGAAATGATGGGAACCACAGCTTTGCAAATGTTTCTTGGCATTGAATAATTTTGGATATATGTACATTTCCACATATAAAAACCAAAATATAAACATAATGCATAACTTACGGGCAGCACGGTGGCACAGCAATAGAGTTGCTGCTTTACAGCGCTTGCAGCGCCAGAGACCCGGGTTTGATCCCGACTACGGCTGCTGTCTGTACGGAGTTTGTACGTTCTCCCCGTGACTGCCTGGGTTTTCTCGGAGATCTTCGGTTTCCTCCCACACTCCAGAGACGTCCAGGTTTGTAGGTCAATTGGCTTGGGTTTGTATACTTGGTATTAGTATCAATTGTCCCTAGTGTGTGTAGGCTTGTGTTAATGTGTGGGGATTGCTGGTGGGTGCGGACTCAGTGGGCCGAGGGGCAGGTTTCCGTGCTGTATCTCTAAACTAAAAACTAAACACATGGTAGCAGGCATTACATTGTAGCAATATACATTTCTATTTATAAATTTTGTATATGTAATATTAGTTTTGAACAATAGTTGTTGCTTTAAGGCTGTACTTCTAGAAGGCTTGTGTCATGTGACTAACTACTAGCTTGGTTGTGACAATGTTTATGATATGTCTGGTTTTGAGTTCTTCATGCTGTTTGCATTTGCCTGTACACTCTGGAATATGCACTTCATTGGAATGCAAAGCCAAAGCATATCCCTCACATTTCTTACAACTCGATCCACAAGTTATTTTAAAGAGACAAGAAGATGTTAGTTTTGTGGGTTGATGCTGTGGGAGTTGATGGAGGGAATGTTTATATGATTCATTAAATTTATTTCTACAGTGTAGCCACATACCCTGGTTTATTTATTTAAAATAAGTGACTTCTTACCATATTTGGTTGACTTAAGTTATAACATTTAATGACCTGGCACAATGTGCTGGAGTAACTTAGCCGGTCAGGCAGCATCAATGGAGTAACATGGATTGGTGATGTTTCATTCTTCAGACTCTGTAGTAGATCCTTGAAAGCAAAATGATTGACTAAAATGTATTTCTTTTGAGCAATGCATGTGAATTGTATTATTTCATAGTCAAAATCATGAAGGGGAATCTTATAATTTGTTCATCACAGGATATTGCAAATATAATTTATGAATATCACAATCAACCCCTATCCTTTTTTTGTGAAACAGCATGGCAGCAATGCTTCTAGATGTCATTAATATTTCCACCACCGTTTCCTTAGCATCAATGTCACCATAGCAAGAGTTACAGACTAAATGAAGCAATTCAAAATCACAGTTAGTGTGCGTAATATAAAATAGATGATGCAGGCAAAGACAAATGCCACTATTCAGTCTCAAGAGTACTACTGATAGGCATAAATTATTTGCGCTGAATACTTGCATTCTTTGACTTCATTGAAAGCTTCTCATTGAGCTGGAGATTTGTGACTCCCTCCGCGGCATATTTTCTATATTCTTCTCATGTGCAGAAACAAAATACCAATACATTGTTTATCGTGCACTGGTATGTTTTCCGGGGTATTCCTGCTTGGCAAATTGCTCAGTGGTAGAGGCTCCAACTCGTTATTTGGCTTTTTGCAATGATGTGGTTTTGAAGGCTGTAGCAATAGAAATTCCTGAACAAAAATATATACCACTAGCAAAAGATTCTTGCATTCAGAATTTAGTTGAATCTTGTCTAATCAGTGCCACAAATGGAGAACACACACATATAAAACAAAAACAAACTGTTCTATGCTTTATGTACTGTTCCATGTTCTATATTCAATCAATTATTTTTCTCCATCTTTTGTCCTAGAGATTGATTCTTGAAGAGCATTTTGCTGCATTATATTTCGTCTCCGTTATGCTGATGTTCATCCTTGCATAGCAATGTTTCTGGAACTTAAACCCCTGTCTCACTGTGCGAGTCGACCCATGAGTGACCCCGAGTTTAAAACAAATTAAACTCATCGTAATCATGTACAATTAACGTAGCGGGAACGCTGGAACACGTGGACGCAACTTAGCGACTCGTGGCGCTAACGGCAGGTACCCGGGAAACTTGTTAACTCTTGAAAAACTTTAAAAATGATTAAAGATTTCCACGAGTCAAATTTACTCTTGAAATTAAAATTTGAAACATTTAAACTTGTTGTAAGAACTTAGTAGCCCGTGAGTTTACCGTAGTGATTCGTGAGTCTACCATGGGCACTCTTTAACTCAGCGGGCAGGCAGCATCTCTGGTGAGAAGGAATGGGTGATGGGATGACGTTTCCAAATTTCTGCTGTGTCTTTGTGTTACTCCAGCACTGTGTTCACTTTTTGTCAACCAGCATCTGCCCTTTCTTGTGTATGACATTATTTGTATCCGTGGCAGTTGATTTTCGCTCCATTCAGTTTCCCAGGGGGTCGGGACAGGACTGGAGTTGGTGAGTGGGGGAGGAGGGAGGGGGGGAGGGGAGGGGAGAGGAGAGGAGGGAAGGGTTGGGATGACTTAGAACGGGAGACAAGTGTACTGACTGTGTGGGCAGACACTTTGGTAGTGATTGCCCATGGGGTTCACTGTCGAGGACTTCATAATGCAGAGAGCATTATAAACAGTGGAGCGTTTAACTCTGGAAAGGGGGGAGACTTCTCTCTGAGTTGGACCCAGGAAACTGAAGCAGGAATTTTCTTGAGGTTATTAATGACAGATAAATGGATGGGAAGGGTTTAGAGGGCTATGGGCCACTTGCAGGCAAATAGGACCACCCCAAGATGCCAACTTGGACGGCACGGCCAAGCTGGGCCGAAGGACCTGTTTCCGTGTTGTACAGCACCATGACTAAGGCCTATCCAGTGGGATTGACATGTCTTGTATTTTTCCTTTCAAAAGATGCAGTGTATTTTGGTGACTATTGCACACTGCAGACCAGAAGCGCCTTCAACATCCAGAAGGGATGGGCGGGTTAGGTGAGCAGGAGAGTGCGGTTGTTTGCAGTTGCAGAGGGAAGGGGCAAGGGCGGTACAGTTCCCAGTCTCAGCTCCTGTTCTACCAAGCGTGTGGACGTGGACGGGTGGCTTGGTTGGCGGTGGCCCATAGTGTGGCAGAGCCGGCATGCCCGGTGACTCCTATACCCCCCCCCCACCCCCCCACCCCCGGTCCAGGGCCACGCTGGGAGAGAGCCCCCGAGCATCTTCCCCGGGGCGACTGGCACTGACTGACCTACCAAAGTGTCTGCCCACACAGTCAGTACACCTCTCCTTCACTTGTCTCCCATACTGTCACCCCAACCCCCCCCCCTCCTCCCGCACTCCCCTCCCATCTCCCCCTCCCACCCCCTCCACCCCACCTTTCCCTCCCAACTCCAGTCCCATCCCGACCCCCTGGGAAACTGAAGGGAGCGACAATCAACTGCCATGGATACAAATAATGTCATACACAAGAAAGGGCAGATGCTGGTTGACAAAAAGTGAACACACAGTGCTGGAGTAACACAAAGACGCAGCAGAATTTTGGAAACGTCATCCCGTCACCCATTCCTTCTCTCCAGAGATGCTGCCTGTCCCGCTGAGTGACCATACTGAGGGAATTCCCACGTATATGAAGCAGAGAGAAACGCTCTGGCACTGGACGGTGCACATTTTCCTTTGTAGGTCATATCAATAGATGCGGCTGCGCTGAATTCTATCTTTAACTCAAAGCCGCAGGATGGAGCTGTCTTCTTTAACACTGTTGCTTCGCCGCCACCGCCTCCTTGCTGCACAATGGCAGCGAGTGCGGGGCCGAGATCCTGCCTAGTTTTTTTAAAGTTATGAAATTGAATAACTTTCAATACTGAATCAGAATATACTTACTGTATGAGATGCTGTCCAGCTCCTCTATTTAATACTTAAAACAGGCCTTCATTCACGGTTGGCTCAAGAGTAACTCGGAGAGGAACTTGGTAACTCGGGAGAGGAACTTGGTATATCGCAGAAATGAGAAGTAAACGGCAAACTTAGACATACACGTGGGAACTTGTTTAAACTTGTGAACATAAACTTGGAATCTCGTAGACAACCACGAGTGTGATTTTTTCTTTCACTTGGGATCACTCGTGGGTGGACTCACACCGTGAGACAGGGCCATAAGGCTGCTTTATTGTTGAACCCCTTTTACCGTCAATCAGACTTGATTAATTGCTATTCTCTCTCTTCTGACAGTGGCCAAAGTTCATAATGTTTTTGGTGCAAACCATGGCTGTTTCAGCAAAATTGTGATAGATGTGTTGCTGACTTTAATGCTTTATCAAAAATACATTGCACCCAGACATTGGTATTTGTCATTAATAACCTCTCTGCTAGAAATGGGAGGGGGGGATGAGCAGGTCAAATTCAAGGGGGAGAATTAGGATTGAAAGACTCTCAGCAGGTGGCCATATATGTACAAGGTATACATGCAACAACAAACTTGAACCTGGATAGAGTGGATGTGGATAGGTTGTTTCCATTAGTGGGAGAGTCTAGGACCAGAGGCCATAGCCTTAGAGTAAAGTAATGTACCTTTAGAAAATAGATGAGGAGGAATTTCTTTAGTCAGAGGGTGGTGTATCTGTGGATTCACTGACAGATGGCTGTGGAAGCCAAGTCACTGGATATTTTTTAAGGCGGAGATTGGAAGATTCTTGATTAGTATGGGTGTCATGGGTTATGGGGAGAAACAGGAGAATGGGTTGAATGGGAGAGATAGATCACCCAAGAATGAATGGTGGAGCAGACATAGACTGATAGAGAGTGATACAGTATGGAAACAGGCCCTTCGGCCCAACTTGCCCACACATGATGGTCCGTGGGCTAATTCTGCTCCTAAAACTTATGATCATACAAACCAGTCACAACCAATATTCGAGACAGTTATGTATTCATGAAAAGTTTATCTCAAAAATCAACAACTGTTCCATCTCTAAACTTGGACCACCATGGTGGTTACTCATCCACCTTCTTCCCTGCCAATGCTGCAGATAACAGGAATGTCTCAGTCTCCAGTGCACTGTTATATAATGGAAGCCACTGAAACTCTTGATATAGTGATATATATATATATTTTTTTATTTGTCAGTCAAAAAAAGGCAGGACCATAAGGTGTTGTAAGAACTCGAGATGTCATCATGATTTGAGGGTTATCCAGTTTAATTCACTGCTCCATTTCTACTGCCTTCTCATTGTGTGCCTAAAGGATCAACTGCTCCCTCGAGGACACCAGCATTCTTTATTTCTCTTTCTTTTAACTTTTTCCAATAAGACCTTTTGTGCAGAATGCCTAAACAACTGGTGTCTGTCCTCTCCCAAGGTCAGTATTTCGTCACTCTGTTCAGGGTGATATTCAGCTGGAGAATGTCTCTCAACACCCATGCACTCGCAATAGACCACCCCTATTAAAGGTTGTTGCCAGCTTATACTATTATAGGCTATCTTTAACTGGTGCGAGTTACCAATGATTCTGACGCTTATTGCATGCAGCAATGCACAGTAATTATTATAGTAAGTAGGCAGCACAGAATAGATGTGTTCCATGCATAACACTGAATGGTGACACATGGAACTGCAAGTGCTGGAATGAGGATATGCGACGTTTCAGGTCAGGACACTTCTTCAGTCGTTTCTTTCCGAAGAATGTTCCAAACCTGAAACATCAACTATCCATGTACTCCAGAGATGCTGCCTGATCTGCTGAGTTACTCCAGTACTTTGTGTTTAACTTAACACTGAATGGATCAGGTTTGTGACCCAAGATTGAGATCCCAGCAACAATGTCCACAAGTTATCCAACTTAATTGTATCGTCTTCACAAAATGTGTGCAGAAATAATGATATGAATAATTCAGAAATAACGTGAATTACTGAGCCTCTTTTCAAAATAAACGTAGAACTACATGGCTCAATCTACAGTCTGGATGAATGAATAATGTTCACTGTGCTCCATGGCAACAAACCAGCAACTTTTATCCAATGAAAATGAACAATGATAATTATGATTAATTGATACTTCTTCAGGAATAAACCAGTAAAATCTTACAGAAGTTGTAAATCTTTTCACCATTTACTCTAAGTGATGTTTCTGTTTAGTGACTCATCCCAGTCTGATAAAAAACATAGCTTAGTACCTGCAATCTTTTGCACTGGCAACTACTGCGGTTGAGAAAGATTAGCAGCTTCTCACTGGGAAGGATGTGTCCAAAATATTCAAAAGCAGCAAGAAGCAGAGTAATTCAATATTGCCAAAATGAATACATCATTAATGATCAAAAGCACCAGTAAAAGTTTAGGAGGAAATTTCACAGATTTTGGGCATAAAATAGGGAAGAATGGTTTCAAGTTTGGGTACCAAGTTATGCCCTCCAAAATACGCCCAATGATGCATTTGCTTGTGGAGTATTCAGACATTCTTAATGCAGGTCCTCCCCAGGTTCCATTCCTGTGAACTGTACATAACCAGTTCAATGTGCAAGTCCAAATTGTTGCCATGAACCAAATTCCCAGGGGGCAGAAGCTGTTTGCAGCCCCAAAGCAACCAGCAAGTTCAGAACATTAAATGTAGAAACAAGAAACTATGGAAGGTAGATAAAAATGCTGGAGAAACTCAGCGGGTGAGTCAGCATCCATGGAGCGAAGGAATAGGTGACGTTTCGGATTGAGACCCTTCTTCAGACCGAAGAAACTATGGATGCTAGTTTACAAAATAAGAGATACAAAGTGCTGGAATAACTCAGCATGTCAAACAGCATTGCTGAAAGGGCAGCACAAAGCCTGGCATGTATTAAGTTAATATAGGTGAGGAAATGTTTTGATAGGCAGATGGTTGGACAAAGTGCAGAGTTGAAAAACGAGAGGTGTGAAATAAAACGATTAAAGAGTTGCGAATTGTGAAGCTAGGTAAAGGAATGTAGGTGAAAGGAGATAGTGAAATAGTAGCAAATCTAGGTGGGACACAGGAGAGGGGGGGGGGGGGTTGGGGGTAAATAGGGGAATGGGGGATGAAGGGAGTGAGAGATGTTTTTTTAACCTAAAATTGGAGAATTCAATGTTCATATGATTGGATTGTAAGCTACCCGTTGATATATAAGGTGATGTTCCTCCAGTTTGCGGATGGTCTCATTCTGGCAATGGAGGAGCCCCAGGACAGAAAATTCAAAGGGAAAGGGAAGAGGAGTTAGCAACCTGGAGATCCAGAAGGCCTTGATGGACCGAACATAGGTGTTCGTTGAAACTGTCGCTTGGTCTCGTCGATCTCCAGGAAACACATCAGAAAAACAGCTGCAGTAGATGAGGTTAGACAAGGTGCACATGAACTTCTGTCTCAACTGGAAGGACTACTGAGGTACCTGGATGGAGACAAAGAAGGAGGTATACGGGCACCTCCCTTTCGGCTGCAAGGGAAAGTACCTGGAGAGGTGGTGGTTTGGGTGGGAAGGGATGAGTGAACCAAAGAGTTGCAGAGGGAGCAGTCTCTGTGGGAAGCGGAAAGGGGTGGTCATGAGAAGATGTGATAGGTGGTGGGAACACATTGGAGGTGACGGAAATGTCTGAGTATGATGTGTTTGATGCAGAGGGTGGTGGGGGTGAAAAGTAAGGACCAGGGGACCTCTATCCTTATTCCATCTGGAAAGAGGGGAGGGAGAGCAGGACACAGAGGAGACATGGGTGAGGGATCCATCTATGACACCAGGGGACACCATGTTTGCTAAAAAATGAAGACATTTTTGATGTCCTAGAATGGAAAGCCTCATCTTGGGACAAGATGCTGCATAGATGGAGAAATTGAGAGTAGTGAATAGCATCTTTGGGGAGTAGACTCAATGGGCAGAATGCCCTAATTCTGCTCATATGGCTCATAAACCTTGCAAGTGGCAGCATGGGCAAGTGGCAAGTTCATAATGTTGGCATCCCAAATGCTCGTTCTCATGTTTGGCCTGTCCTTAAATCAGGCATCCATTCCTTAGAGAGGACCTGTAGTTGTTTTGAACAGCAATTCAATATGCTAATGATAGGTCTAATGACTACTTAAGAAGTACAATGAAATTGGTCAAAAGTTATGAGCGTGCTTTATTGATCCTTATTTGATTTTTGAAGTACTCCTCAGAGTTCCAGATGATGCCAAAAGTTGAAGTGCTGAAGCCCAATTCTAATTCTTTACAACTTACTCTAATGGAGAGCTTGCCAAACGGCGCTTTAACCCCATTTTACTCAATACTGCACTTTCTTACACTGATGTCCACCTCTACAGAAAGTCAACAAATTAAATTAAAGGTTACTCTAAATTCTTGAAAGCTTCTATGAACTGTGCGGTAATGGAACCAAAAATCCTCTCGAGATGGCACATTTTCTGCTTCACTTATTGATCTTAGATCAATGAAAGATTGCATGACTTTGAGATTGTTATATGATTTGAAGCACCAGCGAATTAAATTGCCATCTGCCACTGTTAGAAATAAATGTTAATTTGTAATAGACTGAAAGAATATGTGCAAGGTTGCCTATATACCCACATCACAAATATATTTAAGGGAGCTATCTAAACTATAGCTAGAATTCCGCCTTGGCTTTCCATTGGCTTTTAGGAATGATAGTTAGAATAAATTCACCCAAGCATGTATGAAAAATGGTGCTGGTTAGTTGGAGAGGGCAGTTAAACAGCATCACCTGATCTTTATAATTTGAATTATTTGCTTGGAAGCAGCTATAATTGTAAGGATGCACTTCTTGATGTTGAAAGTGATACATATTTTTATCAACAGCAAAATCCAGCTATGAAAATTGGAATGGTGTAAAGAAAGGTTAAATGTGTCTGACTCTGTGATGTCATCCATGGAGCAAATACATCAAGAATCAAATATACCGGAAAAAAATGCAAAGGATAAATGATCAAGAAACAAAATGACGCAGCAAGTCTGAAGAAGGGCCTTGACCCAAAACTTCCTTCTCTCCAGAGATGCTGCCTGTCCCGCTGAGTTATTCCTGCATTTGTCTCTATCTTCGGTGTAAACCAGCGTCTGCAGTTCCTTCCTACACAACTCTTACTTTTATTTCTATACAGATTTTGGAAAATGATGATAGGGTTTGGACTATTTATCTTTGTAGTTGTGTGACCTTTATGCCAAGTGCCATATTCCATGTTCATTTTAATAGATTTTGCTTATTTATCTTTTTGTCATGTAATTGTGTTTTTTTAACATGTGTTTGGGATGTGAACATGGCTGGCAAGATCAGCATACAGTGCTCATCCATAATGTTTTTGAACATGTAGTTGGGAACTGCTAGCTGGAGCTTCTGAGGTCATAGTGGTAAACATTTTCACATGGTGTACTTGGGGATTTTCAGTATCTTGACTCGTCAGTGAATGAGTCATTGCACTGTGCCTTAAGTCAGGAAAGTATGCCACTTGCAAGTGAATTTGCTACTCGTGGTGTTCAGTGGCCCCACAACTGCCTTCCAGCTCTATATTTCAGATTGTGTAGTAGCTACACATCAGGGACAGTGGGTAATAAATAAAATAATTCACAATATAGGATTTAACATTTAATTTGTCAACAGTATTAAAGAAACTACAAATTCTACTCTCAATTCAATGTGTCATTAAATGCTTAAGTTTTAAATCAAGGGCCTCCATTTCTTGCTTGTATAGGATTTCCCACTGCACCACTGGTCATACTGTAAGGTCATAAAGTCATAAGCTTCTTATTTTCGTGTTCATCTTGTTACAAATGTTGACCTCGCTGTCATCGTCCTTCCTGAAAAGGACGCAAGGCTTCCAGGGACAATCAGTGGAAGCCATCACTTGTTGCACCAGAATTAGCTCAGGATACTTCCAATTTCCAGCCCCGCGACATGGACGCTTTTTCTATGGGGCCAAGTCATGTGATAGGAGCAGCATCAAGTCTATTCCACCATTCAATCATGGCTGATCTATCACTCCTCCTAACCCCATTCTGCTGCCTTTTCCCATAACCTCTGACACCCATACTAATCAATAATCTATCTATCTCTACCTTAAAAATATCCTTGAATTGGCCTCCACAGCCTTCGGTGGTAAATAATTCCACATTCATCACCCTATGACTAAAGAAATCCCTCCTCATCTCCTTCTTAAAGGAACATCCTTTAAATTTCAGGTATGACCTCTAGTCCTAGACTCTCCCACTAGTGGAAACGTTCTCTCCAAATCCAATCCTCTATCCAAGCCTTTCACTATTTGATAAGTTTCAATGAGGTCCCCTCCCATCCTTCTAAACTCCAGTAAGTACAGGCCCAGTGCTGTCAAACGCTCATCATATGTTACTCGCTCCTGGGATCATTCTTGTAAACCTTCCCTGGACCTTAGATATGGTGTCAAGAATTGCTTACAATACTCCAAATATGGCCTGACCAGGCCCATATAGGTTCTCAGCATTACATACAACATAACAAAAATTATCAACATGATGTATATTGACCCTCTCTTGACCTCCTCAAATGCTACAGAAAGCCTATATCTTGTTTTTGACTGTGAAAGGTAAATTAAATGTCTCATTCAAATCAGCAGTTGAGTCAGGAGAATAAGGAGTCAAGAGTATTCGATTATCATAAGTACCAACAACAGGACAATGACATTTTCACTTGCAATGTCAACAGACCTGCAAATGTAAAACACAAAAATAAAAATAAAGATAATTTAAAAATTCAATCAATTAATAACCGCAACACGAGAACAAACACAACAATCCAGAGTGCAACCAAAGGCCCAGCCCATGAAAGTTCATCATTGATTGAGGTATTGTATAGTGTTCAAGAGCCTGATGGTTGCTGGGAAGAAATTATTCTTGAACCTGGTTCATCATTGTTGAAAATATTAGCGATGCAGCGGTGCTGGTTTCCAACGGGAACGGTGACGGACGTGATAATTGCTCGTTTTCTAAGCTTCCCCCAGTCTTGTTTCAGTAAAAAACACTGAATCAAACACTTGAAACAACTACATTTTATTTTACCAAAAGCGCGTCACAGATCACACACTGTACCTATACCACCGCGGGTTCTATCCTCGCATCTGCCTGTTCACGCTCTCTAGGCATCGCTCAGACAGAGGCACTCCAGAAGTTCACGCAGTCCTGAGCGGTCTTCCAGAAGATCGACGCTGAGCCTCGTGATTATGGACTTTTATATGTCCGGGACCTCGAGGGGCCCAACCACATGGGGTGGTCTCTCAATAACTCAATTATAGATATCGATTAACCCCATACATAACAGGCATTCCCCCAACCCAATAATACAACACCTCATACATTGTATAAGAAATAAAGCTCTCGAAGGAAGCTAACAAGAACAAACATTGAATCATGTGCCCTGGGAATCAAACAATTTCTCCAAGAATTCAACCAATCATCAATTAACAGGATGGCCATCTTGCAGCATTATTTATACTGTTTACAATGCTTTTGCATCGATCCAATAGAAATGATGCATTTAAGTTAGTTTGCAAAACCACTATATATGTTATCAATTTAAGAGAAACATGGAGTACACATGGAACCCTTACCATCCTGCATATAAGTCCTGAGCCTAGACTGGCTGGCGCCAATCAAAGCCTGTAAAGTTCAGCTGACAAGGGTTAAGCAATTCTGACAAGTGCAGGGATCCTCCATTTTATGGTGTCTTTAATTTAGCCAATATAACATACATACCACACATCTCTGTCTCCAGTGCCTTGAGACTTCCGCCGCTGGGAATATAGGATTTTGGTTTGTGCCTCATCATCATCCTTACAATGCTATGTACGACAGTGATCACAACTTCTACTGAAGTGTGGATGGCCGTAGAAGCTCATCCGCACTTTGACAGGTCTTGTTTTTGGTCCTGCTGGGGGTCCACAGCCCCCTCCTCATCTGGCAAACCAGGTGGGGAGACAGTTTAATCGCCGACTATCCGACCATGGAGAAGGTAGCACGGGATTACATGGTACCCGTGGTGGGGGGGATTTCCCCCCGACCTGACCTGACAACGTGGTGGTCACAATTCTCAGGCTCCTGTACCCCATTTCCTGGTGGGAGAAGCGAAATGAGAGTGTGGCCAATGTGGAGTGGGATTTTGATGATATTGGCTGCTTTATAGAGGCTGCTCCTCCTGTAGATCACTTCAATGGTAGGGTGATTACTATCTGTGTTACCACAGCCAGTATCAACCAGTCTCTGCAGTTTTGTTTGATCCTAGGCATTCGAATTACAGAACCAGACCCTGATGCAATAAGACATTGTGTTCTCTACCGTACACCTGCAGAAGTTTAATATTCGTTGAAATACAGAATCGCATCCATCACAGAAAAATATGATAGTGGACTATTTATCTTTAAATGATCTCATCCATTCCCTTGCTCAAAATTATTTCCATTACATTTAAAATACCAATGGAAACAAATTATGATAGTAACAATTAAATAAATAATGGGATCATGGCAACTAATCTCAACAAGTAGATAGACTTCATCAAATGAGCACATCTTGATTACCTAAATAAGCATACTGGCAAACTCAATGAGTAAGCTTTTGTGAAACACCAAGAATCCACCGACAGATTGTACTGAATGAAATTATAAGCATCAAGCACATATTGGCAGGTTTTAGACACAAGTGAACAGGTGGGTGTATTTGAGTAAATTAGCTTCACATAAATCAAATTTTAGCAAGTGAAAATGTAACAGACTTGCCTGCACTTCCAGTTGCAGACAAGTGCCAGCTTCCTTCAAATTCAATCTTTTTTTTCTTCAGCTGGGAGGCAATGTTGTGTTGTAATAAATTCTGTTTATCCTGAGCTTCTGAATGACAGAGCCACGTTTGTGAATGTAATCACCACTTGGCGTAAGTATATTCCGTGCATCTCCCAGGCATTCTTAGTCATCCGTTTGGCCCTAGGCAACCTCTCAGAATTTGGCCCAGGAATTTGCTGATTTTGCCCATTCTTAGGCCATACAATTATACTCATGCAGCATGGAAACAGGCCCTTTGGCCCAACTTGTCAAAGCCAACCTAAGATAGCCCATCTAAGCTAGTACCATTTGCTCACATTCAGCACATATCCATGAGACATAAGACCATTAGACATAGGAACAGAATTAGGCCATTCAGCCATCGAGTCTGCTTCATTGTCGTGGCTGGTTTATTTTCATTCACAACCCATTCTCCTGCCTTCTCCCTGTGATCTTTGATTTCCATCCTGGTCAAGAACCTATCAATCTCCGCCTTAAAAATACCCAACGTCTGAGCCATCACAGCCGTCTGCGGTAATGAATTCCACAAAGTCACCATTCTCTGACTAAAGAAATTCCTCCTCATCTTTCTAAAGATACGTCCTTTTATTCAAACCTGTGACCTCTGGTCCTAGACTCTCCTACTAGTGAAAAATCCTCACCACATCCACTCTATCCAGGCCTTTCACTATTCGATAAGTTTCAATGAGGTCCCCCCTCAACCTTCTAAACTGCAACGTACTGGTCCAGTGGCTGTCAAATGGCCCATCATATGTTAACCCAATAATCCCCGGATCATTCTCATAAACCTCCTCTGGACTCTCACCAAACCCAGTACATCTTTCCTCAGATATGCTCTGCTCACAATATTCCAAATGTGGCCTCACCAGCACCTGATAAAGCCTTAGCATTACAATCTTGCTTCATATCTAGCCCCACAAAATGAATGCTAGCATTGCATTTGCCTTCCTTACCTCTGTCTCAACCTCAAAATTAACCTTTTGGGAATCCTGCACTAGCACTCCCAAGTCCCTTTGCACCTCTGATATCTGATCCTCTCCCCATTTAGAAAGTAATCTACATCTTTATCCCTCTAAACCATCCCTATCCATGTTCCTGTCCAAGTGTCCTTTAATTGCTGTTATAGTACCTGCCTCAAGATTTTCTCTGATATCACGTTCTATATATCCACCGCCCTCTGAGTAAAAAGGTTCCCATTTAATTTTGTCTCTCATAGGTCCTCTTGTTCTTGATTCCCCTACATTAAGATTCTGTGCATTCACCTATCTATTCCCCACAATTTTATACACCTCTATAAGATCATCATTCAGCCTCCTGCGCTCCAAGCAATAAAGTCGTAGCCTGCCCAACTTCTTCCTGTAGTTCATCCCCTCAAGTCCTCACAACATCTTCATAAATGTTCACTGCCCTCTTTCCATTTTATGATTGCTGGCCTTTCAAAATTATCCTAACGTTTTCATTTTCATTTTTCATGCCCCAGGTTTATTTCAATACCAATTGAATCTGTATCCTATTGTCGGTTCAGTGTTTGGCCTGCAACCTATGCTAGGTATACACAGGACTTTTGAATTCCTTGCCTGGCTTCACAAGAAAATAGGAGTAGGCAATCATCTGATCATGGCAGATCTATGTGGGCCTCAATCCCTCCTTTGTGTCAGTTCACAATAAACCTCAATTCCACCACATTTGAATATTTATCATCATATATAACTAACATTATAGCCTCCACCACACTTACAGTGCTCTCCATGATGTTTGGGACAAAGACCCATCATTTATTTATTTGCCTCTGTACTCCCACAATTTGAGATTTGTAATAGAAAAAAATCATATGTGGTTAAAGTGCACATTGTCAGATTTTAAAAGGCCATTTTTATACATTTTGGTTTCACCATGTAGAAATTACAGCAGTGTTTATAAATAGTCCCACCATTTCAGGGCACCATAATGTTTGGGACACATGGCTTCACAGCTGTTTGTAATTGCTCAGGTGCATAATAATTGCCTTCTTAATGCAGGTAGAAGAGTACCTAGTCTTTCCTCCAGTCTTTCCATCACCTTCGGAAACTTTTATTGCTGTTTGTCAACATGAGGACCAAAGTTGTGCCAATGAAAGTCAAAGACGCCATTATGAGCCTGAGAAACAAGAATAAAACTGTTAGAGACATCAACCAATCATTAGGCTTACCAAAATCAACTGTTTGGAACATCATTAAGAAGAAAGATAGCACTGGTGAGCTTACTAATCACAAAGGGACTGTCAAGGACAAGGATGAACCTCCACAGCTGATGACAGAAGAATTCTCTCATAATAAAGACAAATCCCCAAACACCTGTACAACAGATCAGAAACACTTTTCAGGAGTCAGGTATGGATATGTCAATGACCACTGTCCGCGGGAGACTTCATGAACAGAAATACAGAGGCTACACTGCAAGATGCAAATCACTGGTTAGCTGCAAAAATAGGATGGCCACGATATAGTGAGCCAAGAAGTACTTAAAAGAGCAACCACAGTTCTGGAAAAAAAGTATTGTAGACAGATGAGATGAAGATTAACTTAGATCAGAGTGATGGAGGGGAGAAGTATGGAGGAGAGAAGGAACTGCCCAAGATCAAAAGCATACCACTTCATCTGTGAAACACGGTGGTGGGGGTGTTATGGCCTGGGTATGTATGGCTGCTGAAGGTACTGGCTCACTTATCTTCATTGATGATACAACTGCTGATGTTATAATGAATTCTGAAGTGTATAGACACATCCTATCTGCACAAGCTCAAACAAATGCCTCAAAACTCATTGGCCGGTGGTTCATTCTACAGCAAGACAATGATCCCAAACACACTGCAAAAGCAACAAAGGAGTTTTTCATTGCTAAAAAATGGTTAATTCTTGAGTGGCCAAGTCAATCACTTGATGTGAACCCAATTGAGCATGCCTTTTATATGCTGAAGAGTAAACTGAAGGGAACTAGCCCCCAAAACAAGCATAAGCTAAAGACGGCTGCAATACAGGCCTGGCAGAGCATCACCAGAGAAGACACCCAGCAACTGGTGATGTCCATGAATCACAGATTTCAAGCAGTCCTTGCATGCAAAGGATATGCAGCAAAATACTAAACATGACTAATTTAATTTACATGACATTGCTGTGTCCCAAACAATATGGTGCCTTGAAATGAGGGCACTATGTATAAAAACTGCTGTAATTTCTACATGGTGAAACCAAAATGAAAAAAATGGCCTTTATTAAAATCTGGCAATGTGCACTTTAACCACATATGATTTTTTTTCTACTACAAATCTCAAATTGTGGAGTACAGAGGCAAATAAATAAATGACAGGTCTTTCCTCCCAAACATTATGGAGGGCAACTGTAAGTGCAGATAATTTCCTCTCCCTTTAGAGAATAATTTTTCTCAGTTTTAAATCTTCTCTTAAGCCCTTTGCTCCTCTAGTGAGCATAGTCCATTGACAAATGTCCTCCACTTTGCTCCTCTATGAAGCATAGGCCATTGACAAATGTCCTCCACCTCACTCGGGATGTTGGCAGTTCTTTTGAGATCTCCCCAGTTGAGCCCACTCTCAGACATTTCTGTCTGGACACCTCTTCTCCAGCCGTTCCTGGGGCGACCTCTTTTCCTTTTTCCTTGGGGGTTCCATTTCAGGGGCTTGCCGGGTGATGTTTGTGGCAGGTTTCCTGAGGGTGTGTCCAATCCAACTCCATTTTTTCTTTCGAATTTGTAAGTCAATGGGCTCCTGGCTTGTTGTGTTCCACAGGTCCACATTGCTTACTTTGTCTCTCCACCAGATGTTAAGTATTCTCCCAAGGCAGGTGTTAATGAATGTTTGCAGCTTGTTTGTAGTGTGTTTTGTTGTTTTCCATGCCTCTGATCCATAAACCATTACCTATTTCACATTTGAGTTAAAGATGCATATTTTGGTGTTGATTGAGATGTGTTTGAGCTCCAGATCTTGCTGAGCATGTTAAACACCTCCTAGCCTTATTGATTCTACTTCTTATGTCTGCCTCTGCCCCTCCGTTGATGTCAACAACACTGCCTAGGTATGTGAATGTTTCTACCTCCTCTAGAGCAGTGCTGTGCATAAGGATAGGGTTGCTGGTTTTGGAGTGGATCCTCATCACCTGTGTCTTTACTGTATTGGGTGTAAGACCAAGTTTTGTTGCAGCTTGTGAGAATCTGTTTGTCTTCTCCTGCATTTGTATCTGTTTGTGTGAAAGGAGAGCTATGTCATCTGCAAAGTCAAGATCATCTAGCTGCTCCCACATTATCCACTGAATTTCCATTTCTTTTTCCTTCAGTTGTTTCCATCATGATCCAGTCAAATGCCAGGAGGAACAGGAATGGTGACAATAGACATCCCTGCTTGACGCCCATCCTGACACTAAAGCTCTGGGAGAGCTGGCCTGCATGCAAAACTTTGCATGAGGTTCCATCATACGAGTTCTTGAGTAAGTTTATGGTGGGAATTCCATAGTGGTCCATTAGGCGCCATAGTGTTGTCCTATCTAAGCTGTCAAACGCTTTCTCAAAGTCTAAGAAGTTGATGTATTCCATGGGACGTGTTCCATTCAATAGACTGCTCAATGATGATGTTAATGTTGCTATGTGGTCTGTGCATGAGCGATCCTTCCTGAATACAGCTTGCTGGTCCCATAGCCTCTTGTCTACAGCTTTCTGAAGACGGATGAGGATGACCCAGTTGAGAAATTTTACTGGATACAGAAAGTAGGGTGATCCCTCGGTAGTTGTCACATTTTCTTAGGTCACTTTTTTTTGTCAGTTTCACGATGTATCCCTCTGCCCATTCTGTGTTTTTTTTCCTCTTCCCAAATTCTCCCAAAAAAGTCATAGAGCATGTATGTTACGAGTCCCATATCTACTTTCAGAGCTCAGGTGGAATATGGTCAGGGCCAGCAGCCTTGCCAATTTTCTGTTGCTTGATTGCAGCCTTTATTTCTGATTTGTTGGTCTGTCACACTTAATTTGTAGTGGTATCCTGGCTTTGGGAAAGTGTGTCTGTACAGCTGTGGTGGCTTGTTTTAGGACTTCTTCGAAATGTTCCACCCATCTGTCGAGCTGCGCCTCCTGGGTTGAAAGCAGTTGACCATTCTTGTCTGTAATTGGTTTATTACTATGCAGATTTATTACTAATTGTCCTGGACAATTTCCTTGTGATGTATATAACTCCCCCATGTTCCTTTGAGTCGCCGGAATTTCTGCCTCATTGGCTAGCCTCTCCACCTGTGTTCTCTTGATGTTATTTTGCACTTCTTTGTGGCCTCTGTTGTACTCCTTTTGGCTAAAGCCTTTTCAGCTCTTGTTCTTGTTCACTTTCTCCTCTGTTGGATTTGTTTGAGGGTTTCTGGTGTTATCTACTGTTTGTGCTTTTTGGGTCCTTCTCCCTAGGGTCTCTCAGTTTTAAATGAGCCATCCTTAGTTTGTATCTATGTCCCTTTGGTCACAATTCTCCCCCGCTAGTGGAAAGTTATCATTTAACCTTTCAATTCTATGACAATATTTAATGTTTAAATATAGCAATGCATCATTCTTCTAAACTTCAAGGAATACAGATCCAATCTGCCTTGCCTCTCCTGAAGGAACAACTTTCTCATCCTAGGAATTAGTTTGAATGAATTTCCTTAGGACTGCTTTCAATGCTACTATATACATTATTTAGACAAGGAACACATTTCTGCACACCATTCCATTGCAAAAAAAGTGACTGAAGAAGAGTCCCGACCTGAAACATCTTCTCTCCATTTCCCACCACAGATGATGCCTGACGCACTGAATTCCTCCAGGACTTTATCGTTGATCAAGATACCACCATCTACAATCGCATGTGTCCCCACTATTCCAGTTGTAGCTTCACAAACACCCTGTACAATAACAAAACAACTCTCTATTCTTAAACCCAATCCCTTTGTAATGACGACCAAAATGGCTTTTCCCTTCTGAACTTTCCCATCTGGACCTCCTAAATATGTTGATACATCCTATCTTTTGACTCCTTCTGTACTCATTAATTTTATCCACAAAGTCATAGTCGTAGAATCATTTAGCACAGAAACAGGCCTGCAGCCCAACAGATCCATGCAGACCAAGGTGCCTCATCTAAGCTAGTTCCATGGCCCGCATTTGCCCATATCCTTCTAAACCTTTCCTATCCATGTAGGGATGTAAAAACATTTTGAGATGTTAAAAATCAAGCCTGTAATTTATCCCATCAGATAAAGAATAACAATAACTTTAATTTGATATCTAATTCACTTTCATATCTTCAGTATTTTAAAAAATATGGTCATTTTCATACTCGGAAATTAGCATCTTGTTCCCTATTGCTTTTCCATTAACTTAACACAAAAGGCTGTGATCGGGGACAATCAATTGACATAAAAGCCCATAACTTTCTTAAAAATTAAGAGAAACCAAATGAAATTTTGGTTATTATTGGATTGAAGCATTCTGAACCAAATATGAAAACATCTTACTTGGATGACCTGAAATTAAAGTACATAATTAGGTAATTATCTAATTAAGTAGCTAATTACAAAATTAACCGTTGTGACGGAAATAGTAATAGCCACCCAGACTATGCCTTGAAAATTAAAAAAAGTGATATTCTCAAGATCAGAACATTAATATTATTGATTATATACTGTAGGTCCGTAACAGACGTAAAGAAATTACAATTTCTAGCAAAAAAACAAGTCTTCATGGAGAAGATTAGTCTGGGTACCTGGTACATTGGCATATCATAATCAGTAGCATCATCATAATCCTCAGACTGCAACCAAATAAGCAACTCTGTACACCTTGTTTTTCCTAAACTTTTCATTTTGGCATTGTAAACTACAAGTTTTTGTTCTTCAAACCACACATGACATCCTTTTCTGCCCACTACTTTCCCATTCAGACCGACTTTTTCCAAACGAGCTATACAAGTACAAGATGTGTCCATCTTTAAGATCCCTCTTAGACTCGGGCATGACAGAGAAGTTCACTTCAAGGTGAGCTCTAGCTATGCCAGGCTGGGCATTTGGATTGACAATTTTGCATTTCTTCTCCAGAGGCATTTGAAAAATGTAAAGAAAAAAAACACTGAACAGCATTAAGCAGAAACAAGTTTTTAATTTGCAGTTTTAGAAAAAAAAGTAGAAATGATTTTGTTCAACAAAATACCTAGCACAAGTTAAACGTTAAAACAAATAAGTAAATATCCAACAAAAAAATCATATTCATCATTGTCATCAAATCAATTAAATTAATCTAATTCAATTACTAGATCTAAACATCCATCCCATTCTTAAGAAAGGCTAAACATATTTTTTTAAATAGCAAAAGTATGCAAATAACAAACTGATCACTTTCACACAAGAATTCACAAAATAACATGATTTTAAAATCTCACTTTGTCATAAATTTCTCCGACTTTCATCCAGCGATTCAATAGTCAAGCAACGTTTTAAAAAAAATCACGAACGGGATTACAGAATGAAATTTCTTCATAAGTTGTCGTATGAGGAAATCCCTCCCTGACAACCAATAAAAACCTGCATTTTAATCACCACCCCGCTCCCCCACAGCCTCTCGAGTCGCACGCACAGGCAGTGGGCAGATTTAGAGGCCACTGATGGCAGGAATTTGTAACAAGGCTAATCCATGTGCCTATCTGAGCATCTTTTAAATGTCTCTGAGATGTACTTGGAGGATCTAACCTTTTCCCAAGTTTCAACAACACACAATGTACACTTAATTTTGGCTTGTTCTCTTTCAACTGCTCCACTTTCTCTTTCATCATAATTGACGGACATAGGCCTCACTTATTGTGAAATCTATTGATGCAGTCAACTCTGTTTCCATAGCTACATGGATGTAAGGAAAGCCGCAGTGAAGAGAGGCATGGAATGATAAACTTCCAAAACGAAGAAATAGTAAAATGATGAAAAGGGAGGAGATAAACAGAGATACAAGAACAACAGTGAGCGAACTACCTTGATTGTCAAGGTTTTGGACCAATTGCTGGAAATGTTGATTATTATAGCTAGTTACTTGATGGCTAGCATAGACCTGATGGGTTGAAGGCCTCTGTTCTGTATTATTGGACTCACAGCGAGCACAAAAATAGGCCCTTGGGCCCAACTTCCCATCCTGACAAAGATGCCCCATCTACACTAATCTTACATGCCCATGTTTGGCCCATATACCTCTAAACCTTTCCTATCCATATACCTGCCCAAATATCTATTACATGTAGTTATAATACTTGCTCTAACTATGTCACCTGGCAGCTCATTCCATATACCCACCACTCTCAATGTGAAGAGGTTGCTCCTCAGTTTCCTATTAAACTTTCCCCCCATTTTAAATAGAATCTATACTATTGATCTTTGACCCACAGAGGGGGAGATGAGGTGAAATAAAAAGAATGGTAAACGGACACCTGGGTTGGGATGGAACGAGGAAGAATAGGTGAGAAACATGCAGATAGATTAATTAAGTCTGGAACTTCAAAGAAAGAGTTGTCCAGTGAGAGATGGGTAATACAAAAAGGAAGTTAAAAAAATGAAAAATAACTTTCTTTTTCCGAAGGTTCCACCAAAGAAATGTGAAGCAGTTGGGAGAACATTCAGATATTCAAGGGCAATTTTAGAGAAAAAGTATGATGATCAACCGTGAAATTTCATTCAAATTGAAGGCAGGTCTTTCACATACACAGCTATATGAGGATGGATTGTTGGAGAAATTCCCTGAATTTAATTCTTGCATTGAGGCACTGGTGGTGAGAATGATTCTGTGCTTCAACAGATGAGGTCAGAAAACGAGGTTGTTATAGATTTTTACCCGTAGTAATTTTATGAATATTCGGAATTATTAAATTAATGAGATGTGAACTATAATGTTGTAGGTAATGCAGACAGATGTGTGAGGCTTCTTTTGAAAATAATGAACAATACATGTGGTGAAACAATAGAAGTGATGCATGAAGGAATAGATTGCGCCTTTATATTGCTGTAAAATATCCTCCCATGATTAATGCCTCAAGATGGAGTGTTTCAAATAATTCCTCTTTTCCAAACCAAAGATTTCTGAAGTTTAGGTCGCTGAGAGTGGTAATTCATTTTTTTTTAATGCTTTCTCTGGATTTGCATGAGATCAAAATTATTTTCTGTTCACTTTCACACATTGTGATGAGGCTACTGCTGATTTAGCAGGAACAGTAGAATAGGACTGTCTGTTTTTAAATGTAAAATCACTGGTGCAATTCAGCTGTCTGAGTCGATGCTGTGCGACTACAGGGGAACTGGCAAGTCTGCAAGAAAGCCGCTGAATTAACTATGAATAACAGCAGGTTCGATCGAATGGTAATAATGGGCTCCACATATGTTTTACTGTACAGTACTGAGAGAAACAGTGGAACTGATACATGAAAGAATAGATCCTGCCCTTCAATTGACACAACTGTATTCTTTTCCCTGGAACAGAACAGAGACTGACCTATTGTTATTTTAATTCTAACTCCCTCCTTCCACCTGACTAAATGTTATATCAGATCAACATTATGTCTAACTGACAGTGATTATGTTACCGGAGTTGTGGAAATACAGGGGCCCCGACTAATGATTCAGTGTGTGGCGAAAATCCCCTCTACTGAGGAATTTAAATACAACTTATTCAGTAATTGGGATCTTTTTTAAAAAGTGCTAGCTGTCTGCTTGAAATTGCTAGACAATCAAAACAATCTGTCATATTCACAAGGCTACATAGGGGAAGGAAATTTGCAATCCTAGTCTGGTTTTCCTAATACGTGATTGTGGATCCACATCAATATGTTTTTCTGTAAACTCAGTCTGAAGAAGGGTCCCAACCTGATACATCACCTTCCGTGTTAAGTTTAGTTTAGTTTATAGTTTAGTTTAGTTTAGAGATGAGGCATGGAAACAGGCCCTTCAGCCCACCGAGTCCGCGCCGGCCAGCGATCGCCCCGTACACTAGCACTATCCTACACATCACTGGGGACAATTTACAATTATACTGTGCCAATTAACATACAAACATGTATGTGTTTGGAGTGTGAGAGGAAACCGGAGATTCTGGAGTAAACCCACAAGGTCACGGGGAAAATGTACAAATAGACAGAATTGAACCTGGGTCTCTGGCGTTGTAAGGCAGCAACTCTACCGCTGCGCCACTGTGCCGTCGCCAGAGATCTCCAGAGATGTTGACTGACCTGCTGAGCTACTTCAGCAGGTCAGTCAACGTGTGTCCTTTTATGTAAAAACCAGCATGGGCAGTTCCTTGTTCCTACTGCTTGACTGTTAATTAGCCTAAACAGCCTAAGAAGCTGCTCAAAGTTTCATAGGGAAAGACAATACATTTCTGTCCTTGCCTGTCACGCATAAACCCACAAATAAGGACATTTAAAATAACTTCATAGGTGAGGATAAGGTCAGCAAGAATGATGCATGAGAATAGTATGTCTAACTATAAGATCCAGCTACAGAAGGAGCAAGGAAATGGAGGAGAGTGGCTGTCTGGAAGACACACTAGATCCAAAGAGCAATGCATAAATTTGCATTCTTAGAGAAAAATATATGCCTCGGGGAATAGATTTTTTTCCCTTTTTGGCATGCTGAGCATATGCTGTGCGCAGCACTAATGCCCAGTTGCATTTCCCCACAGAAAAATTGTGAAAATGGTTAAAACTTGATAGTTGCAGTGATTTCAAGATTCAACAGAATTCAAGGAGTTTAATGTCACATATACTGGGACCAGAGCAATGACATCCTTACTTGCTGCAGCTTTGCTGATATTAAATGTAACAACATAACAAATAAGTATACAAGAAATTATCAGTTGTTTTAGGTAAATCAGAGCTTCATAGTACAATCCAAGGTAAGCAGTGCAACATTAAGAGAGCAAAGTCCATAGTAGTTTGGTGCTGAGATAAGGTTGTGGAAAGGGATGTGCAGGGTGGTTCAAGAGCATAATGCAGGGGTCGGCAACCTTGTTCTGCATAGGGGCCAGGACACATGTCTCTGAGCGGATGGTGGGCCACATCTAACATGTGTACACATGGATCCCGCCCCCATCCCGCCCTGGATGGCACGTGTTCACAGAAGGTGCGCGGCCGTGCCGGCGGCTTTGCGCAGGATGTGGTACAGCCAGAGCTCGGCCGTGCTCGGCGCTCGGCGAGCCGGATGATTAGCCTGCGGGCCAGATGATTTTGGGTTACGGGCCGCATTCGGCCCGGGGGCCGTAGATGCTGACGCCTGGCCTAATGGTTGATAGGAAAAAAGTTGTTATTGAACATCGAGGTCACGTTTCCCAGGTACTTGCAACTTCTTCCTGGTGGTAGTAGTCAGATGAGAGCATGGTCAGTGTGGTGTAGCTCTTTGATGATATTTGCTGCCTTCATGAGGTAGCACTTCCTCTAGAACCCTTTGATGGTGGAGAGGTTAATACCCACAATGGACTAGGAACTGTCCACCACTTTCTGCAGCCTCCTTCATTCCCGAGCCTTCTAATTACCAAACCAAGCCATGATGGAACCAACCAATTTTTGCTCAGAATCCAGTGGTAAAAAGGAGAGCCTCTTTTAATGCAAAAACCACTGTGAACCAAACTAAATAGGCTATTCCTTTATAACTTGGAGAGGTTTAAACGTCAAATTGAGCAAACTACAAAAATGCTGGAGGAACTCAATATATTAGGCAACGTCAAAGGAGATAATAGGCAAGACTATTTAGTCTGAAAAGGGGTCGTGAACCGAAACATCACCTTTCCATTCCGTCCACAGATGATGTTTGACCTGCTGAGTTCCTCCAGCACAGTTTTTACGTTTAGGTTTATATTTATTATTATCATGTGTACTGAAGCACAGTAAAAAGTATTGTTTTGAATGCTACCCAATTTGATTAGATAATACTATATATATAATCAATTAAAACTCAAGTAAAATAGCTAGAGTGAATTGCAAGATACAGAGTGCAGAATATAGTCCTCAGCATTATCATGCAACAGTTCCATAGAAAAGTCCAATGTCTGCAATAGGATAGAGGTGCACACCCTACCCTACAGATATACAGGTCAGAAAACTGGTAATGGGGAAGAAGCTGTTCTTGAATCTGATGGTGTGGTTGTCAAGCATCCGTACCTTCTGCTGGATGGGAGCTGGGAAAACATGGAATAATCAGTGTGGGATAAGTCTTATATTATGTTGGCTGCATCTTCAAGGCAGAATGAAGTGTAAAGGCAATCAATCAATGGAAGTCTGGTCTGTGTGATGGACTGAGCTAAATTTACAACTCTGTAATTTCTTGCGTTCTTGGACAGAGCTGTTCTCAAACCAAGCTGTGATGCAACACGTCCCTATGCTTTTTATGGTGCATCTGTAGATGTTTGTAAGAGTCATTGGAGACATTATGAGACATGCTGAATTTCCTTAGATTCCTAAGGAAGTAGAGGTGTTGGTATACCTTCTTGGCAGTCCCTTCAATGTTGTGCTCAAAATTCCAGCTTCTACAGTTTTTGTGTCTCCATAACTCCATAAATTAATGAATGCAGCTGAAAGTAAGGTTATCACAAAAAAAGAGGCATTTTAAATCCGAATTTTCAATCTTAAACCTCTGCAGTCTTTTGTACTAGCTACTTCAATTTTCAAAAATCTCTTCACAGAAATCTGTAATCATTGGATCTATGTCTTTTGTTCCAGTGATAACATGTAAACAGAGAATTTGTCAGAATTCATTGTCCAAGTCATAATTTTACTGGAATAGATTTTTTGACATTACATCTTGACAAAGTACAAACAAGAATCAGTGTTTTAGTTGCATCTGACCAAAACCATCTGTTGTATTTTTTTTCATTCAGATGAATTCAGGTTCAAGAGAAAACAATTTACTCCTTCATCAAATCTGAAAAAACCTTGAAGCTCATCTTCCTTAAAATGCACTGGCAACTGAATATTATTTGTTTCGTAGTTTTTGAATCACAACCAGATGTTAACCAGGCAGCATTTCCAAAATGTAGGCAAACAGTTTTAAAATAGCAAACACCTTTATTGATAATTTTACACCTATTAAAATAGTTAAACTTGTAAGCAGACGATCCAATGGTCACATAGCACCCTGGCTGAAAGTTGACTAAAGGGTGGATGTTATCTAAGATGTGATAGCAGTTAACCTAGATGGATGTTTGGCCTCAGAAACAGAAATGGACAGCTGGTGCAACATGCCCCAGAGAAATACTGATCTATGAAAGCAAACATCTGAACATCTGAGCAGGATGTAATAACATTACACAAAATCTCTAATCAAGGGGAACATTTGAAATTTTCAGTCTTCCTGCTGAAATGAACTTTTGCCCCACAGGGATCGTTATGTGTGGGGTCTCTGAAGTTTGCAGAAACTAAAGGTTGATGTTTCTTCCTGCTCAAAACATCACAAAAGCATGGGCTTATCCGAAGGGTATACAAAGCTGAAAGGGAAAGATCAGCGGTTCACATGAAAGCTTTTTTTTTGTGAGGGGTTTACTAAAAAAAAACAGGAAGCTTAAAAAAGTAAGCAGAAGTCTGGAAGGTCTTTCACCGAAGACTCAATGTGTTTACCAGGTAAAGGCAGTGGACTTGATCAACAACATCTGGGGTCATTCGGAGCTGCTGCAGCTGCTTGAAAAATATAA
Source organism: Malacoraja senta (assembly GCA_038087875.1). Lineage (NCBI taxonomy): Eukaryota > Metazoa > Chordata > Chondrichthyes > Rajiformes > Rajidae > Malacoraja > Malacoraja senta. Next base: position 242,044,866 of record CM075977.1, on the reverse strand, counting down.
CACTATAGGAACAATTGGCAAATTAAAAAAAACTGAAGATCATTATATGGCCCAACCAATTAAATATATTGGAAGCCTGTAATAGAAAGCACTGAATGAAAGGCTTTGCTCTCAGAATAAAAGTTGCCGATGAAACACAGGTTTGAAAGAAATGTGGTCAGAACTGTCCGACAATAAAAATTGACATTAAGGTTAGACTTTTTGAATTGTCTGGAAAGAGAGACTATTTTTATTTCCTTATTACACACTGCATTTTTTTAAAGAGGAGTGAAAGTTAGATGTAAATTTGCTATGAGAAACATAGTTACGAGGCTTTTTATGATCTGGTGGTGATGGAGTGCTGGAGGAGATCAGCAGGTCAGGCATCATCTTGGGAGAGCATGGATAGGCAACGTACTAGGTCGGGACCCATCTTCAGACTTTTTAACATTGAGATGTGGCTTAGGGGTGCAAAGTTAAGGCCTCTGATGAGGAATGATCATTCTGCTTCAGAAAGAGGGAGATTAGTGGGATGGTGAAAACCCTGAATGTAGAAAATGCTAAAGAAGCGTCCCAATCAATGTTCTCCTGAGATGCTGCCAGGCCCACTGAGCTACTCCAGCACTATGTATAATGTTTAACAGACTGGAAAGTAAAGACTTATGGGCCTGTCCCACTTAGGTGATTTTTCAGCGGACTGCCGGGGACTGTCAAGTTGCCGGCAGTCGCCTGAAAAACCGGGAACTGGAACGGCGACTGTCAGAGTGGAACGCACGCACGCACGCACGCACGCACTCACACGCACGCACGCACGCACGCACGCACGCACACACACACACACACACACACACACACACACACACACACACACACACACACACACACACACACACACACACACACACACACACACACACACACACACATATCGCAAAGGCGGGGGCCACGGCAAGCGGGGGAGCACTGTCTGAAATTCACACAGTACAAAGCCAAGGTGATACAGACCAGGCACGGAAATTGCTATCAAAACATGGCGGGACACAATTTCTTGGCGGCCGCGCGCATGCGCATACCCACACACACACACGTACGTGCGCATGCGCACACACATCCGAATTCCAGCAACAGCAGCTTAGTCCGCCCCGAATCATGGGGATTGAATCGGCCCATTCGCAGGGTTATTTCATCGGCCGGCGGGAGCTTAAACATCGGGAGCCTCGATCTCCTCAATGCAGCAGTTTTATTTTAAGCCACGCCGAGCGCTGAAATGCCCCGTGAACGGGCCGATTCAGCCCTTAGAAAGCGTCTGATAAAGTCCGGATTACAAAATATGGGGGGGATTGTCCCCCACTCTCTCAAAACATGGGGGGAGGGAACGTGTCCCCCACACCCCCCCCCCCGGATTTCCGCCCATGAAACAGACACACACCGCGATGAACAGGAAGGTTGGCGCTGAATTAAGACGGCTAGCACCATGTATGGATATGTCCTTTAAAATGAAGGGGGGGCGAAGGGGGGGGCGAGAGGGGGTGAGAGGAGGGGAGAGGGGGAAGAAGAGGGGGCAGAAGGAGAGGAGACAACTTTTTAGAAGCCAGACAACTTTTAATAAGCCAGAGATACACAGCTGTGAAGTTCGGTGGACATTTAGCGTTACCCGGTCGGTTATCCTTGGTTCTGAAAACTCCTGCTTACGTTTTTTTCCCCCAATGAGTCAATGAAAATGACTGGTCAGCAAACGGCGATTAACTAAAACTACGTAGGACTACCCAAGACTACATGGTGACCCCACTACAACTGCACCTACGACTACAGGAATATCGATTTTCTCCATGGCGACCAACATGTTGAAAAATTTGCGGCGACCATACTGAGGCCGCGACTAGTTCCCAGAATGCGGGAACTCCTCGCGACCATGAAGTAGACTCACCAGAGACCACCATGTGAACATGTGGCGACCATGTGGCGAGTGCAGAGTCTCCTGCACTCACCTAAAAAGTCACCTAGGTGGGACAGGCCCATTAGGTATTTGATAATTTAGGGGGCGAGCCCTCTCTCTTTCAGGCACAGCTTCACCGTAGGAGAAGGAAAACCCCCCCATCTGTACGGATGATGAAACCTAATAGTGTAAACAGTGCAAAGCTAGATTGCAATGTGGGGTTGTGAGAAGAATGCAGCATGGCATTCAAGAGTATATAAATATGTTAAGTGAGTAGGTTACAGGGTGGCAATGAAATATAATGTGGAATAATGTGAAGGCATCCATTTGGGTAGAAAAAATTGTGAACCAAATTATCTTTACAAACAATGATATCCAGAAAGGATCTCATTGAAACACACACAATTCCTCTAGAGCTTGACAGGGTAGATGTAGTGGTGATGTTTCTCTTGGCTAAGTTATTCACAACAAGGGGTCGTAGTCTCAATATTCTGACATGGATAAGAAATTTAATCAGAGACACTGTCAAAGAGGAATGTGAAGGCTCAGTCACTGAGTATATTAAAGTAAGAGGTTGAAACATTATTAGATATTAAGGACATCATACAGAATTAGTAATGACACTGAGGAAAAAAAGATCTTATTGAGAAGCAAAGTAGGCATATAACCATATAACCATATAACAATTACAGCACGGAAACAGGCCATTTTGGACCTTCTAGTCCGTGCAGAACACTTATTCTCACCTAGTCCCATCTACCTGCACTCAGACCATAACCCTCAATTCCTTTCCCGTCCATATACCTATCCAATTTATTTTTAAATGATAAAATCGAACCTGCCTCCACCACCTCCACTGGAAGCTCATTCCACACAGCTACCACTCTCTAAAGAAGTTCCCCTCATGTTACCCCTAAACTTTTGTCCCTTAATTCTTAAATCATGTCCTCATGTTTGAATCGTCCCTACTCTCAATGGAAAAAGCTTATCCACGTCAACTCTGTCGATCCCTCTCATAATTTTAAAGACCTCTATCAAGTCCCCCCTTAACCTTCTGCGCTCCAAAGAATCAAGACCTATCTTGTTCAACCTTTCTCTGTAACTTAGTTGCTGAAACCAGGCAACATTCTAGTAAATCTCCTCTGTACTCTCTCTATTTTGTTGACATCTTTTCCTATAATTTGGCGACCAAAATTGTACACCATAGTCCAGAATTGGCCTCACCAATGCCTTGTACAATTTTAACATTACATGCCAACTTCTATACTCATTGCTCCAATTTATAAGGACAGCACACCAAAAGCTTTCTTTCCACCCAATCTACATGAGATTCCACCTTCAGGGAACTATGCACAGTTATTCCTAGATTCTCTCTGTTCAACTGCATTCCTGAATTCGCTACCATTTACCATGTACATCCTATTTTGATTTGTCCTGCCAAGACGTAGCACCTCACATCTTATCAGCATTAACTCCATCTTTCAGCCCACTCTTCCAAATGGCATGAGGGGTTGAATTTTCTGTTCCATCTTCTATTTCATTTTTTTGTGGTACGTTTCCATATGGTAACTGATAATGAGGAGTCAGGCAGTATCTCTCCAGGACATGGACAAGAGATGGTTTGATCAGTCTGAGGAAGGGGTCTCGACCCGAAACGTCACCCATTCCTTCTCTCCAGAGATGCTGCCTGTCCCACTGAGTTACTCCAGCATTTTGTGTCCAGCTTTGATTTAAACCAGCATCTACAGTATCTGTAGTTCTTTCCTACACAGATATGTTTTGGGTCGGGGCTCTTTCTTCAGATCCGGCCCGAAACACCTTCAGTCCATGTCTTTCAGAAATACTGCCTTATTCACTGAGCCTCTCCAGTACTTTGTGTTATTTTTATTATAAACCACCATCTGCAGTTCCTCATGTCTCCATTACAGGTAATATTGAGGAATTGTTCTACATCAGGGTGAGTGATTAAATAGAAAAGGAATAAATGCCTCCAAAAGCAGTCAAGACTGAGTCTCAAAAATGAAAGGACAACTCATCTCATAATTCAAGACTGTGGAAGTCCACTGAAGAAAATGAGACACTGAAATTAAAAGCCTACTTGACTGTGTGCTTGATTCTGCAACATGCACACTTCAATCAGCACTTGCAAGAATTCATGATCCTTCTCAATAACATATACAGCCTCATGAAATACACATTTATTTGGAAAAACACTTTGGCTGAGGCCAGCTGAGTTAGTTTGCCAATTAATTTGGAATACAATGCTGCTGATTACAGATTGCTCCAAACTGTACCTTGAGGTAAATAAACAAATAATTATACTGTATTCTTCTTTATTAGTTTCTGATAGACACATGCTATCACAGTCCATGTTTTGTATGATGCGTAGTAACATTAGCATACTGCAAAATAGTGGTGGTCAGAACACAAAAGTTTCAGATTTTCTATATAAATCTATGCCAAACCTGTTACCTGCAGGAAACACGTAAAAAGGTCAGTCAGCATAATTTTCATGGAGGCATAGAATCAGAGTCATAGAGTTAGAGAGCATAGAAACAGGCCCTTTGGCCCAAAGTTGGAGAGCATAGAAACAGGCCCTTTTTGCTCATCTACACTAACGCCATTTGTCCGCATTATGTCTGTATTCTTCTATGCCTTCCCTATTCACGTGTCTAAAGTCCTCTTAAGTGTAATGATTGTAACTGATTCTGCCATCTCTTCTGACAGCGATGATATCAACCCCTCTCTGTACAAAACCTTACCATTAAATTCCCTATGCCCTCTTGTTTTTGAACTCTCTGGCATAAGAAATGATTCTGACTCTTTACCCTATCTATACCTCTTTATATATATATATATATATATATATATATATATATATATATATATATATATATATATATATATATATATATATATATATATATATATAATATACACAGGTTTGTAGGTTAATTGGTATAAATATAAATTGTCCCTAGTATGTGCAGGATAGTGTTAATGTGTGGGGATCCATGGTCAGTGCGGACTCGGTGGGACGAAGGGCCTGTTTCCGTGGTGTATCTCTAAACTAAACTACACTAAGCTATCAGCTCACATTTTAGCCTTTTTCATTCCAAGGAAAACAAGTCCAGCATATTTGAAATTCTCCCCATATCAATAGTTCTCCAATCCAAGCAATATCTTGATAAATCTCCACTGGAATCTATCCAGTGAAGCAGATCCTTCTTATGATGTGGCCACTAGAACTGCCACTAGAACCACACATGCTACTCCAAATACACTGTCATGTAAAATTGAAACATAATGTTTTCAATGTTTTTAATCTCTGGCCCGGACAATTGGGACAAACATGCCACTTCCCTTCTTTACCTACCTGTGTTGCCACATTCAGAGAACCCAATTCATAGAATTCAGAGACTTAATCTCCAAGGGTCCCTCTGTTCATCAACATTCCTCAGCGTCCTACTATTTACTTAGTCTGTTCAACATCCATTTGACTTTTTAAAATGCATTACCTCGTATTTGTTGGGATTAAATTCTATCTGCCTACACTGGCCTAACTCTTCATCTATTCTGCTTAGATAGCTTCCCCGCTATCCACAACACCACCAACTTTTTGTGACATCTGAAAATCTATTTATCATACCTAAATGGCATCAGTGTCTGGAAAGAGAAACATTTTTTAGCATTTCAAGTCAAAGATCATTTGACTCGAGCCAGTAATTCTTCCCACATATTCTACCTCTGTTGAGTGTTATCCAGCATTTGCTGCTCCTTCAGATTTCCTGCATCTCATCTGTCTTTTTTTTTCTTCTTCCTGTCTGCTGTCCTGACATTACACTCAGTGTTGAGCTCTTTCAGTCATTCATGCTGCCTTTATTTCATGCAGTCTCAAGCAAACATTTTAATTGATTTGCTACACTTTTGTCAGAAGTCTGAATAAATGTCAAGTGTCCTTAAATTGATTGCATGGACTTACATGTTCTTTAAAGAATCTAAACAACAATTAAAATGGAAACATTCTCTGTCTTGAATTGACCCTCAACGTTCTGCTGCCTTAGCTTCAAAAAAGGCTTTTGAGAGATTTGTGGGTAACCGAGAGAAATTAAATACAAAGAGCTGAATATCAGAGAAAGACTGGAAATAGTTGTTTCTTTGTTGCATACTCAAATTTGGATACTATGACCTTTTCTGAAACACAGAAGTGTATTATTATGAGATACAAACAAGTAAGAACATTTTAATTGAATAAAATTAGTATGGGATGAACTTTAATATTGATATAGTAATTTTATGATTTGGTCCAGTTCAGAAAGAGGCCCTTGAACATCTGTGCCTTGTTGTATTGGTTTATGGAAGGAGGGGGGGGAGGGAGAGGGAGGGGGGTGGGGGGGGGGAAGAGAGGAAGAGAGAGGAAGAGAGAGAGAGAGGGAGGAAGAGAGGAAGAGAGGAAGAGAGGAAGAGAGGAAGAGAGGAAGAGAGGAAGAGAGGAAGAAAGGAAGAGAGGAAGAGAGGAAGGGAGAGGAGGGGAGAGAGAGAGGGGGAGAGAGAGAGGGAGAGAGGGAGAGAGGGAGAGAGGGAGAGAGGGAGAGAGGGAGAGAGGGAGAGAGGGAGAGAGGGAGAGAGGGAGAGAGGGAGAGAGGGAGAGAGGGGAGAGAGGGAGAGAGGGAGAGAGGGAGAGGAGAGTGAGAGGGGGAGAGGGGAAGAAAAAAGAAGGGGTCAGATGAGGGGTCAGTGTGCAGGAGAGAAAGATAGAACACCTGGTTGAGTGATGCTGCAACAACAACCTCTCGCTCAATATTAACAAAACTGATGGGCCTGTCCCACTTAGGTGATTTTTCAGGTGACTGACAGCGACTGTCACACACATCGCTTCCTTCACCTGCCAGTTATGCAGGCAGGGGACAGGGCAAGTGGGGGAGCGCTGTCTGACTGAAATTCACATGGTGCAAAGCCAATGTGATACAGACACACCGCGATGAACAGGAAGGTTGGCGCTGTAATTAAGACGGTGAAAGCACAGTGTACGGGAAGTGTTCACGTGAGTCCTTTAAAAGAGGGGGGAGAAGGGGGGAGAAGGGGGGAGAAGAGGGGAGTAGGGGGGAGAAGGGGAGAGAAGGGGGGGAGAAGGAGCGGAGACAACTTAAGAAGCCAGAGATACACGGCTCAGAAGCTCGGCGGTCATTAACATTTCTGGTCGGTTATCCTTGGTTCTGAAAACTACTGCTTACGTTTTTTTCCCCAATGAGCCAATGAAATTCACCGGTCAGCACCGGCTACAACCTACGAGAACCTCCGACAACCTTCGACCTCCTGGCAACACACTACCACTGCACCTACGGCACGAGAATTCTCGCTACTCTCCATGGCGGCTTCATTCTGGTCACCGCTAATTTTTCAACAAGGCTAGTTTCCAGAATGCGTGAACTCCTCACAACAATGAAGGCGACTACGTGGAGACCATGTGGCGACTGCATAGTCTCCTGCAGTCGCCTAAAAAGTCGCCTAAGTGGGACAGGCCCATAAGGAAATGTTCATTGACTTCATTAGTCAGAGGGTAGTTAATCTGTGGAACTCATTACCACAGAAGGCTGTGGAGGCCAAGTCAATAGATATTTTTAAGGCAGACAGAGACAAATTCTTAATTAGAATGGGTGTGATCGGTTATGGGGAGAAGGCAGGAAAATGGGATTAAGAGGAAGAGATCATTCATGATTGGATGGCAGGATAGACTCGATGGGCCGAATGGCCTAATTCTACTCCTATCACTTGTGAATTTGTGAACTCCATGAAGGGGAAGACAGGAAATTCAGAGAGGTGGCAGCTTCAAATTCCTAGACATTAATATCTCAGATGATCTAAATTGGGCAGAGCACGTAGATATAATCACAAAGGCATGTTAGCTTCTCTGTTTCTTAAAAGTTTAAAGATTTGGCAAGTCATCGAGTGATCTGATTAATTTTCATGTACATTGCAGAAACTGGCTGCATCATGGCCATTCCAACGCACAAGAATGCAAGACTCTGCAGGGAGTGGTGGACTCAGCCCAATCCATCACAGGCATAGCCCTCCCCTTCGTTGACAGCATCTACACGAAGCGCTGCCTCCAGAAGGCAGCATCACTCAATGAGGTTCCCCATCATCCAGGTCAGGCCTTCTCACCCCCTACCATGGGCAGGCTGTTATGAAGCCCAAAGTCCCAAACCCCCAGATTTAGGAACAGCAACTTTCCTACAACAATCTGAGTCCTGAGCCAACATGCCCTAGCAACAGAACATTACAGTCCTCCTCTTGCACTACCACAGACTTGTTTTCTGATTGTATTTTGCACCAATGTCTTGTGTTGCACAGTCTTTTATCTTTTTACTGTCTTGTAAAAAGTTACATGTAATTTATGCATCATTTGTGTCTAATTTATATCTTTGTGTGTTGTCGAGTCTATGTCTATGATGTTGCTGCAGGCAAGATGGTCACTGTTCATATAGCTCACCGTACTTGTTAGACTTGACCAATTGATTTGACAATGGGCCTTCCCATAGCATAGCTGCGTAACTCAACTGCCACAGTTAAAAGTAGGATTTTAATTAAGACAAATGTATTAACTGAGAGAGAGTCTCCCTCTCTCACTCTCATTCTTTCTCTCTCTATTTCTCTTTTATTTTTTGCTCCATCCTCTACTCCAGAAGTGCAAAGTCCACTAATATTTGCCGTAAATGTCTGATTTCTTTTAGGTTGTGATATTTCACTTGCTTCATGTTACCTGGATAAAAAGCCTCCATCCTAATTTATTTGATCTGGTAACATCAACATATTGGACATAATTCCTGAAATGTACTCCAAAGAAAGTAAAACTAGCAATCATCTTCTATACTATTACTAAATGTCTCATCTTGACCACTTCCTGTCCACTTCGTTGTAAATGAATTTTAGAAAAAACACTATATCGCTATGATTGTTTTGCCATCTTACTCACCGTCCTCCTCTCCTCCAACCGACCCAAGGTTTTTTCCAATCGGTGAAATAATAAAAAAGTTATGAATGTTTAACAAATCTTGAGATCAGCACATTGGGCTTCTCGCCTGTCAATCACCATGATGAAGGTAACACCCCTTCTGGGGTGCCAGGAGAATAAAGGTCCCGGAGTCCGGACGTGAGTCAGTCACCCCGGAAGACCATGAGTGAGAGTTGAATCCAGAACTGTGAGTTTACGCGTGAGTGAACTGAACTGTGAGTCTGCCTTGTGCATGAAGTGAATTGTTGGTCTGCACTGTGCTGCTTGAACTGAATTGAATGGTTGGTCTACACTGTGCTGCTTGCACTGAATCAAAGGGTTGGTCTGCACTGTGCTGCTTGCACTGAATCAAAGGGTCGGTCTGCACTGTGCTGCTTGCACTGAATCGAAGGGTTGGTCTGCACTGTGCTGCTTGCACTGAATCGAACGGTTGGTCAGCACTGTGCTGCTTGCACTGAATGTCACGC
>CM075977.1:242015469-242027969 GCA_038087875.1 Malacoraja senta | reverse complement strand
GATGCCAGTGTAAAGGGAGTTGCAGTAATCGAGGCGGGAAGAGATAAATGTGTGGATGATCTTTTCGAGGTCATCAAACTGGAGGAATTGTTTTATTTTAGCTATCGTCCGAAGCTGGAAGAAGCTAGCTTTTACCACGGCATTGACGTGCTTGTCAAATTTCAATGCTGAGTCAAATATCATGCCAAGGTTTTTGACGTGAGGTTTGAGTAATAGGGTAAGGCTTCCAAGGCTGCCTGCTATCATTTTGACTGAGTCCGAGGGGCCCACAAGGATGACCTCAGACTTACTCTCTTTTAGTTGGAGGAAGTTCTGGGCCATCCGACACTTTATATCCTCGAGGCTGTGGATAAGGTTAAGTAGATTTGATCGGTGTTTGGGCTTCAGGGGGAGATAGAGTTGTGTATCGTCTGCATAGCAATGTACAGGGAGAAGATAATGGGGCCAAGGATGGAACCTTGTGGAATGCCGCAGCAGAGGCTAGCTGGGGAGGAGAAAGAGTTGCCTATGTTAGTAGAGAAACTCCTACCTTTGAGGTAGGAGATGAACTAGCTCAGGGCAGTACCATCAATACCAACCCTGTGTCGGAGACGGTCAATTAGGATGGTGTGGTCGACAGTATCAAATGCTGCGCTGAGGTCGAGAAGGAGCAGGATTGCACAGCCGCCGGAGTCAACGGTGAGCAGTAGGTCATTATGTACCTTCAACAAGGCAGGCTCTGTGCTGTGTTGGGCCTGAAACCTGATTGGAAAGTTTTCAAGATAGTATTTTGGTGAAGGTAAGGCATAAGTTGACTTAAAATTACCTTTTCAAGGGCTTTTGAAAGGAAAGGCAGACTAAGACACACACACACACAGACTCACATATACACAGAGACACACACAGACTCACATATACACACACACACACACACACACACACACACACACACACACACACACACACACACACACACACACACACACACACACACACACACATACATACACACACACACACACACACTCACACACTCACACAGATACTCACACTCACACACATACACACACACACACACGCACACACACATACACTCACATATACACTCTCACTCACTCACACTCGCACTCACACACACTGACTCACAAACCATATACTGTATATGACAGTAAACTTTCTTGAATCTACTCACACGGCTGAGCGCGGCCTCTCAACTGTGGGGCTTCCGCAGTCAGCGGCACTTCCACAATCAGCGTGACCTCTGCACTTACCGAAATTACGCAATCAGCACAACATCTGCACTCACTGGAAATTATGGAATCAACGCGACCTGTCCACTAAGCCGAAGTCACGAAATGAACGGGACTTTTGGACTAAACACAGTCGGACCTAATAAAGCATTTATTCCTTCCAAACACAGTTCCTTCCTTCCACTTACGCCTATCGATGAAAAATAAAAGAGATATGAGTGTTTAAAAAATGTTTAGATTCTCTCTCCTGAAGGCCACGCCCCTTCCTGAGGGAATATAAAACCCGGAAGTATGGAGGTGCCTCAGTTCTCTGCAAGATGGGGGAGTGAGAGGTCGCAATTCTCGGTCTGAGCTGTGAATAACACTGAACACATGTCTACTAAACTATGAGTGGTTTTACTGACCTGTCAGTGCTCTTAATGTGGTTTGAAAATGTGGTTTGAAAGTGCTAAAGCTGTGTAGCCTTTGGTTGAAAGTGCTAAAGCTGTGTAGCCTTTGGTTTGAGTGCTAATGCATAATTAAAGCTGCCTTGCCTAACTAAAGCTGCCTAGTCTAATTAAAGCTGCCTTGCCTAATTAAAGCTGCTTTGTCTAATTAAAGCTGCCTTGCCTAATTAAAGCTGCCTTGCCTAATTAAAGCTGCCTTGCCTTCTATATAATTAAAAGTCTAATCTTGACCACTTCCTGTTTGCGCTTTATATTGATTTAGAAAAAACGCTACCATGTATGGCTGTGATTTTTGGCCATCATACTCAGAGTCCCGCTCCACTCATCAGATGCTGATGATTTTCCCCATCGATGAAAAATAAAAGAGTTATTAGTGTTTAAAAATGTTGAGATTCTCTCTCCTGTCAATCACGCCATGAACACCCATATTAGCACCCACTGGCCACCAATATTGGAATTGGTGGAGAGGTGGAATATTGCATTGGGGGACCAACCCTCCAGTGTGATGCTGGGACCCAACGGGTCCCACTTAGTCTAATATATTTATATATAACTTTGATTTTAACTTTCTGTAATTTTTCTTCCCACCAGCCCAAGAATCATGATAATTAATAGACTTGCAGATCCTGTACTGGGTCAAACCAAGTGTAGGATCTGAATCTGAATAATAGTCTGAAGAAGAGTCCCGACCTGAAAAGGCACCTATCCATTTCTCCTGAGATGCTGCCTACCCCGCTAAGTTACTAATTTTGTGTCTATTTTTGTAAGATCTGTACAGATTTCCCTGCATAAATGCTGGGGAATCTCAGCAAGCTCCTGCTCTATCATTGGACTCCAACCTCCAGTAGAACACAGCTGAGGAGGTATGGCAAAGCATAGGAATAAGTCCGAGTCTTCCACATTTGCACGCAAGCCCTGGAACTTACCAGCATTCAGAAATCTCAAAAGGCGCAGCGGTAGAGTTGCTGCCTTACAGTGCCAGGGACCCAAGTTCGATCCTGTATGGAGTTTGTACATTCTCCCTATGATTTCCATGCATTTTCGGTTTCCTCCCAATTGTCCCTAGTGTGCAGGATGGCGTTAGTTTATGGGGATCGCTGGTCGGCATGGACGTGGTCGGCCAAATGGCCTGTTTCTGCACTGTATCCCTAAACTAAACTAAACTAAACTAAACTAAAAAAATCTATGCAAATATTTAAACATAGAAACAAGGAACTACAAATGCTGGTTTACATGAAAGGAAGCAAAGTGCTGGTGTAACTCAATGGGTCAAGCAGCCACTCTGGAGAACATGAATAGGTGGCGATTCGGTTCGGGACCCTTCTTTAGACAGAAGCTTCAGCAGCATCTCTAGAGAACTATCCTTGTTCTCCAGAGATGCTGTTTGACCCATTGAGCTACTCTAGCAATGTGTGTCCTATGCAAATGTTCCTTTGTCTCTCAGTGGAAAGAGAGACATCTTCTGCTCAACACACTTTAAAATAGCTGAAGTATCATAAATTATTTTCAAACAGCTCTGTCTAATTTATTGACCTGAAATTGTTAGATCTTACATGTCAGATGACTTTTAAGGGTATAGTCTCTTCAATATTGTGTTTGTTATATTGAAAAAAGGCACAACCGATCATCCCCTATTATAAGTTGGTCACAGTGGGACAATTTGCATCTCTGACATTTATCTTGAGGTGTTTTCCAAGTCAGTCGAAGGGAATTGTTTTGTAAAATGGAGAGTTTTCGTTTTGTTGTTACATTTTTGCCTTTAACCTTAAACAATATATAACCAGGAAAATCAATTGGTGGAGATGTAAGGAGAGTCCCTTTATGCACTGTGGTCATGGTACAATATGACCAACTGTTTGCATGTTGGATTATGCAGGGTGGTTCGTGAAAACCTTATTTGTTGTTTATGAAAGTACAGACCTGGAATTGCACCCTTTGTTTGATGTTTAATGGACCATTCTATCCCGGTACTATATTCTTTCTGAGTAGAAATTACTCTGACCATCATATTGATGTGTCCAATAAAAGACAACATATGAAAGAGCATTTAACATTTTGTCTTGTAAATAGAGTCATAGAGTCATAGAGTCTTACAGCATGGAAATAGGCTCATCGGCGAAACTTGCCCACACTGGTCAACATGTCGCATATATACTAATCTCACCTGCCTGCATTTTGCCCATATCCCTTTAAACCTGTCCTATCCATGTACCTGTCTAAATGTTTCTTAACCTGCCTCAACTACCTCCTCCGGCAGTTTGTTCCATACACCCACCACCCTTTGTATGAAAAAGTGATGTTACCTATATATAATAGGTTCCAATTAAATCATTTACCCCCCTCACCTTAAACATATGTCCTCTGGTTCTTGATTCCCCTACTCTGGCAAGAGAATCTGTGCATCTACCTGATTTATTCCTCTTTTGTACACCTCTATATGATCACTCCTCATCTTCTTGTTTTCCCAACAACAAACCTTGGATTACAAGCAACATCAAGAACCTCCAAAACGAGAAAAAGGAGGCTTTCAAGGTTGGTGACCGGGAAAAGATCAAGAGGGTACAGCATGACCTGAAAAGGAGCTTGAAGCAGGCAAAAGGGGACTATAAAAGGAAGCTGGAGAGGAAACTGCAGCACAACAGCATCAAAGAGGTGTGGAGAAGAATGAAGACCATCACTGGCTTCAAGGAGAGGAGAAGCCAGCCATCAGGAGACATGGACAAGGCCAATGAGTTTGATCTGTTGTCCCCTACCCCCTCTGCAGGTGCAGCCTCTCCCCCACCATCACCTCCACAAGGCAGCCCCACCCCCCCCCCCCAACACCACAGCTGCAGCACCTCCTATGCCGGTATCTCCTCAACTGTTCTTCACGGTGGACGAGGTGAGAGCTGAGCTGAGGAGGCTGCGCCCTGGTAAAGCAGCTGGCCCTGATGGTGTATGTCCCAGGCTACTGAAAGACTGTCGGGCTCAGCTGGCGGAGCCTCTCCAGACCATTTTCAACCTGAGTCTATAGTCGGGGAGGGTACCAGATCTGTGGAAAACATCATGTCTCGTGCCGGTTCCTAAAGCAGGGCGGCCGACGGAGATCAACGACTATAGACCAGAGGCCTTTACATCTCATATCATGAAGACAATGGAGCGGCTATTTCTTCATCTCCTGAGACCACAAGTCTAGCACGCACTCGACCCACTACAGTTTGCGTACCAGGAGAACATTGGTGTGGATGACGCAGTCCTATACATGCTGCACTGGATTTACTCCTTTTGGATGAACCAGGTGACTACGTGAGGATTATGTTCTTCGACTTTTCAAGTGCGTTCAACATCATCCAACCCTGATTTTGAAGACAAGCTTGAGAAGATGGGGGTGGATTCCACCTTTATCTCCTGGATATACAACTACCTGACGGGTCGACCACAGTTTGTTAAGCTGGGGGACTGTGTTTCCGGGACATTGGTGTGCAATGTTGGAGCCCCACAGGGAACAGTTTTGGCCCCGTTCCTCTTCACCCTGTATACTGCAGACTTCAAATATAAGTCTGACACATGCCACATTCAGAAATAATTTGATGACACAGCGATTGTGGCATGTGTAAGGAACGGACATGAGGAGGAATACAGGGACTTGACCAGTGCTTTCTGTCTCTGGAGTAAAGAGAACTGTCTCATCCTGAATACAACCAAGACTAAAGAGATGGTTGTTAACTTTGGCAGGTCCAAGCTCCCCCTTCAGCTGGTTAACACTGCATGGGTGGACATTGAGGTGGTGCAGACATATAAATATCTGGGAGTGCACCTTGATAACAAACTGGACTGGTTTGTCAACACCGATGCCCTCTACAAAAAAGGACAGAGCAGACTTGTTTTCCTAAGAAGGCTCAGATCCTTCAATGTGTGCAATGAAATGCTGTACTTGTTTTTCCATACAGTTGTTGCAAGTGTCATTTTCAACACTGTTGTATGCTGGGGCAACAACATCACTGATAAAAACAGCAAGAAGTTGGTCAAGCTGGTAAAACGAGCTAGCTCAGTGCTGGGGGGGAGAGTGGACTCTATGGTGGATGTGCTTGAGAGGCGTATGAGGAGCAAGTTGCAGGCCATCCTCGACAACTCCGGGCACACGGAACAACAACCGGCTCTCTCTCCCTGCGCTGTAGAACGGAGCGGTTCAGGAGATCTTTCACTCCTGCAGCCATTAGATTTTATAATACAGCTATGCTGTATGGGGATGATTTGCATTTTTAATAGTTAATTATTGGGTCTTTTTAAGTATTTATTGCTTTCAGGTATTGTCCACATTGTATTTTATGTATTTTTTGTCTGCTTTCATTCTGAATGTGTGGGCTTGTTGGTTGTTGGCTTCTGGACATCTGAATTTCCCTGAGGGGCTCAATAAAGTATTTATTATTATTATTATTATTTATGATTTGACTAATGAAGGCCAATGTGCCAAAAGCCTTTTTGACCACTCTATCTAGCTGTGGTGCCACTTTCAACAAACTATGTAGCTGTACACCTGGATCCCTCTGCTCTACAACACTCCCCAAAGCCCTACTGTTCACTGTGTACGTTTTGCCCACGTTAGTGCTTCCAAAATACAACACCTCACATGTCTCTGCATTAAATTCCATCAACCATTCCTCAGCCCACCTGCCAAGCCAACTGAGATCCTTGTGCAATTTTTGACAATCATCTCACTATGTACAATATCATCCACTTTTGTGTCATATGCAAACTTGCTAACCACGCCATGTACGTTCCCATCCAAATCTTTGATATAGATGACAAACAGCAATGGGCCCAACACCGAACCCTAAGGCACACCACTAGTCACAGGCCTCCAGTCCGAAAAGCAACCTTCCACCATCACAAATAAAGATTTTTTGTAATTGTTTAAGGTCCCTGTACAAAGTTGCATTTATATGATTCATATTTTGTTCACAAAGAGAGTGATGGGCATATGGAAGGAGCTGATAGAGGAGGCAGGTAAATTAACAATATTTAAAGGTAATTTGAATTGAGGATAGGAAAGATTTAGAAAGATATGGGCAAATGAGACAAATTTAGCTGGGATGAGTTGAGCTGAAGAGCTTGTTTCCATGCTGTATGACTCTATGACTATGTTCCGTATTAGCTTTGCTTAAATGACCATAGCAGGCAACAATTGAAAAAATACTTACCTGATTTAGACATAAAGAACGCGCCATCTCAATCTTTCCTCTTGATTGCCATCTTCATCTTGTCTTTGTTATCTTAAGTTCCAATCAGCACCACATCTATGTTGATCCCTATCTCCCTCCCTTTCCTCACATGTTGTCCTGAAGTCCCATTTTTTTCCCAAATGACTCATTTATTGGTTATTCTCCTATTCTTACTTAATGAATCACTGGGGACTGGCTGATGTTGATGTGTTGGAAGGAACTGCAAATACTGGTTTACACCGAAGATAGACACAAAAAGCTGGAGTAACACAATGGGTCAGGCAGCATCTCTGGTGAAAAGAAATAGTTGACGTTCAGATCGACATCCTTCTTCAAACTGAGTCAGGGAGAGGGAAGCTAGAGGCATGAAAAGGTTCAGAAAACAATCAGTGACCAAGGAAAGGTGGAGCCAACAATGGTCTGTTGGCTGTGGCAGAGGTGACAGACTTCAAGCCTCTATGCTGCATTGAAATGGAACATATTGGGTGCACCTCAAGCCAGACATAGCATTGTCATGGCAAGGCATGCACAGGCATACTGTATGTGTTGTGGGATTAAATTCTGCCAGCTGTGCATCTAGGCTTTCAAAAAGTGATTTTTTTTTTGCCTGTTAATCATTGAATCACTCCAGGCATTTGTTTCCTATCACAGGCACTCATAGATTGTGATGCATTTCTGCTTCTCCATATTATTTTTATAACGTTTCGCTATAAGACGTAGCTTCTTATGATTAAAAAGGGAGCATGAAACTTTATATTAGAACACAAATTGCTCAGGTAATCAGAACACTGCCTATCCATGTCCTCCACATATACTGCATGACACACTGAGTCATTCCAGCTCTTTTTTATGTACGCAAGATGGCAGCATCTGCAGTTCCTTGTGTCTCCATGAAACTTTGCACTCTTGCTCGGTTTTGTATCCTGTGGCCATTTGAAACAATTAGCTAAATCCAGGGCACTTAGCACAAGCACGTCTCTGCTGAAATATGGTACATTTGCTTATGGTACCTTTTCTTTTATCTTGTGAGATTTCAATCCAGCTGGAATGTTCTCTTCATATTTATAAGAGTCCTGATAAAATGTACTCAAATGCAATTTGTGTGCACAATGCAAATACGCAAAAATGTATGTGCCCTAAATGTCACAATGAGATATCGTTTCAGTGATACTTGGCAGAATTAGGAATATGGGTACGAGCAGGCATCTTTAAGATTCTGCCACAAAGGACACATATTTGGCACCTTCTTACATTAATTTAAATCTGAATTTTCCCAGTGTGTATCACTTAAATGGTTGGATATAACACTAATTTTCAGTTGACTGATTGCCAAATTTTTTCCCCATGACGCATTCTGCCTTCTTTGACTGAAAATCATATGTGAGAATCTTAAGCAGCTGGAAAAGTAGGGATTATAATTGATATGTGAAAATATGTGCTATGTTGTGCGATAATTACATAATCTGCCAAAAAAAAACATTCTAACATGAGCCCATTAGTGTCATTATAGTTAAATACTTATTACTAAATTTCCCATGAATAGCTTACTACACAGTTTGGACAGTTAGTAATAGTAATAGTAACTTTATTGTCAATTCAAATAATGCAACAAGTAGTTACACAGAGGATTGAAATTGCGTTTCCCCATACTCCAATGTGCAAGTAATATTTATAAAACAGACAGACAGTATACCAATAAAAATAGACAATGGACATATACATTATATAAAATATTCATTAATAAAAGGTGCAATATAGAAAAGTGCAAATAGCATACTGCAGACATTGGGTTAAAGTTAATTTGACAGTCAGTTGGTCTTTGTGTAATGTTCATGGAATTTTCTTGAGTGTGTTGAGTAGTCTGATGGCCTGAGGGAAAAAGCTGTTTTTGAATCTTGTGGTTTTGCTCCGCATGCTGCGGTAGCGCTTGCCGGATGGTAGGAGGGTGAACAGTTTGTGTGCTGGGTGGATGGTGTCTTTGGTGATATTGGTTGCTCTCTTGCGACAGCGAGATGGGTATAAGTCTTGAATTGCTGGTTGGGGTGATCTAGTGATCTTCTCCGATGTCCTCACCACTCTCTGTAGGGCCTTCTGGTCAGCAGCAGAACAACTGCCATACCAGACTGAGAGACTGCTGGTAAGAATGCTCTCAATGGCACCCCTGTAAAAAGTTGTGAGGGCAGAAGGGGGGAGGTCGGCTCTCCTCATCCGTCGAAGGAAGTGGAGGCGTTGCTGTGCTTTCTTGACTAGGGAGATGGTGTTGGTGGACCATGTCTGATCATCTGTGATGTGTACTCCCAGGAACTTGGTGCTTTTCACAGACTCCACTGCACTGCCATTTATGGTGAGTGTGGTGTGTGCTGTCTGTTTCTTCCTGAAGTCCACAGTTATATCTTTCGTTTTATTGACATTGAGTTGAAGGTTATTGATGTCACACCAGTTGATGAGTTGTTGTACCTCCTCTCTGTAGGCTGAGTCGTCATCGTGGCTGATGAGGCCCACCACTGTTGTGTCATCTGCGAACATGATGATGTGGTTCGAGTTATGTTTGGCACAACAGTCATGTGTCATCAGCGGGAACAACAGAGGGCTCAGCACACATCCCTGTGGGACCCCGGTGTTCATGATGGTGGTCTCTGATGAGTTTTTGCCAACTCTTACTGTCTGTGGTCTGTCGGTGAGGAAGTCCAGTAACCAGTTGCATAGTGGGGTGCTGATGCCTATTTCGCCGAGTTTATTCACCAGGTGTTGGGGGATGACTGTGTTGAACGTGGAGCTGAAATCGATGAACAGCAACCGCACGTAACTGTTATTGTTTTCCAGATGAGCCAGGCTTAGGTGGAGTACTGTTGCTATGGCATCATCAGTGGAACTGTTGGGATGGTATGCAAACTGGAATGGGTCAAGTGTAGAGGGGAGACTGGATGTTATGTGGGCCTTAACCAACCTTTCAAAGCACTTCATCATGATGGACGTGAGTGCTATGGGCCGGTAGTCGTTCAGTGTTGAGGCTGGGGCTTTCTTGGGTAGCGGTATGATGGTGGTGGCTTTGAAGCATGCTGGTATGATGGCTTGGCTCAGAGAGGTGTTGTAGATGTCCGTGAGAACATCTGTGAGTTGGTCAGCACAGTCTCTGAGCACACGCCCCGGTATGTTGTCAGGACCTGCAGCTTTACTGGGGTTCACCTTGAGTAGGGTCCTCCGCACATCAGCTGGGTCCAGGTGAAGTGTTTCATGGTCTGGGCAGGGAGGGGCTTTTGTTGGTGTGGTGGTGTTGTCTTCCTCAAACCGGTTGAAGAAGGTGTTAAGTGTGTTGAGGAAGTCTATGTTGTCCTCGCATGGTGGAGGTGTTGGCCTGTAGCCGGTGACAGACTGGCTACAGGCCAATTCCTGTGGGACCAAAGAGCATTGGGAAGCCATCTCCATTGTGTTTTACTGCCATTTTTCACATGTTTCACAATATGTTACTTTACAGCAAGCAGTTTTCTTTATACAGGATGGGCATTGCAGTTCACTGGGCATACTGATGGAAACAAAATTGACTATCTTAGCCAATACAATTCAAATCAAAAGGTTAAATGTGAAAATTTGAACAGTGGTATCAATTGTTTGGGAGGGATTGTATATGACATGAAGGGAACTAAAATGACTTTTACTGCATCTGCAAGTACTGGCGGCAAAGGTCACATTGGACTGTATTTCTGAGAAGTTTAGCTATTGTGCAATCAACTCTGTTTATTATATACGTGGTGGTCTACTGCATACCACACAACATCATTCACATCAGGGCTTAATCTATACCACTAGCTATGTGGTTAAAACTTGGGATACAGGTTAAGGACAAAGAGGAATAAATAGCAAAAGGAAATGGAGGAAGAGGAAGTGAAGAAGCAGCTATGATATTCAATTTATGCCCAGGGAGTCTATAAAGCACAGCAGTTAACATACAAATAAATCAAAGAGTTTAAAAAAAGTGGCCCAGTGGTGCAGGTGCCAGAGGGCCAGGTTTGATCCTGACCTCGAGTGCAGCTGTGTGGAGATTGAACGTTCTCCTTGTGTCCACGTGAATTTCATCCAGGTGCTCTGGTTTCCTCTCACATTACCAGAGACATGTGGCTTTATGGGGTAATTGGCCTCTGTAAATTGCCTCTAGTGTGTAGGGAATGGATGCGTACACTGAATAATACAGAACTAGTGTGAATGGCTGATCAATGGTCACCATTGACTCAGTGGGCCAAAGAACCTGTTTCCATGCTGTATCTTTCATCATGGAAGGTGAGTCCAATATTCAAAACTCCAATTCCTCTTTTACCAACATTCTTATTTCTTCCATTCACTTTGGTTCCTGCCATTCCATTCCTCATTTAGGTACAATGCATAAATAAAATAAATACTCAGAAATAAATATTCCAAACCAAATTTGTCAAGAAAGATATGCCATATTCCATACTCGAAGAAGGGTCTCGAACAGAAATGTCACCCATTCCTTCACCCATTCCTTCTCTCCAGAGATGCTGTCTGTTCCGTTGAGTTACTCCAGCATTTCGGGTCTGTCTTCACATAGCTGATAATTGAGCATTCTCTTCTGATTGCCTTTGAATGCCGGTCCTGGTGCTCCTGTGCACTTGTATCACATTGGTTGTAGCAAGGCTGTGGGTGTTACTGACTTTCAGGGCAAGAAAGTGCAGATAAACTCCAGCTGCTTTGAAATAATCTCCATCTTGGCCTTGGTCCAGAGATGACCTCCAACCTGATCAAAAGCAACAACAAGCCTGCTGATGGAGTGCAGGACCCAGAGATAGGGTCCAGCCTTTCTGAGAGAGGATAGCACATTTGTGCCCTTTGGACCCAATGCCACTCTAGCTGTGTCTCAGTAAAGCCCACTAACCCTTAAAGCTCAGAGTACTGGACTATGGTAGCCTGCAAATCCTTGCTATAAATCAATAGCAATGATAGCAGCAGTGTGTTATTACATTGCAGCTCTCAGACTATATGGGAGCACCAAGTGTTGCATTGGAAAATAGGGCAATAAACATTGTAGATTGTGGTGAGATTTAAAAATCATCAAACTGGCTGGATCATAATTTTCACGTTTGGAAGACTGGGCTTTGTGGAGATCTTGGAGGATCAGAACATTAGGGAGGAACTCGGATTGACAGAGATTGTTGGTGGTTGTTTCAATCTCTCACCTTTCCGAGATGCAATCTTTTTTCCGGATCGTATCTCTGGTCGCTCTGCGGCCTAACACCGTGGAGCTGGCGGCCTTGCTCAAGACTAACTTTGCCTGGGATCGACACTCCAACTGCAGATTTCAACATCGACGAGCTTGCAGTCTCAGGTAGAGACTGATGTTGGGTAGCTTCAAAGTTGCAGGAGGTTCGACCAGCCCCGACCCGGGAGTCCGATCACCCTGCGCAGGGGAGCTAAGATCCACCTGATGCGGGTGCTTGATCGCCCCGACGTGGAGGGCTCGACCGCCAGCTGCAGGAGCCAAGATTGCCCCAACAATGCTTTCAAGAGAGAGCTAGATAGGGCTCTTAAAAATAGCAGAGTCAGGGGATATGGGGAGAAGGCAGGAACGGGGTACTGATTGGGGGTGATCAGCCATGATCACATTGAATGGC
>CM075977.1:241993432-242015269 GCA_038087875.1 Malacoraja senta | reverse complement strand
ATGCAGTCTCAAGCAAACATTTTTAAATTGATTTGCTACACTTTTGTCAGAAGTCTGAATAAATGTCAAGTGTCCTTAAATTGATTGCATGGACTTACATGTTCTTTAAAGAATCTAAACAACAATTAAAATGGAAACATTCTCTGTCTTGAATTGACCCTCAACGTTCTGCTGCTTAGCTTCAAAAAGGCTTTTGAGAGACATATTTGTTTGTGGGTAACCGAGAGAAATTAAATACAAAGAGCTGAATATCAGAGAAAGACTGGAAATAGTTGTTTCTTTGTTGCATACTCAAATTTGGATACTATGAACTTTTCTGAAACACAGAAGTGTATTATTATGAGATACAAACAAGTAAGAACATTTTAATTGAATAAAATTAGTATGGGATGAACTTTAATATTGATATAGTAATTTTATGATTTGGTCCAGTTCAGAAAGAGGCCCTTGAACATCTGTGCCTTGTTGTATTGGTTTATGGAAGGAGGGGGGGGAGGAGGGGGTGGGGGGTGGGGGTTGAAGAGAGGAAGAGAGAGGAAGAGAGAGAGGAAGGAGAGGAAGAGAGGAAGAGAGGAAGAGAGGAAGAGAGGAAGAGAGGAAGAGAGGAAGAGAGGAAGAAAGGAAGAGAGGAAGAGAGGAAGGGGGAGGAGGGGAGAGAGAGAGGGGGAGAGAGAGAGGGAGAGAGGGAGAGAGGGAGAGAGGGAGAGAGGGAGAGAGGGAGAGAGGGAGAGAGGGAGAGGGAGAGAGGGAGATAGGGAGAGAGGGAGAGAGGGAGAGAGGGAGAGAGGGGAGAGAGGGAGAGAGGGAGAGAGGGAGAGGGGGAGGGGAAGGAAAAAAAAGAAAAAAAGAAAAAAGAAGGGGTCAGATGAGGGGTCAGTGTGCAGGAGAGAAAGATAGAACACCTGGTTGAGTGATGCTGCAACAACAACCTCTCGCTCAATATTAACAAAACTGATGGGCCTGTCCCACTTAGGTGATTTTTCAGGTGACTGACAGCGACTGTCACACACATCGCTTCCTTCACCTGCCAGTTATGCAGGCAGGGGACAGGGCAAGTGGGGGAGCGCTGTCTGACTGAAATTCACATGGTGCAAAGCCAATGTGATACAGACACACACCGCGATGAACAGGAAGGTTGGCGCTGTAATTAAGACGGTGAAAGCACAGTGTACGGGAAGTGTTCACGTGAGTCCTTTAAAAGAGGGGGGAGAAGGGGGGAGAAGGGGGGAGAAGAGGGGAGTAGGGGGGAGAAGGGGAGAGAAGGGGGGGAGAAGGAGCGGAGACAACTTAAGAAGCCAGAGATACACGGCTCAGAAGCTCGGCGGTCATTAACATTTCTGGTCGGTTATCCTTGGTTCTGAAAACTACTGCTTATGTTTTTTTCCCCAATGAGCCAATGAAATTCACCGGTCAGCACCGGCTACAACCTACGAGAACCTCCGACAACCTTCGGCCTCCTGGCAACACACTACCACTGCACCTACGGCACGAGAATTCTCGCTACTCTCCATGGCGGCTTCATTCTGGTCGCCGCTAATTTTTCAACAAGGCTAGTTTCCAGAATGCGTGAACTCCTCACAACAATGAAGGCGACTACGTGGAGACCATGTGGCGACTGCATAGTCTCCTGCAGTCGACTAAAAAGTCGCCTAAGTGGGACAGGCCCATAAGGAAATGTTCATTGACTTCATTAGTCAGAGGGTAGTTAATCTGTGGAACTCATTACCACAGAAGGCTGTGGAGGCCAAGTCAATAGATATTTTTAAGGCAGACAGAGACAAATTCTTAATTAGAATGGGTGTGATCGGTTATGGGGAGAAGGCAGGAAAATGGGATTAAGAGGAAGAGATCATTCATGATTGGATGGCAGGATAGACTCGATGGGCCGAATGGCCTAATTCTACTCCTATCACTTGTGAATTTGTGAACTCCATGAAGGGGAAGACAGGAAATTCAGAGAGGTGGCAGCTTCAAATTCCTAGACATTAATATCTCAGATGATCTAAATTGGGCACAGCACGTAGATATAATCACAAAGGCATGTTAGCTTCTCTGTTTCTTAAAAGTTTAAAGATTTGGCAAGTCATCGAGTGATCTGATTAATTTTCATGTACATTGCAGAAACTGGCTGCATCATGGCCATTCCAACGCACAAGAATGCAAGACTCTGCAGGGAGTGGTGGACTCAGCCCAATCCATCACAGGCATAGCCCTCCCCTTCGTTGACAGCATCTACACGAAGCGCTGCCTCCAGAAGGCAGCATCACTCAATGAGGTTCCCCATCATCCAGGTCAGGCCTTCTCACCCCCTACCATGGGCAGGCTGTTATGAAGCCCAAAGTCCCAAACCCCCAGATTTAGGAACAGCAACTTTCCTACAACAATCTGTGTCCTGAGCCAACATGCCCTAGCAACAGAACATTACAGTCCTCCTCTTGCACTACCACAGACTTGTTTTCTGATTGTATTTTGCACCAATGTCTTGTGTTGCACAGTCTTTTATCTTTTTACTGTCTTGTAAAAAGTTACATGTAATTTATGCATCATTTGTGTCTAATTTATATCTTTGTGTGTTGTCGAGTCTATGTCTATGATGTTGCTGCAGGCAAGATGGTCACTGTTCATATAGCTCACCGTACTTGTTAGACTTGACCAATTGATTTGACAATGGGCCTTCCCATAGCATAGCTGCGTAACTCAACTGCCACAGTTAAAAGTAGGATTTTAATTAAGACAAATGTATTAACTGAGAGAGAGTCTCCCTCTCTCACTCTCATTGTTTCTCTCTCTATTTCTCTTTTATTTTTTGCTCCATCCTCTACTCCAGAAGTGCAAAGTCCACTAATATTTGCCGTAAATGTCTGATTTCTTTTAGGTTGTGATATTTCACTTGCTTCATGTTACCTGGATAAAAAGCCTCCATCCTAATTTATTTGATCTGGTAACATCAACATATTGGACATAATTCCTGAAATGTACTCCAAAGAAAGTAAAACTAGCAATCATCTTCTATACTATTACTAAATGTCTCATCTTGACCACTTCCTGTCCACTTCGTTGTAAATGAATTTTAGAAAAAACACTATATCGCTATGATTGTTTTGCCATCTTACTCACCGTCCTCCTCTCCTCCAACCGCCCCAAGGTTTTTTCCAATCGGTGAAATAATAAAAAAGTTATGAATGTTTAACAAATCTTGAGATCAGCACATTGGGCTTCTCGCCTGTCAATCACCATGATGAAGGTAACACCCCTTCTGGGGTGCCAGGAGAATAAAGGTCCCGGAGTCCGGACGTGAGTCAGTCACCCCGGAAGACCATGAGTGAGAGTTGAATCCAGAACTGTGAGTTTACGCGTGAGTGAACTGAACTGTGAGTCTGCATTGTGCATGAAGTGAATTGTTGGTCTGCACTGTGCTGCTTGAACTGAATTGAATGGTTGGTCTACACTGTGCTGCTTGCACTGAATCAAAGGGTTGGTCTGCACTGTGCTGCTTGCACTGAATCAAAGGGTCGGTCTGCACTGTGCTGCTTGCACTGAATCGAAGGGTTGGTCTGCACTGTGCTGCTTGCACTGAATCGAACGGTTGGTCAGCACTGTGCTGCTTGCACTGAATGTCACGCTCATTCTGGAAGTCCCGCTCACTGCGGATGTCCCGCTCAGGTTAGAGGCAGCTCTCAACCGCGTGAGTAGATTGAAGAGAGTTTTACTGTCATATATATGTTGTTTGTGAGTGTGTGAGAGTGTGTGATGGATGGTGTGTGTGTGTGTGTGTGCGTGTGAGATGGCGTGTGTGAGAGATGCAGGGTGTGTATATGAGTGTGTGTGTGTGTGTGTGTGTGAGTGTGTGTGTGTGTGTGTGTGTGTGTGTGTGTGTGTGTGTGTGTGTGTGTGTGTGTGTGTGAGTGTGTGTGTGTGTGTGTGTTTGTGTGTGTGTGTGTGTGTCTGTGTGTGTGTGTCTGTGTGTGTGTGTGTGTGTGTGTGTGTGTGTGTGTGTGTGTCTGTGTGTGTGTGTGAGATGGCGGGTGTGTATGTGAGATGGAGTGTGTGTTTTTGTGTGTGTGTGTGTGATGGAGAGTGTGTGTGTGATGGAGGGTGTGTGTGTGTAAGCCCATCAGCCATGAGTGAGTCAACTGCCAGCCCACCAGCCGTGAGTGAGTCAACTGCCAGCCCACCAGCCCTGAGTGAGTCAACTGCCAGCCCACGAGCCGTGAGTGAGTCGGCTACCAGCCCACCAGCCATGAGTGAGTCGGCTGCCAGTCCTCCAGCCGTGAGTGACTGAGCTGCCAGCCCACAAGCTGTGAGTGACTGAGCTGCCAGCCCACCAGCCGTGAGTGACTGAGCTGCCAGCCCAGCAGGCATGAGTGATTGAGCTGCCAGCCCACCAGGCCTGAGCATCCAGCCCACCCGGCCTGAGTGAATGAGCTGCCAGCCCACCAGTCCTGAACTGGCAGCCCTCTAGGCCTGAGTGACTGAGCTGCCAGCCCACCAGGCCTGAGCTACCAGCCCACCAGGCCCGCGTGACTGAGCTGCCAGCCCACCAGGCCCGAGTGACTGAGCTGCCAGCCCACCAGGCCTGAGTGACTGAGCTGCCATCCCACCAGGCCCGAGTGACTGAGCTGCCAGCCCATGAATCCATTCGGCCCACAATGTCCATACTAGCCCTCTGGAAACCAGTCCCTACAGCCCAAAACACCCATCTAGGGCACCAGAAAGCCCCCCCCCCCTACCCACTAATATTGGAATTGGTGGAATATCGTGTTGGGGGACCAGCCTTCCCGTGTGAACATGGGACCTAACGGGTCCCACTTAGTCTAGTAATTTATATTCCCATTGCTTGGGAATGTTCTTCCACCATTCACAAAGCCAAAGAAAACATTTTACTATATCCACATAAATTAATTGTTGCTTCCTTTTCATAATTGAAATGTGCTTGCATTTTCCTGAGGCTACCTTCAATCACTGCCAGCATTTCTCATTCCCTAACTTCTGATCTGAAAGCTGATTTTGGTTGCTCAGACAGTCCTGACGATCACCAACAAGTCCCTAAGTATCAGGTGATGGAATGAGATGATAGGTGCAGGAGATATCAAGCTCCACCCATGATATACTCCTGATAGCCTTGACAGTCAACAAAGACATACCACACTTTTCTTGCCTGTTCAATCTGCAGAGGTTTCTCAATGTTTCCGATTCTATAGCACCTCAGCAAAACTTTAAAAATGAAATTAAAAGTTTTAAATGAAAAGTCAAAATAAAATGTATCAAAACCAAAACACATTTAAACTATTTAAATATATATTTATATTTATACTTAATATCTATAAAAATATATATATAAATACACACACACACACACACACGCACGCACGCACGCACGCACGCACGCACGCACGCACGCACGCACGCACACACACACACACACACACACACACACACACACACACACACACACACACACACACACACACACACACACACACACACACACACACACACACACACACACACACTCACACACACACACACACACACACACACACACACACACACACACACACACACACACACACACACACACACACACACACACACACACACACACACACACACACACACACACACACAGTCAAGTCAAGTCACTTTTATTTTTATAGCACAATTAAAAAACAACTCTCGTTGACCAAAGTGCTTTACATTGGTGGAGGTACTAAAGTTATACACCATTGGTTCATAGATTAAGTACATACATAAATACATACATATAGCCCTCCCTCAGAGGACGTCAAGAAAGGCTTGAGAGTAAAGATGAGTTTTAAGTCTCGACTTAAAAGAGTCGATGAAGGGGGCAGTTCTGATGGGAAGAGGGATGCTGTTGCACAGTCTAGGAGCTGCAACTGCAAAGGCGCAGTCGCCCCTGATCTTATGCCGGGACTGCGGGATGTTCAGTAACTCCAAGTCGGCCGATCTGAGGGACCTGGAGGTGCTGTGGTGGGTAAGTAGACTTTTGATGTAGGTGGAGGCAAGCCCGTTAAGGGCTTTGTAGACATAAAGAAGGATCTTGAAATTTATTCGGAACCGCACAGGGAGGCAGTGGAGAGAGTCCAGAATCGGGATGATGTGGTCCCTTTTTCGGGTGCCCGTCAGTAGTCTCGCTGCGGCGTTTTGGACCAGTTGCAGGCGGGACAGGGAAGATTGGCTGATGCCAGTGTAAAGGGAGTTGCAGTAATCGAGGCGGGAAGAGATAAATGTGTGGATGATCTTTTCGAGGTCATCAAACTGGAGGAATTGTTTTATTTTAGCTATCGTCCGAAGCTGGAAGAAGCTAGCTTTTACCACGGCATTGACGTGCTTGTCAAATTTCAATGCTGAGTCAAATATCATGCCAAGGATTTTGACGTGAGGTTTGAGTAATAGGGTAAGGCTTCCAAGGCTGCCTGCTATCATTTTGACTGAGTCCGAGGGGCCCACAAGGATGACCTCAGACTTACTCTCTTTTAGTTGGAGGAAGTTCTGGGCCATCTGACACTTTATATCCTCGAGGCTGTGGATAAGGTTAAGTAGATTTGATCATTTTTTGGGCTTCAGGGGGAGATAGAGTTGTGTATCGTCTGCATAGCAATGTACAGGGAGAAGATAATGGGGCCAAGGATGGAACCTTGTGGAACGCCGCAGCAGAGGCTAGCTGGGGAGGAGAAAGAGTTGCCTATGTTAGTAGAGAAACTCCTACCTTTGAGGTAGGAGATGAACCAGCTCAGGGCAGTACCATCAATACCAACCCTGTGTCGGAGACGGTCAATTAGGATGGTGTGGTCGACAGTATCAAATGCTGCGCTGAGGTCGAGAAGGAGCAGGATTGCACAGCCGCCGGAGTCAACGGTGAGCAGTAGGTCATTATGTACCTTCAACAAGGCAGGCTCTGTGCTGTGTTGGGCCCTGAAACCTGATTGGAAAGTTTCCAAGATAGTATTTTGGTGAAGGTAAGGCATAAGTTGACTTAAAATTACCTTTTCAAGGGCTTTTGAAAGGAAAGGCAGACTAAGACACACACACACAGACTCACATATACACAGAGACACACACAGACTCACATATACACACACACACACACACACACACACACACACACACACACACACACACAGATACTCACACTCACACACATACACACACACACACACGCACACACACATACACTCACATACACACTCTCACTCACTCACACTCGCACTCGCACACACTGACTCACAAACCATATACTGTATATGACAGTAAACTTTCTTGAATCTACTCACACGGCTGAGCGCGGCCTCCCAACTGTGGGGCTTCCGCAGTCAGCGGTACTTCCGCAATCAGCGTGACCTCTGCACTTACCGGAAATTACGCAATCAGCACAACATCTGCACTCACTGGAAATTATGCAATCAACGCGACCTGTCCACTAAGCCGAAGTCACGAAATGAACGGGACTTTTGGACTAAACACAGTCGGACCTAATAAAGCATTTATTCCTTCCAAACACAGTCGAACCTAATAAAGCATTTATTCCTTCCAATCACAGTCGGACCTAATAAAGCATGTATTCCTCCCAAACACAGTCGGACCTAATAAAGCATTTATTCCTTCCAAACACAGTCGGACCTGATAAAGCATTGCAGTTTCAAGCACAGGCAGGGCAGCAGACCAAACAACTCATGGCATTGTCATTTCATTTCCAATTAAGCACTGCTCTTTCAAGCACAGGCAGGGCACCAGGCCAAACAAATCATGGCATTGTCATTTCATTTCCAATTAAGCATTGCACTTTCAAGCACAGGCAGGGCAACAGGCCAAACAACTCATGGCATTGTCATTAAGGGCTAACAAATCATTTATTGCCAGTACATTGCAGACTCACAGTTCAGTTGATTCACAGCTTAGAATGAGAGTCGTGGCCTCTCTCTCGCGATCCTGCAGAGTGACTGACTCACGTCCAGGCATCCAGGGTTTATAGTCCTGCCCTGCCAGAAGGGGCGTTACCTACATCGCAGTGATTGACCGGCAAGAGGAGCAATCAGCTGATCTCAAGGTTTTTTAAGCACTCATAACTTTTTTATTTTCCATCGATGGGAAAAATCCTCAGGGCTGGCTCAGCGGAGGAGGACTGTGAGTAAGACGGCCAAAAATCACAGCGATACAGGGTAGCGTTTTTTTTCTAAAATCAATGTACAGTGCAGACAGGAAGTGGTCAAAATAAGACTTTTAATTATATAGATATATATATAAACTTTGATTTTAACCATATCTATATATATATATACTTTGATTTTAACCACATATATATATAACTAATAGTCTCATCTTGACCACTTCCTGTTGCTCTGTATATTGATTTTAGAAAAATGCTGCCACTTACGGCTGTGATTCTTCCTATCGATGAAAAATAAAAGAGATATGAGTGTTTAAAAAATGTTTAGATTCTCTCTCCTGAAGGCCACGCCCCTTCCTGAGGGAATATAAAACCCGGAAGTATGGAGGTGCCTCAGTTCTCTGCAAGATGGGGGAGTGAGAGGTCGCAATTCTCGGTCTGAGCTGTGAATAACACTGACACATGTCTACTAAACTATGAGTGGTTTTACTGACCTGTCAGAGCTCTTAATGTGGTTTGAAAATGTGGTTTGAAAGTGCTAAAGCTGTGTAGCCTTTGGTTTGAAAGTGCTAAAGCTGTGTAGCCTTTGGTTTGAGTGCTAATGCATAATTAAAGCTGCCTTGCCTAACTAAAGCTGCCTAGTCTAATTAAAGCTGCCTTGCCTAATTAAAGCTGCTTTGTCTAATTAAAGCTGCCTTGCCTAATTAAAGCTGCCTTGCCTAATTAAAGCTGCCTTGCCTTCTATATAATTAAAAGTCTAATCTTGACCACTTCCTGTTTGCGCTTTATATTGATTTTAGAAAAAATGCTACCACGTATGGCTGTGATTTTTGGCCATCATACTCAGAGTCCCCCTCCACTCATCAGATGCTGATGATTTTCCCCATCGATGAAAAATAAAAGAGTTATTAGTGTTTAAAAAATGTTGAGATTCTCTCTCCTGTCAATCACGCCATGAACACCCATATTAGCACCCACTGGCCACCAATATTGGAATTGGTGGAGAGGTGGAATATTGCATTGGGGGACCAACCCTCCAGTGTGATGCTGGGACCCAACGGGTCCCACTTAGTCTAATATATTTATATATAAACTTTGATTTTATCTTTCTGTAATTTTTCTTCCCACCAGCCCAAGAATCATGATAATTAATAGACTTGCAGATCCTGTACTGGGTCAAACCAAGTGTAGGATCTGAATCAGAATAATAGTCTGAAGAAGAGTCCCGACCTGAAAAGGCACCTATCCATTTCTCCTGAGATGCTGCCTACCCCGCTAAGTTACTCATTTTGTGTCTATTTTTGTAAGATCTGTACAGATTTCCCTGCATAAATGCTGGGGAATCTCAGCAAGCTCCTGCTCTATCATTGGACTCCAACCTCCAGTAGAACACAGCTGAGGAGGTATTGGCAAAGCATAGGAATAAGTCTGAGTCTTCCACATTTGCACGCAAGCCCTGGAACTTACCAGCATTCAGAAATCTCAAAAGGCGCAGCGGTAGAGTTGCTGCCTTACAGTGCCAGGGACCCAAGTTCGATCCTGTATGGAGTTTGTACATTCTCCCTATGATTTCCATGCATTTTCGGTTTCCTCCCAATTGTCCCTAGTGTGCAGGATGGCGTTAGTTTATGGGGATCGCTGGTCGGCATGGACGTGGTCGGCCAAATGGCCTGTTTCTGCACTGTATCCCTAAACTAAACTAAACTAAACTAAACTAAAAAATCTATGCAAATATTTAAACATAGAAACAAGGAACTACAAATGCTGGTTTACATGAAAGGAAGCAAAGTGCTGGTGTAACTCAATGGGTCAAGCAGCCACTCTGGAGAACATGAATAGGTGGCGATTCGGTTCGGGACCCTTCTTTAGACAGAAGCTTCAGCAGCATCTCTAGAGAACTATCCTTGTTCTCCAGAGATGCTGTTTGACCCATTGAGCTACTCTAGCAATGTGTGTCCTATGCAAATGTTCCTTTGTCTCTCAGTGGAAAGAGAGACATCTTCTGCTCAACACACTTTAAAATAGCTGAAGTATCATAAATTATTTTCAAACAGCTCTGTCTATTTTATTGACCTGAAATTGTTAGATCTTACATGTCAGATGACTTTTAAGGGTATAGTCTCTTCAATATTGTGTTTGTTATATTGAAAAAAGGCACAACCGATCATCCCCTATTATAAGTTGGTCACAGTGGGACAATTTGTATCTCTGACATTTATCTTGAGGTGTTTTCCAAGTCAGTCGAAGGGAATTGTTTTGTAAAATGGAGAGTTTTCGTTTTGTTGTTACATTTTTGCCTTTAACCTTAAACAACATATAACCAGGAAAATCAATTGGTGGAGATGTAAGGAGAGTCCCTTTATGCACTGTGGTCATGGTACAATATGACCAACTGTTTGCATGTTGGATTATGCAGGGTGGTTCGTGAAAACCTTATTTGTTGTTTATGAAAGTACAGACCTGGAATTGCACCCTTTGTTTGATGTTTAATGGACCATTCTATCCCGGTACTATATTCTTTCTGAGTAGAAATTACTCTGACCATCATATTGATGTTTCCAATAAAAGACAACATATGAAAGAGCATTTAACATTTTTGTCTTTGTAAATAGAGTCATAGAGTCATAGAGTCTTACAGCATGGAAATAGGCTCATCGGCGAAACCTGCCCACGCTGGCCAACATGTCGCATATATACTAATCTCACCTGCCTGCATTTTGCCCATATCCCTTTAAACCTGTCCTATCCATGTACCTGTCTAAATGTTTCTTAACCTGCATCAACTACCTCCTCCGGCAGTTTGTTCCATACACCCACCACCCTTTGTATGAAAAAGTTATGTTACCTATATATAATAGGTTCCAATTAAATCATTTACCCCCCTCACCTTAAACATATGTCCTCTGGTTCTTGATTCCCCTACTCTGGCAAGAGAATCTGTGCATCTACCTGATTTATTCCTCTTTTGTACACCTCTATATGATCACTCCTCATCTTCTTGCGTTCCAAGGAATAGAGCCCTAGCCTGCTCAACCTTTCCATATAGCTCAAGACTTCAAGTCCTGGCAACATCCGCGTAAATCTTCTCTGCAACTTTTTTTAGCTTGACAACATCCTTCCTATAGCATGGTGCCCAAAACTGAACACAATATTGTAAATGTAGCCTCACCAACTTCTTATATAACTGCAACAAGACCTCCTGATTTCTAAAGTCAATGCTCTGACAGAGGCCTATAGTGTTTTAGCCTGTCCACTGCTTGGCAAATCAGATCACAAGCTGGTTTACCTAAGGCCTTCTTACAAACCCTGTGTACTGAGACAGCCTACCACCACCCGGTCTTTTAGAAAGTGGACACCAGGGGCCAGTGAATCACTGAGGGCCTGCTTTCAATGCACGGACTGGGACGTACTGATGGAGCCACAGGAATTCAACAGCAGTACGGACATCGACAGGATGGCTGGATGCACAACGGACTACATCAACTTCTGCAGGGATGTTGTTGTGCCAGTAACAACTGTTTGTTGCTTTCCCAACAACAAACCTTGGATTACAAGCAACATCAAGAACCTCCAAAACGAGAAAAAGGAGGCTTTCAAGGTTGGTGACCGTGAAAAGATCAAGAGGGTACAGCATGACCTGAAAAGGAGCTTGAAGCAGGCAAAAGGGGACTATAAAAGGAAGCTGGAGAGGAAACTGCAGCACAACATCAAAGAGGTGTGGAGAAGAATGAAGACCATCACTGGCTTCAAGGAGAGGAGAAGCTAGCCATCAGGAGACATGGACAAGGCCAATGAGTTTGATCTGTTGTCCCCTCCCACCTCTGCAGGTGCAGCCTCTCCCCCACCATCACCTCCTCGAGGCAGCCCCCCCCAACACCACAGCTGCAGCACCTCCTATGCCGGTATCTCCTCAACTGTTCTTCACGGCGGACGAGGTGAGAGCTGAGCTGAGGAGGCTGCACCCTGGTAAAGCAGCTGGCCCTGATGGTGTATGTCCCAGGCTACTGAAAGACTGTCGGGCTCAGCTGGCGGAGCCTCTCCAGACCATTTTCAACCTGAGTCTATAGTCGGGGAGGGTACCAGATCTGTGGAAAACATCATGTCTCGTGCCGGTTCCCAAAGCAGGGCGGCCGACGGAGATCAACGACTATAGACCGGAGGCCTTTACATCTCATATCATGAAGACAATGGAGCGGCTACTTCTTCATCTCCTGAGACCACAAGTCTAGCACGCACTCGACCCACTACAGTTTGCGTACCAGGAGAACATTGGTGTGGATGACGCAGTCCTATACATGCTGCACTGGATTTACTCCTTTTTGGACGAACCAGGTGACTACGTGAGGATTATGTTCTTCGACTTTTCAAGTGCGTTCAACACCATCCAACCCCTGATTTTGAAAGACAAGCTTGAGAAGATGGG
The DNA here is from genome assembly GCA_038087875.1 of Malacoraja senta. Lineage (NCBI taxonomy): Eukaryota > Metazoa > Chordata > Chondrichthyes > Rajiformes > Rajidae > Malacoraja > Malacoraja senta. Next base: position 242,002,718 of record CM075977.1, on the reverse strand, counting down.
GGTGGATTCCACCTTTATCTCCTGGATATACAACTACCTGACGGGTCGACCACAGTTTGTTAAGCTGGGGGACTGTGTTTCCGGGACATTGATGTGCAATGTTGGAGCCCCACAGGGAATGGTTTTGGCCCCGTTCCTCTTCACCCTGTATCCTGCAGACTTCAAATATAAGTCTGACACATGCCACATTCAGAAATAATTTGATGACACAGCGATTGTGGCATGTGTAAGGAACGGACATGAGGAGGAATACAGGGACTTGACCAGTGCTTTCTGTGTCTGGAGTAAAGAGAACTGTCTCATCCTGAATACAACCAAGACTAAAGAGATGGTTGTTAACTTTGGCAGGTCCAAGCTCCCCCTTCAGCTGGTTAACACTGCAGGGGTGGACATTGAGGTGGTGCAGACATATAAATATCTGGGAGTGCACCTTGATAACAAACTGGACAGGTCAGTCAACACCGATGCCCTCTACAAAAAAGGACAGAGCAGACTCGTTTTCCTAAGAAGGCTCAGAGCCTTCAATGTGTGCAATGAAATGCTGTACTTGTTTTACCATACAGTTGTTGCAAGTGTCATTTTCAACACTGTTGTATGCTGGGGCAACAACATCACTGATAAAAACAGCAAGAAGTTGGTCAATCTGGTAAAACGAGCTAGCTCAGTGCTGGGGGGGAGAGTGGACTCTGTAGTGGATGTGCTTGAGAGGCGTATGAGGAGCAAGTTGCAGGCCATCCTCAACAACTCCGGGCACACGGAACAACAACCGGCTCCTCTCCCTGCGCTGTAGAACGGAGCGGTTCAGGAGATCTTTCACTCCTGCAGCCATTAGATTTTATAATACAGCTATGCTGTATGGGAATGATTTGCATTTTTAATAGTTAATTATTGGGTCTTTTTAAGTATTTATTGCTTTCAGGTATTGTCCACATTGTATTTTATGTATTTTTTGTCTGCTTTCATTCTGAATGTGTGGGTTTGTTGGTTGTTGGCTTCTGGACATCTGAATTTCCCTGAGGGGCTCAATAAAGTATTTATTATTATTATTATTATTTATGATTTGACTAATGAAGGCCAATGTGCCAAAAGCCTTTTTGCCCACTCTATCTAGCTGTGGTGCCACTTTCAACAAACTATGTAGCTGTACACCTGGATCCCTCTGCTCTACAACACTCCCCAAAGCCCTACTGTTCACTGTGTACGTTTTGCCCACGTTAGTGCTTCCAAAATACAACACCTCACATGTCTCTGCATTAAATTCCATCAACCCATTCCTCAGCCCACCTGCCAAGCCAACTGAGATCCTTGTGCAATTTTTGACAATCACCTTCACTATGTAAAATATCATCCACTTTTGTGTCATATGCAAACTTCCTAACCACGCCATGTACGTTCTCATCCAAATCTTTGATATAGATGACAAACAGCAATGGGCCCCAACACCGAACCCTAAGGCACACCACTAGTCACAGGCCTCCAGTCCGAAAAGCAACCTTCCACCATCACAAATAAAGATTGTTTGTAATTGTTTAAGGTCCCTGTACAAAGTTGCATTTATATGATTCATATTTTGTTCACAAAGATGGTGATGGGCATATGGAAAGAGCTGATAGAGGAGGCAGGTAAATTAACAATATTTAAAGGTCATTTGAATTGAGGATAGGAAAGATTTAGAAAGATATGGGCAAATGAGACAAATTTACATGGGATGAGTTGAGCTGAAGGGCTTGTTTCCATGCTGTATGACTCTCTGACTATGTTCCGTATTAGCTTTGCTTAAATGACCATAGCAGGCAACAATTGAAAAATACTTACCTGATTTAGACATAAAGAACACGCCATCTCAATCTTTCCTCTTGATTGCCATCTTCATCTTGTCTTTGTTATCTTAAGTTCCAATCAGCACCACATCTATGTTGATCTCTATCTCCCTTCCTCACATGTTGTCCTGAAGTCCCATTTTTTTCCCAAATGACTCTCATTTATTGGTTATTCTCCTATTCTTACTTAATGAATCACTGGGGACTGGCTGATGTTGATGTGTGGGAAGGAACTGCAAATACTGGTTTACACTGAAGATAGACACAAAAAGCTGGAGTAACACAATGGGTCAGGCAGCATCTCTGGTGAAAAGAAATAGGTGACGTTTCAGATCGAAATCCTTCTTCAAACTGAGTCAGGGGAGAGGGAAGCTAGAGGCATGAAAAGGTTCAGAAAACAATCAGTGACCAAGGAAAGGTGGAGCCAACATGGTCTGTTGGCTGTGGCAGAGGTGACAGACTTCAAGCCTCTATGCTGCATTGAAATGGAACATATTGGGTGCACCTTAAGCCAGACATACATTTTCATGGCAAGGCATGCAACAGGCATACTGTATGTGTTGTGGGATTAAATTCTGCCAGCTGTGCATCTAGGCTTTCAAAAAGTGATTTTTTTTGCCTGTTAATCATTGAATCACTCCAGGCATTTGTTTCCTATCACAGGCACTTATAGATTGTGATGCATTTCTGCTTCTCCATATTATTTTTATAACGTTTCGCTATAAGACGTAGCTTCTTATGATTAAAAAGGGAGCATGAAACTTTATATTAGAACACAAATTGCTCAGGTAATCAGAACACTGCGTATCCATGTCCTCCACATATACTGCATGACACACTGAGTCATTCCAGCTCTTTTTTATGTACGCAAGATGGCAGCATCTGCAGTTCCTTGTGTCTCCATGAAACTTTGCACTCTTGCTCGGTTTTGTATCCTGTGGCCATTTGAAACAATTAGCTAAATCCAGGGCACTTAGCACAAGCACGTCTCTGCTGAAATATGGTACATTTGCTTATGGTACCTTTTCTTTTTATCTTGTGAGATTTCAATCCAGCTGGAATGTTCTCTTCATATTTATAAGAGTCCTGATAAAATGTACTCAAATGCAATTTGTGTGCACAATGCAAATACGCAAAAATGTATGTGCCCTAAATGTCACAATGAGATATCGTTTCAGTGATACTTGGCAGAATTAGGAATATGGGTACGAGCAGGCATCTTTAAGATTCAGCCACAAAGGACACATATTTGGCACCTTCTTACATTAATTTAAATCTGAATTTTCCCAGTGTGTATCACTTAAAATGGTTGGATATAACACTAATTTTCAGTTGAGTGATTGCCAAATTTTTTCCCCATGACGCATTCTGCCTTCTTTGACTGAAAATCATATGTGAGAATCTTAAGCAGCTGGAAAAAGTAGGGATTATAATTGATATGTGAAAATATGTGCTATGTTGTGCGATAATTACATAATCTGCCAAAAAAACATTCTAACATGAGCCCATTAGTGTCATTATAGTTAAATACTTATTACTAAATTTCCCATGAATAGCTTACTACACAGTTTGGACAGTTAGTAATAGTAATAGTAACTTTATTGTCAATTCAAATAATGCAACAAGTAGTTACACAGAGGATTGAAATTGCGTTTCCCCATACTCCAATGTGCAAGTAATATTTATAAAACAGACAGACAGTATACCAATAAAAATAGACAATGGACATATACATTATATAAAATATTCATTAATAAAAGGTGCAATATAGAAAAGTGCAAATAGCATACTGCAGACATTGGGTTAAGTTAATTTGACAGTCAGTTGGTCTTTGTGTAATGTTCATGGAATTTTCTTGAGTGTGTTGAGTAGTCTGATGGCCTGAGGGAAAAAGCTGTTTTTGAATCTTGTGGTTTTGCTCCGCATGCTGCGGTAGCGCTTGCCGGATGGTAGGAGGGTGAACAGTTTGTGTGCTGGGTGGATGGTGTCTTTGGTGATATTGGTTGCTCTCTTGCGACAGCGAGATAGGTATAAGTCTTGAATTGCTGGTTGGGGTGATCTAGTGATCTTCTCCGATGTCCTCACCACTCTCTGTAGGGCCTTCTGGTCAGCAGCAGAACAACTGCCATACCAGACTGAGAGACTGCTGGTAAGAATGCTCTCAATGGCACCCCTGTAAAAAGTTGTGAGGGCAGAAGGGGGGAGGTCGGCTCTCCTCATCCGTCGAAGGAAGTGGAGGCGTTGCTGTGCTTTCTTGACTAGGGAGATGGTGTTGGTGGACCATGTCTGATCATCTGTGATGTGTACTCCCAGGAACTTGGTGCTTTTCACAGACTCCACTGCACTGCCATTTATGGTGAGTGGGGTGTGTGCTGCCTGTTTCTTCCTGAAGTCCACAGTTATTTCTTTCGTTTTATTGACATTGAGTTGAAGGTTATTGATGTCACACCAGTTGATGAGTTGTTGTACCTCCTCTCTGTAGGGCTGAGTCGTCATCGTGGCTGATGAGGCCCACCACTGTTGTGTCATCTGCGAACATGATGATGTGGTTCGAGTTATGTTTGGCACAACAGTCATGTGTCATCAGCGTGAACAACAGAGGGCTCAGCACACATCCCTGTGGGACCCCGGTGTTCATGATGGTGGTCTCTGATGAGTTTTGCCAACTCTTACTGTCTGTGGTCTGTCAGTGAGGAAGTCCAGTAACCAGTTGCATAGTGGGGTGCTGATGCCTATTTCGCCGAGTTTATTCACCAGGTGTTGGGGGATGACTGTGTTGAAGGCGGAGCTGAAATCGATGAACAGCAACCGCACGTAACTGTTATTGTTTTCCAGATGAGCCAGGCTTAGGTGGAGTACTGTTGCTATGGCATCATCAGTGGAACGGTTGGGACGGTATGCAAACTGGAATGGGTCAAGTGTAGAGGGGAGACTGGATGTTATGTGGGCCTTAACCAACCTTTCAAAGCACTTCATCATGATGGACGTGAGTGCTATGGGCCGGTAGTCGTTCAGTGTTGAGGCTGGTGATTTCTTGGGTAGCGGTATGATGGTGGTGGCTTTGAAGCATGCTGGTATGATGGCTTGGCTCAGAGAGGTGTTGTAGATGTCCGTGAGAACATCTGTGAGTTGGTCAGCGCAGTCTCTGAGCACACGCCCCGGTATGTTGTCAGGACCTGCAGCTTTACTGGGGTTCACCTTGAGTAGGGTCCTCCGCACATCAGCTGGGTCCAGGTGAAGTGTTTCATGGTCTGGGCAGGGAGGGGCTTTTGTTGGTGTGGTGGTGTTGTCTTCCTCAAACCGGTTGAAGAAGGTGTTAAGTGTGTTGAGGAAGTCTATGTTGTCCTCGCATGGTGGAAGTGTTGGCCTGTAGCCGGTGACAGACTGGCTACAGGCCAATTCCTGTGGGACCAAAGAGCATGGGAAGCCATCTCCATTGTGTTTTACTGCCATTTTTCACATGTTTCACAATATGTTACTTTACAGCAAGCAGTTTTCTTTATACAGGATGGGCATTGCAGTTCACTGGGCATACTGATGGAAACAAAATTGACTATCTTAGCCAATACAATTCAAATCAAAAGGTTAAATGTGAAAATTTGAACAGTGGTATCAATTGTTTGGGAGGGATTGTATATGACATGAAGGGAACTAAAATGACTTTTACTGCATCTGCAAGTACTGGCGGCAAAGGTCACATTGGACTGTATTTCTGAGAAGTTTAGCTATTGTGCAATCAACTCTGTTTATTAAATACGTGGTGGTCTACTGCATACCACGCAACATCATTCACATCAGGGCTTAATCTATACCACTAGCTATGTGGTAAAACTTGGGATACAGGTTAAGGACAAAGAGGAATAAATAGCAAAAGGAAATGGAGGAAGAGGAAGTGAAGAAGCAGCTATGATATTCAATTTATGCCCAGGGAGTCTATAAAGCACAGCAGTTAACATACAAATAAATCAAAGAGTTTTAAAAAAGTGGCCCAGTGGTGCAGGTGCCAGAGGGCCAGGTTTGATCCTGACCTCGAGTGCAGCTGTGTGGAGATTGAACGTTCTCCTTGTGTCCGCGTGAATTTCATCCAGGTGCTCTGGTTTCCTCTCACATTACCAGAGACATGTGGCTTTATGGGGTAATTGGCCTCTGTAAATTGCCTCTAGTGTGTAGGGAATGGATGCGTACACTGAATAATACAGAACTAGTGTGAATGGCTGATCAATGGTCACCATTGACTCAGTGGGCCAAAGAACCTGTTTCCATGCTGTATCTTTCATCATGGAAGGTGAGTCCAATATTCAAAACTCCAATTCCTCTTTTACCAACATTCTTATTTCTTCCATTCACTTTGGTTCCTGCCATTCCATTCCTCATTTAGGTACAATGCATAAATAAAATAAATACTCAGAAATAAATATTCCAAACCAAATTTGTCAAGAAAGATATGCCATATTCCATACTCGAAGAAGGGTCTCGAACAGAAATGTCACCCATTCCTTCACCCATTCCTTCTCTCCAGAGATGCTGTCTGTTCCGTTGAGTTACTCCAGCATTTCGGGTCTGTCTTCACATAGCTGATAATTGAGCATTCTCTTCTGATTGCCTTTGAATGCCGGTCCTGGTGCTCCTGTGCACTTGTATCACATTGGTTGTAGCAAGGCTGTGGGTGTTACTGACTTTTCAGGGCAAGAAAGTGCAGATAAACTCCAGCTGCTTTGAAATAATCTCCATCTTGGCCTTGGTCCAGAGATGACCTCCAACCTGATCAAAAGCAACAACAAGCCTGCTGATGGAGTGCAGGACCCAGAGATAGGGTCCCAGCTTTCTGAGAGAGGATAGCACATTTGTGCCCTTTGGACCCAATGCCACTCTAGCTGTGTCTCAGTAAACCCCACTAACCCTTAAAGCTCAGAGTACTGGACTATGGTAGCCTGCAAATCCTTGCTATAAATCAATAGCAATGATAGCAGCAGTGTGTTATTACATTGCAGCTCTCAGACTATATGGGAGCACCAAGTGTTGCATTGGAAAATAGGGCAATAAACATTGTAGATTGTGGTGAGATTTAAAAATCATCAACTGGCTGGATCATAATTTTCACATTTGGAAGACTGGGCTTTGTGGAGATCTTGGAGGATCAGAACATTAGGGAGGAACTCGGATTGACAGAGATTGTTGGTGGTTGTTTCAATCTCTCACCTTTCCGAGATGCGATCTTTTTTCCGGATCGTATCTCCGGTCGCTCTGCGGCCTAACACCATGGAGCTGGCGGCCTTGCTCGAGACTAACTTTGCCTGGGATCGACACTCCAACTGCGGATTTCAACATCGACGAGCTTGCAGTCTCAGGTAGAGACTGATGTTGGGTAGCTTCAAAGTTGCAGGAGGTTCGACCAGCCCCGACCCTGGAGTCCGATCACCCTGCGCAGGGGGAGCTAAGATCCACCTGATGCGGGTGCTTGATCGCCCCGACGTGGAGGGCTCGACCGCCAGCTGCAGGAGCCAAGATTGCCCCAACAATGCTTTCAAGAGAGCGCTAGATAGGGCTCTTAAAAATAGCGGAGTCAGGGGATATGGGGAGAAGGCAGGAATGGGGTACTGATTGGGGGTGATCAGCCATGATCACATTGAATGGCGGTGCAGGCTCGAAGAGCTGAATGACCTACTCCTGCACCTATTGTCTATTGTCTATTGACAACCGAAGGTTCTTTCTTTCTTTTAAAATCTTTTTATTGGTTTTTTTCAAAAGCAAAATCAAAACAACATAAAAGTAATGATAAACATAACAGTGATATTGATACATAGGGATCTGGGTTACATTAATGGCAGGTATAACCTAAATATGAGTTCAGTCAAAATACACATTGAATATAGACCTCCCGGTCTCTATGTAAATATAGTTAAGTGTTTAAAAGAGAAACTTATATGTGCAAAAACAAAAAGATAAAAACAAAAACAAAAAAACAAAAAAGAGAAAAAACAAAAAAACAAAACCCCCCTAAACTAAATAAGAGTACCAATGGAGTGTGGTCGGAGGATTAGAAGACAACCGAAGGTTTGAGTGCCCCGACCGTGGGAGAACAAAGAAGTACAGAAGATTGAACTTTTTTTGCCTTCCATCACAGTGAGGAATGCGGGGGAGTCGTTGTGGTGGATTTTCATGTTAAAAATTTATTTGGGTGTCTTGTTGCTCTTTATTGGTATGACTGTATTGCAAATCAAATTCCTCGTATGTAGTAAAATATATTTGGCTAATAAATTACTATTATGATTATAATTATGATGTTGTGAGATGTGAAGATGGGCAGGTGAATTGGCAGAATATGAGATTTGAAGACATTTTCACTGACCTTTATCATTGTCGGTGTTATTGAACTTTTTCGAGCAATGTATGAGACTGGATTGGTATTGATTTCCATGGCCAGTTGCTATTGCTTCCTTTCAGGTATATGTTTGGATGGTCTCTGGATGGAAGAGGCAATTTTTCCTATTTTCTGTCTCTATCACCAAGTTCTCTCGGTACAACATTTAAATCCGTAAGTCTGTGGCTCAAGTTACCTACAGAAAAAATGAGCCTCCTATTGAAATAGTGCAGGGTCACTTTAAACATTGATGATAACTTTTAACTATTGAAAGCGGGTTATAAACATGACCCCAAGATAATACTATGACTGCCTAGTATTATGGTTATGAACAGATAGCATTTCTGATTATTACATATTTATCTGTATGATGTTGTATTTAAGGGCCCAACCTAAGAAAAGGTCCTGACCTTCATGGAGTGAATCGACATCAAAACCCGACACAGCAGAAAACTCGATCCTCAGATGAGAGGAATAAATCGGGTTTGAGATGAATAGATTGGGTGGACACACAGAGTCTCTTGCCCAGAGTGGGGAATCAAGAACCAGAGGGCATAGCTTTAAGCTGAAGTTGGAAAGATGTTATAGGTATCTGAGGAGTAACTTTAACGCAAAGGGTGGTGGTCTGTATGGAACAAGCAGCCGGAGGGAACTAGTTGAGGCAGGGATTATTGCAATATTTAAGAAGCAATTAAATAGGTACATGGATAGGACAGGTTTAGAGGGATATGGGCTAAATGCAGGATAGTGGGATTAGTCTAAATGGGACATGTTGGTTGCTGTGAGAAAGTTGGGCTGAAGGGCCTGTTTCACACTATTTTAAATAGCATACAACCAGATTCAAGAACAACTTTTCCTTGCTCTTCTCAGGCTCTTGAATTGACCGCCTTAATGGTAAGGATAAATTCACGATCTTCCAATCCACACTTTTAATCTACACTTTGTCTGTAACTGCAAAACTACTTTCTACATCTGGTTATTTTTCTCCTTTGCACCAACTGATGTACTCATGTATGGTATGATTTGGTTGGATAGCATAAAAAATGTTTCTCTCTCTCTCTCTCTCTCTCTCTCTCTCTCTCTCTCTCTCCTCTCTCTCTCTCTC
>CM075977.1:241956449-241993232 GCA_038087875.1 Malacoraja senta | reverse complement strand
GTCAAACAAGGCCATGATGCAACTATTCAAGATGCTCTCTGCTATGCATCTGTAAATGTTCATTGACATACCAAATGTCTTCTGTCTTCCAAAGAAGTAGAGGCACTGATTGAATTTTTTTTAATTTATGATTTCTTCATTGTGTTGTGCCCAGGGCTGATCTTCAGAGATATGAAGCCCAGGAACTATAGAATTGAAGGTTGACTCTATAGTCAACTCCTGCATTACGGAGCATTTGTGTCCCTGGAAATCTGATAACATAATTAAAAATGGAACCCCTATTTTCCATTAAGCCTAGTGTTATGAGGAAATACTTAAATACTTTCTCATAGGATGTATTTCTCGTAACAATAATGCTGATTAGTTTAGTTTTAGTTTAGAGATACAGCAAGGAAACAGGCATTTCAGCCCACCGAGACCGCACCGATGGGTGATTCCCGCACACTAACACCATTCTATACACTTTATGGACAACTTATTTTTTTTTATACCAAGCCAATTAAACTACAAACCCATACAACTTTGAAGTGTGGGAGGAAACCGAAGATCTTGAAAACCCACACAGATCGCGGGGAGAATGTACAAACTCCATACAGACAACCGTGGTCAGGATCAAACCTGGGTCTCGTGCTGTAAGTCAGTAGCTCTACCAATATACCACCATACCACCCTTACAATTCCAATGCACAGAAACACAAGAGGCTACAGAACATGTTGGACTCAGTCAGTCCATCAGAGACACAGCTCAATCCGCTATCAAAAGCATCTACATGAGGTGCTGCCTTAAGAAGGTCGCATCTATCTTCGAAGATCCCCACCAGTCGGATCATGCCCTCGTATCAATGCTATTGTGTTTGTGAAGTCTGATGTCTCACACCAACAACCTCCTACAATTATCAGGCTCTAGAACTGATCTGCACAACCCTAATCTTGCTCCAGCAATGGAATATTAGGGACCAAGTAGTCCCGACAAATTTGGCGCCGACGATGGCTGCTACAGTGTACTGCGTTTGTGTTTGTTCATTTGTGTCGTCTGTGAAAATCCCACAAAGATCACTTTCATGAGAGAGGTACTCATTAACATCAGATATACGGTTCCTCCAAACATTGTTCCGGATTTCTCTCACTTGCTGGATTATTTGGCCTCGAAGCGGAGACAGCGGGCAAATCAAGGGGCTGTGGAATATGCTATTATACTAACCTGGGCTGGTGCAGCGACATCACGGTACTGTCTAACTTCTGTTCTCCTAATCTGGAATTATTTTTATGTTGCAACCCTTTTTATTCTCCGAGGGTATTTACCTCTTTTATTCTCACTTGTGGTTACATCCCCCCCAAGCCTGCATATGTGAGGCACAAACGCAACTCACTGACTAGGTAATGAGATTAGAGAGTGACATCCCGGACTCCATGGTCATTGTTTTGGGGGATTTTAACAAGGCTAACCTCAACCGACAGCTTCCAAAATACAGACATCAAGTTACCTGCCCCACCAGAGGGGAGAGATCACTCGATCATTGTTATATTACAATCAAGAACACATATCATTCTGTTCCCCGTGTTGCTCTGGGACTCTCTGATCATTGTTTAGTTCACCTTATTCCGACCTACAGGCAGAAACTAAAATCCGCTATGCCTGTGGTCAGAACAATGAAAAAGTGGACAAGCGAGGGCATTGTCCTGCTTTGACTGCACTGATTGGAATGTGTTCAGGGAAGCAACTACAAGCCTCAATGAATATACAGACACCGTGACATCATATGTCACCGCCCCCATTGCCTGCTGACCAACGTCTCTCTCCTCCAATCGGCACTAGGACCCGGATCAGGTCAACAATGACAAGCCTTGGTTTACAGTAGAACTCAGACAGCTCCGCCAGTCTAAAGATGAGGCCTAAAGGAACAGGGATGCAGACCTTTACAGGCAGGTCAAGTACAAGGTGAGAAGAGGAATCAGAGCTGTCAAGGAAAGATACTCTTAAGTGCCTGTCCCATGGCGATTTTTTAGTGACTGCTGGCGTCATATAAGTGTCGGCAAAAGATTTTGAACGTTTCAAAATCCAGCGGCGACAAAAGAAATGTTGCGACACTTGAAAAAAACACCGCGGGTCATACGTCATCACGCCGCATCACGCCATGTCACCGCCGCATCACACCGCATCACGCCACATCACGCCACAAATTTTTCGGTGACCTGATACGTCAGTCAATGATGCCGGCAGTCACCAAAAAAAATCACCAAGTGGGACAGGCCCTTTTGAAGTTGAGGAGCAAGTTCTTGGCTAATGACTCATCTTCAATGTGGAAGGGCTTGCAAGAAATCACCATCTACAAGAGGAATGCCCTCGCTCCTTGGACAATTGCCAATGACCTGAACAAGTTCTACTGCAGGTTTGATAGAATGAAAACACCCGGTATTCCCCCTCCCCCCCTCCCCTGCCCACTCCTCACCAATCACACTTCAAACCCAAGACGGAACCGCTATCAAAACATGGAGGGGACGGGGGACACCATTTTTTGGCGGCCCACGCGCGCATGCGCACACGCACACACACACGCGCGCGAGACTTAGGAGGCTCAATCAGCGCTAAATACAGCTCAAACTGCCTGTCTCCACCGGGTTAACTACAGCCCTGTCTGGACTGACGGGATACCAGTGCTGCTTCTCCGCACCGGCCATATTTCCCACAATTCCAGGAAGGGTTGTAAGCTTCACCTGGCGGACAGGCTGAGTTAACGGGTTTAGCGCTGTTTCTCTGCGCTGGCCCGTCTGACTGCCGACCAAAGATCCTATAGCGGAGGATCTTTGCTGCCGACCTCTTGGCCACCCGTGGGGGGGGGGGTACTCGGGGAGGGGACGAGACAGTGCCAAGAGACCCGGCCGGGATCGATCCTGCCTGGGGATGAAGCGCAGGTCTGTGCCACCTCTCCCTCCTCCAATCACGCGCTCTATCCTCAGTCCCACCCCCCCACCCACTCCTCCCTCCTCCAATCATCACGCTGAATCATGTCCCGCCCCCATTGCCTGCTGACCGACGTCTCTCTCCTCCAATCGGCGCCCTCGATCACCGGATTTAAAAATCCGGATTACAAAAACTTGGGGGGGGATGTCCCCCACCTCTTCAAAACATGGAGGGAACGTGTCCCCTCCTGGCCCCCCCGGGTTTTCCGCCCCTGTTCACACCTACTTACAGCCTGACTCCAGTCTGCAGAGAAAGGACCCTTCCCCACCACCCCTCCCCAATCACCACTTCACACCCACTTACAGCCTAACCAGTTTGCAAAGACTGGGCCCTTTTCCACTACTCACCCTCTCCTTGCTGCCCAACTTCAGCTGCCACTTCTCCATCACTAACAATAGAAATCGAAGAGGTGGAGAAGCTATTCAGGAGACAGGAAAGCCAGAAATCTCCAGGACCAGACAATGTTTGCCCTTCTACCCTCAAACACTGTGCTGAACAACTAGCACCAGTCTACACAGATATTTTCAACCAGCAAACCTGCACTGTCCCTGCCTGCTTCAAAGTCTCCACTATTGTTCCTGCACCCAAAAAGCCAATGTTTACTGGTCTTAATGACTACAGGCCTGTCGCACTGACGTCTGTAATCATGAAGACCATTGAAAGACTTGTGCTGGTCCACCTGAAAAATATCACAAATCCCCTGCAGTTTGCATACCGGGCCAATAGATCAGTGGATGACGCAGTCAACCTAGGCCTGCACTTCATCCTTATAGGCCTGTCCCACGTAGGCGATTTTTCAGGCGACTGCCGGCGAATGTCAAGTTGCCAGCCGTCACCTGAAAAAACGGCAACTGGAATGGCGACTGTCAGAGTGGAACACACACAAACACATCGCTTCCTTCACCAGCCTATTATGTAGGGCAAACAGGGGGGAGCGCTGTCTGAGTGAAATTCACACAGTGCAAAGCCAAGGTGATACCGTGATGAACAGGAAGGTTGGAGCTGTAATTAAGACGGCTAAAGCACTGTGCACGGTAAGTCCTTTCAAAGACGGGGGGGGGGGGGTAGAGGGGTGAGAAGGGGGGACAAGGGAGAAGGTGTGGAGACAATTTTTAAGAAGCCAAAGATACACGGCTGTGACATTTCGGTCTGTTATCGTTGGTTCCGAAAACTACTGCTTACGTTTTTTTTCCCAATGAGCCAATGAAATTCACCGGCTACAACCTATGGGAACCTAAGAGAACCTTCGACCTCCTGGCAACCCACTAGGACCTCCTGGTCACCCACCTACGGCACAACAATTCTCGCTACTCTCCTTGGCGACTTAATTTTAGTCGCCGCAAATTTTTCAACTTGTTGAAAAATTCACGGCGGCCACAATGAGGCATGACTAGTTCCCAGAATGTGGGAACTCACGACCATGAAGGCGACTCCCCGGCCACCACCCGCGAACATGTGGCAACCATGTGGCGACTCCATAGCCTGCTACAGTCGCCTAAAAAGTCACCTATGTGGAACAGGCCCATTAGGGGACCTATGCAAGGATTTTGTTTGTGGATTTTAGCTCTGTATTCAACACCATTGTGCCAGAGCTACTACACTCCAAACTCTCCCAGTTGAATGTGCCTGAACCCCTGTGACAGTGGACGTCATCATTAAGCGCGATGTTTTAAACGGTGGTTTAAAGCCCTTTAAATGAGTAAACTGCCTCCAGCTGTGAGCCCTCAGAGAACAGTGAAAAAGCTGCTGAGAGACCAGAAGAAGTCTGAAGCAGAAGTTACCTCTGAAATCTCTGAAGTCTCTGAAGTCTCTGAAGTCTCTGAAGTGGCTGCAGAAATGGATACAAGAGCTAAGAAAGAGTTTGATGACTTGAAGAAATCAGTGAAAAATATGAAAGATGAGATTTTGGATGAAAATAAAATTATGATGGAAAATATGAAGGAAAATATGAAGGAAAATATGGGAAATATGATGGAAAAAATGGAAAAGATGACGAAGGATTTAAATGCTGGTAATCAGAAGGCTATGGATGCTAGCAATCAGAAGGTGATTGATTCACTGGACATTATGAATAAACGAATTGAGGATGTGAAAGATGGACTATCGGAGAGAATGGACAAGATGGATGAAACTACTACGGACAGGTTCACGGCTGTGCTTGAAACAGTAGTTGCAAGTATGCGCACAATTACGGAATTGGAGAAAAACACGGCTCGAGTGGTTGAAGACATGGCGAAAATGAGGCAAGAACATGAGCAAATGAGGCGAGAAAATGAACAAACTTCACTACAGATGGTGACTCAACTTAGTAAAGTTTCAGAAAAATGCCTGGACCTGGAAGCTCGCTCAAGACGTCAGAATTTGAGAATTCTTGGAGTCTCAGAGGGAGCCGAGGGGGAGGATGTGCGTGAGTTTGCCATGGGCTTGCTTAAACAACTGCTTAATCTTTCCAAAGAACAGAAAATCGAAGTGGCTCATCGTGTGCCAAGATTTAAACAAAGATCTGGTGCGGGGAAAACTTATCCACGACATATTATTGTGAAATTTCGGGATATTTTAGAACTGGAAGATGTTATGAGCAAAATCAAATACGGTGTGCAACTGCGGCTGGACAATGACACTATCAAGATATTCAGGGACTACCCGTATGAAATTGTGCAAAAAAGAAACAAATTCGAGAAGGTTAAGGATCTTTTAAGAGGGAGAGAATGGATCAGATATGGAGTTTTTTATCCAGCGAAAATGCGTATTTCCTTCAAGGGTTCTGAAAAGTCATTTGTTAAGCCTGAAGACGCGTTTAAATATGCCCAAACTATCGTTGAAAAATAGAAATCAAATGGGGGTTTGGCAGAACTGAACCATTCTAAGCAATGCTTTGTCTGGGGATAGCTAGACTGTTATCTTTGGAATGTTGAATCAAGGACACTTTCTGTTCAAAACGAGTAAACAGCTGAACAGACGGGAATGGTATATACCTGAAGCATTTACTTGTTTGTTAGATTATAATATTAAAACCAATTGTAAGAACTTATCCTATTAACAACTTAATAAGTTATGCATGTTAGATTAGAATACTAACAAAAACAAAAATAAAAAATAATGAACTAACATACTAATATGAATTTTTAATAAATTGAAACCTTATCTATAAGTGGGAGGAGGGGGATGAGAAACGAGCACCTGGCTTAGGCCCAGGGGCACGTCTCGTTAACCCCTTCAACCAACAGTTGATTCTTATTGAAGTCAAAAGTATCGGTTTAATAATTAGTAGCTAAAATTGCGATATATATATGATATGTTATAATGAAATATATAGGGTAAAATTGTATTATATATCTGAATGTGAGGCCCCGTTTTAATATTTTAATATGTTATGATTAACCAAGAGAGCGGAGCTATTTGTTTAACAACACAATGGAAGTCAAAACAAGGTTTTTCCCCACCTACAGGTTGGACACTCGCTACAGTGCCGACTATATCAGACACTGTATTTTCACTTTTTTAGTTTTTTTTTTATTACCACATAAACTCACATGTTTGTGTTTTGTGTTTATTGATAAGCGTAAAATGGATATACCAACAAAACTTAAAAATTCAAAAGTTCCCCCAATACCCAAAGACCTGGGATATGGATGCACCACAAGATTTAAAGGTACTATAATTATTCAAAATGCATGACACCAAACAAAAGAACCTAGGAGGAATCTCATTTTGTAGTTGGAATATAAGAGGTATTAACGAACCTATTAAAAGGGGTAAGATACTAGCTCAGCTGAAACTGTACAACTCTGACATTATCTTCTTACAAGAAACACACTTAAAATCTCAGGATTAAGTTAGGTTGAGGGCGAAATGGATAGGTCAAACATACCATTCTTCATTCACTTCGAAATCTAGAGGCACGTCAATCATTATAAGAAAAGGTATACCATTTAAAGCAAAGAATATCATAACAGATATAGAAGGGAGATACTTAATAGTTAATGGAGAAATTCATGATACTCCACTTACCTTGGTAAATATATATGCCCCTAACTTTGACAACCCCCACTTTTTCAATAAAATGTTCAACATAATTGCAGAGTTTAACGATCAAAATGTTATAATAGGAGGAGACTTTAACTGTGTTTTAGATCCGTACTTAGATAAATGAAGCCAAAAACAGAGAGGGAATATGAAATCGAAAACCGGGGAACTTCTCAATACTTATATAAACAATACTAATATAGCAGATGTTTGGAGAATTGTTAATCAAACTGGCAGGGAATACTCGTTTTATTCAATGGTACATAAGACATACTCACGTATAGATTACTTCCTGCTGGATACAAAATTAATCCCTCAAACATTTAACCCAACACACCACACAAATTCGATTTCAGACCATTCTCCACTAACTTTATTTTTTAAACTGGAAGGAATGTTTAAGAATAAATCGTTTTGGAGATTTAATTCTCAAATTATAAAAGATCCACAAGCGAGTATATATTTAAAAGAACAAATGGAGGCCTTTTTTCAAATAAATGATACTCCAGATATATCGTCTACTGTATTATGGGAATCTTTTAAAGCATACATTAGGGGTATTATAATTTCATATCAAGCTTTTCAAAATAAAAAGAATAAGAATGAACAAAGACAGTTAGAAGAACTTATTAGACAAATGGATATAGATAATGCTAAAGATCCATCAATAGATAAACATAATAAAATAATAATTTTGAAATTTAAATTAAATAAATTATTATCTGCCAAACTTATAAGACTTTTTCAAATGACAAAACAAGAGCACTTTGAATTTGGGGATAAACCGCATAAACTTTTGGCTCGCTAGCTAAAAAAACGAGAAAAGGAACATACTATACCAAAGATTAAATCAGATAAAGGGGAATTATTAACAACACCGAAGGATATTAATAAAAGATTTGCGCAATTTTATGAGAATTTGTATACAACTAAAACGACAATTGATTCCAATAATATCACAAAGTTTTTGGATAATTGTAATCTTCCAAAGTTAGAGCTGAAGGAACAAGAGGAATTGGGTGCACAAATTTCAATTAAGGAATTAGAAGATACAATAAACTCACTAAAGAATGGAAAAACACCAGGCCCTGATGGATTTACTAATGAAATTCATAAAAGCTTTTATGATAAAATAATACCAAGATTACAAAAAATGTACCAATATGCTTTTAAAAAACAAATACTACCTGATACATTAGCGGAATCAACGATTACACTAATACCTAAGAAAGACAAAGATTTAGAAGAACCGTGTTCATATAGAGCTATAGCATTGTTAAACACAGATCAAAAAATATTTGCGAAAACATTAGCTAGAAGATTAAGTAACTACATTAGTAAATTAATAAACCCAGATCAGACGGGGTTTATCCCTAAGAGATACTCATCTAACAATATGAGACGTTTACTCAACATAATGCACTCACACAAATCTGAAGATCAAGAATTATCAATTATTTCGCTGGATGCTGAAAAAGCATTTGACCAAGTAGAATGGAATTATATGGATAAAGTATTACAAAAATTCCAACTGGGAGAGAATTTTATTCTATGGATCAAGTTACTATATAATAAACCTACAGCTAGAATACTAACTAATAACATATTATCCTCGAAATTCCAACTATCAAGGGGAAATAGACAAGGATGCTCATTATCACCACAGCTGTTTGCTCTCATTATTGAACCACTAGCAGAAAAAATTAGAATACACCCTGATATCCATGGATATAATACTAAAGACTCATATAATAAAATATCTTTATACGAGGATGATATATTACTGTACATTACAAAACCTCAAATCACTATACCAATTATATTAAATTTAATTGAAGACTTTGGATCTTTTTCTGGATATAGAATAAATTGGAATAAAAGTGAAATTATGTCAATAAAACCGAAAGATTTAACACATCTTTTAAAATTCCCTTTTAAAATAGCTACAGAAAAATTTAAATACTTGGGAATCGAAATTACTAGAACATATCAAGGTATGTTTAAGGCAAATTTTGATCCCCTACTTAATAAATTAAACACACTAATTAAATTCTGGAAAACGCTCCCGATGTCTTTAATAGGCCGAATAAATGCAATAAAAATGATCTTTCTACCACAAATTTTATACCTATTTCAATCGATTCCTATGTACTTACCAAAGAAGTTGTTTAAAAAACTCGACTCAGATATCACTAATTTTATATGGGACTATAAATCACATAGATTACAAAAAACTCATCTGCATAAACCTAAAGTATTAGGGGGTTTAGCACTACCTAATTTATTGGTCAGTAAATATTAAAAATATGATTCAACTGATGGATAACTCCGCCCAGCAAGTGGACTGGATTGTAATGGAGAAAGAGGATTGCTCCTCTGGAAACATTGGAGCGATCCTCCTCTCTCCAATGAAACTGAATAATATAAATTATAATAAGAACCCAATTATTCATAGTACAATCCGAATTTGGAAACAAATAAAACAAAATTTAAAATTAAGAAATGTATCACTTTTATTACCCATAGTTAATAACCCTTCGTTTAATCCCTCTATTATAGATAAAGCTTTTACACATTGGGATAGACTAGGAATTAAAACGCTCGATGACTTGTATGAAACTGGAAAATTACTTTCATTTCAACAATTACAAATAAAATATAAACTCGGAAATAACCAATATTTTAAATATTTTCAAATATGCGACTATTTGAAAAAATATACAAAAGATCATTATAATAACCCAGCAGATGTATTGGATGAGGCAATGCAGATAAAAGCTGAATCAGCAAACTTAATATCATATTTGTATAATATTATCTTAAATGTACAAATACCATCTACGGAGGGTATCAGAAGAGACTGGGAACAAGAGTTAGCTATTAAAATTTCAAAGGAAAGTTGGAATGAACACTTATTAAACGTGCATAAATGTTCGATTAATGTAAGACAATTTAATACAATTTAAAATTTTACATAGATTATATTATTCCAAAACTAAAATTCATAAAATTTTCCCAAATGTATCATCTATTTGTGATAAATGTCAATCCCAAGAAGCTACTATAGCGCACTCATTCGTTTTCTGTACAAAAATTCAAAAATTTTGGAATGAAATTTTCGAAATCTTTACAAAATTATTTAAAATAAGACTGATACCCAAAGCAGAATGGATTATCTTCGGAATAACGGAAGATGGTCCAGAACTAAATGTGTTTCAAAAGAAACTAATAGACTATGGGTTAATAACTGGAAAAAAGCTAATTCTAAAATTTTGGAAGAAGGCTCCAATACCAACTATAAACATGTGGATTTCAAATATGTTTGAAACATTACACCTAGAAGAGATAAGACTCCTCTTAGCAGGTAAACCAGATCACTTCCACCTGACGTGGTCTGCATTTATAGAATTATTACAAATATAGGGTGCAAAGGTACTTTAAAAAAAAAATTTGAGGTCAGGTAAGGGGGGATGATAGTTGAAGAGTTGGTATGTCCCATTTGCGTAATGCTCATAACAATATTTGTTTCTCTCTTGTTCCTCTTTCTCTTTCTCCTTCTTTTCTAGGGTCTATTTCTTAACTCTTTTTCTTTTGTTTTTAATTTTGTTCTTATAGGGTCTTCGTCCTTTTTTGTTGTCACATTTTCTACACTCTCACTTTTTCCTTCACTTTCTTCTTTCTTTCAATCTTTTCCTTTTACTAGTGTAAAAAACAAATGGTAAAAAAATAAATAAATAAATAAATAAAATAAAAAAAGAAAATAGAAAAATGTGAAGTGTGTATATAAGAAAAGGAAAAGTAGAAAGTAGAGATAGTAGAAAAGGGCCCTTAAAAAAGACATTTTCAAATCTTTGTTCGGAGATGTAAATCTATCCATGACCTGACCTGAAATCAGTAATCTTTACGGTACTGCTGCATCACATGATTCCAAAAAGTCGATGAAAGGGGACCAACTCCTTAAGAATTGGTCATATTTATCTATTAGGCAGAGTCTCATTTCTTCAAGGTGTGCTATGTCCGTCATATTCCTAATCCACATTTTTCCAAAATTTAAGTATCAATTTCTTTCCAATTATTAACCCATAATTAAAGAATAATTTTTGGTCTTTGTTTAAATTGATATCTTCTACTATTATTCCAAATATAATCCATTCCATATTAGGTTCTATTCTTGACTTAAAGAGCTTTGTAAATATATCAAATATATCGCTCCAAAATTTATTCAACTTTGTACATCCTACAAAGAATGTGTTATATTGGCATTTTTAAACTTGACTCGTATATTACAAATTTCATATGGGACTATAAATCACATAGAATTTAAAAAAAAACATTTATGTAAACCCAAAGAATTTGGTGGACTTACACTTCCCAATTTTATGTATTATCATTGGGCAGTGAACATTAAAAATATAATGTACTGGTTGGATAGCTTAACATTACAGGCAGAATGGACAATAATGGAGAGAGAGGACTGCACTCCTTTTAATATAGGAGCAACCCTTCTCTCCCCAATAAATTTGAAAAACACAATATATAAGAGAAATCCGATGATCCACAGCACAATACGAATCTGGAGACAAATAAAATCCACTCTTAAACTAAGAAACCTTTCACTTCTTTCACAGATAGTTAATAATCTGTCGTTTAAGCCATCGACTATTGACAAAACGTTTACTCACTGGGAACGATTAGAAATTAAGATTCGGGAAGATATGTATGAAAAGGGAAAAATTCTATCATTTCAAGAATTACAGCTTAAATACAATTTGGAAAGTAATCAATATTTTAGATATTTGCAAATCCGAGATTATCTGAAAAAATACTCACAAAATTATCAAAACTTGACGTTGGATCCACTAGAGCAAGGCATGAATAGACAGGTAGCATTGGATCACTTAACATCATATTTCTATAATACTTTAAAAAATATAGATATACCTTCCACAGATGGTATAAGAAAAGAGTGGGAAAAAGAACTGGCTATAGAAATCCCTAAGGACAGATGGGAAGATTATTTATTATATGTACACAAATGTTCGATTAATGTCAGACCCACCCTGATTCAATTTAAAATTGTACATAGATTATACTACTCGAAAACTAAACTAAATATTTTTTTTCCAAACGTCTCCCCCATCTGTGATAAGTGTCTAACACAAGAAGCAACAATAGCACATTCATTTGTCTCCTGTGTAAAACTTCAGAAATTTTTGAAGGAAATATTTGAAACCTTTTCAAAATTATTTAAAATAAGACTGGACCCAAACACAGAATTGATTATTTTCGGAATAATGGAAGCCTGTTCTGAGCTAACGTCGTTTCAAAGATGTTTCCTCAACTATGGTTTGATAACGGCAAAAAACGTATACTTAAATTCTGGAAAAACGCACCTATCCCAACGTTTAAAATGTGGATTACAAATATGTCGGAAATATTACATCTCGAGGAAATGAGACTTGGTCTAGCAGGAAAACCAGAACAATTCCTTAAGATATGGTCGCCTTATATTGATTTATTACGTGTAATATGGTGCAACATAACCCTGGAAAGTAACCGTTTTAGAACTAGGTGAGGGGTGTGTAACGTTACGAATTAGGCACATTCCCTTTTTTTTCTGTTTAGTTATATTTTTAATGCATTTTCTTCTTATTTCCTTTCTTTTCTTAAGGCCCTTTTATTTTTGGGGCCTTTTTGTGTTTTTTGTTTTGTTTTTTTCCTATACTTCTAAGGACGCAGGCTACTTATCTAATTATCAATCATTAACTGTCAATCATTGCGCCCTACACATCACTACTATCCTCAAGCTTTTCTTTTTTTCTTTCTTTCTTTTCTATCAAAAAAAAAGTTTTGCATGAAATGTATTATGTTATATACCAGGATTATTATGCTTTAATAAAAAAAAATTAAAAAAAAATTTAAAAAAAAGAATATGACGGGAAATACTTTCTTTCCTTTAAATTTGCTGTCAAGGAAGTCTGAATGAATATAAAGGAAGGTAAGCAATGCCTGGTCTAAATTAACAAGTTTGTGAGATTTGTTGTGAATATCTTTGACTATTCCACACGGAATCACTCAGATCACAAAGTCCCAGGACCATTTACCTGATTGGTGCTGAATTATCATCAATACTAACAGCTTGCATTTCCACAGCACCTTTACTTTTGTAAAATACTAGACTAAGTGGGACCCGTTTGGTCCCAGCTTCACACGGGAGGGCTGGTCCCCCAATGCAATATTCCACCTCTCCACCAATTCCAATATTGGTGGCTAGTGGGGGAGGGGGATTTCTGGGGAGCTAGTATGGGTGTTGTGGGCTAAAGGGACTGGTATCCAGAGGGCTAGTATGGACATTGTAGGCCGAATGGATTATTGGGCTGGCGGCTCAGTCACTCAAGCCTATTGTGCTGGCAGCACACTCAATCACGGCTGGTGGACTGGCAGTTGACTCACGGCTATTCCTTGAAATTCCATTTCAAACAGGGTGCAAGGCCACCAAATTCAAGTGCTGTTTCCTACCACTTCAAGCAGTGTGCAAGACCACCAAATTCAAATGCAGATTCATACACCTTCACGCAGGGTGTAAGGCCAGCAAACTCAAATACAGTTTCATACCTCTTCATGCAGGGTGTAAGGCCAGCAAATTGAAGTGCAGTTTCATGCCACTTCAAGCAAGGTGCAAGGCCACCAAATTCAAATGCAGTTTCATACCATTTCAAGCAGGGTGCAAGGCCACCAAATTCAAGTACAGTCTCATTCCATTTCATGCAGGGTGCAAGGTCTCCAAATTCAAGTGCAGTTTCATACCATTTCAAGCAGGGTTCAAGGCCACCAAACTCAAGTGCAGTTTCATACCATTTCAAGCATGTTTCATACCATTTCTCACAATGTTTCTTTGTGTGTCTTGTGTGGGGAGTGGTGTGGGGGGGTGAGGGGGAAACTGCTTCGGTCGCCTCCTCCACGGAGAGGCAAATTTTTCCAGGCCACCTCCCCCGTGGCCTAACAGCGAGGATCAGGCGGCCTTTCCCGGAGACGTGCCTGGGGCTTCAGCGGCGGGCGCAGCGCAGACTCTCGACGTGGAGCGGGTGAGCCCTCGCTGGGCCTCACCGGAGGGGAGCGCTCTGGTCGCTGGCCCGTGGCAGCCGGCAGCCTGAAGCCGCAGTCTGCAGAGCTCCAGCTGGCGCGGCGTCCGCAGCCCGGGATCCCTCGTGGGGGACCCGGGGGAAGAAGAAGCTACCACTGCCGGCCCGCGGGCCCGGCGTGGACTTACCATCACACCTGGAGGGGAGCTTCGACTGCCGGCCCTGCGGTCTGCGGTGCTTCTGGCTGCGGCGAGGCGGGAACTTTAAATCTCCGACCGCCGGCCTGTGGCCTACACCATCTTGAAGCCGTGGTCTCCGGTGGGGAGGCACCGATTCAGGACTTACATGGACTTACCTTGTCTGAACATCTGGGCGCCCGCAGCGACGGCTGCGGAGGGTCGAGGTTCCGACCACGGGGGAAAATGGAGGAGGACTGGCCAAATTTTGTGCCTTCCACCACAGTAATGAATGCTATGGTAGATGTTTGTGTTACATTTTTATTGTGTATTGTGTGTTCTTTATCATTGTACCGCTGCTGGCAAATTCATTTCACTTCCACATTATGTGCAATGTGACAAATAAAACCGTATTGTAAGCAGGGTGCAAGGCCACCAAACTCAAGTGCCGTTCCATACTATTTCAAGCAGGGTACAAGGCCACCAAACTCAAGTGCAGTTTCATACCATTTCAAGCAGGGTGCA
The DNA here is from genome assembly GCA_038087875.1 of Malacoraja senta. NCBI lineage: Eukaryota > Metazoa > Chordata > Chondrichthyes > Rajiformes > Rajidae > Malacoraja > Malacoraja senta. The sequence goes on along the minus strand of CM075977.1, from coordinate 241,978,461 downwards.
AGACCTCCAAACTCAAGTGCAGTTTCATACCATTGCAAGCAGGGTGCAAGGCCACCAAATTTGTGCAGTTTCCTACCTTTTCAAGCAGGGTGCATGGCCACCAAATTCAAGTGCAGTTTCCTACCATTTCAAGCAGGGTACAAGGCCACCAAACTCAAGTGCAGTTTCATACCATTTCAAGCAGGGTGCAAGACCTCCAAACTCAAGTGCAGTTTCATACCATTGCAAGCAGGGTGCAAGGCCACCAAATTTGTGCAGTTTCCTACCTTTTCAAGCAGGGTGCATGGCCACCAAATTCAAGTGCAGTTTCCTACCATTTCAAGCAGGGTGCAAGGCCACCAAATTCAAGTACAGTTTCATACCATTTCAAGCAGGGTGCAAGGCCTCCAAATTCAAGTGCAGTTTCATATCATTTCAAGCACGGTTCAAGGCCACCAAAGTGCAATTCCATACCATTTCAAGCAGGGTGCAAGGCCACCAAACTCAAGGGCAATTTCATACCATTTCAAGCAGGGTGCAAGGCCACCAAACTCAAGTGCAGTTTCATACCATTTCAAGCAGGGTGCAAGGCTTCCAAACTCAAGTGCAGTTTCATACCATTTCAAGCAGGGTGCAAGGTCACCAAACTCAAGTGCAGTTTCATACCATTTCAAGCAGGGTGCAAGACCTCCAAACTCAAGTGCAGTTTCCTACCATTTCAAGCAGAGTGCAAGGCCACCAAACTCAAGTGCCATTTCCTACCATTTCAAGCAGGGTGTAAGGCCACCAAATTCAAATATTGTTTCAAACCATTTCAAGCAGGGTGCAAGTCCACCAAATTCAAGTGCAGTTTCATGCCATTTCAAGCAGAATGCAAGGCCAGCAAATTCAAATGCAGTTCCTGACCATTTCAAGCAGGGTGCAAGGCCACCAAAGACAGAGAGTCATGACCTCTCCCTCCCCCATCTTGCAGAGACTGAGCCACGCCCACACTTCTGGGTTTTATAGTCCCTCCCCCCTCCCACCGGAAGGTGGAGTACCTTCATGGCATGATTGCCAGGGGAGAGCATTTCACCATTTTTTAAACACTAATAACTCTTTTATTTTTAATCGATGGGAAAAATCCTCAGCACCTGATGAGCGGAGGTGGACCCCGAGTAAGATGGCCAAAAAATCACAGACGTACGTTGGAGCATTTTTCCTAAAATCAATATACAGCGCAAACAGGAAGGTCAAGATTAGCCTTTTAATTATATAGGCAACACCATTTTCCAATGAGGCAAAGGCAACACCACTTTTCAATAAGGCAAAGGCAACACCACTTTTCAATAAGGCAAAGGCAACACCACATTTCAATAAGGCAAAGGCAACACCACTTTTCAATAAAGGCAAAGGCAACACCAATTTTCTATAAGGCAAAGGCAACACCAAGTTTCATAAGGCAAATGCAACACCACGTTTCAATAAGGCAAAGGCAACACCACTTTTCAATAAGGCAAAGGCAACACCACTTTTGCATTTTCAAACCAAACCACTTTTGCATTTTCAAACCATTTTCAAACTACATTTTCAAACTACATTATGTCACTCAAAGGTCAGTAAAAGACTCACAGTTTAGTAGACATGTGTTCAGTGTTATTCACAGTTCAGACTGAGAGTTGTGACCTCTCGCACCCCTATCTTGTCGAGACTGAGGCAGTCCACACTTCCGGGGTTTATAGTCCCTCCCCTCCCACTGGAAGGGGCGTGGCCTTCATGGCATGATTGACAGTAGAGAGAATCTCAACATTTTAAAAACATTAATAAGTCTTTTATTTTTCATCTACGGGAAAAATCCTCTTGTCCTGCGCAGCGGAGGGGGACTTTGAGTAAGATGGCCAAAAATCACAGCCGTAATTGGTAGCGTATTTTCTAAAATCAATATGCAGTGCAAACAGGAAGTGGTCAAGATTTGAGTTTTAATTATACAGATTCCAAAATATCACATAGCAGTGCTATCAGTTGAAATGTGACATTGAGCTATGGAAAACTATATTATGACTTTTCATACAGTAAATTTTAAGGAGTGCTTTAAAAGAAGACACAGAGTTAGCGTGGTGGATAAATTATCGGATATGTAGACAGAACCATTCATCTCAAGTTTGAGTCGCACTGTGGCAGCTGGGGAATTTATATTCAAGTAATTAAATAAACTTTGAATTTTAAAAAAGAAGTGTCAGTAATACTAAGTACAAAACTACTGGATTATCACTGCTTAAATTCACTAATGTTCTTAAGTGAAGAAACTCTACTGTACTTAAATGTGCTTTCCTAGATGTCACTCCAGAAACAAAAATATAAGTTAAAAAGCAGGAAGTCTTGGGGTTACTCAGCAAGTTAGCAACATCTGTGGAGAGGGAAACAGAGACAGTGTTTTGGGTTGATTACCTTTAGAGAAAAATTGAAGAAAAAAACAAAACAAAATACATGTGAAAGGTCTGTGGCTTGAAATGATAACTGTTTTTCTTTCAGCAGATGCTGCCTGACTTGCTGAGACTTTTCATCATTCTTTGTTTTTTTTTAATTTATGGCTTTTCATTGTAACTGGAAAGACAACAATCTTGTTGGATAGAAGACCAGAATTTCTTCAACTTCGGAGTTAATGGAATGGAAGCAGCAGGAAATTAAACAGTAATTGGAAAGCTGTCGGGGAACATGGCAGAATGCAAGATATGATACTGTCCAATGGGCCTACAAAAGAACTAATCTCAGTGAAAACCGGTGTCAACGAAGGTTGTACAATTCCCCAAATATCTTTTCTCAACCATTATTGCACCTGAACTTCAACAAAAATACAGATTCACAAAGGTAATTCATGGAAGAACATCCACTGTACTTATGTGTAAGAAGGAACCGCAGATGTCGGTTTAAACCGAACATAGACACAAAAAACTGGAGTAACTCAGCGAAACAGTGAGCATCTCTGGAGAGAAGGAATGGGTGATGTTTCGGGTCGAGACCCTTCTTCAGACTGGTTAGGGATAAGGGAAATCAGAGATATAGACGGTGATGTGGAGAGACTCCTGTCCCATGGAAATGATTTCCACGTACTTCGACTCCATCATGTCCCCCCTGGTCTAATATCTCCCGACCTATGTCCAAGATACCTCACGTGACCTTCTTCTCTTTAATGACTTCCGCTTTCCAAACCCGCACTCACTCATCTTCACTATGGATGTTCAGTCACTCAACACCTCCATCCCCCGTTAGGAAGGCCTTAAAGCCCACCGTTTCTTCCTAGACCACAAGACCATTCAATTTCTCTCTACCAACACTCTACTCCACCAAGCGGAGCTGGTCCTCACCCACAACAACTTCTCCTTTGACTCCTCCCACCTCCTCCAAGTCCATGGCGTAGCTATGGGCCCCAGCTATGCCTGCTTCATTGTAGGGTACGTTGAACAATCCTTGTTTCAGGTGTACAGTGGTCCTATCCCCAAACTCAATCTCCATTACATTGATGACTGAATCAGTGCTACCTCCTGCACCCATGCAGAACTCATGAACTTCATTAACTTCACTACCAATTTTCATCCTGCACTCAAATTTACTTGGACCATCTCCAACACCTCCCACCCCTTTCTTGATCACACAGTCTCCATCACAAGAAATAGACCATTGATTGATGTCTATTACAAACCTACTGACTCCCACAACTATCTCGACCATACTTCTCCCCACCCTGCTTCCTGCAAAGACTCTATCCCTTAACTCTCAATTCCTCCGTGGTGTTCCGTACTAGAACATCCGAGATGTCCTCATTCTTTAGGGAATGTGGGTTCCCCTCTCCCATCATAGTCTTGTGTTTCCTCGGCACCCCGCAGCTCCACCTTTGCACCCCCCATCCATCGCATATAACACATAATCCTTCAAAATTTCTGCCACCTCCAACGGGATTCCACCACTAGCCACATTTTCCCATACCCACCCCTTTCCGCCTTCTGCAGAGACCGTTCCCTCTGCAACTCCCTGGCTAACTCATCCCTTCCCACCCAAACCAACCCCTCCCCAGGTACCTTCCCCTGCAACTGCAGAACCTTCTCCCTCGACTCTGTCCAGGGACCCTGACAGTCCTTTCAGGTTAGGCAGAGGTTCACCTGCACCTCCTCCAACCTCATCTACTATATCCATTGTTCAAGATGTGGACTCTTATATATCGGCGAGACCAAACACAGACTCGGTGATCATTTCGCCAACACCTTCTCTCAGCCCGCGTGAATCAACCTGATCTCCCGGTTGCTGGACACTTTAATTGTCCTTCTCATTCCTACACAGACCTTTCTGTCCTCGGTCTCCTCCATTGTCAGAGTGAGGCTAAACGCAAATTGGAGGAACAGCATCTCATATTTCGCTTGGGCAGCTTACAGCCCAGTGGTATGAACATTGATTTCTCTCATTTCAGGTAGCCCATTCATTCCCTCTCTCTTTATCCCTTCCCCACACAAGGTGCACTAGCTTCTCAGTTTTACCCTACAAACAGTCCAGAGATGCTACCTGTCCCGCAGAGTTACTACAGCTTTTTGTGACTATCCACTGTACTTAGTTGCACTTTCTTCAATGTGAACCCAAACTCAAAAATACAGTTAAAATGCAAAGAGTGCCAAGGATGCTAAACAAGTTAGCCACATCTGTGTAGAGAGAAACAGAGTAGATCCCACCTTTAGAACTAACAAGATACTGTTAAACCTACGGGAACTACTCTCCAGAATCAAGGTTACCTGAATCTCTGACAGACACAAAGTGCTGGAGTAACTCAGCGGGTCGAACAGCATCTCCAGAGAAAAGGAGTAGATGATGTTTCAGGTTGGAACCATTCTACACCTGAACCTCTGAGCAAGCTGCAGTAAGCAGATTATGATTGCATTTGGGCACATTTGGAGGGCTAGTACCAAGACATTATCGACTCATTTACCAAAGTTTCTAAGAGAATAAGCTTTACAGTCAACATCCACAAGGTCAGTCTTTTACCAACCTGTCCCCAATGCCCTAAATTGCTATCCAACAATAAAAATTCACATAAAGCTGGACAACTTTCCATATTGTCCAACTCCTCAAAGATAGATACCAATAAAGAAATTAGTCACTGCCTTCAATGCACTAGCAGAGCCTTTGGTCAACTGAGATAAAAGCCATTTGAAGATCAAGACATCAAACTTGACAGAAAACATGTTGTTTACTGGGCAGCAGTGATACGTCCTTCTTTCAGGAGGTGTGGTGGAGTACATGCCCCAACCAGCATCAATGGTGCCAAAGTAGTAAGTGTTGTGAGCTTCCATTACTTGGCGTTAATATTAACAATCACCTGTCATGAACCAACCATATTGCTATGACAGCCAAGAAGGCATACCAACACCTGTATTTGCTTAGTAGATTGTGGAAATCCAGCTTGTCTCCAATGACTCTTATAAACTTCTACAGATGCACTGTAGAAAACACACTGTTGGGTTGCATCACAGCTTGGTTTGGGAACAGTTCTGCCCAACACTGCAAGAAATTGCAGAGTTTGTGGATATAGCCCAGTCCATCACACAGACCAGACTCCCCATCACTGACTCCATCTACACTTCACATTGCCTCAGAAACAAAGCCGGCATAATCAATTACTTGACCAGTGATTCCTTCTTCTCCCTGCTCCTGTTGGGCAAAAGGTAGAGAAGATTGAAAGTATGCACCACCAGACTCGGAAACAATTTCTTCTCCTCTGTTATCAGGCTTCTGAAAGGCCCTTCCATAAGCTAAGGTACTGTCCTATTCACCTCTACCCCATTGTGGACATTGGCCATTGCCTATGGAACTATTGTACTATATTTTGCATTTTGTATCTTCACCTTTGACCTACCTATTATACTTGAGTTTGATGTGATTGAAAAATAGAAACATAGAAGCATAGAAAATAGGTGCAGGAGTAGGCCATACTGCTCTTCGAGCCAACATTGCCATTCAATATGATTATGGCTGATCATCCAAAATCAGTACCCTGTTCCTGCTTTTTCCCCATATCCCTTTATTCATTTAGCCCTAAGAGCTAAATCTAACTCTCTCTTGAAAACATCCAGTGAATTGGCCTCCACTGCCTTCTGGAGCAGAGAATTCCATAGATTCACAATTCTCTGGGTGAAAAAGATTTTCCTCATCTCAGACCAAAATGGCCTATCCCTTATTCTTAAACTTTGGCCCCTGGTTCTGGACTCCCCCTAGCCTGTCCAATCCCTTAAGAATTATATATGTTTCTATCCTTCTAAATTCCAGTGAATACAAGCCCAATCGACCCATTCTTTCATAATTTGTCAGTTCTGCCATCCTTGGAATTAACCTGGTGAACCTGCTCTGCACTCCATCAATAGCAAGAATGTCCTTCCTCAAATTAGGAGACCAAAATTGCACACAATACTCCAGGTGCGGTCTTACCAGGGCCCTGTACAACTGGAGTTGACAATGGAAGCCAACATGCCATTAGCTTTCTTTACTGCCTGCTGTACCTGCATGCTTACTTTCAGTGAATGATGTACATGGACACCCAGGTTTTGTTGCACCTCCCCTTTTCCTAATCTGACACCATTCATATAATAATCTGCTTTCCATTTCTTGCCACCAAAGTGGATAACCTCACATTTATCCACATTATACTGCCCTCACAGCAGCTTACTCTGCCACCCAGCTTTGTGTCATCCACAAAATTGGAGATGTTACATTTAATTCCCTCATCTAAATCATTAATATATATATAGTAAATAACTGGTGTCCCAGCACAGAGCCTTGCGTCACTGCCTGCCATTCTGAAAAAGACCTGTTAATTCCTACTCTTTGCTTCCTGTCTGCCATCAAGTTCTCTATCCATGTCAATACCCTACCCCCAATACCATGTGATCTAATTTTGCACATTAATCTTGTGTGGGACCTTGTCAACGGCTTTTTGAAAGTCCAGATACACCACATCCACTGACTCTCCCTTATCCATTCTACTTATTACATCCTCAAAAAATTCCAGAAGATTAATCAAGTATGATTTCCCCTTCATAAATCCATGCTGACTTTGACCGATCCTGTCACTGCTTTCCAAATGTGCTGCTATTACATATTTAATAATTGACTCAAGCTTCTTCCCCACTACCGATGTAAGGTTAACTGGTCTATAATTCCACGTTTTCTCTATCCCTCCTTTCTTAAAACGAGGGGTTACATTGGCTACCCTCCAGTCCACAGGAACTGATCCAGGGTCTATAGAACATTAGAAAAAGATCACGGAACATTGGAAAATGTTCACCAAACATTGGAAAATTATCACCATTTGCATTGATGTATAGTGTTATCTGATCTAATTAGAGAGCATGCAAAACAAGGCATTTCACTGTACCTCGGTACACGTGATAATAGTAAACCTAAATCTCAACCTACATCCTACAAGCCCCATTCTCCATGGATCTGGCTTGACTTGCCTTTTTTTCCCCCCATCTCCTCTTTTTATTCCATATTTCATGGTTTTATGCCCACCATGGTAGTTAATCCTTGGCTACTCCATCAATTCAGGGGCAATTAGGAATAGAAAAGATGATGTTGCCAGTGGCAGCATAAATAAATAAATAATGGCCTAGTGCCACAGGGTTTGGCTCACTGGCTCGGCTGGTAGAGCCATTGTTATTCCATATCTCAGGTTCAGGTTCAATCCTGACCTCTGGTGCTGTGTGTGTGGTCTTAGCGCATTCTTCCTGTGGCAGCATGGGTTTCGTCTGGGTGCTCCAACTTTTTCACATATTTGAAAGGCTTGTGGGTTGTTTGGTTAATTGTCCTCTGTAAATTGCCCCTGTGCAGGTGATTGGTAGAATTTTGGAGGAATTGATGAGAATGTGGAGAGAAAAAAATGGGAAGTGTAAACGGGTGATTGATGGTCAGTGAGGAGTTGGTGGGCTGAAGGGTTTCTCCGCTGTATCTCACTGTGACTCTGCGAAAATAATGTTGGTCAGAATCATTTATATTAGGTATACACTAGGTATTATACTGGTACAAATCAAGCACCTACAAGCAAGGCCACCTATGGTGATTGATTGAGTGACTTCCCAGAGGCAAATGGGACATTACAAGTAATATCAGTGCACCTGAGAAAAGTCAGCCGTGATTCTTGGTCCTGCATTCAGTGAAACCAGCTAGAATTCACATGTGTAAGCAGGGGCATTCTCCTTTGTCTTGCATGAAGAGTGGGAAATTAAGCAAGAAACTAGTACAAAGTCAAGCCATCGAGTATCTGACGCTCAGGAGAAGAGATGGTGAATTGGTAGGAACATTTTTTCCTCTGGTATTCAGAGGAGCTACCTTTTTGAATTAAAGCCAAAGAGCTCCGTGTCAATCCTGGCTAGTCCAATAAATTTAGCAGATCTACCTCAATAGATAGCAATAACAGCAGCTTTCAGGTTCTCAGCGATTTTCAAGTAACATCTTTCTCAAGAAAGAACTTTGAGATGTCAAAGCTTATTTGCATCTATTATTTTCCTCCAGTAAAATATTCTAGGCAGTACATTATGTTCTATTGTGAGTCAGACAGATTTGGATTCTGAAGGTGGGATTAATGTTGGCTGAACATCACTGTAGTTGGTTATTTTATATGCACCAGTAAGTTGAAAGTGGAATGCTTCAGAAAAGAAAATCAATATATCTTGCTATTGTTTCTTTTCCATCACCTTTTCTCCCAGTACAAAATGTCTTAAGTGGCATCTGGCTGTGGTTCAATTCAATTAAAGTGCAAGATCACAGCATAGAAGTTTGCTTCCTGTATGTTATTCCTCTAAACTTGTTATTGTGGAAAACATAATTTACCATATTGAAGATCATGTCCATGCTCTGTCTATTCTGGCACAATGGAGAGCTATCATTTCAAACAATCATTTCCCTTGGCATTCATTTCCAGGCAGTAACAAAACAAGGTGCTGGATTGAAGAAAAAAATACTCTATATTTCAATTTCTTCTGGTTCACACCTAATACAAGGGGAATGCTCAGATGGATGTTTATTGAAAGTCTTGCCTTTTTCTGACAGAAATATAGTTGCCATGGCCCTCAAGTAACTGGGCTTTTTTTGTGGCTTTCCTGATCCCATTATCAGTGGTGTTGGAGACACTATCTCTTTAAAGAAAGACAATGGACTAAAAATAAAGAAGGATCTCGACCCAAAACATCACCCATTCCTTCTCTCCAGAGATGCTGCCTGCCCCGTTGAGTTACTCCAATTTTTTATGTCTATCAACAATAATAGCTAGATTAATAGTAAGATTAAACGAGAACTTACCTAAGTTTGAAGTTTGATCTTTATTTTATGTGGAGTTACATTGGTGATTACGTGAAGAACCCCGCCAGTGCGCCTGCGCGTCAATCTTCAAAGCAACGGTGTGAAATCACAAAAAAAACAAGCAAAGTAATATAGTATCATAATAAAATGAGTAATACAAGAACTTCCATCTGACCTTTATGATAGAGGGTTGGGTCGTGGTGGGCACATAATCACCAACGTAACTCCTCATAAAATAAAGATCAAACTTCAAACTTAGGTAAGTTCTCGTTTAATCTTACTATTTTACTTCGGAGTCACGTGAGTGACTACGTGAAGATTTTAAAGCTTTGTGATTTCATGCCGTAGATCAATCACGGCTTCTCACTGCATTGATTGACTCGAAACGAGAATAATCAATAATGCATTAATAATAACATTTGTACCACAAATTCAGTAATTCATTTATTTTAATAATGAAAATTAATCAAATCCCCTTTAAACCAGAGGATTTTACACAGAACTTAAAATAGTTTCTGCAAACAATCCTGCATTAACAAAAGGCCAATGGTAAATCTGTTGAAACATCAACTCATTGGACCACCCGGCGGCTGCGAGGATATGGTCGACGGGGGCGTCTTTCGCCCTGGCCGCCGACGTTGCTGCTGCCCTAGTCGAGTGAGATGTAAAAACATCAGTGTTAATACCAGCAGTTGTTAAGACTTCTTTTAACCATCTGGAAATAGTCTGTACTGAAACTCTTTTGTGTGGTTTCTTGTGTGTGATCAACAATCCAGTTTCCGTATTTCTCAAGCCCTTTGTGACCTCAATGTATTGTAACAAATATGTCTTAATACAGAGACAAGGATCATTTGGATATGCTGCTAGCACAATTTTAAATCCTGTCACACCTGGCCTACTTTGCTTTAGTAGGTCATAGATATAGAATGTAATCTTGTCTTCAGTTACTTCCATCCTGTCTATTTGTAATTTTCCAAGTGTTTGCACTCGTTGTGCTGTCACTAATGCCATAAGCATGACTACTTTCATACTGAGTTTGGCCAAAGGTAAAGACACACTTGGTGACCATTCACGAAGTAGCTTCAGCACCACACTTACATCTCAGATTGTCATGTACCTAGGTTTAGGAGGTTTGTAATTAAAGATTCCTTTCATCAATCTGGAAACAAGTGGGTGAGACCCAATTGGATTTCTTTCTGAACCCAGAACCAAATATGAGGACAATGCACTTCTGGCTGAATTAATTGCACTATAACTCAAACCTTCATCATAATAATGTTTTAACAGAAATTCTAACACATTTGAAATATCTGCAGTACTATATTCCACATCATTCTGTTCACAGAACTCTTCCCATTTCTTAATATAAGAAAGGTACTGTTTTTGAGTGCTCTTCCTCCAGGCTGCCGTAAGCATGTCCACAGTATGCTCAGACAGTCCTCGCCCCAGAAAAGGCCTTCTTAAAACCTGCAAATCAACAAATCCAAACGATCATATAATGGATTTTGCTGTCACAGGGTGCAGCAATAAATTACTTCTTTTTGGGACTTTCATCAATGTTTGTGTCGTTAATTCTAATATTAAAGGATACCATGGCTGTGTAGGCCAATCTGGTACCACTAGTACCCCTGAAGCAGCATCTTGCCTGATTTAAGCAAACATCGGCTTATGAGGCAGAAAAGGTGGAAATACATATAAAAACATACCACCCCAATGTAGCGAGAAAGCATCATTCGCCACTGCTCCTGGATCTGGTTCCCATGACACATATCTTGATATTTGATGATTTAGTCTAGATGCGAAAAAAAGTTGATGTCTGGCATTCCAAATCTGCTTACTATGTCATTGAATACCTCTTGATTCAACATCCATTCTTTATTATCCTGTAACTTTCGTGGACCTGGTGTCTCCTATCGTATTCAATCTACCTGGTAGATGGATAGCTGAAATCCAAAATGTTCTTTTCAATACACCAAGACCAAATTTGATTAGCCATTTTGTCACATGACACCGATTTGATTCCACCCATATGATTAATATAGGCAACTGCTGTTGCGTTATCAATTTGAATTTGAACATGCAGATTAGTTGTGTTAGAACAGTAAGCTTTGTTTTGTTTTTAATTTTGCTCTTATAGGGTCTTCGTCCTTTTTTGTTGTCACATTTTCTCCACTTTCACTTTTTCCTTCACTTTCTTTCTTTCTTCTTTCTTTCAATCTTTTCCTTTTCTAGTGTAAAAATAAAATGGAGTACATTAATTGTAAGAAGATATAAATGACGAGTACTAATGTATGCGGTTGTAATGTAATGTACTTCTAATAAATAAAAATAAAAAAAAATAAAAATAAAAAGAACAGTAAGCTTACATAGAAAACAGGTGCAGGAGTAGGCCATTCGGCCCTTCGAGCCTGCACCGCCATTCAATATGATCATGGCTGATCATCCAACTCAGTATCCCATACCTGCCTTCTCTCCATACCCCTTGAGTCCATAGAAACATCCTAAAAGCTCCAAATAGTTAATTCCCCATGTCTGCAGTAACAATGACTCTTCCTGATTCCATCTGCCTCCGCAGCTAGATGTTAAGTCAGTTGCACCCCATCCTAGTTTGTAATATCATGGAAGGTTGTTCCATCAGCACTTTGCTGGAACTGCTTGAGACATGTAGAATCCACCACTGCAGATCAGAAACAGCATTTGTTTTTAGTTGCATGGTTCTATCAAAATGACCAGCATGCATTCTCAGTGCCTGTTCTTTAACTCTCTGCAGCTGTTGATAATGTAACGGTCCGTATTGGACTGCTGGGAATGCTGCTACTAATTTTCCCAGTACTCGAGCCACCTGTCTGATTGAGGGTTTTTGCTCGTTTAACAGATTACTGCAATCTTTGATCAACTCCGCCCTTTTTTGCCTGGGCAAAGTAATTTTCATTTGAACTGAATCAATTGTGAACCCCAAATAATCAATTGAGGTACATGGTGTTAACCTTGATTTTTTTGGATGAATTAGTAAACCCAAACTTTCAAAAGTTGATTTCACAACTGCAACAGATGCTTCTGTTGACTCTTTTGTCCTTCCTATAATCAGGACATCATCCAAGTATGCCATTAGTACATGCCCCTGGCTTCTTAGCAACCCCAGAATTGGTTTTAACAATTTTGTGAATATTCTGGGAGCTGACGTTAACCCATTAGGCAGGGCTTTGAACTGCCATAACTGGTTCATCCATGTAAATTTAAGATACCTCCTATCTTCCCAGTGAACAGACACTGAATAATATGCATCTTTTAAATCTATAGTCGCCATATAACATGCTTCTGAAATAAGTTGTTTGGCAGTCACAAATGTCTCCATTTTAAAATGTCTAAATTGAACAAAAGGATTCAGACTTGTCAAGTCTAGAATAATCCTACATCCTCCATCCTTTTTTGATCGAATTGGTGAATTTGGTAGACTGATTCTTCAATAACACCTTTTATATATAGGGTTTCAAGTGCAGCTTGAACCTCCATCACTTCTTTTTGTGCAAAGTGGAGAGTTCTGCTCGGAACATGCTGGACAGGCAAATCATAATTTGGATTGAATTCAATTCGAAATCCTTGTATGCTATTCAGAATTACCGGATCTGAAGTAATCTTCTTCCAATTGTTATAGAAGAGACGTAATCTGCCTCCAACCTTTGGGGTTAATCACAGCGGGAGGGGGGTGGTCTGCGGCATCACACACACTAACCACCCCCCAAACACACTCGGGGGAGGGGGGGAGAGGAAGACGGGGTGGGGAGAGAAGAGGGGAGAGAAGAACGATTAAAAAAAGAAAAGAAAAGATGAAAATGAATAATAAATAAAGGAAAATTATATATATACATATATCTATCTATCTATTCTATCTATTCTATCTATTATATAAACCTCTCTGGCTGCCATCCATCTGTCCGTCCGGTGTCAAAATTCCCCTTTGATACCGCCCTAGGCCCACACAGCACACGGAAACGACGATATTTTTTACAATTTCTAAAGAGATTACATTTATCTTTACGAATAGACACTCCTGATTTAATTTGGTCGTGCTTGTGTACACTTTTTAAAATAAAATACTTCTCCCCCCACCCCTACATTTCAAAATGTTAAACAAACAACACTCAGCCATAGAATGTTAGTTACGTTTCCATTGTGTGATGTCACACTGCCCGATGCTCACACATGTCCAATCGGAAAGGATCCATTTACATATGCCTTTGGAGCAGCCCCAGCCCCAGCCCCTCCCCCCCAACCCCGCAGCCTGTGTCGAAGGGCGTCGTCACGTGTGTGGGAATAGAGAAAGAGGATTGGGGGTGATAGGGAATGGGGAACAGATGGACTGTCCATACCCCTCCTACTTCAACTCTCCCTCCCCACTCTTCCCCCTCTCTCCTCTCCCCCTCCCTCCCCTCCAACCCCCTCTCTCCCCCCTCCACCACCCCTCTTCACCCCCATCTCCCCCCCACCCCCTTCCCCTCTCTCTTGCACCACTCCCCGCTACCCCTCTGCCCCTCACTCCCCACTCTTCCCCTCTCCCTCCCCCACCTCTCTCACTCCCACTCCCTCTCCCTCTCTTACCCCTACATCTCTCCCCTTCTCCTCATCCCCTCTCTCCACCTCTAACATCCACTCCCCCCTCTCCCCCCTTCCTGCCCTCCCCGCTCTCCTCCCACTCACCACTCTGTTCCCCCTCCCTCTCCCCAACCCTGCTCTCTTCTCCCTCACCAATCTCTCCCCTTTCCTCCTCCCCCTCTCCCCTCCCTCCCCTCTCCTCTTCTCTCCCCACCCCGTCTCCCTCTCCCCTCTTCTCTCCCCACCCCGTCTTCCTCTTCCCCCCCTCCCCCCGAGTGTGTTTGGGGGGTGGTTAGTGTGTGTGATGCCGCAGACCACCCCCCTCCCGCAAACGCACGTTGGGAAAACAGCCCGTCAACAGTCTCTCTGTCTTTAAGAAGGAACTACAGATGCTGGAAAATCGATGGTACACAAAACAAAAATGTATAACCTCAGCGGGTGCAGCAGCATCTATGGATCGAAGGAAATATTCAACGTTAAGGGACAAAACCGTCTGAGGATGGGTTTCGGTCAAAAGGGTTGCCTATTTCCTTCACTCCATAGATGCTGCTGCACCGCTGTGTTTCTCCAGCATTTTTTAGTGTACCAGTCTCTCTGTCTCTCCCCCCCTCTCTCTCTCTCTCTCTCTCTCTCTCTCTCTCTCTCTCTCTCTCTCTCTCTCTCTCTCTCTCTCTCTGCCCTTCTCTCTTCACAGCCGGCGAATCGAATCATGCACGCCCACTCCAAAAACACCCCCCTCACCTCTCTCCCCCAATCCTCTCCTTCCTCTCTCCACCCCCATCCTCTCTCCCCCTCCTCTCTGCCCACCCGCTTCCTCTCCACCCTCCTCCTCCCCCTCCTCACAATTTTTTTTTTCTAACATTAAATTTTCTCTCTCTGCCCCCCCACCCTCGAGACGCACCTGAGAGGTGAGGCTATCGTCACTGGATAGGGTGGAGATGGGATAAAATAAGAACATTAAAATATTAAGATAATATCAAGGGGTGTGATGAGTGTGTATGTTTGTGGTGCCAGATTCACACCCCGCAACCGTGCTTTGGAGGTACAGGCCCAACGGGTGGGTGGTTAATGTGACGCCGCAGCCCCACCTCCCCCCGCAAATGCACATTGGGGAGTCAGACCCAACGGGTCTGCACTTGGTCTAGTATTATATTAAAACTCTGTGGCTGCCGACCTTCCGGCTGCCTGACTTGTGTCACCAAGCCCCTTTGATACCGCCCTAGTCCCACACAGCACGCGGAAACACCGATATTTTTTACCGTTTACTAAAGAGATTTCATTTATCTTTACGAATAGCCATCCTCATTAAATTTGGTCGTGTTTTGTACACTTTTAAAAATAACATACTTCTCCCCCCCCAACAATTTAAAAATGTTTTAAAAACCAGCTCTCAGCCATAGAATGTTAGTGAAGTTTCCATTGTGTGATGTCACAATGCCCGATGCTCACACATGTCCAATCGGAATGGATCCATTTACATATGCCTTTGCAGCAGCCCCAGCCCAAGCCCCTCCCCCCAACCCAGCAGCCTGTGTCGAAGGGCGTCATCACGTGTGTGGGGGTGATAGGGAATGGGGAAATTTCAAAATGTTTAAAAAAACAGCTCTCAGCAATAGAATGTTAATGAAGGTTCCATTGTCTGATGTCACAATGCCCAATGCTCAAAGATGACAATCGGAATGGATCTAAATACATATGCCTTTGCAGCAGCACCAGCCCCGCACCTCCCCCCCCCCCACCCCAGCAGCATGTGTCGAAGGGCGTCATCACATGTGTGGGAATAGAGAAAGAGGATTGGGGGTGATAGGGAATGGGGAACAGATGGACTGTCCCTACCACTCCTACTTCCACTCTCCTCCCACTCTTCCCCCTCTCTCCTCTCCCCCCTCCCTCCCCTCCCACACCCTCTCTTCCCCCTCCACCACCCCTCTTCACCCCCATCTCCCCCCCACCCCTTCCCCTTCTCTCTTGCACCACTCCCCGCTACCCCTCTGCCCCTCACTCCCCACTCTTCCCCTCTCCCTCCCCCACCACACTCCCTCTCTCCCTCTCTTCCCCCTACTCCTCTCCCTTCCGCTCATCCCCTCTCTCCACCTCTAACATCCCATCCCCCCTCTCCCCACTTCCTGCCTCCCCACTCTCCTCCCACTCCGCACTCTCCTCCACCTCCCTCTCCCACCCTGCTCTCTTCTCCCTCACCAATCTCTCCCCTTTCCTCCTCCCCCTCCCTCCCCCTCTCCTCTTCTCTCCCCCACCCCGTCTCCCTCTCCCCTCTTCTCTCTCCACCCTCCTCCTCCCACTCTTCAATTTTTTTTTCTAAACATTAAATTTTCTCTCTCTGCCCCCCCCCTCTAGACGCACCTGAGAGGTGAGGGCTATTCGTCAGTGGATAGGGTGGAGATGAGATTAAAGAACCAAATTACAAATTAAAATAATATCAAGGGCTGTGATGATTGTGTGTGTTTGTGGGTGCCGGATTCCGTGCTTTGGAGGGAAAGGGGTGTTTAGTGTGATGCCACAGCCCCCCACCCCCGCAAACTCACGTTCGGTGTCCAGACCCAACGGGTCTGCACTTGGTCTAGTATTATATTAAAATTCTGTGGCTGCCGACTGTCCGGCTGCCTGACTTGTGTCACCAAGCCCCTTTGATATCGCCCTAGGCCCACACAGCACGCGGAAACGCCGATATTTTTTTTTACCATTTCTAAAGAGATTTCATTTATCTTTACAAATAGCCATTCCTGATTACATTTGGTCGTGTTTATGTACACTTTTAAAATAAAATACTTCTCTCCCCCCCCCCAACATTTCAAAATGTTTAAAAAAACAGCTCTCAGCCATAGAATGTTAGTGAACTTTCCATTGTGTGATGTCACAATGCCGATGCTCACACATGTCCAATCGGAATGGATCATTTACATATGCCTTTGCAGGAGCCCCAGCCCAGCCCCAGCCCATCCAACCCCACAGCCTGTGTCGAAGGGCGTCGTCACGTGTGTGGGGTGATAGGGAATGGGAAAATTTCAAAAATGTTAAAAAACAGCTCTCAGCAATAGAATGTTAATGAAGGTTCCATTTTGTGATGTCACAATGCCCAATGCACACAGATGACAAATCGGAATGGATCCATTACATATGCCTTTGCAACAGCCCCAGCCCCAGCCCTCCCCCAAACCCGCAGCCTGTGTCGAAGGGCGTCGTCACGTTTGTGGGAATAGAGAAAGAGGATTGGGGGTGATTGGGAATGGGGAACAGATGGACTGTCCCTAACCCTCCTACTTCCACTCTCCCTCCCCACTCTTCCCCCTCTCTCCTCTCCCCCTCCCACACCCTCTCTTCCCCCTCCACCACCCCTCTTCACCCCCATCTCCCCCCCACCCCCTTCCCTCTCTCTTGCACCACTCCCCCACTACCCCTCTGCCCCTCACTCCCCAGTCTTCCCCTCTCCCTCCCCCACCTGTCTCCCTCCACCCTCCCTCTCTCCCTCTCTTCCCCTACTCCTCTCCTCTTCCCCTCATCCCCTCTCCCACCTCTAACAGGCCTCTCCCCCCGCCTGTGTTTGGTGGGTGGTTAGTGTGAGTGTGATCCGCAGCCAACGCGCGTTGGGAAAACAGCCCGCCAACAGTCTCTCTGTCTTTAAGACGGAACTGCAGATGCTGGAAAATCGAAGGTACACAAAAAAAACCTGTAAAACCTCAGCGGGTGCAGGAGCATCTATGGATCGAAGGAAATAGGCAACGTTTCAGGACAAAACCCATCTGAGGATGGGTTTCGGCCAAAAGAGTTGCATATATCCTTCGCTCCATAGATGCTGCTGCACCCGCTGTGTTTCTCCAGCATTTTTTTGTGTACCAGGCGCTCTGTATCTCACCTTCACAGCCCGTGGCTTAACTCATGCACGCCCGCTCCATCCCCCCCTTCACCTCTCTCCCCCATCCCCTCCTTCCTCTCTCCACCCCTCTCCTCTCTCCCCCTCCTCTCTCCCCACCTTCCTCTCCCTCTCCACCCTCCTCCTCCCCATCATCACAATTTTTTTTTAATAACATTAAATTTTCTCTCTCTGCCCCCCCCCCCTCGAGACGCACCTGAGAGGCGAGGGCTATTCGTCAGTGGATAGGGTGAAGATGGGATAAAAGAAGAAAATTAAAAAATTAAGATAAAATCAAGGGGTGTGATGAGTGTGTGTGTTTGTGGGTGCCAGATTCCCACCCCGCAACCGTGCTTGGGAGGAAAGGGGGTGGTTAGTGTCACACCACAGCCCCCCCCACCCCCCCGCAAACGCATGTTCAGTGTCCAGACCCAACGGGTCTGCACTTGGTCTAGTATATACATAAATACATACACACATACATACATATACATGTACATATATACATACATACATACATATACACATATACATACATACATAGCATATATGTACATACATAAATTAAAAAATCAAAAGCCAATTTCAACATAATACACATTAGACTCGTTCGAAAAGTGATAGGAAGAAGCCTATGCTTGTCAAGTCCTACCCCCATTCTTCACCATTAACAAATGCAAAATTCAATAAAATAAACTAAACAGACAATTCAAATAAAATTACTCCAATCAAGCTATTAAGAAAAAAGAACAAAAAAAGAAAAGAACAAAAAGAACAAGCACTATTAACATCTGTGATATTTACATTCTCCTTCCTCATTACTGTACTTTTCAAAGATATATATTTTGTACAATTTTTTAAATTGCATTATATTCATACTTTGTTTAATCGTTTCATCAAGACCATTCCACAAAACCACCCCACAAATGGAAATACACATACTTTTAAAATTGGTCCGAGCATAATGCTGTTTCAAGTTTAGTTTCATTCTAAAGTTATAACCCCCCTCTCTATCTCTGAACAGTTTTTGTATGTTTACAGGTAGCAGTTTATTTTTTGCTTTATAAATTATTTGTGCAGTCTTAAATTCTACCAGATCCTTAATCTTTAAGGTGTATAATTTTAAATACAGTATATTGGTGTGTTCATGATATCCTACATTGTTTACTATACGAATAGCTCTTTTTTGTAGTGTGCTTAGTGATTGTAAGGTGGTTTTGTATGTGTTGCCCCATACTTCCACACAGTAATTTAAATACGGTAACACAAGTGAGCTGTACAGAATATACATTGCTCTCTCATTCAAAACATGCCTTGCTTTCTTTAGTAAACACAAGATACTCTACCATTCCCATTGGGAAAGTCTTTACGTTAGAATTAGAATTTCCTTTATTGTCATTCAGACCTTACGGTCTGAACAAAATTTTGTGCCTGCAGTCATACATATAATAAAAATAACAAAAACACACAATAAATACAAATTAACATCCACCACATTGAGTTCACCAGGCACCTCCTCACTGTGATGGAAGGCAAAAGTCTTAAAGTCTCTGTCTCTTCCCTCCTTGTTCTCCCTCTGCGCTGAGGCGATCCAGGCTTCCGTTGTTGTGACCCCGCCGGGTGATGGTAAGTTCAGTCCCACGGCTGAATCCAAGCACCGCGAATGGGCCTGTTCAAACTCCGCGGCCCGGGGTGGTCGAAGCTGCCGAAGCTGCCGCCCTCCAGTCCAGCGGACGCAGCTGTTGTTGCGGGAGCTCCGGAAAAACAGGTCAGCAACCTGTGACCTGCGAGCTCCCGACGATGTCGTCCACTGGGCCCGCGGCCGAGCCTCCGAATTCAGGTCGCCGCCGCCGGAACGCCGATATGCCGTCACAGCCCGAAGTCGGCCAGCCTCGCGTTGGTAAGTCCTGGCTGGCTCTGCCTCCAGAGCCTCGAGGTTGGTCGCAGTTGGAGGCCGCCAGCTCCACCATTAGGCCTCAGCGCAGACGGAGACGGAGACGGAGACGGGGATACAACAAGAAAAAGTCGCACCCCCCCACGAAGGAAGAGACCAAAACCATGTTTCACCCCCCCACACACATACACAACCTAATAAACAAAAATTTAACTAAAACAGGACAAAAGAAAACAACAGAAAAAGAAAAAAACAGACGGACTGCAGGCGAGCTGCAGCTGCCAGGCAGCACCGCCACCTCCGGAATGTATGCTTGAATCAGTAAGACATAGAAGGCGATAGGCAAGGTTTAACAGGCAAAATGGTGGACTATATGGCCTTTTGTTTTATGACTTTAAATCTCAGATTCCATTTGTTTTCCTCTGTAAAACCACATTATGGTGGGGCTCCTTATACCTCAATCTCTTCTCCGTATTATTGTGTCGGCCCCCTCCCAATAATCTCCCTCCCCCCTCCCAAAACACTAAGATCATTCTTTACACTTTCCCTAATAGTTTACTCCCCAACATGACACTTTTTTAATCCTTGACCCTGGACTCGTTTCACAGTGATTTAAGTTGACTTCATGACTTCTTCCTGAAGCAGTCTGTCCTGGACATGGCTGTCCTTGAGGCATTTACCTTGGATTAAATAAGACTTGAAGCAAAGGCCATACATAACAATAAAGCACTCACATAAAGAAGCGGAGGAGAGCATTATCACCAGCAGGCCATAAGCATCATAATTCCCACTCAAACTTTCCTGAGGAATATGATGTGAGAATTTACGCTTCTGTAAGGATAGTTACATTGACTTCTGTTCAATGTTTCAGTTCCAACTACCCCTCCTCTTTAGGGAGCACAGGCTGGCTTTAACTGGTGCTTGCACAATACTGGGCACCCAGTTGAGGAGCATAGTTATTGAATAGCACACTTCCCACTTGAAGTGTAATGAACATCATTAAAACATCATTACGACTCCCCCCCCCCCCCCTTCGATTCGTGAGTGATTGAATTTTGTCCACATATATGTCTTTAATCCTAAAGTAATAGAATTCAGACTCACTTCAGCGTGGTCCACCAGATGTTCCATTTTAAAATCTTGAATTTGTTTGACAGCAACTGTTTAAATATATATGTGGTTTTCCAAAAAAATCCCTTGACTGTATGTTTTGCTGGACGAATGAGCAGTTTTATCTTTTTTTAGCCCTCTGAGATCATATTTTATGCTACTATATATAAGCAGCTGCTTTTTCTGCGGAAGTGGGAACATCAGCCTGTAAACTGGATTGGTTAGTGCCTGTCTCATGTGCAAGTCAAGCATAAAAGTGATTTAACCCTGATTACATCATGCTAGCAATCAATTCCAAGAGAAATCTCTCCCATTAGGAAATTGGAGTAGGTTTGTGCAAATGCTACTCATTTTAGAATGCCTATTATTTCTCTGGTATCAAGTATCAGGATGTTTTCAACAGAGAGTTAGATAGAGATTTTAAGACTAATGGAATCAAGGGATATGAGGAGAAAGCAGGTACTGATTTTGGATGTTCAGCCATGATCATATTGTTTGGCCTACTCCTGCACCTCTTTTCTATGTTACTATATCGCCATTTGCACAATGTCGATCCCTACCCCTAAGGATATACAATTGAGTTTTAGGTTGCAACATAGAACTCTCCTCGATCAATTTCAGTAATACTGGGAATACTCGATGTTACTTTACTGTATTAAACATTATTTTAAAGGAGTCATTGCTAACATCTGGAAATTTGGCTTGGTTACGATCTTGCCTGATTCATGCACTGGAACATCTCACAATGACTGTTGGCAGTGGTGGGCAGGTCAGCTGGAAATATCTCGAGAGGTAATTATTTCCTTTCTTCGTACCTCTATGAGTGATGATTCTCACACCTAAAGAGAACAGCTGGGGCCCCATCCTGCCAAGATCTCCGGAAGATGATCCCACCTTGTTTCCAAATAACCTTTGCTTTCAGGACCTTCCTCCTCTCATTTATTTTTCTGAGGATTCATGTCACTTTGACTAGATTGGAAACTTTTTGCCCTCTCCTCTGCAAACTGTTCTGTTTCCTCCACGCCACACATACTTTTATGTTGCTGGTGCCTGACACGAATGGGGAGTATGATTGTAAAGGCCAACACCCTTCTCAAATTGTTAAAGAAGGAACTGCAGATGCTGGAAAATCTAAGGTACACAAAAATGCTGGAGAAACTCAGCGGGTGCAGCAGCATCTATGGAGCGAAGGAAATAGGTAACGTTTCGGGCCGAAACCCTTCTTCAGACTGATAGGGGGTGGGGAGAAGAAA
>CM075977.1:241923423-241956249 GCA_038087875.1 Malacoraja senta | reverse complement strand
GGGTTACGTAACTCGCAGTTCGTGCAAAACAGGCTGTGCGTTGAAAAATCTGCGCAGCTGGCCACTAGGAGCAGAGCCATTGTGATGTCATCATCTCGTTAGCTTTAAAAAATCTCAGATTTGTGAATAATCTTAATAAAAAAACTAAAGAAACAAAGAATCAAATTTTCAGATGAGGCAATTTTTGAGATCATGAGGTAAATCTCTATCGGAATATGTAAACATTTCACCATTAGCGCGTCGTGTTTTCGAGGAGATGTGAATCACATAAAACACAAATACACAAACAAATACACAAATACATCCACATCCAAGGTCAGAGTTTTAATAGTTACTAGACTAAGTGGGACCCATTGGATCCCAGGTTCACATGGGATGGCTGGTCCCCCAATGCAATATTCCACCTCTCCACCAATTGCAATATTTCTGGAGCGCTAGTATGGATGTTGTGGGCCGAAGGGACTGGTTTCCAGAGGGCTAGTATGGAAATTGTGTGCCGAATGGAATCTTGGGCTGGCAGCTCAGTCACTCAGGCCTGGCGGGCTGGCAGCTCAGTCACTCAGGCCTGGCGGGCTGGCAGCTCATTCACTCAGGCCTGGCGGGCTGGCAGCTCAGTCACTCAGGCCTGGTGGGCTGGCAGTTCAGTCACTCAGGCCTGGTGGGCTCGCAGCTCAGTCACTCAGGGCTGGTAGGCTGGCAGCTCAGGTCCCTTGGGCTGGCAGCTCAGAAACTGCCAGAAAATCTGCCCAAAACAGGTGAGAGACTCTGTGAGAGAGAAGGGGGAGAGGGTGGAGAATCAATTTAAGATATTTTTCATCTTTTTCTACAGATCACAGCAATGAAGAAGGAAAGTCTAACCTGGAGTGGATCTCACAAGGAGCCAATGAAGGGAGGGAGAAAAATACTGGGGTGAGGTTTAATACTTACAGGGGGAATACATACTGATGGGCCGAAGACACTCCTCCTTTGCTAGTACAGGCCTCATGCGCCAAATGGACAATTTAAAAAAATATATATATATGTGAAATCTCAGTGAAAGGCACTTTTTCTGGACATTTCCTGGCCTGGCACGAGCCTTTTGGGCCAAAATGCTCCTCCTGGGCTAATACGTGCATTTTGGGAAAAAGGGACTTGTTTCTGGGCTAATAGAGACCATGTGGACCGAAATTAGTGGTTTCAGGTAGGCCAAAGGTGGGCTGGCCGTTGACTCACTCACCATGGCTGGTGGGCTGGCAGTTCACGCATGGCTGGTGGGCTCACACACACACTTACCCTACATCACACACACCCACACACACATACCCTCCATCTCACACACACAATCTCACACACACACTCACAGCCACCCTCCATCACGCGCACACGCACACACACACACACACACACACAGCCACCCTCCGTCTCACACACCGACTCACACACAACATATATACAACAGTAAAACTCTCTTGAATCTACTCACGCGGCTGAGCGCAGCCTCTACACTGAGCGGGACTTCCGGAGTGAGCGGGACCTCTGGAGTGAGCGGGACCTTTGGACTAAGCAGAGTGCAGGGCCAAAAATCAAATCCATTGCATGCCAACTCAAGCACAGTGAGTGCAGGGCCAACAATCAAATCCATTCCATTTCAATTCAAGTCAAGTCAAGCACAGTGACTGCAGGGCCAACAATCCAATCCATTCCATGTCAAGTCAAGTCAATTCAAGTTAAGTCAAGTCAAGTCAAGTCGAGCACAGTGAATGCAGGTCCAAAAATCCATTCCAAGTCAAGTCAAGTCAAGCACAGTGAGTGCAGGGCCAACAATCCATGTCAAGTTCAGTCAAGTCCAGTCAGGTCCTGTCAGGTCCTGTCAGGTCCTGTCAGGTCCAGTCAGGTCCAGTCAGGTCCAGTCAGGTCCAGTCAAGTCCAGTCAAGTCCAGGACAGTGAGTGCAGGGGTAACAATTCAATCCATTCCATTTCAATTCAAGTAAAGTCAAGCACAGTGAGTGCAGGGCCAACCACACACATTCACACTCACTCCACCTCACGCACACATACACACACACACCCTCCACCTCACACACACACATCCACACTCTCTTTCACACACACACACTCTCTTTCACAAACAGACACACTTTTTCACACACACACACACACTTTCACATACACACTCTCTTTCACACACACACACACACACTCTCTCAGACACACAGTCACACACACACACTGACTCACACACACACACACACAAACACACACATACACTCGCATACACACACTGACTCAATCACCATATATATGACAGTGAAACTTTCATGAATCTACTCACACGGCTGAGCGCGGTCTCTCCAATGTGGGACTTCCACAGTCAGCGGCACTTCTGCAATCAGAATGACCTCTGCACTCAGCGGAACTTAAGCAATCAGCGCGACGTGTCCACTCAGCGGAACTTACGCAATCAGCACAATGTGTCCACTCAGCGGAACTTACAGCATGAACGGGACCTTTGGACTAAACACAGTAGGGGCTAACAAAGCATTTCTTCCTTCCAAACACAGTGGGGGCTAACAAATCATTTATTCCTACCAAAAACAGTGAGGGCTAACAAAGCTTTTATTCCTTCCAAACACAATGGGGGCTAACAAAACATTTCTTCCTCACAAGCACAGTGGGGGCTAACAAAGCATTTATTCCTTCCAAACACAGTGGGGCCTAACAAAGCATTTCTTCCTTCCAAACACAGTGGGGGCTAACAAATAATTCATTCCTTCCAAACACAGTGGGGGCTAACAAAGCATTTATTACTTCCAAACACAGTGGGAGCTAACAAAGCATGTATTCCTTCCAAACACAGTGGGGGCTATCAAAGCATTTATTCCTTCCAAACACAGTGGGGGCTAACAAAGCATTTATTGCTTCCAAACCCAGTGGGGGCTAACAAAGCATTTCTTCCCTCGCAAACACAGTGGGGGCTAACAAAGCATTTATTGCAAGCACATTAAGGGCTAACAAAGCATTTCTTCCTCACAAGCACAGTGGGGGCTAACAAAGCATTTATTGCAAGCACATTAAGGGCTAAAAAAGCATTTCTTCCTCGCAAGCACAGGATGGCTAACAAAACATTTATTACAAGCACATTAAGGGTTAACCAAAGCATTTCTTCCTCGCAACCACATTGCGGGGTAACAAATCATTTATTGCAAGCACATTAAGGGCTAACCAATCATTATTTATTGCAACCACATTATGGGGTAATAAATAATTTATTGCAAGCACATTAAGGGCTAACCAATCATCATTTATTGCAACCACATTGGGGGGGGTAACAAATCATTTATTGCAAACACTTTAAGGGCTAACAAATCATCATTTATTGCAACCACATTGCGGTGTAACAAATAATCTACTGCAAGCACATTAAGGGTTAACATATCATCATTCATTGCAAGCACATTGCTGGCTAACAAATCATTTATTGCAAGCACATGAAGGGTTAACAAATCATCATTATTGCAAGCACATTGTAGACTCACAGCTCAGTAGACTCACAGTTCAGTAGACTCACAGTTCAGTAGACTCACAGTTGTGGACTCTCCCTCACGATCTTCCAGAGTGACAGACTCACGTCCGGCATCCGGGGCTTTATACTCCTTCCCCCCCCGGAATGGGTGTTACCTTCATCATGGTGATTGACAGGCGAGAGGACCAATCAGCTGATCTCAAGATTTTTTAAACATTCATATTTTTTTTATTTTTCAGCGATCTGAAAAATCCTTGGGGCTGCTGCTGTGTAAGGAGGACTGTGTAAGATGGCGAAAAAATCATCACGATATAGGGTAGCATTTTTTTCTAAGTAGACAGGAAGTGGTCAAGATGAGACTTTTAGTATAATAATAGATAAGATATCCACGCATCCATAATAATTGGGCATTGGGTAGGGGTGGAATAATTCAGATTATTGTCATCTACAGATGACTAAAAGTTGAGAACATGTTGCACTCAATCAATCAATAGTTGTTCTTACATGGGGACTTTATTTCATGTCAAGTATTTGTCTTGTCAATATCCAAATGTTATCGTCTCTTAACAGATATGGCAGGTTATCATATTGGACTAGCAACACAGATATCATTCAAATCATATCATGGCAAGCTGTGAGATTGAAGACTGGAAATCTTTACAATTGTGCAATTATTCGATTTGCTTTGTACCTTTATGTAACTTAAATCTATTGCTCAGTTTTGGCTCAAATTTTTGACTAACCCAGTATTCAGTTTTCTTGGCAGGAACATCAAACTTTCTGGCTCAAAAGAAGTGCTATCCATAGACTAGTCACACAAATATACCTGATTGACAGTGTGGAGAGAGGTTTGGAGAATGAGACAATCATTTTATCCAGAGCCAGAAAATGATAAAAAATGCCGGCTGAGCAAACTTTTTTTACAAAAACACGCATTATACTTGCTAATTTATTTATTGCACAATTGAATTTGTTTCTAACACTAAAATGTAGAAAGTTGCTGCAAAGAAAGACAGACTTCTCCAATGTTTAGGAACCTGTGTGAATAAGAAACAAAAACTTTGATAAATACAATAACAATGCTGACTTGTGTATAAATTCCCAGGACATGCATCATAAATGCTTTTACACTATTTCAGTATTGGTAAATTCTATATTTAGGCAATGCACTGTACTACCAATTTTACACCACAACCAAATAAAATATCCTAAATATGAATCTCATCCCAGCTGAAAGAAGGTGGCACGTTTGTTATTCCTGGAGCAGCTTGACTATCATTGTTTAAAGGAACATTAAATATCATGAAGCTGAAATTTGAAATGAAGACAGAAAATGCTGAGAATGTTCAATTCAGCATGTCAGGCAGCACCTGCAGTGAAAGAAATGATGTAAACATTCTTTCATCTGGCTCATCTGATGACAGGATATTGATCTGAAGCATTGATTCTAAAGCAAAATGTATGAAGTGAAATAAACATAATCATACTCTCATTCCATAATCCTAAATTTTTAACCAATTATTGTTATAATGTAAAAAATTCTTTAAAGATGGGCATTTACAGCATGATGGTTTGAGAAATCCAATGTGCAGGTATTTCTGATGTAACACATGTTCCCATCACACAAATTGGATATTTCATGAATGATGAATGAGGGAACACTATTTGTCTTAAGCCAGCAGAATTGGCTCTCCCTCAATTTTAATCAGGAACTAGAGAACCACATACAAGTTATTTTGATAAGCAGGAATAAAGTTTTACTGTTTCGATGTAACCTCCCAACAGAAATCAGACACCATTGTCTCTTAAGAACACAGCTGATATTTGTGTGCCTATCTTCAGTTTAAACCAGCATCTGCCGTTCCTTCCTACACATTTCAGCTGCTATTTTAACCACAGGTGGTCATTGAAATTGAGAAGCAATCACTTCTCTTGACAAATATGAAACAATACTCTATTAAACTGTGTAACGTACAGCCTTTACTATTTTTAGCTAGCAGTAGCAAACATGAACTTATTGCAGTTGAAAAGTTCCTTAAATTTGAAAATCCGGCAGGAAAAATAATTGTTTTTGTTGGTCTGAAACGCCAACTAACCTCCTTTACCCCATTGACATCATGTGGGGTTTTTCTGTAACACAAAGTTTTTAAGCAACACACTATTGCTTTATACCAGAACAACCTGAAAATGGCTTGGCGTGTTTATGCCGAAGATAGACACAAAATGCTGGAGTAACTAAGCAGGTCAGGTAGCATCTCTGGATAGAAGGAATGGGTGACATTTTGGGTTGGGACCTTTCTTCAGAATCAATATGAAACATCACGCATTCCTTCTATCCAGAGATGCTAGCTGTTCCACTGAGTTACTCCAGCATTTTGTGTCTATCTTCGGTGTAAATCTGCAGTTCCTTCCTACATATCATGGCTTGTTTAGTTTAGTTTTGTTTATTGTTGCCACAAGTACTGAGATACAGTGAAAAGCTTGTTCTGGGTGCTAACCAGTCAAATCATACTATAGACAAGAACAATAGATTCTCTTCTAGAACTATACACGGAGAGTTGCCACATTCTGGTACCTTCTTGCAACTTCCAAGTCTCAGAAAATATATTTATTTTTGTTCTCGTCAAACACATCAGGATACTGAAGGTACCTGATGTGGGAGATCAGGAGGATAGCTGGCCGCTGACAGAGATTTTAGCATCTGTCTTACCCACGGGTGAGATGCCAGAAGAACAGAGAACAGTTGGTGCTGTTTCTTTATTTAAGAAGAGCAGCAGGGATACACCAGGTATCTATAAGCTGGTGAGCTTTTCATCAGTGGTAGGTATATTATTGAGAAAATCTGAAGAAATATGATTCATGCACATTTGGAAAGACAGGGTTTGATCAGGAAAAATGTTTTCACAGAGGGTGGCAAGTACAGGTACCAGAGCCTTGCCGGATTATCCATTTTGCCGGACCAACAGAGGTCACATAATAATAATTTAACAATACACCTCTGACCCACTAATTATACCCCTCCTGTATACCTAAAGCACCATGGACTGCTAGAAACTTAAATATAGAATTAACAATTGACAAAGAAGTAAATGACTAATCTTTCAGCATGGAGGCACACGTCCCAAAAGAGCTTGCACCACACACAATGCCCTCATAATTTTGTCCAGATTAAAGGATCATCAGTTGCCGGAATATCGGTGGTATATCTGTATAAAGAAGTCAAGAGAGTGGTGGAGGCAGATTTTTCACCACATATTCAACAAAGTAGCTGAAATTTTTATGCACGTGTCGGACATGTTAGGGGGACACAGCCTGCTCCACCACCACAATTTCGACAAAATACTTACTTATGAGCAGAATGAAAGACACCTAAAAAAAGTTTCAAAAAAGTTGTTGCTCTTTATGGTAGCTATATTTTCTCATCGGACGTCCTTTTGAGAAGCTTTAAATAGATTTGTTGATTTTTGTGGACGAACAGGTTTTGGTACACATATCAATTAGAAATTAATCTACATTTATCAACTATTTTGTCCATCAATTTGTCCTCTTTGGTTTTAATTTTGTGACCAATCAACTTCGAATTTAATCAACTAATAATTTAAAAGTATAACATCAACAAGTGTTAAAATTAAAAATCAAAATAATATACACACAATTCGTAAATCAGTTTAGAGATGCTGATACTGGGAGCCCTGTCAGAAATAAAAGGCACTTATTTAATTTGATAGAACTGCTCTCTGTCTGCAATAGCTTTGACAGTCAGTGGTGCAGAATTCTACATTGTCTCTCAGTTGTCTCAAATGTGCCCTTTACATCTTTCATTTCTGCCCACAGGATACTGTTAACTGGGAATATCTATACGGGATCAATTCACTCATGCTTGAAATGTCTGTGACCAGCAGCACTTGGAGCCTTCTAACTCCTGCTCTCTGATGCGTAGGAAGGAAGCCATCTCTTTGCTTGAGGTCGCATCATGCAACTGCTATAAGAAAAATATAAATGTAAATAACTTTTTCATCCTTGCCTAAGATATTGCTTGTGTTGCACATTTTTTAAAATCAATTCATCAGTCTTTTCTAAGACATAACTAAATTTCATTGTGTTTGAGATGATGGAAACCCATCATTAACCTCACTCATTTTAGAAGGAATATTGTGTGAAACATTAATGAGATATGACTGGAAATAAATCGTGTATGTGCACTGTGAGTATACATTGTCAGAACTGATCTCAATGATGGCATTAGGAATTACAACCTGTGCAAGATTAACTTCCTAAATTTGATGTCTATATAAATGTGGTATTCAAAAACACTGTTTGAAATTCGCCAATGCTGTGCAATATATTTTGTGTGCTGACTACTGTATTTTCCAGCAATGAAGACGCAGAATTTCTCACGTTCAAAAAAATAAAAAATAAAAATAAAGAAAGTAACAATTTAATTTGCCCAAGGCTTCCAGATCTCCTCCATTCTGAATGACTGAATGGGTGGGGGTGGAGGGTGACGGCAGGTGGAGAGATGGTTGGAAAAACAGGAGCACACCAGGACAAGTTGAATCAGTTGTGATCTTATTGAATGACAATACTACTTCAAGGGACCATTTGAGGAGAGTTCCTTTCAGAGCGTGTGGGGAGTCTGGCCCGGGTCAGCATGGGCAGGAGCGTTGAGAAGGAGGGGGTCGGGGATCATGCCAGCAAATCACTCACTCACCACTGACGCTGCACTCCGGGCGCGGAGCCACTGCATTGTGGCCGGAAAGGGAAGTAGTTTGGGTGGCTGCGAGCAGCCACAATTCCTTAAATTCCAACTGCCGCCGGGATCAGGACATGTCCTCACTTGCTGCGCTGGGTGACACTGCATGGCATTCACTGCCCGGTCCGTGTCTTTCAATGCAGATAACAGGACAGTGGCCGGTGGAGCTTACTCCTGTGTCAGGGGGATCAAGGGACCAATGGACATTACTCGCGCTGACACAGGAGTGTCACCCAGCACAGCAAGTGAGGCCATGTCCTGCTCCCGGCGGCAGTCGGAAATTAAGGAACGGCGGCAGCTCACAGCCACCCAAACTACTTCCCTCCCCGGCCACAATGCAGTGGCTCCACGCCCGGAGCGCAGCAGGAGCGGTGAGTGAATGATTTGCTGGCATGATCCCTGACCCCCACTTTCTTAATGCTCCTACCTGTGCTGACCCGGGCCAGACTCTCCACACTCTGTGAAAGGAACTCTCCCCCCACCCCCTCCCCCAGCGGTGCTGTCCTTTTACAGCCGCTTCCCACTTTACAGCCGCTTCCCATCAGCTGCCAGCAGTGAGGGATAGGCTTGGCTATCCCTCAGTACAGCAACATCGTTCTTGATGTTGCTGTACTGAGGGATAGCCAAGTCTGTCTTTCTTGGCTAACAACTTAACCTTCGGCCTCCAAGATGTAGGTAAATTTTCATGCCTTATTTTTGGGTAAAAATTTGCGTCTTCATTGCGGGGAAATATGGTAAGTGAATTTCATCTAAATCAGTGTGTTTTGCATATGTAAGATTCAAGATTCAAGATTCAAGAGAGTTTATTGTCATGTGTCCCAGATAGGACAATTACATTCTTGCTTTGCTTCAGCACAACAGAATATAGTAGGCATGAATACAGAACAGATCAGTGTGTCCATATAGCATTAAATAAATATATACACACATGAATAAATAAACAGATAAAGTGCAAATAAACAGATAATGGTCTATTAATGTTCAGAGTTTTGTTTGAGTTGCGTTTAATAGCCTGATGGCTGTGGGGAAGTAGCTATTTCTGAACCTGGACATTGCAGTCTTCAGGCTTCTGTACCTTCTACCTGAAGGTAGCGGGGATATGAGTGTGTGGCCAGGATGGTGTGGGTCCTTGATGATGCTGCCAGCCTTTTTGAGGCAGCGACTGCAGTAGATCCCCTCGATGGAAGGCAGGTCAGAGCCGATGATGGACTGGGCAGTGTTCACTACTTTTTGTAGTCTTTTCCGCTCCTGGGCGCTCAAGTTGCCGATCTAAGCCACGATGCAACCGGTCAGCATGCTCTCTATTGTGCACCTGTAGAAGTTAGAGAGAGTCCTCCTTGACGTACCGACTCTCCGTAATCTTCTCAGGAAGTAGAGGCGCTGATGTGCTTACTTTATTGCATCAGTGTTCTCGGACCAGGAGAGATCTTCAGAGATGTGCACACCCAGGAATTTGAAGCTCTTGACCCTTTCCACCATCGACCCGTTGATATAAACGGGACTGTGGGTCCCCATCCTACCCCTTCCAAAGTCCATAATCAGTTCCTTGGTTTTGCTGTTATTGAGGGCCGGGTTATTGTGCTGGCACCATTTGGTCAGTCGGTCGATCTCTCTTCTATGCTCTGACTCGTCCACATCAGTGATACGTCCCACAACAGTGGTGTCATCAGTGAACTTGATGATGGAGTTCGCACTACGACCGGCTACGCAGTCATGAGTATTGAGTGAGTACAGCAGGGGGCTGAGCACGCAGCCTTGAGATGCTCCCGTGCTGATTGTTATCGAGGCTGACACATTTCCACCAATATGAACAGACTGTGGTCTGTGAATGAGGAAGTCAAGGATCCAATTGCAGAGGGATGCGCAGAGACCCAGTTCTGCGAGTCTGGTAACCAGCTTGGAGGGGATGATTGTATTAAATGCCGAGCTGTAATCAATGAGTAACAGCCTGACATATGAGTTTTTGTTGTCCAAGTGGTCCAGAGCGGAGTGGAGAGCCAGCGAGATCGCATCCACCATTGATCTGTTGTGGCGGTAGGCAAACTGCAGTGGGTCCAGGTTTTTGTTGAGGTAGAAGTTGATTTGCGCCATGATCAACCTCTCAAAGCACTTCATCACCACCGACGTTAGTGCCACTGGTCGATAGTCATTGAGGCACATCACCTTGTTCTTCTTGGTGCCCTATTAAAGCAGGTGGGAACCTCAGACCTCAGAAGTGATGTCCATAAAATGTCCGTAAAAACTCCAGCCAGTTGGTCCACACTGGTTTTAAGAACACTACCGGGTATACCATCAGATCCAGGCGCTTTTTGAGGGTTCACCCCTCTGAAGGATTTTCTGACTTCAGCCTCTGTGACTGTGACTGAAATACCATCACAGCGAATGGGGGCTCAAGAAGGCACATCAGTGTTCTCCCTATCGAAGCGTACGTAAAATGCATTGAGCTCGTCAGGGAGTGATGTTTCGCAGACATTCGAGCTACCTCCTGATTTCGCCTTGTAGGAGGTGATTGCAATCTGGCCCCGCCACAGCTGCCGAACATCTGTCTCATCCTCCAGTTTGGAGCAGAAGTCCCTTTTGGCCTTTTTGATGGCCTTACCAAGGTCATATCTGGACTTCTTGTAGACCACTGTATCATCAGACATGAATGCCCGGTGTCTGGTCTTCAGAAGAGTGCGGATCTCAAGGTTCATCCAAGGCTTCTGATTGGGAAACACTCGGAAGGTTTTTGCAGGGATGCAGTCCTCCACACATTTCTTTATGAAGTCTGTAATGACAGTGGCATATTCGTTCAGGTCCATTGCTGAGATCGGGAATTCCCATACAGTCTGCACCTCCAGCTCCGTTGCTGCTGGGGGATCCTGCCCGACGGCCTCGATTCTGGACTCCCTGAAGGCCTCCCCGGTGTTTGCAGGTAAGGTTCTTGATGTACCTGCACGCCTCTGCGAGGTTGGGGATTCCCTTCTGACCATGGATTCCCTTACGGGGCGCTAACATCGGGAGTTCTCAGTAGCGCTAATGCATTTAAATGCGTTAGCAGCTCACTGCTTACTGCGTTGATTTTTCAGTGGATTTTCTGATGCAGGTGAGTTCATAAATGCTGTATCTTGTCTGTAATTCTGCAAACTTTATTTGGGTCCTCCTTGCCTATCGTGCTGAAGAAGTTGAGCATTTGTATAGTTTTACAGCATGGAAATAGGTTATTCGACCAAATAAGTCCATACTGAGAATCAGGCACCCATTTCCACTAATCTAAACCTAATCCTATTTTTTCTCCATACAATCCCATCAAATCTCCCCAGATTCTACCATTTACATACGTTTGAGAGACAATTTATAGTTGCTAATTAACCTACTAACCACCAATTTTATTTTGTGAATAAAATTATTCCCGATGTTGGGGAAGTCCAGAACTAGGGGTTACAGTTTAAGGATAAGAGGGAAGCCTTTTAGGACCGAGATGAGAAAATCATTTTTTACACATAGAGTGGTGAATCTGTGGAATTCTCTGCCACAGAATGTAGTTGAGGCCAGTTCATTGGCTATATTTAAGAGTTAGGTGTGGCCCTTGTGGCTAAAGGAATCAGGGGGTATGGAGAGAAGGCAGGGATGGGATACTGAGTTGGATGATCAGCCATGATCATATCGAATGGCGGTGCAGGCTCGAAGAGCCGAATGGCCTACTCCTGCACCTATTTTCTATGTTTCTATGTGAACTCCGCATGTACTACTATGTTTAGTCCTTTAGGAAGGAGATGAGGAGGATTTTATTTAGTCAGGGGGTGGTGAATTGTGCCAGGATGTTTAGGCACTAAAAAACTCTGAAATGGGCAGGCAAAAAGGCATAATAAAATTACCAAAAAGGCACGCAAATGGCACATTGACAGAAAAAGGCATAAAAAGGCATGTATTTCCACAACCAAAATATGGTTAAAAATGATAATATAAAGTTATACTACATTAAATGACCAAAGTTGTCTGGTTGCACTTAATTACTAGCATTTTATTCAAATTATCTGGTGTTAAACTATGCCGTCTGTCAGACAGAATATGCTTCAGTTGTGGAAAAACTGTTTTCTACCTCATCATACCCGAAACAAGCTACAGACTCTATATTCATGTCGATATTTTGTGCATTGCAACTACCTTTGAGAACTTTAGCTATGTTTTGTATTTCGTCAAGATCTTTGTTAGCTAAAACCACTCTCTCACATTTTCCTTGTATGTCTTTACCTGCATCACCAGAAACTTAACCATTATCGTCAGTTACTTTGTTGAAAACCTGCAAGTTATTCATTAATATTTCGCCACGTTTCTCAAGGGAGGTGATAGCTTGTGGGAAGTTTGCAAAATTGGAAGCAATAAGCACAAGATCGCGGTGGAGGGACTTTCTCTGTATGATTTCACTGACGATCCTGACTGCAGCAGATTCTTCTTCTTCAAAACAGTTGACGATTTATTTTATCTTTTCAAAATTTGCAGCATAGTAGAGCACAGCAGAGAGCCATGTACCCCATCTGGTCAAAATGGGCTGAGGAGGTAGCAGAAGCTCGGGTGCCATTTCCTTGAACAATTGCTCATGTAACAGTGCTTTGAGGAAGATTTTCTTGACATTGGAAACTAGGCGATCGACATTTGGAAACAAACTACGTATGTTCTTGCCAATTCAATGAAGTGCTTGATCTAAGCATGTCAAATGCAACATTTTGGGGAATAAAACATTAATAGCACGAGCAGCTTTTTTCATGTACGCAGCTGCATCAGTCACAAACAGAAGAACATTCTCGTGTTTTATACCTTCTGGCCAAAATACAGCAAGTGAAGATGTAAACAAGTGAACAATAGTTGAGCTGTTTGACTTCTCCAACACTTCCGATGTCAACAAATACTACTTTGATGGTTGACCTGCCTCCAGTGTACCAATGACCACATTGGCAACATATTTCCCCATAGAATCGGTTGTCTAGTCTATTGTGATCCATATTTTGTTGCGTGCAACTTCATCTCTAATTTTCTGCACAACAATGTTGAAGTTGATGTCAACACAATTTTTCCATAATGATGACTCGCTTGGTATATGTTCCTCTGTGTATTTCTCTAAAAAACCTCTGAGAGATTTGTTTTCCAATTTCCACCGTGGAATTCCAGCATCAATGAATGCCTTGCACAGATCACTCGAAAACTCAGATTTGCGACTGGAGCCAGCAGTAAATGCAGTGAGGAGACAAGCTTGGGTATTTCGCTTGGGTAGTCTACACCCCAGTGGTATCAACATTGACTTCTCTAATTTTATATAGCCCTTGTCCTCTCCCTCCTCCCCATCCCAGCTCTCCTTCTAGTCCTACTGTCTCCACCTCTTCCCTTCTTTTTCTCACCCCCCCCACATTAGTCTGAAGAAGGGTCTCGACCCGAAATGTAGCCTATTCCTTCTCTCCATAAATGCTGCCTCACCCACTGAGTTTCTCCAGCATTTTTTGTCTACCTTTGATTTTTCCAGCATCTGCAGTTCTTTCTTAAATAGATCTTGGAAAGACTGAACCAGCAGGCAGCGGCATGAATGACTGACGGTGGCGCCCCCAGTTTTGCCCCGGTGGTGGAAATTTTCTTGTAAGTTATACTATGTTAACACGTTAATAATAACATTAATATTAACGTGTTAACATAGAAAACGTCGTTGTAATCATGGTACAACTAGAGAAAATAGCACGACATTTTAGCGAAACGGCAAAATAAAGGCTGATTTAGGTGATCGTGAAAAAGGCATTATCTTGGCGAAATCATCAAAAAAAGCATGAAAAGGCACTTGGCATGTATGGCAAAATCCTGGCTCTAGTGATGAAACTAAGAAATTATTTGCCACAGAAGGCTGTGGAGGCCATTCAATGGATATTTTTAAGGCAGATAGATATATTCTTGATTGGTACGGGTGTCAGAGGTTATGGGGAGAAGGCAGGAGAGTAGGGTTGAGAAGGAGAGAAAGATCAGCCATGATTGAATGGCAGAGTAGATTTGATGGGCCAATTGGCCTAATTCTGCTCCTCACTTATGAACATATGAACTAGTCCAGTAATTAGTCTGGATTGGTTTCTGCAACCACCCTCAGTGACACATGGTCAGAGTTTACTCAAAATGACATCAAAGTGCTGGTGTAACTCAATGGGTCAGGCAGCATTTCAGGAGAACATGGAAAGGTCATGTTTCAGGTCGGGACCCTCCCCTAGATTGAAGAAGGGTCCCAACCTGATACATTACCTATCCATGTTCTCTAGAGATGTTGTCACCTCTGCAGATATCTTGCCCATGCAAAGATTATAACATTTTAGCAAATGCCTTGAATAAGTAATGATCTGCGTAAAATGACACAATGTGCGAGAGCAACTCAACAGCTCAGCATAGGTGATGTTTCGGGTCGAGACCCTTCTTCCGACTCAGTTTGTAGTGTATGATAGGCAAATCCGAATCGGAAATCCTCTGGTGTTAAGAAGCACTCCAACATCCATTCTCCCTCTAAGAAGTAATTTTTAATAAACAATTATAATCACATCTCTGTAGCTAGTCTAGTTGGGTTGTGCATGTTAGTTCATGGAAGGCAAGGCCCAACACTTCCCAGACCTGGTTGACATCTATTCCTTAGCACAGAATGCAGAGAAAAAAAATATTAAAAGTTCAGCAGTGGGACAAACTGCTGTGCAGAGTGGTTACAAATTTTTTATCTGTCCTGAAAATAGGAACAACACCTTGTTTTAGCAATCAGGGGTCAAAAATTACCCCCTGCATTTCAATAAAATGACCCATTAATGTTAAGTATTCCTTCCTCATAGCATGGATCATCAAGGGAAAAACACTTAATAGCAACCATAAAGAAGGGCAAAAAAGAAATAAAAGGAAGGTGACTGCATTGTTACCGACAAGGGTGACACTAATTTGTTGGCTTTTTCAAATCAATTTTTCTCACTAGATTATCTAACCACAGTCATTAAACTTTGCACTGTTTCCATTTTATTGTTTTTTTATGTCTGCAAAGAAGTATCTGAATACCAAGTAGCATCTTGCTCAAAATAACCCAGAGAATATGAGCACCTTTGTTGTGCTAGTTCCCTCTCGCTCCAGGCTAAGCCTTTGTAAATAGCTCAAGGTGCCTTTTGCTCTTAACGAGCAACTTAATTGCATTTCAAATTTTACACTTAAAATATTTAGACTCCTTAATGATGGAAAATAATTTGCATCCACACATATCAACAGAAAGATCTTTAAGCCTAAAATACTTATGTTAATTATTATATTTTGGTTCAATCCTGGCAATGGATACTATGCTTGATTATAATATCGTTTTGTCCTTTTAAATCCTTCCATCTCTTCCTTTCATTCCTTTCAAATTGTATCAACTGTTCACTCATTATCCCTGTTAACAGAAATAACAATGTGGATTATCGAATCCTCATCTTTATTTTATATATCTTCCATGAATTGTCCCTTCCTTATCGTTGTAATTTCCTCCAAACCTAAAACTAACTCTAATCTCTGAGCTCCTTCAAATGTCCTTTTATGCATTCCTGATTTTCTTGATTCAATTTTTTAGGGATCATCTTATGATGCCTAGATCCAATGCGATGAATTTCCATACCATAGTTTCTGTAAATCTTAATTTTATTCTCCCCTTTTAAGACAGCCTTTAAAATCATCTTCTTTAAAAAAGTTTTTGATCTAAATATTTAAAGGTGGTTTAGCGTCAATTTCTTTTGAGCATAACATTACACTGATTTACCTTAAATTAATTTCCAGCATTAAAAGTGCTGTATTGAAGAGAGTGTTTGTTGTTATTATCTTCTCTGTAGGTTTTGTTTAAAATGTATTTTAATTGCTCCATTCATTGTTCTTAATTACTATTTTACATATTTTAATGGGTCCCTCTGATGAAATCAAGTGAAATCTAATCAACATTTAAAATACAAATTAAGGGAGATGTAAAACATGTTGTTGACTCCCTATCAATTATTTTACACTACTACACAGTGTAAATCTACAACTCATTCCCAAAGGATCATCTTCATGAGTATAATGAATAAACAAAACACATCTCCCAAAACATGTCAAATATTCTTTATTGCATATTGTATCAATTTGTGGGGGACTGTGCCAGTTTGGTTTGAGGACACAGAGATCTCTTATTCTTCCACACAGGTTGTCTAGATTGTTGTGCACAGTAGGATAGGCTTTAACTATGCAAACAGACATAAAGTCCTTTCTACCAGGAGAGACACTTCCACATGGGGAGATCTTTGCAGGTTGGAGTAGTTGATCAGTAGGGAGATGCAAAATGTGGAAAGCAGATGATATTGGGAGATATTGAATGTGGAATATACAAGTGGGACGGCAATGAGGGGTGCATGGGGAGTATGGGCGAAGAAGATCAGGGGGGTGGAAGAACGAGTTGGGGCATGGTGAGGATGTCAAGGGGAATCTGGGGGCTGTAGAGTTCTGCAAGTGGGGAGAAGATCAGAGTGTGTTGGAGTTGATCACAGAGGGTGAAGAATGGACAGAAGGATCTGGAAAATTTGATGGATGCAGTCTGCTTTTAAACAATGCTTTTGAAACTGATTCAATGATAATGTCAAAGTACATTTTGCTACATGGTTAAAATACGACTGCATTTTGAAGTCATTGAAACATGCCCTTCAGTCCAACTTGCCTATGCTAACAAATATGCCCCATCTACACTAGTCCCACCTGCCCACATTTGGCTTCAATCTCTCCAATCCATATCCAAATGTCTTTTACATGTAACCTGCTGTAAATGCAGCATTTTGTGTCTGCTTTTAAATGCTGTTATCGTACCTACCTCAACTATCTCCCCTGACAGCTTGCTTCATATACCCACCATCCTCGGTGTGAAAAGTTGCCCCTCATGTTCCTATTAAATCTTTTCCATCTCACCTTAACAGTTTATACCT
This sequence comes from Malacoraja senta, assembly GCA_038087875.1. Classification (NCBI taxonomy): domain Eukaryota; kingdom Metazoa; phylum Chordata; class Chondrichthyes; order Rajiformes; family Rajidae; genus Malacoraja; species Malacoraja senta. The sequence goes on along the minus strand of CM075977.1, from coordinate 241,939,042 downwards.
GTTACACCAGCATGAAGCAAAGTGCACTGAAGAAAGTCAGCCAGTGCGTGGAACTCCAGTGCGTGGAACTCCAGAACTGCTCTCAATCTGTGATTTATTTTGTTGTCATCTCATTTTAATTCCAAGCTCATTTGACTCTTCCTGCTGATTTGCTGACTTTCTCACTAATAGGTGACTAATATTGGAGAGGAAATTATTTTCAGATTATTACTGATTATTTTCAGATTATTACTGTTATCTAACATTAAAAGGGTTCCAGGTGAAGGATAATAGCCTCAACGTGCCCGGTAATGATTAAATGCTTGCCTGATCTGTTGGTGGTTAACATTTGACTGCTGCTCAGGTAATTTGGGTAAATCACTCCCACCTGGAACCTTTAAAACTTCCCATTAGTGCAATGAATGTAGGGGAATAAAAAGCTTTGACAATCACACTACCTATTCATTAAAGAGAAAGCAAAAAAAAAAGATAAGTACTAAATGCCCCAGAATTAAATAATGTGTTAAGTGCACAAAAGGCAGAAGTCACAAAATCGTCAATTTGATTGTATGATTGGGCAAATGTTTATAGTAAAGCTGAATTAGAAGTATAATCAACACACTTTCCTCAATTTGAGAGACTGGGGAACTAGATGGGACATCTTTGGAGAACCCGTCAATTTTCTTTTTATTCCACTGAACTTCAATTTCGATATGATCCACAGGGAAATTACTATCCAGGACACAGAGTGGAAATATACAATTCCAAATTCTTTAGTTTTTGAGAGATTTTCAGCATCATTGGAGAATCATCCATGCTGTGACAACAGCATAATGTTTTGTTGAAGATGGACACAAAATATTTTCCATGATCACCAGATTGTGGAGCATGCAGCTTCAGAAATGAGAAGAGGCCAGTCTCCTGTCCCATCTCTGTTCCTCCTCTCTTGTTGATGTTTGTGAAGCTCCAATCAAAGTGGGTTGCCTAATACAATCCTGCACCTTTTCAGGATTGAACCTTTTGAAAGTATGAACCTTTTCATACCTCTAGTTTCCCTCCCACAGACACTGTCTGAAGAAGGGTCTCGATCCGAAACGTCACCTATTCATTTTCTCCAGAGATGCTGCCTAACCCGCTGAGTTACTCCAGCATTTTGTGTCTATCTTTGGTGTAAACCAGCATCTGTAGTTACTTCCTACACATAGAGATTTGTCAGATGGGTAACGCGATGTTTATCTCACAATCTCTTGTTTATTATAATGGCTCAGAAGGGAGGATTTGATGCTACTCCCAAGTTAGCAAAACCATTTTTTTTCTCATTGACCTGTGATTTATCCACTAATAGATAACCATTAATCCCCATTTAAACTTTATTTAGGTCAATAACCTGAATTAAGCAAGAAGTTACAGTAGCCGATTGACCTACCTACATGTTTTCTGGATGTGGGAAGAAATTGGAGCAGCCAGGGAAGAATCCTGAGGTTACGGAATGAACCTATAAACACAGCACAAGCAGCTGCCGAAGTGAGGATCGAACCATGTGTAGTGGCCATTTGGCTTGTTTTGCATGTCATTGTTGATGGCATGTGCCTTTAAATTTTAGACTGCCCGTTATATTGTGGGTGGGATTTATGACGTGTTTTTGGGCGTGTTTGGAGCTAAAATGCTTGCGCAGAAGTTTCGTTTTTAGATTAGTTTGGAGAGACGATGGGGAAGGTTAACCCTTCGACCATGCGGGGTTCATGCGAGATCTAAAGGAGATCATTCCAGTGTTACGGAGACACGAGGAGTTTTCTAATGTCTAAAGGAATAAGCTGGAGTTCGACGAAGATTGTAGTAACGAGTCAGAATAAATTTGGATGTATCTTACTGTTTTCTATCAACAATAAAGCATTTATTCATCAAAAGACTGTGTTTTGAAGCCATATCTGTGAAGAAGCTCTGAAGGTCTCTGTGAGTGAGCTTGCATGCGTTTCGAAGATACCCCCTTCAACCATGCTCATCCATTTAGCGGCTAGGGTGCTAATTTCCTGAAAGATATGAAAATCTGCTGCTACACCATGGTTCTTGGAGCTGTGCCACCTCACTGCGCCTCTCTATCTCAAATAAAAGCATAGTGAATGAATCATTAGCTAACCTAACCCTGAGGTTAGGGAAGAAAGATCCTGACCTGAAAAGTCACCTGTTCATTCCCTCCCCAGATGTTGCCTGACCTGTTGATTTCCTCCAAAAATTTGTGTTTTGCTCAAGATTCAAACATCTGCAGTCTCTTGTGTCCAATCATGAGGTTTTGTAGGGTTGGGAAATAATTCAAAAAATTATTTTCTTTCCAAAGTACTAAAGTTTTCATGGTATTCTTAAAACAAGCCAGATAATGTTTAGGAGGAAATTAGATTTAATTTAGATTTAGATTTAATTTTAAAGATTAAGACAACTGACTTGAGACAATTCCAGAAAGACTGTGCTGCAAGCACTCTGGTCAGTCAAGAGTTAATAATGTGTTGGTGGGTTAGCGTGTTGGTGAAAGACGACTTTGGAAGATGAGGGGCTTCATAAATGTTGAGAAGTGTGGTTCATTAGAGCCCCCGCACTCTCATGGTGAATAGGATTAACAAAAGGTAAGGAAAACTCAAGGAACTGTCGTCTGAAGAAGAGTCCTGACCTGAGTCCTCCAGAAAGGCTGCCTGATCCGTTGAGTTACTCCAGCACTTTTGTGTTTTTTTTAATCAAAATATAAGATTTTTGAGAGGAGGAAAAAGAAGCAGGAAAAGGACCCTCCTAATAGTAACCTAAATAGAAATGCATTTAATATCACCCTATAGGTTCATGCAAATACATTCACCAAGAACATTAAGGAATCAAGGACATGTTTCTTGAAATGTTAGCATCTTATATGACTTCTCACTACAATTTCTTCCTGCTCTCCACAAATAGATTTAAAATCATGGTATATATGTACATTTGAAGAGTACATTTCAACAGCAATACTGACGTATCCCAATGTGGAATCTGCATATGTGTATCTTAACTTCATATGTGTATCTTCAGAGGGGTGAACCCTCGAAAAGCGCCTGGACCTGATGGTATACCTGGTCGCGTTCTAAAAAACCTGTGCGGACCAACTGGCTGGAGTTTTTACAGACATTTTCAACCTCTCACTTCTGAGGTCTGAGGTCCCCACCTGCTTCAAAAGGGCATCAATTATACCAGTGCCCAAGAAGAGTAAGGTAACGTGCCTCAATGACTATCGACCTGTGGCACTAACGCCTGTGGTGATGAAGTGCTTTGAGAGATTGATCATGACGCAGATCAACTCCTACCTCGACAAAAACCTGGACCCACTGCAGTTCGCTTACCGCCACAACAGATCAACGGTGGATGCGATCTCGCTGGCCCTCCACTCCGCTCTGGACCACTTGGACAACAAAAAACTCATATGTCAGGCTGTTATTCATCGATTACAGCTCGGCATTTAACACAATCATCCCCTCCAAGCTGGTTACCAAACTCGCAGAACTGGGTCTCTGCGCATCCCTCTGCAATTGGATCATCGACTTCCTCACTCTCAGACCACAGTCTGTTCGTATTGGTGGAAATGTGTCAGACTCGATAACAATTAGCACGGGAGCACCTCAAGGCTGCGTGCTCAGTCCCCTGCTGTACTCACTCTATACTCATGACTGCGTAGCCGGACATAGTGCGAACTCCATCATCAAGTTCGCTGATGACACCACTGTTGTGGGACGTATCACTGATGGGGATGAGTCAGAGTATAGAAGAGAGATCGAGCAACTGTCCATATGGTGCCAGCACAACAACCTGGCCCTCAACACCAGCAAAACCAAGGAACAGATTGTGGACTTTGGAAGGAGTAGGATGGGGACCCACAGTCCCGTTTATATCAACGGGTCGATGGTTGAAAGGGTCAAGAGCTTCAAATTCCTGGGCGTGCACATCTCTGAAGATCTTTCCTGGTCCGAGAACAATGATGCCATTATTAAGAAAGCACATCAGCACCTCTACTTCCTGAGAAGATTACGGAGAGTCGGTTTGTCAAGGAGGACTCTCTCTAACTTCTACAGGTGCACAGTAGAGAGCATGCTGACCGATTGCATCACGGCTTGGTTCGGCAACTTGAGTGCCCTGGAGAGGAAAAGACTACAAAAAGTAGTAAACACTGCCCAGTCCATCATCGGCTCTGACCTCCCTTCCATCGAGGGGATCTACCACAGTCGCTGCCTCAAAAAGGCTGGCAGCATTATCAAGGACCCACACCATCCTGGCCACACACTCATCTCCCTACTACCTTCAGGTAGAAGGTACAGGAGCCTGAAGACTGCAACGACCAGGTTCAGGAACAGCTACTTCCCCACAGCAATCAGGCTATTAAACCTGGCTCGGACATAACACTGAACTTTACTAGCCAATACTGTTATTTGCACTTTATCAGTATATTGACCATTGTGTATATATTTATAGAATGCCTTGTAGTAAATGCCTACTATGTTCTGTTGTGCTCAAGCAAAGCAAGAATTTCATTGTCCTACCAGGGACACATGACAATAAACTCACTTGACTTGACTTGACTAACTAAAAGGTCATTAAAAAAAAGTCATAAGGCGCTGGAGTAAGCGGTTCAGGCAGCATAGTTGCAGAACATGGATAGGCTGATCCAAAAAGTCACCTATCCATGTTCTCCAGAGAATATGATGAGTTACTCCAGCTCTTTATGTCTTTTTTTGTAAACCAGCATCTGCAGTTCCTTGTATTTACCTTAAGGGTTACTGGAGAGAAATCTGACAAAATATTCACTTCCCTAAGATAAAGACAATGAGCTCAATTAAAGACTTCTCAATAGGACAACGCTTAAGAAAAGACCGAAATCAGGAAAAAGAAAGCCTAAACTGACCTGGGATCATTCATTCCTTGTATGGTTGAGTACCAAAGCATGCACAATCTTCTCTTTAGTCAGAATTCTCTGTTTTTTAAACAAACTACTATTCACTTTAATCTGAAGTAACTCAGTGAGACAGGCAGCATCTCTGGAGAGGAGGAATGGATAACGTTTTGGGTCAGTCTCAAACCGAAACATCACCATTCCTTCTCTCCAGTGATGCTGCCAGTCCCGTTGAGTTACTCCAGCTTTTTGTGTCTATCTTCACTTTAAATAAACATCTGCAGTTCCTTCCTGCACTATATTATTCACTTTAATTTTGCTTAGCTCTACTTCCTTCAGAATAGTTCTGAATTAATCAATGATCTTTATTTGAAGCAATGTCTAAAATTAGACGGCTTATGTTTTCGGTGAGAATGGATGGATTTAAAAGGAACCTGAGGCCAACCTGTCACACAAAGGGTGGTGTGTATATCGAGGCTATAGGGGCGGATACGATTACACTGGTTAAAATATATTTGGACAAGTACATGGGGAGAAAATATTCGGAGGGTTATTGGCCAAACTTTGTCAAGTGGAACTAACTTGACATAGACATTTACTAACTTGACATAGACATAACTTGTATAGACATCTTAGTTAGACAAAAATGCTGGAGAAACTCAGCGGGTGTGGCAAATCTACGGAGCGAAGGAAACAGGCGATGTTTCGGGTCAAGACCCTTCTTCAGAATGATGTGGGGGTGGGGGGGGGAGGGGGCGGGAAGAAGAAAGGAAGAGGTGGAGACAATGGGCTGTGGGAGAGTTGCGAAGGGGAAAGAAGGAGAAAGCAGGGACTACCTGAAATTGGGGAAGTCAAGGTTCATACCGCTGGGGTGTAAACTACCTAAGCGAAATATGAGGTGCTGCTCCTCCAATTTACAGTGGGTCTCACTCTGGCCATGGAGGAGGCCCAGGACAGAAAGGTCGGATTTGGAATGGGAGGGGGAGTTGAAGTGCTGAGCCACCGGGAGATCAGGTTGGTTATTGTGAACCGAGTGGAGGTGTTGGGCGAAGCGATCGCCAAGCCTACACTTGGTCTCACTGATGTAGAGCAGCAGACACCTAGAGCAGCGGATGCAATAGGTGAGGTTGGAGGAGGTGCAGGTGAACCTCTGCCGCACCTGGAAAGACTGCTTGGGTCCTTGGATGGAGTCAAGGGGGGAGGTAAAGTGACATGTGTAGCATTTCTGACTGATGTGGGAGTGGGGGGTGGGGGCGGGACACTGATGTGGAGGTGGAAGGGTCTCGATCCGAAACATCGCCTATTTCCTTCGCTCCATAGATGCAGCCTCACCCACTGAGTTTCTCCAGCATTTTTGTCTACCTTCGATTTTCCAGCGTCTGATTTTTATTCTTAAACATGTATCGACATCTTGGTCGCCATGGATCGGTTGGGCTGAAGGGCCTGTTTCCATGATATATGTATAACTCAATGACTGTAATGGGTTCATTTCTTATGAGTGTGAAGATGGCAATCTACCTTTTTTAATTGCCAATGGGTGAATTTCACACCCATTTGCACCCAGTCCTGCTATGATACATTATAGCAAAAGAAATGGCCATCAAACCATTGATTTAAATGATTTCACCCCATATCCATTGTTAGACCATTATTGCAATTTGATTTGGAGTATGTGTGCTGCACCACAAAAATGAAACCTGTAATTAGCTAATGTATATAAAACTGGTCATTATATTAATTCAATGACAACATGATGAATTAATGCCTTCAAATTCTAATAATCCATTTACTAGTCAGAGAATTACAGATTTATTTTTGCATGATGGTTTAATTCATGGTTGGTTGTTGCATTCAAGATTGGTCCAGTGGAAGATATTGATTGTAAGTTACTAATTGAATAAGTTCCATCATGTAGCCATGATTATTATTGAACAAAATGATTTGTTAACCTATACATGGTATAAAAGAGTACTGTCTTGAGAAAACATAAAACGTAAAAAAAAGGCATTCATTGTCAGCATTGGCAAGAATGTACAACAAGTTGAACAACCAATTGGGAATATTGCATTCTGCGTGTAAAACAAATTTAGTTCACCACATTTAAGTCACAAATAATTAAAATATTTAAGACTATATTAAAGCTAATTAGGTGAAGGTGTTTGATTATTTCAGAGCAACATTGCATGTGCATTTTAGGGACAATATATAATGTTAAAAGTTATAGAAGCTTGCAATGAAGGATCTTTGAACAGAGACATTAGCACTTTTTTTTCATTTTCTGTAGATGCTGTCCATCCTCCTCAGTGTTTCCAGCATTTTCTATTATTATATGTACAGTGTACATCTTAGTTGGTTGTCATAATTGTCTGGAGCTTCATGGGGGAGCAATTTCCAACCCAATGATTGAGTTCTTTCAGAGTTACATATGAATACGGGATTCCATGAATATTGGGGAAATTTAATTTCAGGCTAGGTTCCTTTAGAAACATAGAAACATAGAAAATAGGTGCAGCAGTAGGCCATTCGGCCCTTCGAGCCTGCACCGCCATTCAATATGATCATGGCTGATCATCCAACTCAGTATCCTGTACCTGCCTTCCCTCCATACCCCCTGACCCCTTTAGCCACAAGGGCCACATCTAACTCCCTCTTAAATATAGCCAATGAACTGGCCTCAACTACCTTCTGTGGCAGAGAATTCCACAGATTCACCACTCATCTCGGTCCTAAAAGACCTCCCCCTTATCCTTAAACTGTGACCCCTTGTTCTGGACTTCCCCAGCATCGGGAATAATCTTCCTGCATCTAGCCTGTCCAACCCCTTAAGTATTTTGTAAGTTTCTATTAGAGACCCCCTCAATCTTCTAAATTCTAGCGAGTACAAGCCGAGTCTATCCAGTCTTTCTTCATATGAAAGTCCTGCCATCCCAGGAATCAGCCTGGTGAACCTTCTCTGTACTCCTGTTAGGTCAACAGGATATCATGCCTGGAAATCATCATGATTTATTTCCTGTTAGGCAAGGGTCATGGCAAAGTCAGTAGGCTCTTGACTGGGGCTGTGATGCTGAATTAAAATAGATTAGTGTGTAGGGGGAAGGGAAGCAGTATTTTTGCTTTTCCTGGCCATTAAGTAGTGCATGAAATGCAGTTGCTTCTTCCAAGCAGAAACTCTTCCCTGACTTTAGGTGCTAGGTTTCCATAATTCCAGTAAACCTGATGGTCTCAGATAAAAAACCCAACAACATTGAATTGAAATGTGAGCCCTGTTTACTCATTAAAATATTAAACTGAGCCAGTGATTGAACTGGTCATCCTCCTCCCATGCTGCCTCCTTCAAAACTTGAAGTGATTCAGATCCAATGCAGGCTGCACGCTGACCTCAAATTTTCATTTGAATGTTTTATGATGTGTTCCTCATGCCTAACCTAAATGTACCCATCATTGTGGTCAACATTTACCTTAATTTGGCATTTGATCTTGTTTTTTGTTCTGTATCATTCCTAACATTAAAAAAAAGGAATTGTTACTTTCCTGCTCTATGATCAATGACAGGGATTTTACTTCGGAGTCACGTGAGTGACTACGTGAAGAACCCGCTCACTGCGCAGGCGCGGGATTACGCCAGCAGTGCAACAGCGGCGGCAGCTGGAGGAAGGCTCTCCGGTTGCAGTTTAAAAAACGGACCGTTGGGTAAGTATACTGAACTAGTCTAACGGAGAAGGAGAGTGTGGGTGTTCTTAGAAAATGAGTACACTGAAGAAAAGACTCTCCAAAAGAACTGCCCCCAGCTCAACTCCACCAGAGGAGCGTTCAATCTCAGGGGGGCAGCAACAGGCGGCAGGACCGCTCATAGAGCGCTCCGCTATCCCCGAGACCGAGCCGAGCCCAGTCCCGCTAATGCCTGAACAGCGGACAGGGAGGAAATCCATTAGGAAAAGTAACCGGCCGGTAATTTCCGATTCGTCGGATGGGGACATGTCTCCACCTAAACGGAGGAGAGACAGCCGCCAGAGCTTACAACAGCTCTTGGAGCAGATGCTCCAGCGGGATACGCAGAAAGAGCGTTCTCGCGGAGGTAGGTCAGGCACCTCCTCCGCAGTGTCTTGTGCACTGCCCTCTGCTCCCTCATTACTGGAGGCTAGCATTGGTGACCAGGGTTGGGCTGGTCTGGAACAGGGGCTGGCGGACGAGTTCGGCAGTATGCAAGGGGTGCAGGAGCAGGAAGAGCTGCTGGGTGTCATGGCAACCCCACGTGCTGGAAGACCGCTGGAACCAAAAATGGCGGCCAGCATCTATCATCTTTCCAATAAGTCCTTGCAGGAGAAGGTGCTTCTTGAGGCACTCGAACTTTACACAGCACCAGAGAACTGTGAGGCCCTCAGAGTGAAGACTGTGAACAGCCAGATCTGGGGGCACGTGGGGTCAAACATTCGTAACCATGAAATAAAGCTACAGCGGATCCTAAGGCTCCTGACGTCGGCCATTACAGCCTTTGCTCGTTCTCTGGAAAGCACGGAGATGGATACCTGCTAGCAGGATGTGCTGGCACTGATGTGCAACACACAATTTGAGATCAATAATCTCCGGCGGGAAAACATAAGACCTGCCCTCAATCCCAAATTTGCTGGGTTGTGCAGAGCCCCAGCTGCAGAGACGGACACTCTGTTATTTGGGAAAGACCTCAACAAAAAACTGAGGGACATGGAGGAAGCAGCGAAAACTGTCGGCCTCATGAGGGCAGGCCCTGGGACGAGCAAACCAAGAGCTACAATACCCAAGCGGCAGCACCCCATGGCATCCACCAGTCGACGTCCTCAATATGGGACTGGTGAAAGCTCGGGGACCGCATTTTATCCCCAAAGATCTTTTTTAGATCAGGGCCCACAGCGGACCCCATGGAAAATGCGCCACCCTCCAACATCGCCAGCACGTCAGACAAGCAAAGCCTACAAAAACATCAGGAAACAAAAGAAACACCAATAACCATGGAGGTAGGTGGGTCTGGTTCCTGCCAGCATATAGAGAATAAGGGTGCTTTACTAACAGGGGGGAGATTACACTGGTTTAAAGAAGCATGGGTTACTGTCACGTGTGACAAGTATATACTCAACAGCATTAGTGGAGGGGTCATCCAAAAGACCAAACATGAACCTTTGGAATTTGTATCAAATATATTCACTAAAACCAAAAAAGATGGTGGATGTCGCATCATCATTGACTTAACATCACTAAATAAGTATGTTGAGTATATACATTTCAAAATGGAGACATTTGTTACTGCCAAACAACTGATTTCCAAAGGATACTTCATGGCAAGCATTGATCTTAAAGATGCTTACTATCTAATACCCATACACAAGGATCATTGCAGATACCTAAAATTTATCTGGTTGGGGCAGCTGTGGCAGTACAAAGCATTGCCCAATGGGCTAACATCAGCCCCAAGATTATTCATCAAAATATTGAAAATAGCCATGGCAAGACTAAGAAAACAAAAACATATTGTCATGGCATACCTGGATAGTAGGGAAAACGATGGAATTGGCTGTGGCAGCAGTATCAGCTAGAAAACAGCTCCTTGAAAATCTGGGGTTCGTCCTACATCCAGATAAATCTAAGTTGAAGCCATCCACTATCATGGACTACCTGGGCTTCACAATTAACTCAGTCCATATGACTGTTACCTTGCCAAAGGAAAAAAATGGTTGCATTAGCACAATCATGCAACAATTTAATGGTCAACAAACGACCAACTATTCGACAAGTACCAAGAGTGATTGGGAAAATGGTAGCAGCATTTCCAGCTACACAATTCGGACTTTTGCACTATCAAAATTTACAAACAGCAAAGGTACAGGCACTAAAACGACATACAGGTCACGATGTTCGTGTCATGCAATTACCCACTGAAGCAATATCAGCTACAGTGGTGGGCAGAAAATGTTTGGCATAGTTTCAGCTCTATCATCATCACTAACCCTACTTTAGTTCTTCAAACAGATGCCAGTGCTCAAGGCTGGGGAGCAACTAACTCCATATCCAGCACAGGTGGTAGATGGACTAACCTAGAGTCATCATTACTACTGACACTGGGCATTAACTATCTAGAGATGTTGGGCGCCTTTTATGGGTTAAAAGCATATGTATCTAATATGCAGCACTTGCATGTTCGGGTACAGATTGAGAATACTACGGTGGTGGCTTATATTAACCATATGGGCGGCATAAAATCATTATCATGCGACAAATTGGTCAACGTGATTTGGCTATGGTGTGTCGAAAGACATATTTGGCTATCAGCTACTTATCTACCAGGTAAGCTAAACACAGTGGCAGACACCAGGTCACGCAAATTCAATGATAACATCGAATGGATGTTAAACCCTAAAGTATTTGCTAAAGTTATTAAGCAGTATGGAACGCCAGATATCGATGTATTTGCATCAAGACAAAATCACCAGTTACCTATGTATGTCGCTTGGGAACCAGACCCAGAGGCAGCAGCGATAGATGCCTTCACGCTGGATTGGGGAAATGTCTTCTATGCTTTCCCTCCCTTCTGCCTCATCAGTCGGGTACTTCGCAAAATACAGATGGACTCTGCTGCTGGAATTTTGATGGTGCCCGACTGGCCTACACAGCCATGGTTCCCGGTTCTACATGACATGGTGGTTGAGTCACCAATGGTCTTTCCTAGTGATCCAGGATTATTAACTCACCCAGTATCAGGCATAAGCCACCCATACCATGAGAAAATTAAACTCCTGGGTTGCAGGTTTTGAATAGACCTTACCTGGAACTAGGATTGTCCGAACGAACCATCACCACCATGTCGGCATCCCTTTGAACATCCACCAAGAGGCAGTACTTAATCAGCATAAGAAAATGGGAGAAGTACTGCCAGGAAACAGGGACAACGTATGCAACAGCCACAGCCACCAACGTACTGGAATTCCTGGCCCATCTACACCAAGGTGAAGGGATCAGTTACAGTGCCATCAACACAGCGCAAAGTGCTCTTTCTGCTTATCTCAAACCAGCAGGACAACAGGCAATGGGATCCCATCCACTGGTGGTAAAACTGATGAAGGGCATTTATAATATCAAGCCCCTAAACCCAGGTATACCCATATTTGGGATATCAGTGTGGTCCTGACATACCTCAGGGAATGGCCACCAGCCAGATCCCTCAGCCTCGAGCAATCTACACTAAAGACGCTCATGTTGATGGCACTCGTATCCGCTCAGAGGGTCCAGTCACTACACAAGTTAAGGCTGGACAACATGGTGACCACCCCAGATCAGATCACATTCATCATACAGGGTCTGGTGAAGCAAAGCAGGCCAGGAACAGCTAATCCACTTGTGGTATTCCGGGCCTACCCACAAGAGCCATGGTTGTGTGTCGTGACCCATCTACAACATTACATAGACACAAACCACAATATCAGAGGGAGTGAAAAAGCCTTATGGGTCAGCCACAAGAAACCTCATGGCCGGGTAACGAGCCAAACCATTTCAAGATGGCTCAAACAGGTACTGAAGGCTGCCGGAATAGATACTAATACATTTAAATCTCATTCCACTAGGGCAGCATCTACATCAACGGCTGACAGAATGGACTTACCGGTTGACCATATTCTGAATACAGCAGGATGGTCGAGGGAAACAACATTCAGAACTTTTTATAATAAGCCGTTGATGAAACCTGATTTATTTGCAGTGAAAATATTACAAGCTGCAAATATTTAATTTAAGCCCAGGGGAGCTATTTAATTTTGTTATTGTTAATAAATACCTTTTTTGTTTCTTGAGAAACAGATTCATTGGTTGATTACGATAACACTTCCTCCCTCAAGAACTTCGGCAGTGAGTGAAATAAAACTGTTACACGGTTTGAAATCACAGAGCTTTGAAATCTTCACGTAGTCACTCACGTGACTCCGAAGTAAAATAGTAAGATTAACCGAGAACTTACCAGTTTGAAGTTTGATCTGTATTTTATGAGGAGTTACGATGAGGGATTACGTGCCCTCCGCTCCCACCCTCATTATATGGATCAAACTAATAAATTGATGTCTCCTTTTCTTTACTATGTTTACTTCAAATACCTGTGTCTATCTGTGATTCCACACCGCTGCTTGGAAGTATGCCGCGCCTACGCACTGAGCGGGTTCTTCACGTAATCCCTCATCGTGACTCCTCATAAAATACAGATCAAACTTCAAACTGGTAAGTTCTCGTTTAATCTTACTATTTTGTGGTATAGAGTCATACAGGACAGAGATGTTCTCAACATGCAAGACAATCAGGTCCTCAGACCCATGTTTGGCAACATAAGGTCAGATATATTCATATTGCACACATTTCTTGATTCGTTAGGTTCTGCAGGAGTCAATAGATAAAATACCCTGTTTGGATAAAATTGAAATTAAGGTAAACACGAATAATAATCTGAGCTACGTGCAACTTCTATCCTCACCTGCTATCAGGATAGTAGTTATTTTATTGTCTTGTGTACTAATCTTAGTTACTTGCCATTGTGAGGTAAGTTAACAGCATTTTCCAGATACTTTATCCTTTTTTTATGGGAATCAAGGACCTATATATTTCACTTTTAGTTGGAATTGAGCAAAGCTTGCACCGTCCAACATCTCTAGAATATTTAATTTGAAATGAGTCACAATTTGAAGTTATTTTACTAAAATAGTGTTTCATCTGAGGTGGATTAATTGGAGCTGATCTTAGAGGAGAAGATACTCCTCAAACTGCGGAGCATCTTGGACAATACAGCTCACCCCCTCCATGACACACTGGTCAACCTGAGGAGCACCTTCAGCAACAGATTGGTTCCACCAAGTTGCAGCACAGAACGCCACGGGAGATCCTTTTTCCTTGTGGCTAACAAACTGTACAACTTCTCCCCCTTCTGTCATAGGGTAGACACCCCCCCCACCCACCTTTATGAAGTTGGAGCATATACTCTCGTGTCCCTGTATTTATTTCTAACACTAATAAAGGCCAATATCGCAAAAGGCTTTTTAACCACTGTCTATTCTATCGATGCATCACCTTCAATGATCCTTGAACCTGCACTCAAAGATTCCTCTGTTTCTCAGTACTCCCTAAGAGCTTGCTTTTCATTGTATATGTCCTTGTCTTATTTGTACTCCCAAAGTGCATCAGTTCATATCCATATGCCATTTCTCAGTCCAATTCATCAACACATCAATATCCCCCTGTAGGCTATGTCCACATCGTCAATAATTCCACCAATCTCTCTTATCTGCGAACTTACTGATATATCCACATCTACATTGTCCACATATATTATAAACTGCAAAGATTCTGCACTGATCATGTAGAACACCACTAATCGCAGGCATGCAGTCACAAAAGCAACCTTCCAGTCTCTGTCTCTGTCTCCTTTTGCCAAAGCAAATTTGGATCTAATTTGCCAACTTGCCCTGAATCCTATGGACGCTAGCCTTTTGGATGAGTCTCCCATGTGAGACCTTGTCAATGGCCTTACTGAAGTCCATGGAAACCATATTTACTGCCCTGCTCTCATCAATACATGCCCTCTTCAAAATATTCAGTCTGACTGGCCAGACAAAATCTGCTTGACAAAGCAATGCTGGCTATCTCTGATTTATACCTGTCTCTCCAAATGATCATTAATCTTGCCCCTCAGAATTGTTTCCAATAACTTCCCGGCTACTAATATTGGGTGAGCGGTGCTGTAATTGACAGATTTTTCATGTGAAGAAATGTTCCTATTCTGAAATGAATTGTCTGGGAATCCAGTCGCTGCTCCCTTCCAGGGATCGCATAAGTAAATAAATTATCATCACGATCATGATGGTTTAGTTTTAGTTTTAATGTTACAGCATGGAAACAGGCCCTTTGGTCCATCGAGTATGCGCTGACAAGCAATCACCCATTCACACTAGTTCTATCTATCACACTATCTTACACCAGGGACAATTTTCAGAAGCCAATTAACCTACAAACACCAATTAACCTACAAACCTGCACGCCGTTGTGATGTGGAGGGAAGAAAGGAGCACCCGGAGAAAATTTGTGGTCACAGGGAGAACATACAATCTCCACAGAGATAGCACCTGTGGTCAGGATCGAACCCAGGTCTCTCAGGGTGTAAAGTAACAATTCTACCGCCCAGCGACTGCATTAAATTGGGTCTGTTTAGTAAGTTGAGCACTTCCAGTCTTGAATGATGCTTGTGCTTATGACACATTTTTCATGTCAGTCACACAAGCAATGGCATAATTCCCCATGTGAAACTCGGATCCCATCTCTGACCAGAGATTGAAGACTCCTGTGGTCAGTTTGCCCCGCAACCAAATTAGCAATTTCACTCCATCTGCATGAACCTTTGCCCTGACAGTCGATTCCCCCTACTTCAACGATCACCACTTATTGACAGGCAAACATGGACCCCCAAAATCAGCAATAGCAGGTATATGAGCCTCACCTGACTTGCTTTTAAGTTCTGAACCATGGCTTTTCCAGCACCACTTTGAGAAGATTCCCCCACTTGGGACAGATATTTATACTTTTATTTATGGGCTTTCTAAGGCCACAACATGCAAAGAAAATGTTTTATTCTCCTATAAAGCCAATACAGTCTCAAAAATGCCTTGGGCTTCAGGTACTACAAAAACATAAAGCTGTGTTTCCAGCAGCCAAAATAGACATTGGCATCCTGTGCAAGGACTGATT
>CM075977.1:241873423-241918423 GCA_038087875.1 Malacoraja senta | reverse complement strand
TTGGCATGCTTGCCTTCATCAGTCAGCGGACTGAATAAAGTAGTGAATAGATCACGTTAAAACTGGTAAGTCGTTGGTGAGACTACTCTTGGAGGATTACGTGCAACTTTGGTTTCTCAGCTGTAAGAAAGATATCATTAAGCTGGAAAAGATGCAGAAAGGAATTCACAAGTATGTTACTGGGGCTTGAGGGCTTGAATTATAAAGAGGCTGGATAGGCTGTGAATTTTCCCGTGGAATGTAAAAGGCTGAAGAGCGACCTTACAGAAGTAAACAGAAGTATATATTTGCAGGTGCAGTTGCAGGTAGATAGGGTGGTTAAAAAGGCACTTGGCACATTGGCTTTCATCAGTCAGGAGGACGGAGGAACTTGGGACTGTCAATGGAAGTGTCTTGTGAGCAGTCAGTGTTATGGTCGTAGAGGTGCTGATGGTAATATCGTGTATGAAGGAAGACAGATCTCCAGGGCCGGATCAGATATATCCAAAGACATTGTGGGAAACCAGAGAGGAGCTCTGGTTGAAATTTATGAGTCGTCTTTAAATACAGGAAAGTTGCCGGAAGACTGGAGGATGGCAAATGTGCCTCTATTCAAGAAGGGCTACAGGGAAAATGCTGGGAACTATAGGCCAGTGAGCTTAACATCTGTAGTTGGAAAGTTACTAGAGAGTGTTCTGAGGGATAGGATATACATGCATTTAGATGGACAAGGGCTGATTAGGGATAATCAGCATGGTTTTGTACATGGGAATAGTGTTTCACAAATCTGATTGAGTTTTTTGAAGATGAGTCCAAAAGGATCGATGAGGGCAGAGCTGTAGATGTTTTATATATGGACTTCAGCAAAGCATTCAACAAGGTTCCTTGTGATAGGCTGCTCTAGAAGGTTAGATCACGTGGGATCCAAGCTGAATGAATAGCAAATTGGCTCCATGGAAGGAAGCAGAGGGTGATGGAGGAAGGTTGCTTCTCAGGCTGGAGACCCCTAACTAGTGGTGTGCCTCAAGGTTTGGTGCTGGGCCTGTTACTGTTTGTCATCTATTTCAATGATATGGATGAGAACATACATGGCAAGATTAGTAAGTTTGCAGATTATACAAAAGTGGGTGCATTTGCGGATAGTGAAGATGGTTGTGAAAAATTGCAGCAGGATCTTGATCAATTGGGCAGGGGGGCTGAGGAATGGTTGATGGAATTTAATACTGAAAAATGTGAGGTGTTACATTTTTGGAAGTCTAACATGGGCTACACAGTGAATGGTAGGGCTCTGGGGAGTGTTGTCAAACAGAGGGATCTATGAGTGCAGGAGCATGGTTCCTTGATGTGGAGTTGCAGATATGGTGGTCAAAAAGGCATTTGGCACATTGGCCTTCATCAGTCAGAGTATTGAGTATAGAAGTTGGGCGGTCATGCTGCAGTTGTATAAGACATCAGTGAGGCCACATTTAGAGTATAATGTTTAGTTCTGGGCACCATGTTATAGGAAAGATGTTGTCAAGCAGGAAAGGGTACAGAGAAGATTTATGAGGATCTTGCCAGGACTACAGTGTCTGAGCTATAAGGAGAGGTTGAGTAGACTGGAACTCTATTTCTTGGAATGCTGGAGGATGAAGGGGTGATCATATAGAGGATTATAAAATCATGAGAGGAATAGATCGGGTACATGCACAGAGTCTCTTGCCCAGTGTAGGTGAATCAGGAACATGAGGGTATAGGTTTAAAGTCAAGGGAAAGCAAATTAATAGGATTCTGAGGGGTATCTTTTTCACGCAAAGGGTGATGGGTGTATGGAACAAGCTGCCAGAGGAGATAGTTGAATTTATTATTATCATTTGTAGTGAGATACAGTGAAAAGCGTTTTTATTTGTGTGCTATCTAGTCAAAGAAACATGTATGCAATCAAGCCATCCACATTTTACAGATAAAGGATAAAGAGTGCATTGGGGAAGCATGGACGTGCAGCGGTAGAGCTGCTGCCTTACAGTGTCAGCAATCCGGTTTCGAACCTGACTACAGCTGCTGTCTACACGGAGTTTGTCCGTTCTCCCCATGACCACGTGGGTTTTCCCCGGGTGCTCCGGTTTCCTCCCACACTCCAAAGATGTACAGGTTTGTAGGTTAATTGACTTTGGTAAAAATTGTAAGTTGTCCAGAATGTGTAGGATAGTGCCAATGTACGGGGATCGTTGGTCAGCGCGGACTTGGTAGGCCAAAGCGCTTGTTTCCATGTTTGATCTCTAAAACTTAAACTAAGTGCAACATTATCTACACTACCAATGCACCTTAAGGCAGAGAGATACTTTCACCTCAGAATCCTGCCATTGATAAGACTTCTAAAAGGTAAACAATGTGTTACCGTTTACTTCAGAAGATATAGCAGACATAGTTGGGGCTGAGGGGATGGGGTGTTAGGTTAGGGTGAAGCTGTGAGGTTGCCTCAGCAACTCACTGGTGGTGACTAAATCTTGTCTTGGGACAGAGGACATTTTTTTTCTGAGCTTTCTGTCGTTGGACGAAATACTTCAGTTCACTGTGTCTTTGTCTATCCAAGTTCATAGAAAGATTTAGCAGCTGGAGAAAAGCCACCGGTTGCAATTTAAAAATTCCAAATCTGGAACTGTTGAAATCTTCACTAATGTAAATGGAGTGAATTCTCTGACACTGAGAATCTCAGGAGTCGCATGTTCTTTCAAAGGTGACAAGCTGGTGGATTGGTATTTGCGACTAGCTTTGTAACACAGCTTGCTTGCCAGAATGCTGCACTGTTAGATGAATTCAAAGTTCCTTGTTTCCTTTCAGTACATTATTCATAGAGTTGAGATAAAAGGGGAGGTAAAGGCTTCTCAGTTGGAAGCATCCTCACCTCTGAGTCAGAAAAGTTGTGTGCTGATTTCCTGTTGTGGGTTTAATCGCGCAAGTTAGTCTGATACCTCAGAACAGTGCTGGGGGAGGACAGCGATGACAAATGTGTTTCCTTTTAGATGAGACATCGAACTAAGAACCCGCTTGCCTGTTCAGCTGTTGTAAAAACTCTCATGGCATTATTCAAAGAAAAGTTTTCTTGATGTGCTTCTAAATATTCCCTTCTTCTACTGCTCGAATAGCGTCACGGAGGCGCAGCGGTAGCGTTGCTGCCGTAGAGTGCCAGAGACGTGGATTTGATCCTGACTATGTACGGAGTTTGTACATTGTGCAACGAGACTTGAGTGTGCTTGTACATCAATCACTGAAAGTAAGCATGCAAGTACAGCAGGCAGTGAGGAAAGCTAATGGCTGTTGGCCTTCATTGTGAGAGGATTTGAGTTTAGGAGCAAGGAGCCCTACTGCAGTTGTACAGGGGCCTGGTGACACCGCACCTGGAGTATTGTTCCTGATGTTGGGGCAGCCCAGAACCAAGGCTCACAGTTTAAGAATAAGGGGTAACCCATTTAGGATTGAGATGAGGAAAAACTTTTTCACCCAGAGAGTTGTGAATCTGTAGAAATCTCTGCCACAGAAGGCAGTGGAGGCCAATTCACTGAATGCATTCAAGAGAGACTTAGATATCATTCTTAGGGCTAAGGGAATCAAGGGATATGGGGAAAATTCCAGAACTGGGTACTGATTTTGGATGATCAGTCATGATCATATTAAATGGCAGTGCTGGCTCAAAGGGCCAAATGGCCTACCCCTGCACCTATTTTATATGTTTCTATGTTCTCCCTTGACCATGTGGGTTTTCTACGGGTTCTCTGGTTTCCTGCCACGTTCCAAAGATATACAGGTTTGTAGGCTAAT
Organism: Malacoraja senta; assembly: GCA_038087875.1. Classification (NCBI taxonomy): domain Eukaryota; kingdom Metazoa; phylum Chordata; class Chondrichthyes; order Rajiformes; family Rajidae; genus Malacoraja; species Malacoraja senta. The sequence continues at coordinate 241,914,646 of CM075977.1, read as the reverse complement.
TGGCTTTGGTAAGAATTGTAAATTGTCCCTAGTGTGTAGGATAGTGAGGGGATTACTGATCAGAGTGGACTCAGTGGGCTGACAGGCCCATTTCTGCACTGTATCACCAAACTAAACTAAACAAATGAGTTTCACCGTTATTGCTCTTGATGCGAGCAGTGGGAACTTGCTATACCCGCAATATTTGCTTGAACAACAAGAATGAATGCAAGGCAAGTGGTTATTTATTGGGTCTAAGATGGTATTGGAGATTTTGTGAGTGCAACTGAGTGGATAGGACAGGTTTGTAGGAATATGGACCAAGCACAGGCAGGTGGAACCTGTGTAGCTGGGACATGTTGACTGGCGTGGGCGAGTTGGGCTGAAGAGCATGTTTCCACGTTGTTTCAGTCTATGACTAGGACTCTCACCGTGTCTGATGGACTAAGAATTTTACAGTATCTGCCTGTTTTGTGGCAATAACACTTTCTAACATGTACAAGTTGGAAAGTCTACTCCAAAATAAAGAAAAGCAATACATGAGAAAATTAAGATAGATATACAGAAATAGCAGATCAAAGAGGAAAACTATAGTCTGTATGATATGGTCAGATTGGAGGCTTTAACTTTAAAATTAAATAAACAGAGGTGTATTAGCACAGAGTAGATCCATATTTCGTTAGGAGCAGGGCTCTTAAAGATAGCAGAGTTAGGGGAGAAGGGGAGAAGGGAGGAACAGGGTACTGATTAGGGATGATCAGCCATGATCACATTGAATAGTGGTGCTGGCTTGAAGGGCCGAATGGCCTACTCCTGCACCTATTGTCTATTGTCTATTGTCTAAAACATCAGCAGCTGAAAGATAGCATTTCGTTAATATTTCAGAGGAAAACCGTAGTCTGTATGATATGACCAAATTGGAGGCTTTAACTTTAAAATTAAATAAATAGAGGTGTATTTGCACAGAGTATATCCATATTTCGTATAGAAGATAAAACTGACCATAGACCAGGTGTCAACTCCTCTAAATCGGCAAGACCAAGCGCAGGCTCGGCGATCGTTTCGCTGAACACCTCCTCTCAGTCCGCCTTAACCTACCTGATCTCCCGGTTGCTCAGCACTTTAACTCCCCCTCCCATTCCCAATCTGACCTTTTGGTCCTGGGCCTCCTCCATTGTCAGAGTGAGGCCCAGCGTAAATTGGAGGGACAGCAGGCTCCTATTTCTCTTGGGTAACTTACACTCCAGCGGTGTGAACATTGACTTATCTAACTTCAAATAGCCCTTGCTTTCCCTCTCTCTCCATCCCCTCCCCCTTCCCATTTCTCCAACCAGTCTTCCTGTCTCTGACTACATTCTATCTCTGTCCCGCCCACTCCCCTGACATCAGTCTGAAGATGGGTCTCGACCCGAAACATCATCCATTCCTTCTCTCCAGAGATGCTGCTTGTCCCGCTGAGTTGCTCCAGCATTTTGTGTCTACCTTCGATTTAAACCAGCATCAGCAGTTCTTTCCTACATATAAAACTGACCACAACATGGAAGAAAGTAAAAAAAAAACTCCCTCAATATAGAGCACAGATATACAGTGGCAACTTTCACAAAGAGCTACCTTATGGTTTTGAGAACTTACAAATTGATTTTAAAGTGTGTTCAGGTGCTGCAAAAGGTCATGTTCTGGGTTGTAGCTTTCCAAGGACATACTATCAGTGTAGAATCTCCTCATTGAGATTGAATCTCCTCATAGAATCTCCTAATTGAAAGCCTGTATTGGAAAATTGCTGGCAGAAGATGAGATTTATTTCTGCAAATGCGTACACTGAAAATTACCCCTTATATATGAGCTGTTTCAGTGAGGCACGTAGAACAATATTGGAAAGGCAAAAGGTGAATTAAACAGCTGCACGTTGTTTATAAAACTTCAATTAGAGACATTACGGAAAAGTAATTCGACAAAGAAGAGTGCTTTTTTAATGAGCACGCTAGAATAAAGCTGTGCATCATATCATCACAAAATGCATTAAAAATCAGCACTGATGTAGCTTCACTAGCAAGGCAGAAGCAGTGTCAACACATTGTAACAAAACAGCCTGCTTTCTTCAATCTTTCATATTTCATTGATAATACTCTGAACCTACTATGTCTGAAGCTACAGTAACATGCTACATCTCCTGTAAAACGTTATCCTATTGATACATTGGTAAACCATCTTTGTCGGCTTGACATCACATTTTATTTCTGAATATTTAATGTTCCTTGACATTGCTCCAAAATTAATTTCATGCAAATTGAAACCATTATCATGGTCACTAATTAAGTAAAAGATCAAGTTAAATAGTAGCAACTTTACGTTGATTTTTTGCCGAGTTTGAAACATTAGGTAGTAAACATTTACCCAATTACTTGAGAATTAATATCCTGCTGTGACATGATGTGCCACACAATTAAAGAAACACCATCATTCTTTTTTTTTTCCTGAACTTAATAGGCTATAGGCTTAATTACAAAATTATTAAAATGCAATTAACCTAAACTAGCATCGTCCTTTCAAATTATGGGTGTGAGGAACCAATTCAGGGTATATTTCCAGGTCCACATAGATCTAAAATGAATATTTGAATTAGATTCAGTTTTATGAATATTAGAGCTAGAATGAATGGAAGGACCCATAGAGGGCCCTTTATAGACAATAGACAATAGACAGTAGGCCATTTGGCTCTTCGAGCCAGCACAACCATTCAATGTGATCATGGCTGATCATCCCCAATCAGTACCCCGTTCCTGACTTCTCCCCATATCCCCTGACTCTGCTATTTTTAAGAGCCCTATCTATCTCTCTCTTGAAAGCATCCAGAGAACCAGCCTCTGAGGGAGAGAATTCCACAGACTCACCACTCTCTGTGAGAAAAAGTGTTTCCTCGTCTCCGTTCTAAATGGCTTACTCCTTATTCTTAAACTGTGGCCCCTGGTTATGGACTCCCCCAACATTGGGAACATGTTTCCTGCCTCTAGCGTGTCCAAGCCCTTAACAATCTTATGTTTCAATGAGATATCCTCTCATCCTTCTACTCCAGAGTGTACAAGCCCAGCTGCTCCATTCTCTCAGCATATGACAGTCCCGCCATCACGGGAATTAACATTGTAAACCTATGCTGCACTCCCTCAATAGCAAGAATGTCCTTCCTCAGATTAGGGGACCAAAACTGCACACAATGCTCCAGGTGTGGTCTCACTCGGGCTCTGTACAACTGCAGAAGGACCTCTTTGCTCCTATATTCGATTCCTCTTGATATAAAGGCCAACATGCCATTTGCTTTCTTCACTGCCTGCTGTACCTGCATGCTTACTTTCATAGACTGATGTACAAGGACCCCGAGATCCCGTTGTACTTCCGCTTTTCCTAACTTGATGCCATTTAGATAGTAATCTGCCTTCCTGTTTTTGCTACCAAATTGGATAACCTTACATTTATCCGCATTAAACTTCATCTGCCATGCATCTGCCCACTCCCCCAACCTGTCCAAGTCACCCTGCATTCTCATAGCATCCTCCTCACAGTTCACACTGTCACCCAGCTTTTTGTCATCTGCAAATTTGCTAATGTTGCTTTGAATCCCTTCATCCAAATCATAGATGTATATTGTAAATAGCTGCGGTCCCAGCACCGAGCCTTGCGGGACCCCACTAGTCACTGCCTGCCATTCTGAAAGGGACCCGTTAATCCTGACTCTTTGTTTCCTGTCTGCCAACCACTTCTCTATCCATGTCAGCACTCTACCCCCAATACCATGTGCCCTAATTTTGCCCACTAATCTCCTATGTGGGACCTTATCAAATGCTTTCGGAAAGTCCAGGTACACTACATCCACTGGCTCTCCCTTGTCCATTTTCCTAGTTACATCTTCAAAAAATTCCAGAAGATTAGTCAAGCATGATTTCCCCTTCGTAAATCCATGCTGATTCGGACTGATCCTGTTACTGCTATCCAAATGTGCGGCTATCACATATTTTATAATTGACTCCAGCATCTTCCCCACCACCGATGTCAGACTAACTGGTCTATAATTCCCCATTTTCTCTCTCCCGCCTTTCTTAAAAAGTGGGATAACATTAGCTACCCTCCAATCCACAGGAACTGATCCTCAGTCTATAGAACATTGGAAAATTATCACCAATGCATCCACGATTTCTAGAGCCACTTCCTTAAGTACCCTGGGATGCAGACTGTAAAGACTGTCCAAACACATGGTGTCTTCACTCTAGTTTATTGCATACATTGTATTCGTATACACACATATTGCCCTAGCTGTTCGTGGTCCGTTACCGGAGCTAGAGAGCGAGCTAGGGGTGGGAAGGTCACATTTATACTGAAGCTAATGGGGAGTGGTTAGTAGAAGTGAGGTCACCATGTTAAAGGAACATGCACGGCTCTACATCCTTCCCCTTGAAAAGGGAAACATAGCAATGATGACAGTGAGACCACGACTCATACGCTAGGCACAAACCCGCGCATACATCGTCAGGAAAAACTTAAAACATTCAAGCAAACTCCCCGTAACGTTCAGGCGGCTTGACCAGACGCCCGGAGCGGGTATGCAGCCCGCCTCCCCCCCCCTCCGAAGGTAGAGTGGGCACCGGGGCAGGAGCGATGATAGGTGAACCGAAAGGGGAGTGAGCAGGAGGGGGAGAACGAGGAGACCGGGGAGGAGACAAGGGCACCGCAACGGGCACGCGAGCGGGAGATGGCTGATGGGGGGGGGCCAGGAGGAGCAGCGGGAGAACGGGGCGCCAAGGGTCGCGAGGGCAGAGGAGCGGGAGGCAACGAGGAGGCAACCGGGGGAGCAAAAGGGGCTGCGGGAGGCGGAGCGGACAGGTAGCTGCAGGCGGTCGTGGATCTGCAGGCAGGCGGCACCGAGACCGAAACTTGATGCATCGCAGGTAATGACGATAGGGCGCTTTAAGTCGAAGAACTTCAGAGTGGGGGTGCGAACCAGCCGGGATTTCAAGTCATAGAAGGCTGCCTGATGCAGCGGGTACCAAACCCAGGCAGTGTCCATCTTGGTCAGTTCCCTCAGGGGCGCACTCAGCTCGCTGAGGTCGGGAATAAATTTCCCCAGATAGTTCATCATGCCCAAGAAGCGTTGCAGGCTTGGCACGTTGACCGGAGCTGGCATCTCTGAGACCGCAGCTGTCTTCTGTGGGTCTGGTTTCATCAGGCCCTGGGGATTTTTCAGCCTTCAGTCCCATCAGTCTATCCAACACCATTTCCTGCCTAATGTGGATTTCCTTTAGTTCCTCTGTCACCGCAGATCCTCTGGCCACTACTATATCAGGAAGATTGTTTGTGTCCTCCTTTGTGAAGACAGATCCAAAGTACCTGTTCAACTCATCTGCCATTTCCATGTTCCCCATAATAAATTCACCTTTTTCGGTCTTCAAGTGTCCAACTTTGGTCTTAACTAATTTTTTCCTATTCACATACCTAAAGAAGCTTTTACTATCCTGCTTTATATTCTTGGCTAGCTTACCTTCGTACTTCATCTTTTCTCCCCGTATTGTCTTTTTGGTTATCTTCTGTTGTTCTTTAAACATTACCCAAACCTCTTGCTTCCCGCTCATCTTTGCTACGTTGTACTTCTTTGCTTTAATTTTTATACAGTCCCTGACGTCCCTTGTCAGCCATGGTCGTCCCTTTCTCCCCTTGGAATCTTTCTTCCTCCTAGGAATGAACTGATCCTGCACCTTCTGTATTATTCCTATAAACACCTGCTATTTTTGTTCCACTGTCATCCTTTCTTAGTGTTAAGCTTCCCCCTTCAATTTACAAAGGGATTCGCGATCTATGGTGGAGAGAGAATACCCTTTTTTTGGGAGTCCATATATGTTTTGATGTTTTGTTTTGTTTTGCCAGGTAAAACACCTTTGTTTGTTCATATGTTTTGGTTTGTTGTTCAAAACGGTTCTGGTGTTGAGTTGAGGGGATATGGTGAAATCAATCACACTAAGAGTAATGATGCAATGTCAAGGACTTAAGCTGATGTCACTAAATGTTAATGGTTTGGGTAATCCAATTAAGAGGGCTATAGTCATGACTAAATTGAAAAAAGTGAAGATGCATATTATTTTCTTACAAGAAACCCATTTATCGCGACAAGAGCATGAGAAGCTGAAAAGATTTGGATATAAAAACACATATTATAGCTCACATACTTGTAGTCATAAAAGAGGAGTGGCAATCTTGATATCCAACTCAGTTAAATTCAAAATGTTTAAAGAAATAAAAGACAAAGAAGGGAGGTGTATCATAGTAAAGGGCAAAGTTGATAATCATATCCTGACACTGGTGAATATCTATGCTCCCCCAGATAGTGATAACCATTTTTTTTCAAATCCCTATTTGATATTATTGCAATGGAAGCAGAAGGAATTTGTATATGTGGGGGGGATCTGAATGTTGTACTGAATCATAGGCTTGATACGACAAGTAAAAAGAAGAATAAGAGCCAGTTAACAAAACTACTAAACACTACCTGTGAAGAAAATGGTTTTCTTGATGTCTGGAGGAATTTTCACCTAGAAAGCGACTATACACATTACTCAATACCGCACTCAGTTTACTCCAGAATAGACTATTTCTTAATGCAGAAAGAAGACTGTTATAGGGTAACAGATTGCAGAATTGGTGTGGCAGATGTATCAGACCATAACGCCATATACTTAACAATTCAAATGGACAGTAGAAGGAAAAACACAGTGTGGCGATTAAATGTTGGAATACTGAATGATAAAAAACAACTGTTAATGATATTAAATTGGAAATCAAAACTTATCTAGAGGAGAATGACAATGGGGAGGTGGACCCATCCATAATATGGGACTAATTGAAGGCTGTAATACGAGGTAGGTTAAGAGCTAGGGCATCACATATTAAAATGGCCAGAATGAAAACATATAATAAGTTGATATCAGACCTGAAGGATTTAGAACAGAAGTATAAAAATAATAAGGACCAGAGAACTTAGAAACAAATAGAAGATTTGAGGGGATAAATGGATGGAATATTGGGTCAAGAAGTGGAGAAAAAAGCAAGATTTGTAAAACAGGCACATTATGAGCTAGGCCCTAAATCCACTAAAATACTTGCCCGAAGGCTACGCAAACAACAGGCTGACAACACCATACACAAAATTAAGGACCACTGTACACAGAAATTGAAGAGTGATCCAAAAGAAATAGAATATAACTGCCAGGAATATTATAAAGAAATATATACACAAACCTCTACAGTAGATGGGGAATCAATGAGGACTTTTTTATGTACAATAGATCTGCCCTGTATTGGAGAGACACAAAATAAAATAATCACAGCAGAAATATCACTAGAGGAGATAGAGAAGACAATTGGTAGGATGAAAACAAACAAGGCCCCAGGCAGCGACGATTTCCCTATAGAATGGTATAAAATAATTCAGAATGAGCTGAACCCATTTCTTCTGAGAACCTTTAACTGGATTATCAAAGAAGGCAAGACCCCCGTCATGGAAAGAGGCAATTATAATATCAATCCCCAAAGAGAACAAAGACAAGGAAAATTGTACCAACTACAGACCGATATCAATTCTAAATGTGGACTATATTCTTCAATTATCTCCAAACTATTTGAAAAGTTCATGCCAGATTTAATTGATGAAGACCAGACTGGTTTTATAATAGGCAGACAAACACAGGACAGTATTAGAAGAACCCTACATATAATACACAAGATTCAAAAGGAAAGTACGCGCGCTGTCCTGATAAGCCAAGATGCGGAAAAGGCTTTCGATAGGGTTAATTGGGAATTCTTATATCAAACACTAGAAAGACTTGGCTTTACCGAAGATTCAATTCAAGTTATTAAAGCAATTTACCAGCAACCTACTGCAAGAGTAAGGGTGAATGGGTCCTTAACTGAGAGATTTGTGTTAGGAAGAGGAACGAGACAGGGATGTTGTCTTAGCCCTACCCTGTTTGCTATATATATTGAACCATTGGCACAAGCGATTCGACAAGATAGGGAACTGAGGGGATTAACTGTAAGAAACAGCGAACATAAAATTGGCCTTTTTGCAGATGACGTAATGATGTATCTCACAGAAGTAAACACCTCATTTCCAAGGATGATGGGGATCACAGAGACATTTTATTTTTATGCAGGATATAAAGTGAATATTTCAAAAACTCAAACCCTCCTATTTAATTGTGCTCCTCCAGAAGAAATCAAGCAAAAGTATAATATTAAATGGGATTCAAAATCAATCAAATACCTAGGGGTACATATAACTAAAACTATATCAAAGTTGTATGGGGCCAATTATAATCACATCAACCAAAACATAAGAAAGGATATAGAAAGATGGTCCAACTACCCAATGGATTTTAGTAGTAAGATAAATGTGGTAAAAATGAATATTTTGCCAAGGCTATTGTACTTGTTTCAATCTCTGCCAATAGAGATACCATTAAAACAATTCACGGAATGGGATAAATTAATATCTAGATTTATTTGGGGTGGAAAGAAGGCCAGAATTCGATACACTACACTCCAGTTGCCAAAGGACAAAGGTGGAATGGCACTTCCAAATTTTAGGATATATTTCTATGCAGCCCAACTTCGACCACTAATTAATTGGTGTGAGGACGTCTATATAGCTAGGTGGAAAGAGATTGAGACATATATCCCTGACTTCCACATCCAAACACTCTTGGGAGAAAAAGTGCTTCCTGGGCATATCAGGTGTATAATCGATCCAATAACGATATTTACTTTAGAAACCTGGTTCACTCTTACCAGACAACTTAAAATGAATAAACAACAAAAAGTTTTAAGATGGATAGCTTTGAATAATGAATTTAAACCAGGGATGTATGACTCAACGTTTAAAGAGTGGATGAAGAAAGGAATGACTGCATTTTGTATTGTTACTGAAAATGGAGACCTAAGAAGTTTTCAAGATTTGAATGATAGATTTGTTTAGACTGAGAGATTATTACAATAAAAAAGTAAAAAGGGAGGCACTAGAAGAAAAGAATCCAGTGCTAGAAGTGATAGTTAATACGTATCATCAAAAAACATTAAGGATTATTTCTAAACTTTATCATAGTTTAATGGAATGTCAAGCTAAAGCCACATTTTATGTAAAGTTTGTGAGAAAAGGAATTGAACATCACAATCTCAGAAGAAGACAAATGGCATCATATGTGTGTAACACTACAGACATCCACTAATTCACAAAAATGGAGAGAATTTAATTGGAAAAATTTGATTTGTTTCTTTGTTACGCCTAACATAAAATACAAGCAAATTCTAAAGGGCCTGTCCCACGAGCATGCGACTGCATGCGGCAAGCGCAACCTAACGTGGTCGCTTGAGCCGTACGGCCTCGCGGGGCCAGTCCCACTCGCCGGAGCCGTATGGAGTTGTGCGGAGCTGGTCCCGACATCGCGCGGGGCTCCGAAAAACTGACACTGTTTCAAAATTCCGCGCGCCAACAGCCTGCCGGCCCGCAGCTGCCTCGAGGCCGTGCGCACCGCCTCGACGCCGTACACACCGCCTCGATGGGCATGCGCAGCGTCTTGACGCCGTAGGCAGCGTTTTGACACCGTACATCATGCGCAAACTTCCTACAGACTTCGCTCGAACTTCACGTCACTCACTCGACCTCCGCACGGCCCCCGCTTTCGGTTTGGTTGCGCTTGCCGCATGCAGTCGCATGCTAGTGGGACCAGCCCTGTACGGGGATCACTTGACCACCGCGCGGCCCCCGCTTCCGGTTTAGTTGTGCTTGCCGCATGCAGTCGCATGCTTGTGGGACAGCCCCTTTAAGGCAGCAAACATGCTGGAGGCAATGTGGCCAAACAGACGCAAATCATGCACATATCTTCTGGAGTTGCCCAAAAATAGAACCATTTTGGGACAGAGTGAATTCAGATTTAAAGGAGGTATTAGGATATATAGTCTCCAAGAAGTGTTCCAGTTTATACCTGGGTAACATAAATACAGTGGTGCTGAAGGAAGAACATTACTTGGTTAAAATCCTACTCACAGCTGGCAGAAAGGCCATTACAAGAAACTGGCTTGCAGCGGACACACCCAGACTTAAGGGCCTGTCCCACCAGCATGCGATTGCATGCGTCTAGCGTGACCAAACGGAAGCGGAGTTCATGCTAAGTTCACGCTAAGTATGCGGTAAGTACGCGTAAAGTTCGCGCGTGTCGTTATTTATGTCATACTCACCAATCAGCTGGGCAGGAGGCGGGCCAACTGAATTTGGCAATGGGTGGTGACGTCATCAGCAATGGCACGCCGGGCAGTGACGTCATCGCGCAACGCCACGTGCTAGGTGTACGCCGTCAAGACGCTGCGTATGCCCTCAATGCGCCTACGGGCCGACAGGCCGTTGGCGCGCAGAATTTTCGGACAGTGCAGGATTTTCGGAGCCCCGCGCGATGTCGGGACCAGCCCCGCACAACTCCATACGCCTCAGCGGTTCGAAGTGGGACCGGCCCCGCGCGGCCGTACGCCTCAAGCGACCACGTTTGGTCGTGCTAGATGCATGCAATCGCATGCTGGTGGGACAGGCCCTTTAGACAATGGTTAGACATAGTACAGGAAATATTTGTCATGGAGAAAATTACATATTCTCTAAGAGTGAAAGAAGACAAGTTTAACAGAAAATGGGAAAAATGGATTAGGTATAGAAATAAAGACATCAACGCTGTATAATTTTATTGACAATAATGTAAGTTATTGGAAAATGTTTTAATAAGAAAATAGTTCTGTATAATGCATCTTTAATTGTAAACTGAACCCCCCCCCCCCCGCTGCGCTGTTGTACGTTTCACTGCATTGTTGCATGTTTCGTTGTTATATTTGTGTTTTGTGTATGCATAAAAGCAATAAAGACTAAAGTGAAAAAAAAAGAATTAGATTCAGTTTTAAGCAGGCGAAATTTAACTTAAAAGAAGAAGAAGAACGAAGAAGAACGTCAACTTGTACGTCCAAAGACGTACAAGTTTGTTGGTTAAGTGGCTTGATATACAGTACATGTAAATTGTCTCTAAGGTGTGTAGGACTAGTTAGTGTGCAGGCATCACTGGTCGGTGCGGACTCGGTGGACTGAAGGGCTGCGTCCGCACTGTATCTCTAAACTAAACTGAACTAAACTAAACTAAACTAAACATCTTGCCTTTCTTATTTATTATGTCCATTTGTGATTCTACAATGATGCATCTCCACCAGAAGAGCCTTCCATTTAGATCTGTCTTTTCACTGTTGGTTAATGTTGTGACATGTCAGGAAAGCCAGCTCTTTTGATGAGGGTTTGTAGTTTAGAAAAGTGGTGTTGATTTGTTCTCATTGGATTCAATCCAATGTTCACACCAGACAATAATTCTCACAGTCATGTTAAAATAACTCTGAGTTAAATATTAATTACAATGTGGGATTAAAATCAGAATAATTTCTCTGTCAATACAATACAATAACACTTACCTTGTCAAGAGTCAAGAGAGTCAAGAGTGTTTTATTGTCATCTGTCCCAGATAGAACAATGACATTCTTCCTTGCAGCAGCACAATAGAATATTTAAACATACACATAAAAAAACAAATATACAATGGTAGTGCAAAAAGACTAAACCATTGCCCCCAAGTCTATGTAGTTCAGAACTTATTGGAGGTTGGAGTGTTTAATAGCCGGCAGGCTGTAGGGAAGAAGCTGTTCCTGTAACTGGATGTTGCAGTTTTTAGGCTCCCGTATCTTCTTCCCAATGACAGTGGTGAAAAGAGTGTGTGGCCAGGATGGTGTGTGATCTGATGATGTTTGACTCATATCAGAGTACTGTGAAACAATCTTACCAATTTCTGCTCAGGAATGAAGGAAAGCACTCACGAATGAATATCAGCTATGCAGGCTGGAAACGCTTTAATCATCTATCCCTTTAAGACTTCAAAGATGATGAAAAACTTGAACTATGAGATTTCCTTGTCATGGTAAAGCAGAGTTGGCCATTAGCAATGACTGGGCCTCAGTATACATAAACTGAGAACCTCCTGCCATAAAACCACTTTGAAGGCCTGTAGGATGGAGTTTTGTGTTTTTCCCATACCCTGAACCTGGCTTTACTTGAGGCCCTGCTCAGATAAGCACAGACACAAAATAAAACCTCTCATAGACCAGTGGTGTGTCTCTTGAAAAAGTTGATTTATTGAAGGCCTTAACAGTGTTATTGGGAAACACTCTGAGAGAATCCAAAGATTCACAGTACTTATAACATTTTTATATTCTCATGACACAATGGTTAATTGTGGATTCTACATTTTAAAAATAATTCATCATTGATCAATGTCTCTGTAAACTTTCATCTTTGTCTTTCCCCAGAGTTATCTTTAACCTTGTGCTCCCTTTTACTTTATATACAACTCATCCCATTTGTATGACAAAAAGGTACCATAAATGTCAGTACCCCTGATTTTATTACCCACAGCTGTTTACAACTCCCAATGTTTATGTAACCTAAACTAACTGTCATGTGGAACCTAAACAGCACGATAAACCTATTTATTGCCATATTAACATCCTTAAGTTCCCTATGTTCGCCATTTTTTCCATCATGTTTTTTCCCGGTATGTAAACTCTAGTGTTAAGCAGATTACGAACTACTCATCTTCCTTAAAATTTTCAAAATTTCTGACAACGTGGCCTCTTCGCAGCTTCATGTAATTGAAAGAAGGGACTCAGTGGTCAAAGCAGCTTCAAATGGACATTTTAGGTTGAAACCCTCCATCTAGACTGAAAGAGTAGAGGGGAGATAGCCAGTATAAAGAGGTGACAGGGAGTAGGGGGTAGAGCTGACAAGTGATGGGTGGATCCAGGTGAGGAGGGGTTGGTTGGCAGATGGAGAGTGGGGGAAGGAGATGGCAACAAATGAGGGGAGGGAATGCAAAGACATCAAAAGAGTGCAGATTATGGAATCTGGTTAATACATCTGTTATTTAAGAGAGCAATGGTCAGCTGCAGGGAACAGCCAGGGGAAGGGTAGGGGACTCAGTGAGAATGGTCTGTGGGTAATAGGCGGATTGGGTAGGTGGGCGCGGAAAGAAACAGACTGATCGGTGACTGAGGCGTTCCTTGGAAAGAATTAGTTGTGTGAAAGGACCTGGTTTGATCAGAAGAAGAGAGAAAGGGACAGGGGGAAAAGGGTTATCTGAAAATGAAAGAAAAAATATATATATTTGCAGAGCAACTTCCCAAAATTCTGGATATCTCAAAGTACTTCACAGCTGAAGATACTTTTTAAAGTGTCGCAATGTTGAGAATGTAACAGTGAAATTACATGCACTGCAGGTTAAATTGATCTCTTGTTCTTCATTACTTTGGTCCCTTGAGATCTTTTACATGCACCTGAGAAACCTGTCAGGGCATCAGTGCAACATTTCACCTGAAAGGCAGCATCTCTGACAGTTTGTACGTGCTACATTTCTGCACTGGAGAATCAGCCTAAACTTTGTGCACAAACGCAATTCGAATCCACAGACTTGCGACTCTGCTAACGCTGAGCTGTGGCATATGTTTGTGGCACAGAGCATGGAATATGTCTGCAGATGTTGTTTTCAGATGTTCTGGTGACAGACGCTGGGCAGGTTACAGCGATATGCAGTTTCAATTTTACCATCAATCTGCCACCTGTACACTGTATTCCACAGCTACAGCCCTAAGCTCCATGGCAGTAATATAACTAGAATCTAACCATTATGTTTAAAGTGAAATTATTTCCCATTTATAAGGACCTCTCTGGATATTTTGACAAAGACAGGAAAATCGTTGACTAAATTCATAGTTTAAATTTATATTTAAAAATCATTGTTTTGCTTGCAGCACATTTATTTTTCACTGAAAGTTTCCAGAAAACATTCCACTTGGATATCTATGCCTCTTCTGGTACAGTTTAATTGTATCTCAAGAGCAAATTCGCTGGAACACTTATTGTCAGCAGGGAGGCAGCCAATATGACTTGGAAGATGTTGGTCCCAAGAGCTCTTGCATTGGCATTTAATTGGTGGCCTTTTGTAGCACGAGCCTCCATCTGTCATAAACGTAAACGTAACTGGGGGAGAGTTCCTTAAGTCAGGAATATCAGTGGTCAGGATTAAGCTGGAATGCATCCAATGGAACATTGATGGTCATCCCTTTTCTCATGGTGGCATTTCCACCAAGCTAACCCTGGGACAATTCAGTTCTCAGAACACAGATTCCAATTCAAGCAGTAGTGGCTCCCAATATCTGGTATACATTCATAACCCGCCATCTGCTTCCCTTCCTTCCTCTCCTTCACCTCCTCCCCCAAATGTATGTTCAATTTGTTTTTACTAATTCATCAAACAACAGCAACCTCCACTGGATGAGATCCCCACCATAACTACAACAGGTGTCCACCAATACAGCCGAAGATTGGGCCAATACCTGTCGATATTGACTCCCGATTTAATTCAAATATTTTTTAGGACTAAGGTGAGTTCTGGATTAATAAAACAGGACTCCAATTGTTTTGCACCCTGAAGCTCCTTTCTGATCAGGTGTGTTTGGTTCAGATAAGCTAAGTCTGAACAGTGCTTTCACAAAGACCCAAGGACAGCGATGGGCGCAGGTAGGAAGCCGAGCATAAGATTCAGACCGGGTGACAGAAAATCTGCCAGTTCATTTGCTTCAAACTTTGAGAGTCTGAAATTCATCATGAAAGTGTATCTTTAAACTTTGGAACTTTTCATGGAGAGCAATTAATCTCTTGAATTTTCTACTCCAGATGTTTGTAGAAGCTAGATCACTAGAAATCTTTAAAGAAAAGATTGATGGATTTTTTAAAGTTTGAGGAAATGAAGATATAAAATTGGCACAAAAGGCAGGTTAGGTCCTTGGACAGATCGGGAATTATCATATTGAGTGGTAGAACAGGGTTGAGGGGACATGTGGCCAAGTTCAAGTTCAAGTTACATTTATTGTCACATGCACTAATTGGTACAGCGAGATTTGAATTACCATACAGCCATACGAATAAAAAGAACACAATACACAATAGAAATTTAACATGAACATTCCCACACATCAGAATCAACGTTTCCCACTGTGAGGGAAGGCAATAAAGTAATAAAGTTCTGTCAACTTCCACTTTGTTCAAAGGTCGGGGCCTTTGAGCCCTCCGCAGTCGCCGCATCGGCGGCCCGATGTTTCAGGCCCTCTCGCCGGAATGATGAAACTCCGACATTGGAACGGAAGAACACACTCAGCGGTTTGGAGTTTCCGAATCTGCCGCTTCCTACTGGAGACCGCGGCTCTCGAAGTCCACAGACCGAGCTGGGCAGAGATTCAACGCTGGCAACCCTCGGCAAAAGATCCCAGGACTCGGCGATGTAAAAGTCAGCGCCGTCCGCGGATGGATGCTCCGCAAACCACAGCTCCAGGGTGTTAAAGCAGCAGGCCCAACACTCCGGAACTCCAACACAGGCGATCCCCGGTAAGGCATCACCATGCTCAGCGATGGAATTCAGTGCTGTGCCGCTGCTGAAGCTCTGGCCGGTCTCCGGCAGGAAAGGCCGCACCAATCCAGTTGGTAGGCCGCGAGTGGGGGGGGGGGGGGCGAAGATGCGACTCGGAGAAAAGGCGCAGCCTCGACCAGGAAGTCACTGAGAAAAGGTTTTCCCCCTTCCCCCCCCCCACCCCCCACAAAAAAAAGACTAAGAAACCTCCCAAACCATACTTTTGACACACTAAAAATAACAAAATGGGTAAAATGACAGACAAACTTCTGGCGAGGCTGCCACGTGCGGCGCCACCCGATGATGTATCCCCATTTCAGGGGTTCTTGTGTTCTTGAAGGTGTTTTTCCAATGTTTTTCAAAGAAGTGGTCCTGGAGACCTATAAGCTACATCGTGACTTCCTGTCCTTTATACTCAATGCCCCAACCAATGAAGGCAAGCATACAATAAGCCTTCTTTACCACTTTATCTACTTGTGTTCCCATTTTCAGAGAGTTATGGTCTTGGACACCAAAGTCCACCTGTATGTGATGTCCCAAGCCTTTGTATAACCCTTAACATAATTCAATGCATACATGTTTGACAATGGGGCTCATATAAACATGGGTAAAAGGATAAAGAAAGATAATTAAAGAAGATAGGAGGAAAACTGGTTGGAGTTCCACAAGGCCGTAGCTTCAATTAGCATGGTGAGTGAAATAACCTCCTGTGCTGTTGTTTCTATAGATCTGTTTTTGTTCTTTTTATCAGGTTGGAAGGATTATAAAGTTACATTTCATCTTACAGCACATTTAAAAATTCTGCATCATCTGCTCCTGTTTGCATGCAATGTGTTTAATCTAGTATTTGGATGTTAGAGCATGTTCACTTCAATGTTTTAATAACAGCATCTGCATAATCTGTTTATTCAAGTAATTTAAATCTAACATTTTCTGTGAGCTATCATTTTTTATTAACCAGTCATACTTCAATACACTAAACTGGTTTAAGGTGCATTTGTTGCAGAACACCAACTTCAAACAAAGCACAGATAGATTAATCTAATTTTAAAATTAATTTGCGATAGTTATGCTCTTAAAGTAAAGTTTGTTTTTGTCTTTGGTGCAAACCATCTGGGCATATCCACCTTTGAAGCAGAGGATCTGCTTTGCCTAAATTCCACACATCTTGCCCCTACTCTCAAATTAACTCTCAAACATGTATGCACGGCGTCACGGTGGCGCAGCGGTAAAGTTGCTGCTTTAAAGGTCTGTCTCACGAATCTGCGGTCATTGGCGGCGAAACGGGAAGAATCTGCCACCATAGACCGCGCACTCGTGAGAAAGAACAATTCCCGGGCCGTGCGACGGTGTTCCCAACACCGCGCGGTGCAACGGCGAGAGCGTCGAGCCTATCCACCGGAGCGCCGCACGGATGCTGCGCGGGGGCCGAATTAATTCAAACACGGCGGGTCCCACGTGCTTGCGGTAAGTAAAAAAAGGGCGGGCCGACTGCGATGACGTTGGCCCGCCGCACGTGACTCACCGGCGACGGCTGTGGCGGCGGCCATCCTGATCACGGCGCTGTAGCGGTGGCTGTGCCTGCGGCCGTGCAGCACACGTGCCTCACTGGCGGCGGCACGTGCGTCACTGGCGGAGGCTGTGCCAGTGGAGGTTTGACGCACGGCGCTCGAGCCATACTGGCGGCGGCCCGTGCGAGCGGCCGTGCGCACTCGCGCATCACTGGTGGAGGTTGTGCGGTGAGTATTTTGTTTTGGACATTGTCGTTTTTATTTTAGCACCGGTGGGAACACCGCCGCACGGCCCGGGAATTGTACGTTCTCACGAGTGCGCGGTCTATGGCGGCAGATTCATCCCGTTTCGCCGCCATAGACCGCAGACTCGTGAGACAGGCCTTTTACACTCTGCATGTTCCAGACCACTAATTTATATGACATCTGATCATCAGTATTAAATTGGTGCTAAAGCTGCTCAAAATATTGAGGTCTTAACTAACATATTTACACACATTTTAACATGTTTAAAATGATATCTCATACTTCTCTTGGTCACCCTGCAAGTCTCTGGTAGGAATACTTAGTTTGGTCTTTGCTTTCACCCACTGTACCTGAAGCATTGCATTTATTAAATTATCTGCAAATATTTTGGCATAGTGTAATGGTCAAGGTCGGGTGACACTGGATCCAAACTGATTACTGGTTGATTCTCTTGACAAAGGCCTGGATAGAGTAGATGTGGAGAGGATGTTTCCACTAGTGGGAGAGTCCACAATGAGGAGGAATTGTTTTAGTCAGAGTGTGGTGAACCGATGGAATTCATTGCCACTGAAGGTTGCGGAGGCCAAATCAATGGATTTTTTGAGGCAGAGATAGGTAGAGTCTTGATTAGTGCAGGTGTCAGGGGTTATGGGGAGAAGGCAGGAGAATCAGCCATGATTGAATGGCGAAGTAGACAATGCTTAATTGTGCTCTTATCACTTATGAACTTCATTATTACTGTACATCTGCTTATAGAATCGTTTTTTAAAATAATTTTCTATTCAATTTCATATATTCTTGCATATATAATGCAGTTTATGATTTTTCTGTATTTGATATTTTTGCATCTATATGCAACCCTCCTGTGCATTTTTATTGCTTTCTTTAGCTTTCACACTTTTGTCCTTTTAATATTTTTCCATTGACAGAGATATTTATTTTCTACCAGCATTTGCTTCTCAAATGTTCATAGTAAAACCACCCCTCATGCCATTCAACATATCAGCTATTCACTGTGACAGCAGTAATCATTCCTAACTCTTTATTTTATCTTCTGTCTCTCCCTGTGGCCCCCTTGCTAGTCTTTTATTTGTTTCTAGTGCTGAAGAAGCGTCAACATCAAGAACATTAAAAATTAAATATAATTAATTTTTATATATGTGTGTGTGTACGTATATGTGTTGTTATATATATATATATATATATATATATATATATATATATATATATGTATATGTACATACACACACATGTAAAAAAATAAATAAACATTACTACAAATAGTGTTAAAGCCAATGAAATAAATGGGGAGAATTCTGCAAATAAATGCTGTTGGGGTGAAGTGGGCAGGAAGGATCACACTGGCAGCAAATATGGCCTTGTAATATCCAAAAACTAATAGCGCAAATGATAATTAAGCAGAAGATTAGGTGTGGGCGGCAGGGTGGTGCAGCTGATAGAGCTGCTGCCTCATAGTACTATAGACCCGGGTACAATACTGACCTCAGGTGCTGTCTGTGTGGTGTTTGCAGATTCTCCCTGTGACCATGTAGGTTTCCTTTGGCTGTCTCTAGTTTCCTCCCACATCCCAAAGATATGCGGGTTTATAGGTTAATTGGCTTCTGTAAATTGAGCCTGATGTCTAGGAATGAATGAATGAATACGTTTATTGGCCAAGTATTCACATACAAGGAATTTGCCATGGTGTTCCGCCCACAAGTGACAACATAACATACAGTGACAGTTAAGAATGATACATAAAACATTAAACATTAATAATAAATGGATGTGAAAGTGAGATAACATAGCATTGGTGTGAATGGGTGATCGATGGTCAGTACGGACTTGATACATCGAAGGGTTTGTTTCCATGATGTATCTGTCATAGATACATAGATACATAGAAAATAGGTGCAGGAGTAGGCCATTCGGCCCTTCGAGCCTGCACCGCCATTCAATATGATCATGGCTGATCATCCAACTCAGTATCCCGTACCTGCCTTCTCTCCATACCCCCTGATCCCTTTAGCCACAAGGGCCACATCTAACTCCCTCTTAAATATAGCCAATGAACTGGCGTCAACTACCCTCTGTGGCAGTCAACTACCCTCTCTGTCAATTGATTAATATGAAAAATGTTAAATAGATTAAGAGCAGAATGTGAATAAATTCCCTGTTTGCATTAGTATGTTATCAGATTAATTTAACATTGTTTTTACAGTGGATTATTTCCTTAAAATCTATCTACATGATTGTGTTCACAACTTGATTGTGAAAGCTCTTGGTATATACATTGGCAATGGCTCAGTGTTGCTGCCTCACAGTGCCAGAGATCCAGTTTCAATCCTGACCTTGGGTGCGGTCGGTTTGGAGTTTGCAAATTCTCCATGTGACTGCATGGGTTTCCTCTGGATGATCTGTTTTCCTCCCACATCTCAAAGAAGCTCAATAGGTTAATTGGCCTCTGTAAATTGTCCCTAGTATGTAGGGAGTGGATAGCAAGGGGGATAACATAGAACTAGTATTTTTAATTCATCCTCTGCATGTGGTTCATGCTAGAAAAAGCCAATCTAATTACACTTGTGTTGATTGTTTACCACCTTCTTGAACTGCTACAATTCACATTTTGCAGATGCAAAGAAACCTCTGTTAGATAGGGCTTTTGATGGAAGAATAATGAAGGATGGGGCAAGATGGCAAGTCATTGGGAGGATAACTTGAAGATATGAGTGTATCAATGTACTTTTTCTTCTTATACTTTGTGACCTTATGAGGTCCTGTCAAAGGTCATGGAGTCATTGAGTTATACAGCATGGAAACAGAATCTTCGGCCCAACTTGTGCATGCTAACCTCGTTAACATTCTTGCCTCATCCCATTTGCCTGTATTTGTCCCATATCCCACTAAACTTTTGTGCAGATGGTTTGTAGGTTCTTGAGAAATTCATTTGGAAAAAAACCTCACAAAAGTATTATTAACAAGTAGAGGTGAAGTTAATTGCACCACGAGGGTTATAACGGGTCAACATGTGTTTCAGTATATTGGAGCAATTTGCCTTCCAGTTACATACAGAGCCAGACAGGTCTCAGATAATTCTGGATGCATTTAATGAACATGTCCAACTTAAGTCAGCTTTCAGTGGTGAATAATTTCAAGAAATTACAGAAAATAAATGCAGCATTTTGTTTAGGTTGTTAACAGAGACAAAGCCTTTTTTTGAGATAATATACCAAGACATGGCTGCATGGTTCTTCTAACACACAGGGAAATTGCTCATTTATTGCTTTGTTACCTTGGGAAGATTTGGACATTTCCCAGGGCAGTAAAATGTGTTTTTCAAACTTTTAAATATACTAAGTAATTAAGCAGGACAAACAACAGCTTAAGCTCCTTGGATATGTAACTTCAATTCTCCATTTTATGTTTCTTTTTCTTGTAAACTAACTACATTGACATCACTAGAGCCAGGATTTTGCCATAAATGCCTTTTCGTGCCTTTTTTAATGATTTCACCAGGATAATGCCTTTTTCA
Organism: Malacoraja senta; assembly: GCA_038087875.1. Lineage (NCBI taxonomy): Eukaryota > Metazoa > Chordata > Chondrichthyes > Rajiformes > Rajidae > Malacoraja > Malacoraja senta. The sequence continues at coordinate 241,893,809 of CM075977.1, read as the reverse complement.
TGATCGAGTGCCTATATCAGCCTTTTTTTTTGCTGTTTTGCTAAAAGGTTGTGCTATTTTCTCTTGTTGTACCGTTTTCTATGTTAACACGTTAATATTAATATTAAAGTTATTGCAAGAAAACTTCCACCACCGGGGCGAAATAGAGGGCACCACCATCGGTCATTGATTCGTTTGTGCCGCTGCCCACTGGTTCAGTCTTCTCCAAGAACTATTTAAGAAAGAACTGCAGATACGGGAAAAATCGAAGGTAGACAAAAAATGCTGAAGAAACTCTGCGGGTGAGGCAGCATCTATGGAGAGAAGGAATAGGCGACATTTCGGGTCGAGACCCTTATTCAGACTGATGTGGGGTGGGGGGGGCTGGGAAAAAAAGGAAGAGGCGGAGACAGTAGGACTAGAAGGGAAGCTGGGAAGGGGAGGGGGAGGAGGGAGAAGACAAGGTCTATCTAAAATTAGAGAAGTCAATGTTGATACCGCTGGGATGACTACCCAAGCGAAATACCCAAGCTTGTATCCTCACTACATTTACTGCTGGCTCCAGTCGCAAATCTGGGTTTTCGAGTGATCTGTGCAAGGATTGTGCATTGATGCTGGAATTCTACTGTGGAAATTGGAAAACAAATCTCTTAGAGTTTTTTTTAGAAACATATACATAGACCAAGCGAGTCATCATTACGGAAAAATTATGTTGACAGCAACTTCAACATTGTTGTCCAGAAAATTAGAGATGAAGTTGCATGCAACAAAATATGGATCTCAATAGACGAGACAACTATGCTATGGGGAGTTATGTTGCCAATGTGCTCATCGGTACACTGGAGGCAGGTCAACCATCAAAGGAGTATTTGTTGACATCGGAAGTATTGGAAAAGTCAAACAGCTGAACTATTGCTCAGTTGTTTATATCTTCACTTGCTGTACCTTGGCCAGAAGGTATATAACATGAGAATGCTCTTCTGTTTGTGACTTAGTTTTATTCCCCAAAATGTAGCATTTGACATGCTTAGCTCAAGGACTTCATAGAATTGCCAAGGAAATACATAGCTTGTTTCCAAATGTCAATCACCTAGTTTCCAATGTCAAGAAAATCTTCCTCAAAGCACCGTCACGTGTGCCGTTGTTAAAGGAAACGGCACCCGAGTTTCTGCTACATCCTCAGCCCGTTTTGACTAGGTGGGGTACATGGCTCTCTGCTGTACTCTACAATGCTGCAAAACTTGAAAAGATAAAAGAAATCGCCAACTGTTTTGAAGAAGAAGAATCTGCTGCAATCAGGATCGTCAGTGAAATCATGCAGAAAAACTCCCTCCACCGAGATCTTGTATTTATTGCTTCCAATTTTGCAAACTTCCCACAAGCTAACACTTCCCTTGAGAAACGTGGCGAAACATTAGTGAACAACTTGCAGGTTTTCAACAAACTGACGATATTCGTGAAGTTCCTGGTGATATAGGTAAAGACATACAAGGAAAATGTGAGAGAGTGATTTTAGCTAACAAAGATCTTGAAGAAATAGAAAACATAGCTAAAGTTCTCAAAGGTAGTTGTAATGCACAAGATATCGACATGAATATAGAGTCTGTAGCTTGTTTCGGGTATGCACCAGTGACCTCAGCTGAGGTAGAAAGAAGTTTTTCGCAACTGAAGCATATTCTGTCTGACAGACGGCATAGTTTAACACCAGAATTTTTTTTTTAAATGCTAGTAATTATGTGCAACCAGGCAACTTTGGTCATTTAATATAGTTCACCTTTATATTATCATTTTAACCATATTTTGGTGATGGAAATAAATGCCTTGTCATGCCTTTTTTGTAATTTTATTATGCCTTTTTGCCTGCCTATTTCAGTTTTTTAGTGCCTAAACATCCTGGCTCTAGTCATCACCTATCCAAGTTCTCCAGGGATCTTGTCTGACCCACTGAGTTACTCCAGCACTTTGTGTAAACCAGCATCTGCTGTTCCTTGTTTCCACATTGTTGATTAGGAGGGTCTTTGTGACAATGACCTTGATAATTAAGATCATCAAAATTATCGCCACATTATATTCTTAATATATGGCCACTTTTGGTGTTGTTCCTAAAAGTATATTTGGAAAGTTTCACCTTGTGGAACATTTAGCCATTTTATGCACAATCTGTGAGTTTAAAACCCCAGGCCTCATGTAATGCAAGCCGAGGATCTATATTGTTGTTTCATTCGTTGCAATAAAGGATTGCTATGATATTCTAGGAAATGGCTATAAGGTGAGAGGGAGAAAGTTGAATGGAGATCAGCGGGGCAAGGGTGGTGGGGGCATGGAATGCATTGCCAAGAGTGGTAGTGGAGGATGATACGATAGTGACATTTAAGAGGCATTTAGATAGGCACCTGGAAGTGCAATGTATAGAGGGTTCTGGGTCATGTGCAGGCAGATGAGATCAATTCAGCTAGGCATCATGTTGTCGGTCGAAGGGCCCGTTCCCGTGCTGTACTGTTCTAAGTTCTATGTTATATGTTATTATCCTAATATCTTTTATTTTCTCATGTTTTGTTTCTGAACAGAGTTGATGTTTCAATTGTAATATTTGGATAATTAACAGTATTTTCATTAAATAAGAAGTGTTGGAACTTAATAAGGAAAAAAGGGAACTTAATTAGGAAAACAAGGGATTGCGAAAACTGCTTAGCTTGGGTCAGCACGTAACTGCCAGATATTTATGTGTGCATCTGTCAGCGTAATCAGAAAACAACAAAATTGACCAAGTCAGCAACCTAAGTTAAAGTGCGTAATGGAATGGACTATCTATTACATGATCATGCTTTATAAGAGATGACAGAGTAACCTAGTCGGGAGAGCATTTTTCCTCATTCTAACAATCAAGCTGATAGGAAAAGTGATAGGATGTGCAAACAGTTTCGCAAAGGGTCGCCTTTGAATTAAAAAAAACTGACAGAGTAGTACAGAACACTCTCCGAGAACTGATTGGGTCTAAAGTGATGTCTTAACTTCTTTCCAGGATGTGCCAATGTTTCTGCATGCAGCAGCATTGCAATGCAGCAAAAAGAAACCGCAGTGCCCCTTAGTTAACATGTCACTGTGGTTGTCTAGTCTCCAGTGAGATCTTGCTCATACATCCTTCATTTTTTTTATCAATATTTATTGTGTGCAACTGAGCTCAGACTTCTCCGGAGGCAGTTTGACTGACTCTGTTTTCATCAGCCTTTTCCTATTGCAGTATTGCAAATGTTATTGTTTAAGGGTTGCTCTCCCTTGAAAGGGGTTTCTCCTGTTATTAACTTCAGAGTTTGTACCCGATTTACAATAGTAATATTAGAAAATTACCTTGGTTTCACTTAACCAAAGCCAATTAACCTACAAACCTGTATGTTTTTGGAGAGTGGGAGGAGACACCCGGAAAAAACCCGGTCACAAGTAGAATGTACAAACTCCATACAGACAGCACCCATAGCCAGGATTGAACCCGGGTCTCTGGCTCTGTCAGGCAGCAACTGTACAACTGTGCCACTGTGCTGCCCCTTTATTTCTCCTTTACTTCTGCTCCTTGACTCTGCCTATACAAGTAAAGATTTCTCCAAATACTGGAATCTGGCCTATTGTCCTCTCCATGTCTGGGTAAGCCATCTGGACATGGCCGTGCTTTCATCTATCACAGTTATAGGCTGTGAGGGCAGCATTTCAGAGCTGAGGGTTCGCTCGTTCCAAGTTCTATCTCATGGGAGTCTTCCACATTGGGGCAGTCAGAATGAAGAAGTAGCTGGAATAATTCTCATGTGCTTACAGCTACAATAGCCTCTGTACATGTTCGGAAGTGCTTGTGTCTGCTCTTCCTTTCCTCTCTCTTCCCAATTGCAATTTCTGCTGAAATACTACGAAAGAACGTGAACCAGATGGACAGGCAGGAGCAGCAGCTGGAAGATGACATTAAGACATTCCTGCCACCAGTCAGTGAGTATGAGAAGCTTGTGAAAAAGAATGACAATATCTTTTCACAGAAGACTGGGATGAATACATTGTGTGGCTGTTTAAAACTTGTCAGGTTCACTTGCAACTGTCTAGTCTCCTTACTCTTGTCTTAGCTGCTGCCAGAGTGAAAGGGATTTCATGGACAACAACCCACTTCTGGGTGTGACTTGTTCCAGTACTGCATACCTTCCAGTGTAAAATACATAATGCAGAGGAGGATAAAGTAATTAAATAAATTAACTGGATCTCTTTTCCTGAGTCCTCATTTTCTTCATGATGAATAAGCATTGAAATTAAGATCAACGTTTGGTTAAGTAGAAACAAAGAACTGCAGATGCTGGCATAAGCACAAAAATACTTCTGCTCTCTGACTCTGCTTATTCATGAAAAGATCTCTCCAAAAATGTTTTACTTTACTTGAATCAAGCCTCCGTCTGAAGAAGGGTCTCGACCCGAAACATCATTTATCCATTTTCTCCAGAGATGCTGTCTGACCCGTTGAGTTACTCCAGCAGTTTGTGTCCATTTGGTTTAGTAGCACTAAATTGAATGTAGTATTCACCCTATATCTCCTGAAAGAAAGGGAAACAAATCTAGCAGAAGTAAACATAAAATTATTAGAAAACTCTCAACATAAGGAAAACAGAGAATTTAAAATCTCAAAAAAGACCATTTTACGACTGTGTCTGCCAGTTCTCCAAAAGAATGGTTACATGGAAGTGATCCTCAAGCATTTCTTCATTTACACTTGTAATATTTTCTTCTACAAATATTTAGCAATTTCTTTTTAAAACCTATTTGCATCAACCTGTATTTTTCAATTAATAATGAGAGGAATTTTTGGATAATTATATTACATGCCAGTACTGTTCAAACTTGATACTGGTAGTAAATAACTTGGGGGTTAAAGTTGTCCCCTCATTACTGGTGATTTAGTAACAGAATTAAATATCAGTGCCAATTCATAAAGATCTATATGAAAAATCACAGCTTTTAAATAATTCAAATATTTCTCGATTTTCTCTTTAACTAATTTACAGAAATGATCAGGAACAGTTTGAAATATCTTCATAAAATCTACAAAGGGGTGCCTTGTTGAATTTACCTTATGTGCATATATATCTCTAATGAGAGTTTCACAATGAAAATTCATAAAAGAAAATTAACATATGTCCTTTCAATTTTGTTGGACTTCCTTCTATAACCTCTGCTACTTTTGAAATCGCATACACATGGTTTCCTTTCTTATTCTGTGAATTGATGCATTATAACCTTTTGAACTGTAAATTGCAATTATTTCTTCTTATTTCAGTGGAGTACTTGCCAACGATTGTAGCTGTGTCTGCCAGAGTGTCTTTAAATGTGGGAGTGTCTCTACATTTTGTGTGAAATATGTAACATTGTCTCTTGCCCATAAAAGGTTAGCAGTGCAAGAATTTGCTTTGCATGTGATAGAAATGTTTACATTGTTCCTTCAACTGATGAATCCTTGGAACAGTCAGGAGATCACAAATACCCTAAATGGCTATAATTATTTGAAAAGCAGCGCTGAGTATCAAAGGCAACACTGAGCAATCTAAGACTGCAGCAAAGAGCCTTAACGAGGAACTTAATTAACTCTTTCTAGTTTCAGTCATCTTTGACACATTTTCTTCACTTATCCTCAAAAGTTTTCTTCAAAGGGCAGAAATGCAGATACTATGTCTCCATTGTCAGTTTGACTTTTTCTATAGTTAGTGGGTAGCGTCATGAAATAATAAAGATAGTTCTGCTACAACACAACTTTCCATAACATGAATTGGATATCCGTAGGTGATGAACCACAAAACACAATTTATATCTGAAGAAGGATTCTGACCAAAACATCACCTATCACTCCAGCATTTTGTGTCTATCTTTGGTATACATTATCATCTGCAGTTCCTACCTGAACTATTTATATTAAGCAGGTCTTAGTTGGTTATAATGCAATTTAAATTGTTAACTTGAGAGCTACTTAAAGGGGCTGTCCCACTTGGGCGACCTAATCCACGAGTTCTGGTGAGTTTGCCCTCGGCTCATACTCGCAGCATGGTCGACACGAGGTCCTAGGAGGTCTTTGTAACTCTTCTTCATGCTCGAGAGTAGTCCCCATGTACTCGAGGCCTCAACTAGGTCGCGGCGTATTTTTCAACATGTTGAAAAATGCCCACGAGTAAAAAAAGGTCGCCATGCAAAAAATCAATACTTTTTTTACTCGTAGGTTTAGTCGTAGTAGGTCGGCATGTTAGTCGTAGGTAATCGAGGGTAGTCGAAGGTAATTTAAGGTAGTCGAAGGTAGTCGTAGATAGTCTTCATCATAGTTGAAGGGAGGTCAAAGGAGATCGAAGGAGGTCGTCTTCACTCCACTATTCGGTGTCCAATTTTCCAGAAGTTAGTCATAGCTAGTCGTAGCTAGTCAAAGCTAGTCTTCAACATAGTCGAAGGAGGTTGAAGGAGGTCTTCTACATAGTCGAAGGAGGTCTTCAACATGACATTTTTTCAAACTCTCCTAAACTCTTCTAAACTCGGCAATTAGGTCGCCGCAGTGGGACAGCCCCTTAACAGTTATTTTGGAAATTGACAAGCAGGAAAACAAAGCTGCCTTGAATTGAACAGTTTAGGTGAAAACTGTTTCCATGTTACCTCCCCCACAGTGCCCATACACCATTGACTCTTAAGAACACAGCTGCTACTTTAACCATGGGGGATAGTTAATAAAATTGACAAGCAATCACTGCTTTCGACACTTGCACAACTATACTCTATTAAACAATGTAACATACAACTGTTAGTACTTTTAGCTACAGTGACAAAAAGGAACATATTTCTATCGAAATGACCTTTAGGTTTGAAAATTCAGCAGAAAAAAATAACTTGCGGGTCAAAAACACTCTGGCCCCCAACAGCATTTCCTCCGTTGACACAACTGTCTTTATAAGGCGATTTTCTATAACATGAGATTTCTTAGCAGCACAACTATCACGTTATAACAGAATTAATTGAAATCACAACTAGATCTTTACTAGAAGTTGTTTTGTTTGCTTTATAACAATGCATGCATGCTATCACAAATGGCTACTATTCTGGGACAGACAGGAGAAAAGCAGATGTGACATTATTTTTGCCATTCCTGAAAAAGTAGTAATATGCCTGCTAAAATAAAAATCTGTGAAGCAATATAATTTTTAGACAGCTTGATGTGATTTCAATAAAATGATATAATGCTATTTTCCTTTCTCAAAAAATAACTGCTCTATTAAACACATAATTTAAAAGCAGAAGCTCACCACAACACAATGCCTTACTGCAACTAAGTTTTACAATTTCCTTTGAATGTATTGAACAATCTTAGTTGGATGGTGTCAGGAAGTGAAATGAATGTTACTTTCAAAGATTACATTGCTAACACAACTCCCTGCTGAGATTTTTGTACACTCATTAATGCAGACAAAAGTGCTTCTATCCCAAGAGCGTAATAAGACAAATACTGATGGCATTTATTTGGCATGTAAAAGAAACACTTCTGTGCAGAAGAACATCAAGGTGCACCGCTTGTTTATTTTAAGATTTAGCATACATTTATATTCTCTCCTCTTAATATGAATCATTCCAAATTTATCCTCATTCATCCAGGAAGTTTATTTTACCCCCCCTTGTATGTACAGTTAGCAGCTGTTGTGGCAACATATTCATTTCAATCGTTTTGTTTTAATTAGTGGTTGGCATCGAAAATTAATAATTGTGCTTGGATCTAAACTGGAAGTTGTTTAGTTTGCTTTATGATAATCTAAATCAACAGGACAGGGATTGCATGCATATTAAGAAATCCTTGGGTACTAGATTCCCCTGTTTCTTCAGCTAAGCAGCTTAGTGCCACATATGACACTACAGGACAATTAGAAGACAAAAGATGCCAGTGATCATTCTAGTGCAGTGCTTATACTGACATATTTCTGAAGTACTCTCGAAAGGAGAATTGAAAGGATTTTAAATGGATGTGCACCAATATGGCTGTGGACAGCTTGATTGTAATAGAAACATAGAAAATAGGTGCAGGACTAGGCCATTCAGCCCTTCAAGCCAGCACCACCATTCAATATGATCATGGCTGATCATACGAAATCGGTATCCCTTGATTCCCATAGCCCTAAGAGCTAAATATAACTCTCTCTTGAAAACATCCAGTGAATTGGCTCCCACTGCCTTCTGTGGCAGAGAATTCCACAGACTCACAACTCTCTGGGTGAAAAAGATTTCCCTCATCTCAGTCCTAAATGGCCTACCCCTTATTCTTAAAATGCGACACCTGGCTCTGGACTCCCCCAACATCGGGAACATTTTTCCTGCATTTACCCTGTCCAATCCTCTAAAATGTTTATATATTTTATAATATCCTCTCTCGTCCTTCTAAATTCAAGAGAATACAAGCCCAGTCAACCCATTCCTTCATCATACCCAAGTCCCGCCATCCCGGGAATTAAGCTGGTGAACCTATGCTGCACTTCCTCAATAGTAATAATGTCCTTCCTCAAATTAGGAGACCAAAATTGCACACAATACTCCAGATGCGGTCTCACCAGGGCCCTGTACAACTGCAGTAGGACCTCTTTCCTCCTAAACTCAAATCTTCTAGCAATAAAGGCCAACATGCCATTGGCTTTCTTCACTGCCTGCTGTACCTGTATGCTTACTTTCAGTGACTGATGTACAAGCACAACCAGATCACATTGCACGTCCCCTTCTCCTAATCTGACATCATTCAGATAATAATTTGCCTTCCTGTTCTTGAAACCAAAGTGGATAAATCTTCTGCTCACTCACCTAACCTATCCAAGTCACCCTGCAGCCTCATACCATCCTCCTCGCAGCTCAAGGCTATGTCTTACCTGTTTGCGGTCATCGGCGTCGCCAGTAGCGAGGACCACGCGGCAACGGCGAGAGCGTCGAGCCTATCCACCGGAGCGCCGCACGGATGCTGCGCGGGGGCCGAGTTAATTCAAACACGGCGGGTCCCACGTGCTTGCGGTAAGTAAAAAAAGGGCGGGCCGACGGCGATGACGTCGGCCCGCCGCACGTGACTCACCAGCGGCGGCTGTGGCGGCGGCCATCCTGATCGCGGCGCTGTAGAGGTAGCTGTGCCTGCGGCCGTGCAGCACACGTGCCTCACTGGCGGCGGCACGTGCCTCACTGGCGGAGGCTGTGGCAGTGGAGGTTTGACGCACGGCGCTCGAGCCACACTGGCGGCAGCCCGTGCGGGCGGCCGTGCCGCACTTGTGCATCACTGGTGGAGGTTGTGCGGTGAGTATTTGGTTTTCGACATTGTCGATTTTATTTTAGCACCGCGCGGTGTTGGGAACACCGCCGCACGGCCCGGGAATTGTATGTTCTTACGAGTGCGCGGTCTATGGCGGCAGATTCTTCCCGTTTCGCCGCCAATGACCGCAGACTCGTGAGACAGGCCTTTTACTCTGCCACCCAGCTGTGTGCCATCCACAAACTTAGAGATGTTACATTTAATTCCGTCGTCTAAATCGTTAATATATATTGTGAACAACTGGTGTCACAGCACCCAGCCTTGCGGCACTCAACAGTCCTACACATTGCTTCCTATCTTCCAACCAGTTCTCTATCCATGTCAATTCCCTACCCCCAATATCATGTGCACTATTTTTGCATACTTGTGTGGAACCTTGTCAAAGGCTTTTTGAAAGTCCAGATACACCACACCCACTGGCTCTCCCTTATCCATTCTACTTATTACATCCTCAAAAAATTCCAAAAGATTAGTCAAGCATGATTTCCCCTTCATAAATCCATGCTGACTTTGACCGATCCTGTCACAGCTTTCCAAATGCGCTGCTGTAACACCTTTACTAATCGACTCCAGCATCTTCCCCACGACCGATGTAAGGCTAACTGGTCTATAATTCCCTGTTTCTCACCCCTTCCTTTCTTAAAAAGTGGAGTTACATTGGCTACCCTCCAGTCCACAGGATCTGATCAAGAGTCGAGAGAACATTGGAAAATGATCACCAATGCATCCACGATTTCTAGGGCCACCTCCTGGAGTACTCTGGGATGCAGACCATCAGGCCCTGGGGATTTGTCTGCCTTCAGTCCCAACAGTTTATTAACACCATTTTCTAACTAATGTGGATTCCCTTCAGCTCCTCCCTCCCACTACATCATTGGTCCCCGAGTATTTCTGAGAGATTGTTTGTGTCTTCCTCAGTGAGACAGTACCAAATTATTTGTTTAACTATTCTGCCATTTCCTTGTTTCCCATTATAAATTCACCTGTTTCTGACTGTAATGGGCCTGCCCCACTTAGGCGATTTTTAGGCGACTGCTGGCAACGGTCATACTTGTAGCAGGTCGCCGAAAAACCAGCGACTGGACTAATAGGCCTGTCCCACAGACAATTTTTTAGTCAACTGCCGGCAAATACAACAATGGAATTCACCGAAGTCAGACCCAGCGTCAACCTAGGTCACCTGGCGATAACCTACGACATCCTGGCGACAACCTACGTTAACCTGGCGACAATGTATGACAGCACCTACGTCAAGCTACTCTCATTGGCGTCTAACCCACAGGCACCACTGTCGGCAAAATTTTTTCAACATGTTGAAAATCCAGCGACGACCAGAAAGATGCTACGACTGTTTGGGCGATTGAGGAGACTACTCACGACCATACAGGCGACACTCCGGTGACCACCGGCGACCATGTGGCGACAGCCTAGTCGACTGTAGTCGCCTAAAAAAATCACGTAAGTGGGACAGGCAAGGGACCTACATTCGTCTTCACTGATCTTTTCCTTTTTACATACCTAAAGAAACTTTTACAGTCAGCTTTTATATTCCTTGCAAGCTGTCTTTCATGTTTTTGTTTACCCCTCTCAATTAACCACTTTGTCTTCCTCTGTTGCGTTCTAAATTTCTCCCAGTCCTCTGGTTTGCCGCTTCTTCTGGCCAATTTATATGCCTCTTCCTTGGCTTTAACACTATCCTTGACTACCCTCGTCAGCCACGGTTGAGCTGCCGTCCCAGTTTTATTTTTTCAGCAGACAGGGATGAACAATTTCTGGAGTTCATCCATGCGGTCTTTAAATCTTCACCATTGCATCTCCACTGTCAACCCTTTAAGTATAATTTGCCAGTCTATCCTAGCCAATTCCCATCTCAAACCTTCAAAGTCTTCATTCAGAGATCCTAGTCTCTGAATTAATCGTGTCACTCTCCATCCTAATGCAGAATTCCACCATATTATGGTCACTGTTGCCCAAGGGGCCTTGCACAACAAGGTCGCTAACTAATCCTTCCTCATTACACAATACCCAGTCTAGAATGGCCTGCCCACTAGTCGGTTCCTCTACATATTGGTTTAAAAACCCATTCCGTATACATTCCAGGGAATCCTCCTCCTCAGCATTGTTACCAATTTGGTTGGCCGAATATATATGTAGATTAAAGTTACTCGTGATAACCGCTGTACCTTTGCTACACGCATCCCTAATTTCCTGCTTGATGCTATCCCCAACTTCCCTACTGCTGTTTGATGGTCTTTATACAACTCCAACAAGCATTTTCTGCCCTTGGCCAATTCGCAGTTCTACCCATACAGATTCTACAGCATCCAAACTAATGTCTCTCCTTGCTATTGCATTAATCTCCTCTTTAACCAGCAATGCCACCCCATCTCCTCTTCCTTTCTGTCCATTATTCCTGAATATCAAATACCCCTGCATGTTTAACTCCCAGCCTTGGTCAGCCTGGGGCCATGTCTCTGTAATTCCAACTATATCATATCTCTTGACCACTAAAGGGCCTGTCCCATTAACGCGACTTTTCAGCAACTGTCTTCGACCATCAAGCTCGAGGGCACTCGCCTGAAAAACCTCGAGCTGGATCAACCGTCAGCGATGAAACCATGAGCTGGATCGACCGTCAGCACACACATGCACACACAATACATCGCAAAGGCGGGGGCCAGGAAAAGCGGGGAGCGCTGTCGGAAATTCACAACAGGAAGGTGAAAGACGGCTGGCACAGTGTATGGTATGTCCTTTAGAGAGCGCCGGGGTGAAGGGGAGAGGGGAGAGGGAAAGGAGAGAGAAGGGAGACAGAAGGGGCGAGAATAGGGAGAGAAGGGGGGAGAAGGGGAGATAACGGGAGAAGGGGAGGGAGGGGGGAGAGAGGGGGAAAGAAGTGGGGGAGAAGGAGTGGAGACAGTTTTAAGAAGCATAATAAAGTTAGCGGGCATTTTACCTACCGGTGGGTCTTCTACGTCGTGAAACTTCAATGAGCCAATCAAAATGGCCGGTCAGCGAAGGAGATTGCCTACGGCTGCCTTCGACTGCCTGTAAGTAAATAGCGACCCCACTCCACTGCCCTTCAACTGAACGGCAACCTATTTTTAGTCGAGACTGGTTTTAATCATGATGAAAAAAAAGCAGTAACCTAGATGAAGCCTCGACCACGCGGAAACCACTTTCGACCATTAGGGAGAGTGATCAAAACCTCCTGTGACCTTGTGGCGAGCATGGGTGGCGGGCAAGGTCACCAGAGGTGCTGTGGAGGTCTCCTAATTGGGACAGGCCCTTAACAGTGACCTCCTATGACCTCCTAGGACCACGTGTTGACCATGCTGCGAGTTTGAGTTGAGCGCAAACTCTTCTAAATTCGCAAATTAGGTCCCCGCAGTGGGACAGGCCCTTAACTTTGCATTGAATTCATCCACCTTATTTCGAATGCTCCTCGCATTAAGGCACAAAGCTTTTAGGTTCGTTTTTCTTATCTCCCTTCTACCTTTTGCTTCTGTCCTCCTTTTATGGTCCTCTGACTCCTTGCATTGGGTCCCATCCCCCTGCCCTGTTAGTTTAAATGTGACCTTTCCTACACTCTCTTTCCCGTTAGCTGCACGGATACACGTCCACGTTGTTGACTCCACCCCCGCACATTAACACTATCCTTCACACACTAGGGACAATTTTCACATACATCATTTCAATTAACCTGCAAACCTTTACGTCTTTGGAGTGTGGGAGGAAACCGAAGATTTTGGAGAAAACCCACAAGGTCACGGTGTTAAAGTCTGATTCGCTTCAAACAGCCAACAACACAATAAAGTTGGTAATAAAGCAATAATGCATTTATTTCGCCCAGGTGGGAGTGGGAGGCAACTAAGTATATAAACACAGTCACCGAGTTCCTCGTGTTCCACACACCAATCAGATGTACTTATACCACAATTGTCAGCAATTCAGCAATTCTTTATCTTACAGAGCATTGTACAGCCTCTTGCCTTGTTCCTATATGGTAATACTAAAGATCGGTAGTTTCTTCCGATAGAGGAAAGGTTATGTCCATGTATGGTTTTGCTCGAAGTGGCTATTCCTTATCTCTGCAGATTCAAACGGTCTTGTTTTTTACCTTGTTTACTCAGCGTCTACACTTTTCAATCTGGCTGAATATCCAGAGTAAAGGGTAAGGCACCAAGTGTCCTGTACATCTTGCTGAGTATTTAGATCATAGCACAAAGCACCCATTTTGTATACTTCTAAATCTACAAGCAGAGTTAATTTTGTAACCTACTTTATGTTTAACTCTTTCAACGGGGAGAAGGTACAAACTCCGTACAGACAGCACCCATAGTTGGGATCGAACCTGGATGTCCGGCGCTGCAAGCGCTGTAAGGAAGCATCTCTGCCACTACACCACCGTGCCACAACTTGTAACAGGTAACTTGAGATGGCTGTTGCGGGCAGAGTGCAAGTACTCTAATTTCAGGTAACCTTCAGGTCTCTGTTGGTTTCCCACTCTGACTGATCCACTGAGGCTCTCTCTCACTTTGTTAATTTTACAACCTCACAGCCCATCATCCACACAAATATTCACCTGGGTTTCTTCTCTTCTTAGCTACCTTTCCTATCCCCTCCACTACCTGTTACTTCTGCTCATCATCCTTCTTTTATCCTGATCCACATCAACTAGGGCGGCACAGAGGTGCGGCAGTAGAGTTGCTGCCAGAGACCCGGGTTCAATCCTGACCTCATGTGCTGTCTGTACTGAGTTTGTACGTTCTACCTGTAACCGCGTAGGTTTTCTCCAGGTGCTTTGGTTTCCTCCCACATTCCAAAGATGTCCAGGTTTTAGGTTACTTGGCTTCTGTCATTTCTCCCGAGTATGTAGGATAGAACTAGTTAGTGTAAGGGTTATCGTGGTCGGTGCGAAGGGCTTGTTTCTCCAATGAATCTCAAAACTAAACTAAACTGAATCATCTCCCACCATCTGCCTGAATCATCTTCCACCATCTTCCTTCCCCCTCCTCCCAAGTGGCTCCATTCGCTCATTTTTCCCCTTAATTTCCTTCTCTGTTTCCAATTATCATCTATCAAACTCAGTCTGAAAATCCCTCCACCCACTCCTCCATCTCTTTCCACCAGCCCACCTCCCCCACCTTACCTGATTCCACCTGTCACCTACCAGTCCCCGTCTCACCCTCCCTTTCCACTCTTTGTACTGACTATCTTCCCACTCTACACTTTGTCCTGGTGCAGGGTCTCGGTCTGAAATGTTGACTGTCCTGAACACACTCCGTTTGACCAGCTGAGTTTTTCCAGTAGCATGGTTTTTCGCTCTACATTCCAGTGTCTGCAGTCTCTTGTGACCTAATTATATTTTTGTTAAATTAGCATTTCCTTTTGTAAGTATCATTTGGGATAAGATACTGTAGATGCTGGAATCAAGAGCAAAACACAAAGTACTGAAGGAACTTACCAGGACAGCCCTGTATCTGGGATGGGAATGCGCAGGCGGTGTTCCATTCCCTCGCCTGATACACTTGTGGACCCAACAGTCTGACAAATGGAGCGAAGGAAATAGGCAACGTTTCGGGCCGAAACCCTTCTTTTCGGCCCGAAACGTTGCCTATTTCCTTCGCTCCATAGACGCTGCTGCACCCGCTGAGTTTCTCCAGCATTTTTGTGTACCTTCGATTTTCCAGCATCTGCAGTTCCTTCTTTAACCCAACAGTCTGACAAATGGTCCTGAATTGAAATGTTGCCTTTCCATTCTTCCCCAGATGCTACCTGACTGGTTGAGTATCTACAGCACTTGATGTTTTCATTTGTTGATTAATTATATCACTATAATTATGAAACTACAAATAATAATAGTGTTACAACTATAAATTTTGTTTAGTTTCATTTAGTTTGGAGATACAGAGTGGAAACAGGCCCTTCGGCCCACCAAGACCGCACTGACCAGCGATCCCCGCACATTAACATTGCCCTACACGCACGAGGTACAATTTACAATTAAACCAAAGCCAATTAACCGACAAACCTGTATGTCTTTAAATCTGAAACACATGCTGCAAAAATGTAATTTGCAGTTTAAAAACATCCATATGGACTTTGTAAATTCATGAAATCAGTGCAAAATTTGATAGTATTAGCTTATCTGCAACCTTATAGTTGCTGCTTTAATTCATAAAAAGTAGGAAAGAAAGGAAATACTGGGGTAACAAAAGAACGATGGAGGATATTGCAAACTGATGCCATAACAGCCTCTGCAACTTTAAATTTCTATCTGGAAACCTAGCAGAAATAAGCTTTATAGAACCAGTCTGATGTTTGTTTTTGCAAAGTTGAAACATGACCAAGTGTTCCAGCTTCATTGAAGTGGGGAGTCAGATAATGCAAATTCACAAAAGTACAATCACTCCTTCCACCATTGTATTGAAAAAGCACAATTATCTCAAAGTTCTGAGCAGCATAAAAAATGAAAATCAATACATTTTTGTATTATAGAATCACAGAATTGCTGTGGTGCAGAAGAAAGCTCTTCAGCTGATTGAGCCTATGCCGGCTCAAAGTAATTAAATTGTACTAGTCACATTAAGAACATAGGCATTTTTTGTGATACTTTTCCATCGAACAAATCCAGGTTAAATTCTACAGTGAAATAAACATGTCTAAGTGATTCAGTAGTTTACTTTAAATGAAGTAGTTTACTATAATTTATTTTGTTAATGGCAGCTGAATCAAACATTGAAAGTTCATATGGCAACTACCAAATTAGATGTTTTTTCAGAGGCAACTTTTTGATACATTCTCCTCTTTTTTTCATTGCCCTGCAAATTACTTCATCTTCCTTTTAAAGACACTGATTAATTGGTGTCCAGCAATGAATTCCAGATATCTGGTATTATTCAATGATTTCTGTTAAGGAAAGAAAATCTGTTACTTTTCACAGATTTAGTAAATGTTTCTATCCAGACTCATTCACGTGCACAAAAGGACACAAAGTGCAGGAGTAACTCAACAGATCAGACAGCACCTTCGGAGAAAATGGATAGGTGACATTTTGGGCTGAAATCCTTTTTCAGACAATTTCCTCATTGACATGTACCCCTCTAATCTTATCTTCTGCATTTGATGCTCCCGATGTGGTCTTCTTTACATCGGTGAGATCTAGAGTAGACTAGGCAACCATTTTGTTGAACATTTACGCTCGTTCTGCCAAGCTCTGCTCGACCTCACGGTTGCCAACCATTTTAACTTCCCATCCCATTCCCATACTGATATTGCAGCACTTTTTGCGATTAGCCTCACTGACAATAGAGGAGACATAGGATAGAAAGGTCAGTGTGGGAATGGGAAGGAGAATTAAAGTGTTTAGCAACCGGAAGATCAGGTAGGTTCAGGCCGACTGCACGAAGGTGTTCAGCGAAACAATCGGCCAGTCTGTGTTTGGTCTCGCCAATGTATAAGAGTCCACATCCTTGAACAATGGATACAGTGAATGAGGTTGGAGGAGGTGCAAGTGAACCTCTGCCTAACCTGAAAGGACTGTCGGGGTCCCTGGACAGAGTCGAGGAGGAGGTATAGGGGAAAGGTGTTGCATCTTCTGCGGATGCAGGGGAAGGTACCTGGGGAGGGGGTGGGAAGGGTGGGAAGGGATTAGTTAACCAGGTAGTTGCGGAGGGAACGGTTCTCTATGAAGGCGGAAAGGGGTGCAGATGGGAAGATGTGAATAGTGTTGGGAACCCGTTGGAGCTGGCGAAAAATTTCGGAGGATTATGTGTTGTGTGCGACAGTTGATGGGATGAAAGGTAAGGACGAGGGAGACTCTGTCTCTGTTGCGACTAGGTTTTTGCATTTAGCCTCACGCTGACAATGGAAGAGACCTCCATGAAGGAGATCCAGCATTTCCTCTCTCTCTATCCCTCCCCCACCTTGACACATCTTTCATTCATTGTTCTTTATCTCTCCACATCATCTATATCTCACTTTTCCCTTATCCCATTCATTCTCTCCAGATATGCTGCCTGTCACGCTGAGGTTACTCCAGCTTTTTGTGCCCATACTGATGTTTCTGTCCTGAACCTCCTCCAATGCCAGACCGAGGTCACATGTAAACTGGGAGAACCGTTGGGTTTTATGCAACCAAGCAGAATATGAGCTGCATAAAACCCAACGGTATGAATGTTGAATTCTCCAAATTGGTACTAACACTCCTCACCCTTTTCTCCCCCTTCTCTTCCCTGTCCCCCACTTGGAAGCACACCCATTTCTCCCTTTCCCTTCGCCCTTTCGCCTTCCACCTTTATTCTTTCCGTTGGCTTCATATTTTTGCCTCTTCTTTCCTTATCTCACTACCTTAACTCTGGCCTTTGTCCAACCATCTGCCAATCCAAAATCCCCATCCACTTATCACTTGCCAGGCTTTGTCCCCCCTCTTGCTGTCTCCCTTTCCCTACGACCAGTCTGAAGATGGGCCTTGATCCGAAATATCACCTATTCATGCCTTCAAGAGATATTGCCTCACCTGTTGAGCTACTCCAAGCATGTGTGTCTTTTTTTTTGCAAACCTGCTTCTGCAGTTCCCTGTGTCACTAAGTTTGATATGATTTCCCCTTAAGAAAGGTCAGGTGAATATATGGCTGAGCTGCAGGGGTGGAGTTTCAGGTTTTGGGACTGTTGTAGGGTAAACAATAGTGTAGGCTAATAATTAGTAAATAGGGATGTGGATTGTGCTAATGTGGTAACCTTGGCAGTAAGGTCGAGGGGGAGACTCTGACAAAGAGCAATCCGACCTGTTCTTCAGTTTACATGTGACCTGTACTGGATTCCTCCATGACAGAAAGGGGGCCTAAGAAGAAGATGGTAACAGGAAACCGCAGACCAAGCCTAACAGAACTTCATTGATTATGCGTGCACCCATCATTATAACAGACATTTGGATCTATTGTTAATGAATTTAGACTTGTGGATAAATCATCTAATTCTGTTTGCCACCTAATTAAGTCTTCCTGAGTTCCATTCTGCAATAAGACCTAATTTTATTATTAATCACATCCCTGTGCAAAACCTCATCATCTGAGAATATAGAAAATGTACGGAAGTCACATTTGACAGGTCAGCTTTGGCTGGGTTCCTGGTGCGCACCAGTCTAACAAATCACCCATTACTTCAAACACCAACTCCGCGTGGCCTTTCCATTTTGCTGCCACATGGACCATTAGGTTCTCCTCTGGGGCAATATTGACCTATTTATGCGGAGTGGGTTGCACTTGAACTAGAGGGGACCAACACCCTTGGCGGGAGATTTGCTAATGCTACTTGGGAGGGCTTAAACTAGATTAGCAGTGGGTAGAGTAGAATTGAGGCAGATGAGAGGTTGGGGTCGAATACTATAGTCAAAGAGGGCAACATTACCATGACAGGCGAGTGCACAGAAAAGCGAGAGGGAAATCCGATGCATTTGTGATATTTTTTTCAATGCCCAAGGCTTAACAGGTTAGACGGATGAATTCAAGGTGTGGATTGGCTTGTGACACTGACTATATTGACAGAACATGCCTGAGAAAACGGCACGAATGGCAGCTCAATATTCCAGGGGGGAGAAACTACAGACGTGATAGAGATGCAGGTAAGAGAGGAGGGTTGTTTGCCTTTTTGGTCAGGAGGGACATAACTGCAGGACTCAGATGGGATATTTGTGGGAAATTGTCTATTGAGCTATCTGAGTAGACCTTAGAAACAGGAAGGAATTATCACTTTGATGGGACTGTATAAATGGACCATCACCTTCCCCCTTCCTCTCCCACCCCCCCCCCCCCCCCCATTTTTCACCATGAATTAGAGGATGTGCAGATAGCTGCAAAAAGTATAGTGCAGTTTTTGTGGGTGTTTTTTTAACTTCCTTATATTGACGAGGTCACCCATAGCACAAAGTGATTGCATGGGATGGAATTGTTAAATGTATCCAAGAAAGATTCCTTAATCAAAATGCAGAAAATCCAATGAGGAGAGGGCACAACAACATCCAGGAATGAGTAGGTTAACATATGATGAGTGTTTGACGGCATTGTGCCTATATTCGCTGGGGTTTAGAAGAATGATGGGGGACCTCATTGAAATGTACAGATAGTGAAAGGCTTGGATAGAGTGGATGTGGAGAGGATGTTTCCACTAGTGGGAGAGTCTAGGACTAGAAGTCATAGCCTCAGAATTGATGGACGTTCTTTTAGGAAGGAGATGAGGAGGAATTTCTTTAGTCAGATGTGGTGAATCTGTGGAATTCTTTAAGGCAGAGATAGATAGATTCTTGATTAGTACAGGTGTCAGAGGTTATGGGGAGAAGGCAGGAGAATGGGGTTAGGAGGGAGAGATGGATCAGCCATGATTGAATGGCGGAGCAGACTTGATGGGCCGAATGGCCTAATTCAACTATCACATGATCTTATGATCTTATGAACAATGGATATTCTCTTTGGGGGTGGGGCAAGTGACAGAGTGTCATTGGGGAAGCACTTTGGGGCCAATGTCCATAATTTTCTGCGTTCTATAGTAATGGAGGATAGGACCAGCCAACATGTTAAAATCTTAAAATTGGGCCAAAGCTAATTTTTCAGACATTTGGCAAGAGCTTTGCAGAGGTTGATTGGGAGATTCTGTTTGGAGGCAAGGGGGCAGCTAACAAGAAGGAGGCTTTCAAAAACAAGTAAGCACGCGTGCAGGGGAAACATATTGATATTTGGTTGAAAGCTGTCAAGTTTAGAGTAGCCTGGTTGACGAGAGATGTTGAAACTCTGGTCAGGAAAAAGAAGGGGCATATGTCAGAAAAGGCAGGATCAAGAGACTTCCTCCTGGAGTGCAGCCTGTTTCCATGTTATTGCTCAATGACTATGACTATGACTATGATGCTCAAAACTCCAGCACATTTCTCAGGTCAGGATTTAATTAGAGATGGACAACAAGTGCTGGCCTTTGCTCTCACATCCCATCAATGAACAAGTAAAGGAAAATGATTAACAAAGTCAGGGAGCATCCATAGGAGTTTCTATTATAAATTCAATGTGGTGCCATTATATACTCGTCACTAGT
>CM075977.1:241559883-241873223 GCA_038087875.1 Malacoraja senta | reverse complement strand
TTATCACGCTTAAAAATATTCCTGTATTCTTGATAACATTTAAAATCTTACCAGTTTTTTCAAAGATTCCATATCCCGATGATTGGTGTAATTTTCCATCACGCACCTTTGTTAAGCAATCCCACATAGCTATAAATAGAATAGACCCGAACTTCCAACCTCAAAAGATCGCGGACTTCGATAGCTACCTTCCTTGTGAATTTCTCTGGATTCGCGGCACGAGAAGCATGTGAAAACTCTGTTTTTTGTTGCATAGCATGTACCTTTAATCACCGTCATCTCCGAATGGTGTTGAAGTTGTAGGGGGGAAAAAAAATCTTTCTTTTTTTGTTGTGAACTTGGAGATGCGTTCCTGTCGTTCGTCCAAACGCTATGGCCCAGCATGGCCTTCCGGCGAGGCCATCCTGGGGTACATGCTTGGGCCACCATTTCCGTCACGCCACCTCCGTCACGTAACTCCCGATCTCCATCTAGCTCCATCCCCAGCTTATCTTTTCTTCCCTAACGCTAACGCTAACCCCAACGATAACCCCGACGCTAGCCCCAAAGCTAGCCTCAACTCTGGTCCCAGCTCCCAGCCCTCAGCCCCAGCCACAGATCCCCAGCCCCAGATCCCCAGCCCCAGACCCCCAGATCCAGAATCCCAGCCCCAGGTCCAGCCCCCCCCCCCAGCGCCCAGCCCTCAGCTCCCAGCCCTCAGCTCCCAGCACCTAGCCCCCAGCTCCCAGCCCTCAGCTCCCAGATCCAAATTCCCAGCCCCCCAGCCCCATATCCCCAGCCACAGGGGGATCCCCAGCCCCAGATCCCCAGCCCCAGCCCCCCAGATCCAGAACCCCAGCCCCAGATCCAGCCCCCCCCCCCAGCCCTCAGCTCCCAGCTCCCAGCCCCCAGCTCCCAGCCCTCAGCTCCCAGCCCTCAGCTTCCAGATCCAAATTCCCAGCCCCCCAGCCCCAGATCCCCAGCCACAGGGGGATCCCCAGCCCCAGATCCACATCCCCAGCCCCCAACCCCCAGATTCCCAGATCCCCAGCCCCAGATCCCCAGCCCCAGATCCCCAGCCACTGGGGGATCCCCAGCCCCAGATCCACATCCGCAGACCCCGGCTCCAGATCCCCAGCCCCAGATCCAGAATCCCAGCCCCAGATCCAGATCCCCAGCCCCAGATCCAGAACTCCAGCCCCAGATCCAGAACTCCAGCCCCAGATCCAGAACCCCAGCCCCAGATCCATAACCCCAGCCCCAAATCCAGACCCCAGCCCCCAGCCCCCAGCCCCAGCCCCAGACCCCCAACCGCAGCCCCAGATCCCCGACAAGATAGGGTATAATTATGATAATGTCATAACTTGGATACCACCACCTGAGAAAGTGACCAACAGGTTGCTGTAGATTTCTGGAAAGGAATTCTTGTACATCTTGACAATATTGATTCATACTAAGCTGTACGCTGTTAAATTGTTAAATACTGTTATTTAAGAATGTATACACGTATTGTATTTGCTTTGAGAACTGTTCAAAATTGTCATACAGTGTATTGAAAATTTACCGGAGTAAGCAAGATTCTATCTACAGTAGCTGCCTTGTATTTTCACATGAAAAAAATGATTAAAAATGAATGAAACACCAGTATTAAGGAAACACTGATCCCTGTTCATTATGTTACTTCCTGTTCTCAACTTTTAGCAACTGTTGGAGCCTTAAGATAGTTTTGGTCATCTCCGTCACGTGACGGATATGACTCCCCGTGACGGAAATGGCTTGCTTGATCGTCTCCATCACACGGCATTATATCCATCGCATGAGCATTTTATGCTCATAATGTGTAAGATAATACAACAATGACCATAATTATCAATTGTAATTGATAAATGAACAGTATGCTTCAGCCTATTCATCTGAAGTAAATATAGTTTTAGAGGAAGTTGGTGAAAAGTTATGTGACGGTTACCATTCTTGCTGAAAATCATCACTTTTTTCGATAGTAAACTGTTACGAAGGTTTAAAATCAATGTGTTAGATATTATTTTGATTTTTTTTGGTGGTTTATTTGAGGAAGATACTCTATAATTTGAATGACTGCGACAAAAATTTGATTTGATATTCTTAAATCAGTTATATTTTACAGTGTTGTTCATCATAAAAATGCGACGGATATGACTGAATGCAATGGGCAACCTATAAAAAGAGGAGGAAAAAATAAGTTTAATTGTCTAAAAGATTGCGCCAAACATATGTTTCCCATAGTAGAGATGTTCATCTATGTGAAACAACATTCAAAGTAGAAACTTCAATGTAGACATTTACTGAAGAATCACCTACGTCAGGAGAAGTCAGGCTAGGCTTACTGGCGTCAAACCCAATGTCGCCGACTGTCTCCAAAAATGTTTCAACGTTGAAATTCCAGCGGCGACTGAGGTGACTACTCACGACCATACAGGCGACCATGTGGCAACAGCCTAGTTGCCTGTAGCCGACTAAAAAATAGCCTAAGTGGGTCAGGCCCTTTATGAGATACATCAGAAAAGTTAGTTTACAACACATTATTGCTAACTACATTTTAGTTAGTAGCCGATATATGGAACCAGGGCCGGCCTTAAGCCAATTGGACCAATTGCTCCCATGTGTTGTTGCTCCAAATGTGTTGTTGTGTGTACTTGGTGAGCGGAGAGTAGATGACTCTAGCACGAGGCCCCCTTAGGGAGCAATTGGTTCAATTGGCTTAAGGCCGGCCCTGGTTCCATATATCGGCTACTAACTAAAATGTAGTTTAGGATACTGAGTTGGATGATCAGCCATGATCATATTGAATGGTGGTGCAGGCTCGAAGGGCCGAATGGCCTACTCCTGCACCTATTTTCTATGTTTCTATGTTTCTATGTTTCTAACAACACATTGCCATATATATGTAACACCACATTGCAGGTTCTACAGAGATTTCTGTGGTTTCTGTAAATATGAGTATAAGACTAAGGGACATCGGCAGAACATATTTGAGTGGCAGTAAAGAAGAGGGATGTAGCCAAGGCAAAGAAGGTCGAAGCAGAAAAGGAGAAAGGTGCATTAGATAAGTATTTCAGCAAAACTATCACAGAAAATGCAGAAGAGCAAGTGGAGCCACAACACAGTGAAGATGATGACACCGATGGAAGCCAGTCTGAAGAAGTTATGCAAGGCGATCAAAGTGGGAATTTATTTACTGAATGTGAGATCGGCCATTTCGAAAGTGTTGAATTTGACAAACAAGGAAACTCGCCTGTTGACATGACTGCTGGTGCCTCTGAGGCAAGGGAGATCGGGAATTCAAAATCTGCCCCTTTTGTAGAATTAACAGATGATCCTGCACCATGGCCAGAAATGATAAGTCAGAGTGTCAGGGACTATTTAGTGAAAAAAGGACCACCTACAATTATAATAGAATTTTCCCCCAAGAATGAGAGTGGATCACGTTATTCAAAATTTCACTGCAAAAGAAAACTGCCAAATGGTGAAATTGTAGATCGTCCAAGGCTAATATACTCTGTATCAAATGATAAAATCTTCTGTTACTACTGCAAGTTTTTTGATAATAATGCAGCCAGTGCACTTGCAAGTTGTGGTTTTAATAACTGGCCGAACATTCATACAAGACTAGCTGAGCATGAGAACTCCAAAAAGCATTTGCAAGCAATGCTCAGTTGCTGTGAACTGCAGCAAAGATTATCTGCTGAAAAAACTACTGATGAAGTGGTAGAAAAATTAATCAGACAAGAAGCAAAACGCTGGCATCAAGTTTTTGAGTGACTGGTAGCCACTGTACAGTTCCTGGCAGAAAGAAACTTGCCATTCCGGGGATCTGAGGAACATAGAAACACCACATAATGGACATTTCTTTGGCGTTATTGAGTTGCTAGGAAAGTTTGATCCAGTAATGCAAGATAATCTGCGAAAAATCCAGAATAAGGAAATACATGATCATTATTTAGGAAAAATAATCCAGAATGAGTGTATTAATATAATGGGTCAAGCTGTTCTACAGGAAATCATTTTGCGAATCAAGGCTGCTAAGTATTTTGCAGTAATTCTCGACTGTACTCCTGACATCAGTCATCAGGAGCAAATGTCGATGGTAATTAGATATGTAGCTGATGGTGTACAATCAAATGCTCCAGCAGGAGTATATGAACATTTCATCAAGTTTTTAGTGGTGGAGCGTAGCACAGGTGAAAATTTGTACAACACCCTTCTACATGAACTTGAAACATTAGGGCTGGATGTTGAAAATATCCGTGGACAAGGGTATGATAATGGTGCCCATATGAAGGGACACACCTCAAGTCTGTTTGGATCTGTTTGGTCCATTAACTCGCATGCACTTTTTAAGCGCACATTTTGATTACTTTCCATTTTACCATAGAGATATAAAGTCTATAATAAACTTTATTTATATTTCTATGATTCTACAGACCTTGGCTGGGAACCTTGGGCTCACCAAAATTGTTCCCAATTGGGCCTCGCACCTCCTAAGGCCGGCCCTGTATGGAACAAAACTCTCTAGATTTGGAAACACTGAATTAGCCAGTTTGCCGCAAGCAACCATCACTTCTGTGAATCTTGTAATAACATTTAAGGGCAAGGTGCTACAATCAAATAAATGACTCCAATCGATTCAGCTTCATGAGATACATCAGAAAAGTCCGTTTACAACACGTTATTACTGACTACATTTTAGATAGAGGCTAATATAAGCGACATAAGTCTACAGAATTAGCCTGTTTTCAGCAAGCTGCATTCACTTCCATGAATCTTGCAATAACTTTTCAGAGCAATTAAATAAATGTCGCTAATTGTTTCAGCTTCATGAGATACATCAGAAAAATATCTCTTGAAGCTGAATCGATTGGAGTTATTTATTTTACCAAGTACCTTGGCCTGAAAAGTTATTACAAGATAACATGGAAGTGAATGCTCCTTGCTGCAAACTGGCTAATTCAGTGTATCCAAACCTGTAGAATTTTACTTCGGAGTCACGTGAGTGACTACGTGAAGAAGACCCCGTCCAGCCGCACACGCGTCATTATCGATCAGACGCATAGCGTTCATGACCGTGTGTGGAGGAGCAGGAGCTCCTCCAGCGGTGAGCAAAAAGCAAAGTTAAAGTAAAAATCGGACAAGGTAAGTGGTTTCGTTTTTACTTACAGGGCGCATTTCTTCCCGCTCAGACGTGTTGGCCGAGGTCCACACAAACTCAGAATGGAGAAAGAGCGTAGGGGAAGGAGAGGCCATGGACGCACCGCAGGTAAAACCCCCGATGCTAAGGGTAGCGGGCGTCAGGAAGAGGAGGCAGTGGCATCGAAGCCATCAACTCCCGTTACGGTCGAATGTGCCGTTAAACCGCCGGCGGCGGGGCGCAAGGCTGGACAAAAGTCGGCCCGACCTGTAGACTTGGAAGAGTCAGACCCGGAGGTATACCCTCCTGCAGCAGAAAATGTTATGGCTGCAAGGGTCGCCAGTTTAGAGCTCCTGATGGGGATTTACAAAGAACCCCCACAGGAGGAATCAGGTCGGTGTTGGCCAATGGAGGATACAGCACAGGGTGTGCCTTGGTTGGGACAGGCACAAGGGTGGCCTACAGGAGAGCCATCAGAAATGACTGTGCAAAGGTATTACAATGGTTGGCCTACAGGAGAGCCAGTGCCAGAAATGCCTGAAAAAAGGCAGTATATGTGCTGGCCTACTGAAGAGCCAGTACCAGAAATGTCTCAAAAAAGACAGTACAAACGTACTTATGTGCCAGCACCGAAAGTTCCTAAAGGGAAAATTATGAAGCGTTGGCCTAGAGTTGAGTCAGCGCCAGCAGCACCTGAAACAGGGCTGCCTATCCGTGGGCCTATAAGAGAGCCCGCGCAGGGGGAATCTGGCATAGACTTACCTGAAACAGGGGAGCCAGAATTTACCAAACCTGAATAGGAACATCTAGATTCAGAAGATGAATTCTATGAGGATGAGAGCCCATTATCAGAGCTGAAAGTTCCTGGACTAGCACAAAAGTTTGCTGTTCCTAGAATAAAGGGGGAACCTTTGAGGGAGGAAATAGCAATGACTATAAACTATCTACTCTCCCATCAGCTCCAGGAAGTAACTATGGATGAGACTATGAAACAGTACGAGGCCCCAGCAAATTGTGAATTGCTGACAGTTCCAGCAGTAAATAACTTGATTTGGGGTTATTTGAGCATTGGTTTACGCTCACAAGAATTGAAATTGCAACGTGTATTGAAATTGCTGGGGTCAGGCATCACGGCATTTGCCAGAGGTTTGGATGATGATTATGTATCAGATTCACAACAAGATGCTCTCGCACTGATGTGGGGTGCACATTTTTGAAATAAATTATATTCGTAAAAATGCAATAAGACCAAATATTCATCCTAAGTATGCAGGGCTCTGCAAACCAACCAACATACAAATGCCTAAGCTGCTGTTTGGAGAAAATCTAGCAAAGAAGCTAAAAGGACTTGAATGAAGAGTCAAGAACCTTGAGTGGCATGATGATGAAACCACCGATGATGAGCAGAGCGGTGCGAAGGCAGTATCCCTACAGGCGGAATACTGGTGCTGGAGAAGGAACAAGCCGATCATTCTCGTATACACGTTGGCGTGCTGCACCGGGGATACGTGGAGGTTACAATGTGCCTACCAGAAGCGGACAATTGCCGGTGGCAAACCCCGAGGTAGGGGGTCCTGGTCTGGTAAGGAATACAATAAATGTTTCACATTCACAAGTAGGGGGAAGGTTACAATTCTTCCTAAAAGAATGACAGTTAATAACAAATGATTCATTTATTCTAAATAGCATTGTAGGATTCAAAATTGAGTTTCTATCCACATTTGGATCCTCCAAGGCAAGAAAATTCAAACTGGTCACGAATTTTCTCAAAAGAAGAGAATAAGTTGATCAAAGGAGAATTAGAAACTTTAACC
The DNA here is from genome assembly GCA_038087875.1 of Malacoraja senta. Classification (NCBI taxonomy): domain Eukaryota; kingdom Metazoa; phylum Chordata; class Chondrichthyes; order Rajiformes; family Rajidae; genus Malacoraja; species Malacoraja senta. The sequence goes on along the minus strand of CM075977.1, from coordinate 241,866,266 downwards.
AAAAAGGGGGTAATAGAGAAGTCAGTAGAACAACACCATCAGTTTGTATCAAATATTTTTCCAAGAACAAAAAAGGATGGTGGATGTAGAATCATATTGGATCTGACAAATCTTAACCTTTATGTACAATACAAACATTTCAAAATGGAAACATTTACTAATGCAATTCAGCTAATCACAGAAAATTGCTACATGCATATTATTCCGTGGCAATGCATGGTAATGATCAAAGATATTTGAAATTTAGTTGGATGAGTCAGTTATGGCAATTTAAAGCATTGCCCAATGGTCTGACTTCAGCACCAAGATTATTCACTAAATTGCTCAAACCAATTTTAGCTCTGTTAAGAGCTGAGGGCCATGTATTAATGGCTTATTTAGAGGATATCCTCATTGTAGGGGATGCTTTGGCTGCTGCAAAATTGTCAGTATCCAGAGTCAATAACATTTTTGAGAAATTAGGTTTCATTATTCACCTACAAAAATCTAAATTGTTACCAAGCAAAAAGATTGATTACCTAGGGTTCACAATTAACTCCGAACACATGGTAATCACTTTGCCAAAAGATAAAAGCTGCAGTTAATTGAAGGTTGCATAAAACTCATTAACGAGGACACACCTTCAATTAGAGAAGTGGCAAGCTTGCTAGGCAAATTAATTGCAGGGTTTCCAGTGGTCACGTTTGGACCATTGCATTATCAATGTTTACAGAGAGCTAAGGTACAAGTGTTAAAAATGAATAGAGGGCATTTTGACAGGCCCATGAAATTAACAATTCAATCCATTACAGAAATAGAATGGTGGATTAACAATGTTTCTAATGCTTCCAGAAAAGTTCTGGTAGAAACACCTTCCGTCACTCTACAGACTGATGTAAGTGCGCTGGGTTGGGGCGCTACTAACATGATTTCCAGCTGTGGAGGTAGGTGGAATGTGAATGAAGTACCTTTGCTGGAAAAACTGGGAATCAATTACCTAGAGCTATTAGGCGCATTTTACGGCCTTAGAGCTTATTGCACTGATATGGGAAATGTGAATGTTTAGGTACAGGTTGACAATACTACAGCTGTAGCATACATAAATCACATGGGTGGTATAAAATCAGAATCATGTGATAAATTAGCGAATGAAATTTGGACCTGGTGTATTGCCAGGAAAATTTGGCTGTCAGCAATATATTTACCAGGTAAATTTAAGACAAAAGATCACGTAAATTTAATGATAAATACAGAATGGATGTTAAATCGGAAAATATTCACACAAATTATCACACAATTTGGAATGCCGGAAATTGATCTGTTTGCATCAAGATTGAACCACCAGTTTGCCTAAGTATGTGTCATGGGAACCTGATCCTGGATGCTTTCTCGCTACATTGGGGTGGTATGTTTCTGTATGCGTTTCCGCCATTTTGTTTAATCCACAGATGCATACAGAAAATTAAACAAGATTCAGCCTCAGGGATTTTGGTAGTACCAGATTGGCCTAAACAGCCCACTGGTGTTAAAAAATAATCCAAAAAAAAACCTTATGGTTATTCCAAAGCAGATTAAACTGCTTGTACACCCTGTGACTGATGAACCACATCCTTTACATGATCATATTGGTTTGTTGATTTGCAGATTCTAAGAAGGCCATATCTTGGAAAAGGATTATCAGACCGTACGGTGGATGTTATAACAACAGCCTGGAGGAATAGTACCCAGAAGCAGTACATCTCCTATATAAAGAAATGGGAGGAGTTTTGTTCAGGGAAACATATTGCATATAACCCAGCAGAAATTTCAGACCTAGGAAGAAGGCTCCAATACCAACTATAAATATGTGGATTTCAAATATGTTTGAAACACTACACCTAGAAGAGATAAGACTCCTCCTAGCAGGTAAACCAGATCACTTCCACCTGACGTGGTCTGCATTTATAGAATTATTACAAACATAGGGTGCAAAAGTACTTTAAAAAAAATAAAAAATTGAGGTCGGGTAAGGGGGGATGATAGTTGAAGAGTTGGTATGTCCTATTTACGTAATGCTCAAAAAAATATTTGTTTTTCTTTTTTTTTCCTCTCTCTTTTTCTCTTTATTTTTCCCTAGGGCCTATTTCTTAACTCTTTTTCTTTTGTTTTTAATTTCGCTCTCATAGGGTCTTCGTCCTTTTTTGTTGTTACATTTTCTACACTTTTCTACACTTTCACTTTTTCCTTCACTTCTCTCTTTCAATCTTTTCCTTTTTTAGTGTAAAAAAAATAAAAAAAATAAAGGGAGTACATTAATTGTAAGAAGATACAAATGACGAGTATTAATGTATGTGGTTGTAATGTAATGTACTTCTAATAAATAAAAATTAAAAAAAAAAAAAAAATAGAGTTCCTTTCTACTCTATACTATGAATTAAAATTAAATTATAGTGCAATTAATACTGCACGAAGTGCACTCTCTGCATATTTAAGCAGTGAATCAGAACAAACTCCAATAGGAGCACATCCTTGGGTCTGTAGGTTTATGAAAGGAATTTTCAACTCTAATCCTCCCAGACCTAGGTATACAGAAATTTGGAATGTAAAAGATGTACTGATGTTGCTAAGGAATTGGAATCCAGTTGAAACTCTGTCATTATCCAAAATCACCATGAAATTGGTTATGCTCATGGCATTAGTTTCAGCTCAGAGAGTTCAAACATTACAGAAACTCAGAATTGGTAGAATGAAAGTAGGGCCAAATGCCGTGACATTCTATGTCTATGATTTACTGAAGCAAAGTAGACCTAGGTTCACAGGATGCAAGTTGGAATTTTTATCATATCCTGCAGATCCACGACTGTGTGTAGTAACATATAATAATAATAATAATAATAATGGATTTTATTTACGGGCGCCTTATACCGAGGTCTCAAGGACACCATACAGAGATTTATAGAAAACATATAATCAGAATTTTTAAAAAATGGGTTATAAAGACCAATACATAAATCAGGGACAGAATTCCTTCCAAAAACACAAAAAAAAAAGAAAATCAGAAGCAGAAATGTTACATAGAAACAACAAAAGTTTTAAGAGGCACCGAATTGGCATTTTTTATTAGTCATAAAAAGCCTCATAAGAAAGTGTCAACACAAACAATTTCATGATGGTTGAAACAGGTGTTGAGATATTCAGGTATTGATACTGATAAATTTAAATCTCATTCCACCAGGGCGGCATCAACATCAGCGGCCACGGATTCAGACAATAGACCTTATTCTCGCGGCCGCAGGATGGGCAAGTGAACAGATGTTTCATAAGTATTACCATAAGGAGATTAAAGATCTCAGAGGGTTTGGTGATGCCGTGCTGGATACAGTATTAAATCCCCCATTATAATAAATGGGCCTAATTTTGTTACTTTTATTAAAATAAATAAAACCATTAACTGATTACATTCAAATGTTGTGGTTATGCATTGTTGATTGTGCTTACTCAAATAGAGTCAATCGATGCAGTGAACACCTGGATTTGAATCCACGGTGTGAAATCACAGAGCTTTGAAATCTTCACGTAGTCACTCACGTGACTCCGAAGTAAAATAGTAAGATTAAACGAGAACTTACCAGTTTGAAGTTTGATCTTTATTTTATGAGGAGAAACGTTGAGGGATTACGTGCCCTCCGCTCCCACCCTCATAAAAGGATCAAGCTGGTAGTTCTAAGTCTTTATGCATCTTACTATCATACTTCAGTAATTATCGTCTGTGATTGTCACTCCGCTGCTTTGAAAGATTGACGCGTGTGCGGCTGGACGGGGCTTCTTCACGTAATCCCTCAACGTTACTCCTCATAAAATAAAGATCAAACTTCAAACTGGTAAGTTCTCGTTTAATCTTACTATTATGTCCCATATACAGTGCCCTCCATAATGTTTGGGACAAAGACCCATCATTTATTTATTTGCCTCTGTACTCCACAATTTGAGATTTGTAATAGAAAAAAAATCACATGTGGTTAAAGTGCACATTGTCAGATTTTATTAAAGGGTATTTTTTATACATTTTGGTTTCACCATGTAGAAATTACAGCAGTGTTTATACATAGTCCCCCCATTTCAGGGCACCATAATGTTTGGGACACATGGCTTCACAGGTGTTTGTAATTGCTCAGGTGTGTTTAATTGCCTCCTTAATGCAGGTATAAGAGGGCTCTCAGCGCCTAGTCTTTCCATCACCTTTGGAAACTTGTATTGCTATTTATCAACATGAAAGTCAAAGAAGACATTATGATACTGAGAAACAAGAATAAAACTGTTAGAGATTTTAGCCAAACCTTAGGCTTACCAAATTCAACTGTTTGGAACATCATTAAGAAGAAAGAGAGCACTGGTGAGCTTACTAATCGCAAAGGGACTGGCAGGCCAAGGAAGACCTCCACAGCTGATGACAGAAGAATTCTCTCTATAATAAAGAAAAATCCCTAAACACATGCCCGACAGATCAGAAACACTCTTCAGGAGTCAAGTGTGGATTTGTCAATGACCACTGTCCACAGAAGACTTCATGAACAGAAATACAGAGGCTACACTGCAAGATGCAAACCATTGGTTAGCTGCAAAAATAGGATGGCCAGGTTACAGTTTGCCAAGAAGTACTTAAAAGAGCGACCACAGTTCTGGAAAAAGGTCTTGTGGACAGATGAGACGAAGATTAACATATCAGAGTGATGGCAAGAGCCATCTGTGAAACACGGTGGTGGGGTTGTTATGGCCTGGGCATGTATGGCTGCTGAAGGTACTGGCTCACTTTTCTTCATTGATGATACAACTGCTGATGGTAGTAGCATAATGAATTCTGAAGTGTATAGACACATCCTATCTGCTCAAGTTCAAACAAATGCCTCAAAACTCATTGGCCGGCAGTTCATTCTACAGCAAGACAATGATCGCAAACATACTGCTAAAGCAACAAAGGAGTTTTTCAAAGCTATAAATTGTCAATTCTTGAGTGGCCAAGTCAATCACCTGATGTGAACCCAATTGAGCATGCCTTTTATATGCTGAAGAGAAAACTGAAGGGGACTAGCCCCCAAAACAAGAATAAGCTAAAGATGGCTGCAATACAGGCCTGGCAGAGCATCACCAGAGAAGACACCCAGCAACTGGTGATGTCCATGAATCGCAGACTTCAAGTAGTCATTGTATGCAAAGGATATGCAATAAAATACTAAACATGACTACTTTCATTTACATGACAATGCTGTGTCCCAAACATTATGGTGCCCTGATATGGGGGGGAACTATGTATAAACACAAGGGTAATTTCTACATGGTGAAACCAAAATGAATAAAAAGTGCCTTTATTAAAATCTGAAAATGTGCACTTTAACCACATGTGATTTTTTCTATTATAAATCTCAAATTGTGGAGTACAGAGGCAAATAAATAAATGATGGGTCTTTGTCCCAAACATTATGGAGGGCACTGTATTGGCCTCTAACTAGTTCTAAAATAACTTTTCTGTTGTATCTCATGAAGCTGAATCAATTGGAGTCGTCTATTTGTTGGTAGCACCTTGCCCTGAAAAGTTACTGGAGGATTAATGGAAGTGAATGCTGCTTGCTGCAAACTGGCTAATTCAGGGTTTCCAAAGCTGTAGAGTTATGCTCCATACATTAGCCTCTCTGTGCTCTTGTGTGTCGTTGTGTGCCCGTGTTTGCTTGTATGTGTCTCTGAGTGCCTATGCATGTCTCTATGTGTCTGTGTACCTTTGTGTCTTTGTGTGTTTACTTGAAATTTGTTTGCAAATCACGCCGCTCCATACAGCCATTTGCACATTCATGGCTCATTCAATCTTGGCCTCAAAATGACTTTGCAACACTCACAGGGACAGAAGCCAGAAAAGGGCATTACCAGGGCGTTTGGGTAAAAGGTTATCTGTGGCACTGAGTAGCTCTTTTTTCATTGTCAGGGCACGAGCCCAGTGCTATTTAAAGTTCGATGACCTTACCAGTTGCCAGCAGTCAGGATCAAAAGGCCAGCATCAGTGAGAATCTGAGCCCCCTTGAGCAAGTCATTGGAGTCAAAGTCATCTTTATCGCTTTGGGAGACAGAGAAGTTGAAATCATTGCAAATGGGCACTAATTAAAAATTGGAGAACATTGCCATGCTTTTAGTTAAAGCAAACTTTTAATTCCTGCAGTTATTTGTTCCCACCCTGCCGAGCATTTAATCTTTCCACAGGAGTTGTTGTTCCCGGTTTCACATCCAATAACCGAATGAGCTGACCCCCAATTGTAAAAGGATTGTCAATGCATGTTAGCGATAAGATGAGGTCTTGCCCAATCTACATTGACAGCTGGTATACCCCTGTGCTTTGATATTGATGTAAAAGATGAAAACTACCAAAATAAGTTATTTAGTGCCTACAGGATGATTCAAGCTATTTCTGACTGCATATAGACCTGAGTCACTAATAAACAAACCACTTTGTGACTTCCTATCCGAAACATAATTACTTTCTGTCATGAACCAGATGTAAATGGATAGGTAAAACTGCAACACTCATTCAACAACTGTCCTTTGGTACTGTGTTTGATACATGGTTTTCAAATTTGTTTACAAATAAAAAACTGAAAAGTGTCGCGTGCAAAAGTATTCAGCCCCCCTGAGTCAATACTTTGTAGAACCACCTTTCGCTGCAATTACAGCTGCAAGTCTTTTGGGGTATGTCTCTGGATAGAGAACTGGCTGGCAAACAGGAAGCAAAGAGTAGGAGTAAACGGGTCATTTTCACAATGGCAGGCAGTGACTAGTGGGGTACCGCAAGGCTCAGTGCTGGGACCCCAGCTATTTACAATTTATATTAATGATCTGGACGAGGGAATTGAATGCAACATCTCCAAGTTTGCGGATGACACTAAGCTGGGGGGCAGTGTTAACTGTGAGGAGGATGCTAGGAGACTGCAAGGTGACTTGGATAGGCTGGGTGAGTGGGCAAATGTTTGGCAGATGCAGTATAATGTGGATAAATGTGAGGTTATCCACTTTGGTGGCAAAAACTGGAAGGCAGACTATTATCTAAATGGTGGCCGATTAGGAAATGGGGAGATGCAGCGAGACCTGGGTGTCATGGTACACCAGTCATTGAAAGTAGGCATGCAGGTGCAGCAGGCAGTGAAGAAAGCGAATGATATGTTGGCCTTCATAGCAAGAGGATTTGAGTATAGGAGCAGGGAGGTTCTACTGCAGTTGTACAGGGTCTTGGTGAGACCACACCTGGAGTATTGCGTACAGTTTTGGTCTCCAAATCTGAGGAAGGACATTATAGCCATAGAGGGAGTGCAGAGAAGGTTCACCAGACTGATTCCTGGGATGTTAGGACTTTCATATGAAGAAAGACTGGATAGACTTGGCTTATACTCGCTAGAATTTAGGAGATTGAGAGGGGATCTTATAGAAACGTACAAAATTCTTATGGGGTTGGACAGGCTAGATGCAGGAAGATTGTTCCCGATGTTGGGGAAGTCCAGGACAAGGGGTCACAGCTTAAGGATAAGGGGGAAATCCTTTAAGACCGAGATGAGGAAAAACTTTTTCACACAGAGAGTGGTGAATCTCTGGAACTCTCTGCCACAGAGGGTAGTTGAGGCCAGTTCATTGGCTATATTTAAGAGGGAGTTAGATGTGGCCCTTGTGGCTAAAGGGATCAGGTGGTATGGAGAGAAGGCAGGTACGGGATACTGAGTTGGATGATCAGCCATGATCATATTGAATGGCGGTGCAGGCTCGAAGGGCCGAATGGCCTACTCCTGCACCTATTTTCTATGTATCTATGTATCTACCAGCTTTGCACATCTAGAGACTGACATTTTTTCCCATTCTTCTTTGCAAAATAGATCAAGCTCAGTCAGATTGGTTGGAGAGCGTCTGTGAACAGCAATTTTCAAGTCTTGCCAGAGATTCTCAATTGGATTTAGGTCTGGACTTTGACTGGGCCATTCTAACACATGAATATGCTTTGATCTAAACCATTCCATTGTAGCTCTGGCTGTATGTTTAGGGTCGTTGTCCTGCTGGAAGTTGAATCTCCGCCCCAGTCTCAAGTCTTTTGCAGACTCTAACAGGTTTTCTTCCAAGATTGCCCTGTATTTGGCTCCATCCATCTTTCCATCGACTCTGACCAGCTTCCCTGTCCCTGCTGAAGAAAAGCATCCCCACAGCATGATGCTGCCACCACCATGTTTCACAGTGGCGATGGTGTGTTCAGGGTGATGTGCAGTGTTAGGTTTCCGCCACACATAGCATTTTGCATTTAGGCCAAAAACTTCAATTTTGGTCTCATCTGACCAGAGCACCTTCCTCCACATGTTTGCTGTGTCCCCCACATGGCTTGTGGCAAACTGCAAATGGGACTTCTTATGGCTTTTTTTCAACAATGGCTTTCTTCTTGCCACTTCCATAAAGACCCGATTTGTGGAATGCACGACTAATAGTTGTCCTGTGGACAGATTCTCCCACCTGAGCTGTGGATCTCTGCAGCTCCTCCAGAGTTACCATGGGCCTCTTGGCTGCTTCTCTGATCAATGCTCTCCTTGCCCGGCCTGTCAGTTTAGGTGGACGGCCATGTCTTGGTAGGTTTGCAGTTGTGCCATACTCTTTCCATTTTCGGATGATGGATTGAACAGTGCTCCGTGAGATGTTCAAAGCTTGGGATATTTTTTTATAACCTAACCCTGCTTTAAACTTCTCCACAACTTTATCCCTGACCTGTCTGGTGTGTTCCTTGGGCTTCATGATGCTGTTTGTTCACTAATGTTCTCTAACAAACCTCTGAGGCCTTCACAGAACAGCTGTATTTATACTGAGATTAGATTACACACAAGTGGACTCTATTTACTAATTAGGTGACTTCTGAAGGCAATTGGTTGCACTGGATTTTATTTAGGGGTATCAGAGTAAAGGGGGCTGAATACTTTTGCACGCAACACTTTTCAGTTTTTTATTTGTAAAATAATTTGAACGCCATGTATCATTTGCCTTCCACTTCACAATTATGCGCCACTTTGTGTTGGTCTATCACATAAAATCCCAATAAAATACATTTACGTTTGTGGTTGTAACGTGACAAAATGTGGAAAAGTTCAAGGGGTATGAATACTTTTGCAAGCCACTGTATGAGAGGTCCTTTCATGAATCTGTCAACAGCGAGGAAGAGGCTGTTTTCAAATCTAGTGGTACGTGCTTTCAAGCTTTTGTTTCTTCTAACCAATGGGAGAGGGTAGAAGAGGGAATGAGCAGGGTGTGAGTGGTGCCTCATCATATTGGCTTCTTTCCTGAGGTAACGTAAGGTGCATGTGGAACTAATGGGATGGAGTGTGGTTTGTGTGATGGTCTGAGCTGCAGTCACAACTCTCTGTAAGTTCCTTCACTCTTGGGCAATGCAGTTGCCATACCAAGCTGAGACACATCCCCATAGGGTGGTGCATCTGTACACATTGGTAAGAGTCATTGGAGATGAGGAAGGTAGGAGGACAATGTACTTTCTTGGCCATATTGTCAATGTGGTTGGACCATCTCAAACGGGTGGTGATATTTCCTCTTCAGCACCTTGGATGCACAGTGGGGCATGTACTCCACACTGCCTTCTCAAGTCAATGACCAAGCTCCATTCTTACCTTTTCTGCATTCATTGGTGTAGCAAGTTTAGAGCTGATAAAAATAGAGCTCATGCTCTATATTATAGTTAAATTATATGAATCTTTTACAGTAGATACATCAAAATTTATTCAAGTATTAATTCAAACCTGCAAATTAGTGAATCTTTTGACTCCACTATACATCTCTCCTGTGAAAGTTAAGACATTTATAGGCGTTATAAGGAGATAATACCGATATTATTCATTTATGTATTGATAATATCAGGTGAAGCATGGCATTTGGATGGAGTTCCTTATAGCTTGCAATTGGGTGTCTCACTGGAAGGGGGAGTAAAGAGCCAGTTATTCACTGTATTCTGTAACTCAACTTGAATGAAAATATGCACACCATACAAATATAGGCTTTCATGTTCCATATAATCTTGTGTAAGAAGGAACTGCAGATGTTGGTTTAAACCAAAGATAGACACAAAAAGCAGGAGTAACTCAGTGGGACAGGCAGCATCTCTGGAAAGAAGGATTGGGTGACGTTTCGGGTCGAAACCCTTTTTCATATAATCTTGGCTGGGTAAAGTTAATTTGTCCATTTGTCCAGGCTTCAACTTATTTTTTAAGCTTTTGAAACCCAGATTTAACATTGAGACATGAGAGAACCCCAGACTTAAATGGTGAACAATAAATATAAGTTCATTCTTTCTATAAGATAGTTTTTATTTCCATGTCCTGCAATGGAATCATTGAAATCTTGTGAAATGTCACTTCTTTTGACATGTTCAACCTCGATGTAAATAGTCTTGGATGCTGCTAAATAGAGTATATATATTTCGAGATGCAATTCTCGTTCAGTCTGAAGAAGTTCCTCGAGCAGTTTGTTTTTGATAAGCCCGTTGCAGGATTTTACTTTTGTAGGACTTTACCTTTGTCTTAAAATTGTTTTTAAAAAAACAAAGCGTAAAAATGACCACCTTAATCAATATTAGAACAGGCGATTCATTTTTAATTTATTCCTATCAAATTAAAGGCATGTCTAATTTACAGTTCTTTAATATAAATTAATTGATTTGCAAGTTGCTCAAATGTCTCTACCCATGCCAGCCTGTAGATGGCTTCACCACACAAGGAATAGGTTCTAACCCTGATGCTGCTCAGTAGACCACTTACAATCAGAACTGATCAGTGATAACATGGCTGCTTCTCAGATGCACTCTTCAGTTGGGGATTTTTGAGAATGTTTGAAGCCCAGTGGCGGAGGTCAGCACGCAGCGGGTGACCTTTCTTTTCTCTTTGATCTCCTCTTTTTCTCCACCAAGGTTGTTAATCATCATAATCAGGAGAGCAATGGTCGCGCTGGCCAGCAAATTAACTTCACACGTATGCCCCGTTTGATAGGTTACTTTTAATTGTCTTATCCAATTATCTGAACTGGCCACTCAGCTCAAAGTGAAGCCTGTGCTAATTGGCAATTGTGTAATTAAGGCTCTTGCACATACTTTGGCAAACATAATAACCTCAGAAGAAACAACTTAATTAAAAAGGAAAGGTCTCAAGGTAAAATTCTGTTCAAGGCATTAAATCTTAATTGGACTAGATTTTAGCTGCTGTGTCAATGGCAAAGCCATGTCAGTTAATGCAAGAATGGCTCTGGTAATATTTTTTATGCATCAGGCCATTCAAAAATAGGCTTTGAGGCTTTAGTTTAGTTTTGTTTAGAGATACAGCACGGAAACAGGCCCGTCGACCCACCGAGTCCGCACTGACCAGTGATCCCAGCACATTAACATGATTCAACACACACTAGGGATAATTTACACTTATACCAAGCCAATTTACCTACAAACCTGCACATTAAAGAAAGGTAACTTTGAGGGTATGAGACATGAATTGGCCAAGATAGACAGGCAATTGATTCTTAAAGGGTTGATGGTGGATATGCAATGGAAAGCATTTAAAGACTGCATGGATGAACTACAACAATTGGTCATCCCAGTTTGGCAAAAGAATAAATCAGGAAGGTAGTGCATCCGTGGATAATAAGGAAATCAGGGATAGTATCAAAACAAAAGATGAAGCATACAAATTAGCCAGAAAAAGCAGCCTACCAGAGGACTGGGAGAAATTCAGAGTCCAGCAGAGGAGGACAAATGGCTTAATTAGGAAAGGGAAAATAGATTATGAAAGAAAACTGGCAGGGAACATAAAAACAGACTGCAAAAGCTTTTATAGATATGTGAAGAGAAAAAGATTAGTTAAAACAAATGTAGGTCCCTTGCAGTCAGAAACAGGTGAATTGATCATGGGAACAAGGACATGGCAGACCAATTGAATAACTACTTTGGTTCTGTCTTCACTAAGGAAGGCATAAATAATCTGCCGGAAATAGCAGGGGACCGGTGGTCAAATGAGATGGAGGAACTGAGTGAAATCAAGGTTAGTCGGGAAGTGGTGTTAGGTAAATTGAAAGCATTAAAGGCCGATAAATCCCCAGGGCCAGATAGGCTGCATCCCAGAGTGCTTAAGGAAGTAGCCCCAGAAATAGTGGATGCATAAATGATAATTTTTCAAAACTTTAGATTCTGGAGTAGTTCCTGAGGATTGGAGGGTAGCTAATGTAACCCTACTTTTTAAAAAGGGAGGGAGAGAGAAAATGGGGAATTATAGATCAGTTAGTCTAACATCAGTAGTGGGGAAAATGCTAGTCAGTTATTAAAGATGGGATAGCAGCACATTTGGAAAGTGGTGAAATCATTGAACAAAGTCAGCATGGATTTATGAAAGGTAAATCATGTCTGACAAATCGTATAGAATTTTTCGAGGATGTAACTAGTAGAGTGGATAAGGGAGAACCAGTGGATGTGTTATATCTGGACTTTCAAAAGGCTTTCGACAAGGTCCCACATAAGAGATTAGTATGCAAACTTAAAGCACACGGTATTGGGGGTTCAGTATTGATGTGGATAGAGAACTGGCTGGCAGACAGGAAGCAAACAGTAGGAGTAAACGGGTCCTTTTCAGAATGGCAGGCAGTGACTAATGGGGTACCGCAAGGCTCAGTGCTTGGACCCCAGCTATTTACAATATATATTAATGATTTGGACGAGGGAATTGAATGCAACATCTCAAGTTTGCGGATGACACGAAGCTGGGGGGCAGTGTTAGCTGTGAGGAGGATGCTAGGAGGCTGCAAGGTGACTTGTATAGGTTGGGTGAGTGGGCAAATGCATGACAGATGCAGTATAATGTGGATAACTGTGAGGTTATCCACTTTGGTGGCAAAAACAGGAAAGTAGACTATTATCTGAATGGCGGCCGATTAGGAAAAGGGGAGATGCAACGAGACCTGGGTGTCATGGTACACCAGTCATTGAAAGTAGGCATGCAGGTGCAGCAGGCAGTGAAGAAAGCGAATGGTATGTTAGCATTCATAGCAAAAGGATTTGAGTATAGGAGCAGGGAGGTTCTACTGCAGTTGTACAGGGTCTTGGTGAGACCACACCTGGAGTATTGCGTACAGTTTTGGTCTCCTAATCTGAGGAAAGACATTCTTGCCATAGAGGGAGTACAGAGAAGGTTCACCAGACTAATTCCTGTGATGGCAGGACTTTCATATGAAGAAAGACTGGATAGACTCGGCTTGTACTCACTGGAATTTAGAAGATTGAGGGGGGATCTTATAGAAACTTACAAAATTCTTAAGGGGTTGGACAGGCTAGATGCAAGAAGATTGTTCCCGATGTTGGGGAAGCCCAGAACAAGTGGTCACAGTTTAAGGATAAGGGGGAAGTCTTTTAGGACCGAGATGAGAAAAAAAAATTCACGTAGAGAGTGGTGAATCTGTGGAATTCTCTGCCACATAAAGTAGTTGAGGCCAGTTTATTGGCTATATTTAAGAGGGAGTTAGATGTGGCCCTTGTGGCTAAAGGGATCAGGGGGTTTGCAGAGAAGGCAGGTACTGAGTTGGATGATCAGCCATGATCATATTGAATGGCGATGCAGGCTCGAAGTGCCGAATGGCCTCCTCCTGCACCTATTTTCTATGTTTCTATCTTTGGAATGTGGGAGGAAACCGAAGATCTCGGAGAAAATCCACGCGGTCACGGGGAGTACCTACTAACTCTAAGACAGCACCCGTAGTCGGATCGAACCCGGATCTACAGAGCTGCAAGGCAACAACTCTACCACTGCGCCACCATGCCTATTTATAATACAACTGTCCCATTCCAAGCAGCTCCTGTGAGCATTTTATTGAATACCTGTGCTATGCATGAGTCCTGTGATATGTGGAGATGCCATCTTCAAAGTGAGGCTCAGGTGAAGAGGAGAGAGGAGGTTAATCAGCCAGGATCCCTATTCTTTAATGGCATTGTGGTTTCTATTGAAGGTTGTTTGTGTGGGAGAGGCAAGCAAGAGAGCCACCAAACTCCATTGCAACAATTTCCATTTTTAAATAGCCTATTTACTCCCAAAACATTCAGATTTGTAGGTTAATTGGCTTGGTATAAATGTAAATTGTCCCCAGTACGTGTAGTATAGTGCGGGGAAATCACTGGTCAGTGTGGACTCGGTGGGCCAAAGGGCCTGTTTCTGAGTTGTATCTCTGCACTAAACTAAAAATTAGAATAGACTTAATTGACAAGTAATAATCACTTGGGAACGGGCAGCCAAATTCAGTAACATTTTACTTCAACATCTTAAGATGTTCACTTCAGAAGGAAGAAAACACGGAAAATTAAAAACAGTGGCTGGAAATTCTAAATTAAGATCTTACATTTGCGTGGATGAACCTTGTGGGGAAACAAAAAATGGTTATCAAAGCTATTGGTCAGTGACGGACTAGTTTTCCATCTGAAGAACAGCGCCAACCTGAAGCATCATCTGCCCAAATGCTTCCACAGATGCTGCTTGACCTGCTGAGTCCTTCCAGTAGTCTGATTTATTTTTGCTCAATATTTCAGTGTCTGCAGTCTCCTGTATCTCCCCTGGATTTGCTGACTGCTTCATGAATGCTCAGGATCTGGCCCCTGCCTGTTGGGTGATTACAGGTATCGCACAGGCTTGATCACATGGATGTAATTGTACTGCTACCATTCACAAATACTTCAGCGGTTGAGTTGGTAACAATTTCTCAAGAGATTAGGGTCTGGCCATGGTTAAGTAAGATTTGGTGTGGGGAAAATGTGGAGTTGCAGTAGCTTTGTGATACACTGTGATCCACCCAGGCCCTGGACTGCCAATGAGAAATGTCAGAGCTGTTCGGTAACTGCAGGCGTGTTCTGGAGGGAGAAGCATTGGTCAATGGTTCAGCCTCCGGGCTTTAAAAGCACACATGGTACAGAGACTGGAGCGGCATGGAGCTGCGGTAGAGGAGATTGACTGCATCACCAGACTAGGCCGGACCCTGCAACATCGACCCAATGCCGCAACCAGGACAATGGGCCTTTCAGGCCAAGATAAGACTACATTTTTTTTAAATGTGAAGTTTGAAGGTTACATGATGGCATTAGTGTACAGTGTGTACCAAATTTAAGAGTTGCATATAAGAGTGCAACAACTGTAATGCTTATGTGTAGTAAGAGTTTACTGAATTGTAAGAAACCAAAGACTTTCACTGTATCTAGGGACGTGATAATAAGGTACCATTGACAAGTGCAAAGAGACTCCGTGAAAGTGGAATAACATAGAACTAGTGAATAGATACTCAGATAAATTGGAGAGAGGATTAGACTTTGAATCAAAACTGAAAGTGGCATATTTAGCACTGCACAGATAAAAATGATTTAAATGCACAACTATCCCTGTGTTTTCAAATTTGTAATTCAGTAAAATTAGTTCCTGCTCCACAGAGTTCCTCCACCAGTTGGTTTTTGCTCCATATTCCAGTATCTGCAATCTTTTGTGCATCCTTAGCATATTTCAGTTAGATTGAATATAAATGAAAAAAGTCCATTCATGAAACTTGATGCATTTGCGCTTGGTGCAACATTCAACTGTTTAGGGGCTATCATTACCAACATGTGTAACAATGGAACAATTTAATTCAAAAAACGCCATTTTAACATGTTAAAACAATGAAACTAGATTTGTTTAGGTTCTTTATCAGGCACAGAATTGACAAGACACATCAGACGTCAGAGGCCTAAGGCTCACAAGAATTAGATGCTGGGACTTTAACACTTTATTACCAGTTGGCGGTGTTGACATTTAATCTCTCCTCCTCCACAAAACACTTGCGGGAGGCTGTCAATAGGACGGTGCCAAATTTGCCTAAGAAGTAATGCAGGCTGACTGTTCTAATAATTAGTTACTGTTGCCTTTTAGCTGCTTCACTAATTGCAGTGTGTTTCCAGCATTGTGCTGTTTTTGCTTCAGACATAGACTGAAAATCATGCCCAGGTAGGGGTTAAAAATGTTTAACTAGTTTAGTTTAGTTTAGTTTAGTTTAGAGATACAGCGTGGAAACAGGCCCATTGGCCCACCGAGTCTGCGCCGACCAGCGATCCCTGCACACTAACACTATTCTACGCACACTAGGGACAATTGTACATTTTATATTTATACAAAACCAATTAACCTACAAACCTGTACGTCTTTGGCGTGTGGGAGGAAATTGAAGATCTCAGAGAAAATCCACGCAGGTCACGGGGAGAACGCACAAACTCCGTACAGACAACACCCGTCAGGATCGAACCCGGGTCTTTGGCGATGTAAGGCAGTAACTCGACCGCTGCACCACCCGAGGTGTTCACTTATTTCAAAATATACCATTAGAAATGCTATTCAGGATTATAGTATAATGATATTTGACTTATTTGACAGCTTGACAGCCCAAATAAAATGATACTGCATTGAATTTTGTTTTATTTAAAATGTTAACATTACCTGTACTGTGTAATTTATTGCAGATATGGATCATCGCTTATTTATCTAATGCTATTTTTGCTTCAGCCATGTTCATTTTGTTCAACTGTATTTGACTCCGCAACATGTAGGAAAGAACTGCAGATGCTGGTTTAAATCGAAGGTAGACACAAAATGCGGAGTAACTCAGTGGGACAGGCAGCATCTCTGGAGAGAAGGAATGGGTGACTTTTTTTGCGTCGAGACCCTTAATTTGACTCAGAAGTCAGAGTCTGAAGAAGGGTCTCGACCCGAAACGTCACCCACTCCTTCTCTACAGAGATACGGCCTGTCCCACTGAGTTACTCCAGTATTTTGACTCCATAATGCCAGGATTTAATTTCCCTTTGATTTAAAAAATCCTTCCAAATTCCCCAACTTTGTATTTTTATTAAAATCCCACAAATTTGCAGTTCAATAATGGATTTAGCTGCATTAAATAAGAAAATCCCTGGTTTAGTTCCCAACCTTTGCAGACTTTTGTTTATGGCACGAATGGAAATGTTCTATAATTGCCTTCTTCCTCATATAAAGTCGACTTGTTTTCACCCTATTAAAGAATTAGAGGAACATCTATTTGCTGCTCCACAGACACCTGAATTTTAGATAGATCTGCGGTGCAGGGTTGTAGGCAAGGACTAGCCAGCTTTGTTTTGCTGAATAACATAAAATGTTACATTTTTATTCAGTAATCTAAAATTGCACTTTTTTTTTTAAAAGCCTGCAAGTCCCAATTGGCACAATTGTAATAAATTGGTGATTTAATCTCTAATGAATAATTCAGCAAGCTTCACAAATGATGTAAAAATTAGAGATACATGCCTATAAGGATAACTGCCAATCAACCAGCTCCCATGAGGGGTGCTTTTCCCAATATCCAGCAGATGATTGACTGAAGATAGACACAAAATACTGGAGTAGCTCAGCAGGTCAGGCAGCAGCTCTGGAGGGAAGGAATGGAAAAGTTTTTCAGGTTGAGACCCTTCAGACTCGGGGGAGAGGGAATCTAGAGGTATGAAAAGGTACAGAACAGATCAGAGCCGGCAGCGATGGCCAAAGTGCCCACAATGGTCCATTGCTGTCCTTGGAGGTGATAACAAGGGCATACGAACAGTAAAACTAGCAGGATGACGGGGGGGGGGGGGGGGGGGGGTGGAGAGAAAGGGAATGCTTGGAATTGTTACTTGGAATTTGAGAAATCAATATTCCTGATACTTGATTCCTGATACTAAGATGTAGACAAGGAACGCGTTATCTCGAATTGTTGTATGATTGTTCCTTATGCAATATCTATGTCTGTACAAATATCTCTCTCCACACCCACATCTCCCTTGGCTCAACAGGGAGTTGACTGCTTTGATTTCTGAGGGGTCCCATTCCCTCTCTGGTTACCCTTTTTTCCCTCTGTAATAAAATCTCTTGGGATGATCCTTAATATTATCTGCCAGAGCTATCTCCTCTAGGCTTTTACATGATATTCCTTTTCCTTCAAACAACCTGCTCCAATCAACTTGAGTGAGTTCCTGTCTAAAACCTTCAAAGTTGGCCTTCCCCAGTTCAGAATTTTAACTCGTGTGCCCACCCTGTCTCTATCCATAACTATCTTACACCTAATAGAACAGTGGTCGCTGCTCCCAAAAGGCTCATCCATAAACACTTCATCCACTTCGCCACTCCCCCCCCCCAATTTCCCAAGACTAGTTCAAGAGTGGCACTGTCCCATGCGGGGCCCTCTACATATTGCCGGAGGAAACTTTCCCAAACACATTTGACAAATTCCACCCTGTCTAAGCCTTTTGCATCAAGACATTCCCAGTCAATTTTGGGAAAGTTAAAATCCCCTACTACAACTACATCTACTTGCAATCTCCTGGCATAATTGCACTTGTAATTCCCATTCACTATTTGGGGGCCTGTAGTATCGCTCCCAACAAGTGATCATCCCTTTCTAGCTCCTCGATACCCATATGGCCTCACGAGACGAGACGTTCGTAATGTCACCTCTGACCACTGCCGCGACATACTCCTTAACTAATAACGCAAGGCCCCCACCTCTTTTATCCTAACTCTCTGTCTGTCCTGAACCACCTGTACCCTGGAACATTGCGCTGCCAGACCTGCCCCTCTCTTAACCAGATTTCTGTAATAGCTACAGTCTCACGTACCTATCCATGTCCTAACCTTACCCGTCAGGCCTCTTGCATTAAAATAAGTCCAAGTTAAATCAACATTCCTTCCTCACTTCCTGCCTTTCTCCTGCCTATTTTGTCCACTAAGCTTTCTCTCATCACCCTCCGTACCAACTTCCAGCCTCTCACCTGCCTTGGTCCTGCATAGGATTCCACCCCTCCTGCCAATCTAGTTTAAATCTACCGGTGTAGCACTAGTGAACCTGCCTGCCAGGATGTTGGTTCCCCTCCAGTTAAGGTTAAACCCATCCTCCTTGTGCAGGTTCCTTCTGTTCCAGAAAATATTCCAATGGTGTCGAAATCTGAATCCCTGCCCCAATTAATCTCCCTATCTCCCGTTCCTACCCTCACTGGCACGTGGCACTGGAAGCAATCCCGAGATCATTATTGCAGATATTGCAGAACCTCTCTCCCTTTCCTAACCAAGTCTTTTGTCACATTTAGTGATCATATCAATCTTGTGATTTTGTTTTTGTTTGTACTTTTTCTTCAGTTGCATTCATTAGTGCTCCATTGTTTTAGCTTTGTCAAGAAAACAAGTAGTCATAGTCATACAGCACAGAAACAGGCCTTTTGGCCTGACTTGCCCATGCTGAACAAGATGCCCCATCTACACTAGTTTGACCTGCCCACGTTTGGCCCACATCCTTCTAAACCATTGCTATCTGTGTACCTGCCCAAATGTCTATTATGTGGCCCACTGGCATGGAATCCCTTCCCTTATTTTGAGGGGCATCTCCACCACACCTTTTTTTTAATTTCAAAATTATTCAAATATTAAATATATACAATACAGGAAACTTGCAAAAAGTTCATCCAACATTTTCGGAGGCTATACATTCAACTGTTTACACACATTACACAGATTTCACAATTTTTCCCTCCACCCTTGCCACTCATGTTCAAGTTCAAGTTCAAGTTACAAGTTACATTTATTGTCACATGTGAGATTTGAGTTACCATACAGCCATACGAATAAAAAGAACATAATACACGATAGAATAGTAAGATTAAATGAGAACTTACCAGTTTGAAGTTTGATCTTTATTTTATGAGGAGTTACGTTGAGGGATTACGTGAAGAGCCCGCCAGGGCGCATGCGCGACATATCTTCAAAGCAGTGGTGTGAAATCACAGATACGGTAGTCGAAATAACATAGTAAGATAAGAACAATAATACCAGCTGACCTTTATAATAGAGGGTGGGCGTGGAGGGCACGTAATCCCTCAACGTAACTCCTCATAAAATAAAGATCAAACTTCAAACTGGTAAGTTCTCGTTTAATCTTACTATTTTACTTCGGAGACTACGTGAAGATTTTAAAGCTCTGTGATTTCATGCCACGGAACGAGTCCATGCTTCACACCCTGCTGTCGTAGACTTGAGGAGGAAGTATGTTAACAAATCCAGACATGAATCAATTGTTAAAAGAAACAATAAGTGATTTATTAACACAAATTATAATAATGACCCCTATCCTTCGGGGCGTATTATAACACAGAACTCAAAATAGTATCTGCAAAATTCACAGGCTTAGCAACTGGCTTATTATAAAATTCTTGGAAGGTCTTCTCCCTGGACCATCCTGCCGTACCCAAGATGTGATCCATTGGAACCTCCATGTGCCGTGCTGCCGATGTGGCTGCAGCCCTGGTGGAATGCGATTTGTAAATATCAGTATCCACCCCTGCAGCCCCCAAAACCTGTCGAAGCCACCTAGATATTGTTTGGGTCGATACCCTGTTGTGAGGTGTTTTGTGGCTCACTAAAAGTGTCAATTCTTTGCCTCTTACTTTAGCTGTTAGTTCTATGTAAAGTAACAGATGTGTCATAATGCATAAGGGAACATCTGTAGGGTATGCCCGAAACTCTAGTTTAAGGCCTGATGACCCTGGTCTGTTTTGTTTTACCAGATCATGAATATAAAAAGTTATATCATTTGTCCCTTTGGCCATCGAGTTCAGACGTAATTTGTGTAGCGATTGCACCCGCTGGGCCGAGACCAGTGCCATCAGCATTACCAATTTAAGGGTAAGTTTCTCCAGGGACAGGGACGTTGCTGGTGACCAACCCCGAAGCAACGTCAACACAATACTCACATCCCAAATGTTAGAGTATCTTGCCCTAGGGGGATTCGAGTTAAATATACCCCTCATTAGTTTGGAAACCAAGGGGTGAGACCCCAGTGAATGGTGGTCGAATCCCTGCCACAAATAGGTGGATAGGGCACTCCTGGCGCTGTTGATGGCACTGTAGCTAAGCCTTTCATCAAAGTGAAGGTTAGCCAGGAACTCCAGGACATTAGTTTACAGTGGCTGAGTTATACTCAACATTAGTCCTGGAACAATATCGTTCCCATTTCCTGATGTAAGTCAGGTACTGTTTTCTGGTAGACTCTCTTTGTGCCACCGCGATCATGTTGATGGTTCGGTCCGTCAGTCCAAGATCCAGAAGTGGCCTATTCAAATTCTGCAAATTAACAGATTAGTCCTGTCATGGCATGGATGACTTTCGCCAGTTACAGGATGGCCCATCAAGTCTGGTCTTTTAGTGACGGCCATACATGGTTCTGAAACCATGTCGAGAACCACAGGGAACCATGGCTGGGTAGGCCAGTCGGGTACTACCCAAATACCTGATGCAGAGACTTGTTGTATTTTGCGTAAGACCCGACTGATGAGGCAGAAGGGGGGAAATGCATAGAAAAACAAATTTCCCCAGTGCAGCGAAAATGCGTCCATCGCTGCTGCCCCAGGGTCTGGTTCCCACGCAACATATGTCGGCAACTGGTGGTTAAGCCTAGATGCAAATAGATCGATATCTGGTGTTCCATATCTTGCAATGATGTCTGCAAACACTTTGAGGTCCAACATCCATTCAGTGTTGTCATTAAATTTCCGTGACCTGGTGTCTGCCACTGAATTAAGTTTACCTGGTAGGTAAATAGCAGATATCCAAATGTTTCTCTGGATACACCATTGCCAGATTGAATTGGCCAGATCATCACATGATATCGATCTGATTCCACCCATGTGATTAATATAAGCCACCACAGTGGTATTATCTATTTGCAGGCGAACATGCAAATGATGCATTTTTTAACAGTACGCCTTCAAACCATAGAATGCTCCCAACATTTCCAAATAATTTATACCAAGTGTATAAAGCAAAGATGATTCATGCGCATCCCATCTGCCCCCACAACTGGAGATGGTGTTGGTGGCACCCCAACCTTGAGCGCTGGCATTAGTCTGTAATACAACTGACGAGTTGCTAATAATAATGGAGCTGTAGGAATGCCGAATGTTATGTGTCCACCATCGCAGTTCCAAAATAGCTTTTGTTGGTAATTGCATTGGTCTATCGAAATGACCAGCATGATGTTTAAGTGGTCGCACCTTTGCTCTCTGTAAATTTTGATAGTGCAAAGGTCCAAATGTGTGTCGCTGGAAAAGCAGCTACGATTTTGCCAATTACCCTTGCTACTAGTCTGATAGATGGTTGACTGATGACAGCAAGGTTGCTGCAAACTTCCATTAATTCAGTTGCCTTTCCCTAGGTAAAGTCACAGTCATGTGAACTGAATTAATGGTGAATCCCAAATAATCCATAGTCGTGGATGGTGTTAACTTTGATTTAGCTGGATGTATGATAAACCCCAGTTTCTTAAATAGACCTATGGTAGCTGTAACAGCTAAATAGGCTAATTCGTAGGTTTTACCCACAATTAGTATGTCATTTAAATACGCCATGACTATATGTTTTTGTTTCCGAAGAACCGCCATAGCTGGTTTCAGTAATTTAGTGAATAATCTGGGGGCTGAGGTCAACCCATTAGGTAGTGCTTTGTACTGCCAAAGCTGCACCATCCAGTTAAACTTCAGATATCGGCGGTGATCCTTGTGTATAGGCACCGAATAGTATGCATCTTTTAAATCGATGCATGCCATGAAGTAGCCTTCGGAAATCAATTGTTTGGCCGTGACAAAGGTTTCCATTTTGAAGTGAATATACTGCACAAATGTGTTCAATTGTCTTAAATCAATAATGATGCTTCAGGGGTGATAGAATTGGGGGGGCAAGAGGTGGGGGTGTTGCATTGCTTGTCAAGGAAGATATTACAGCAGTGCTTTGGCAGGATAGATTAGAGGGCTCGTCTAGGGAGGCTATTTGGGTGGAACTGAGAAATGGGAAAGGTGTAGCAACACTTATAGGGGTGTATTATAGACCGCCAAATGGGGAGCGAGAATTGGAAGAGCAAATATGTAAGGAGATAGCAGATATTAGTAGTAAGCACAAGGTAGTGATTGTGGGAGATTTCAATTTTCCACACATAGACTGGGAAACACATTCTGTAAAAGGGCTGGATGGTTTGGAGTTTGTAAAATGTGTGCAAGATAGTTTTTTGCAGCAATACATAGAGGTACCTACTGGAGAAGGGGCAGTGCTGGACCTCCTGTTAGGAAATGAGACAGGGCAAGTGGCGGAGGTATGCGTCGGGGAGCACTTCGGGTCCAGTGATCACAATACCATTAGTTTCAATATAATCATGGAGAAGGTCAGAACTGGACCTAGGGTTGAGATTTTTGTTTGGAGAAAGGCTAACTTTGAGGAGATGCGAAAGGATTTAAAAGGAGTGAATTGGGACATGTTGTTTTATGGGAAGGATGTAGAAGAAAAATGGAGGACATTTAAGGGTGAAATTTTAAGAGTACAGAATCTTTATGTCCCTGTTCGGTTGAAAGGAAATAGTAAAAAATGGAAAGAGCCATGGTTTTCAAGGGAAATTGGACACTTGGTTCGGAAAAAGAGAGAGATCTACAATAATTATAGGCAGCATGGAGTAAATGAGGTGCTTGAGGAGTATAAAGAATGTAAAAAGAATATTAAGAAAGAAATTAGAAAAGCTAAAAGAAGATATGAGGTTGCTTTGGCAAGTAAGGTGAAAGTAAATCCAAAGGGTTTCTACAGCTATATTAATAGCAAAAGGATAACAAGGAATAAAATTGGTCCATTAGAGAGTCAGAGTGGACAGCTATCTGCAGTGCCAAAAGAGATGGGGGAGATATTGAACAATTTCTTTTCTTCGGTATTCACGAAGGAGAAGGATATGGAATTATGTGAGGTAAGGGAAACGAGCAGAGTAGCAATGGAAACTGTGAGATTCAAAGAAGAGGAGGTGCGGACACTTTTGAAAAATATGAAAACGGATAAGTCTCCAGGTCCTGACAGGATATTCCCTAGGACATTGAGGGAAGTTAGTGTAGAAATAGCAGGGGCTATGACAGAAATATTTCAAATGTCATTAGAAACGGGAATAGTGCCGGAGGATTGGCGTACTGCGCATGTTGTTCCGTTGTTTAAAATCGGTTCGAAGAGTAAACCTAGCAATTATAGACCTGTTAGTTTGACGTCAGTGGTGGGCAAATTAATGGAAAGGATACTTAAAGATAATATATATATAAGCATCTGGATAAGCAGGGTCTGATTAGGAACAGTCAACATGGATTTGTGCCTGGAAGGTCATGCTTGACTAATCTTCTTGAATTTTTCGAAGAGGTTACTAGGGAAATTGATGAGGGTAAAGCAGTGGATGTTGTCTATATGGACTTCAGTAAGGCCTTTGACAAGGTTCCTCATGGAAGGTTGGTTAAGAAGATTCAATTGTTGGGTATAAATGGTGGAGTAGCAAGATGGATTCAACAGTGGCTGAATGGGAGATGCCAGAGAGTAATGGTGGATGGCTGTTTGTCAGGTTGGAGGCCGGTGACTAGTGGGGTGCCTCAGGGGTCTGTGTTGGGTCCACTGTTGTTTGTCATGTACATCAATGATCTGGATGAAGGTGTGGAAAATTGGATTAGTAAGTATGCAGATGATACTAAGATAGGTGGTGTTGTGGATAATGAAGTAGATTTTCAAAGTCTACAGAGAGATTTAGGCCATTTGGAAGAGTGGGCTGAAAGATGGCAGATGGAGTTTAATGCTGACAAATGTGAGGTGCTACATCTCGGCAGGACAAATGAAAATAGGACGTACACGGTAAATGGTAGCGAATTGAGGAATGCAGTTGAACAGAGGGATCTAGGAATAACTGTGCATAGTTCCCTGAAGGTGGAATCTCATGTAGATAGGGTGGTAAAGAAAGCTTTTGGTGTGCTGGCCTTTATAAATCAGAGCATTGAATATAGAAGT
Source organism: Malacoraja senta (assembly GCA_038087875.1). Classification (NCBI taxonomy): domain Eukaryota; kingdom Metazoa; phylum Chordata; class Chondrichthyes; order Rajiformes; family Rajidae; genus Malacoraja; species Malacoraja senta. The sequence goes on along the minus strand of CM075977.1, from coordinate 241,841,370 downwards.
TGGGATGTAATGTTAAAATTGTACAAGGCATTGGTGAGGCCAATTCTGGAGTATGGAGTACAATTTTGGTCGCCTAATTATAGGAAGGATGTCAACAAAATAGAGAGAGTACAGAGGAGATTTACTAGAATGTTGCCTGGGTTTCAGCAACTAAGTTACAGAGAAAGGTTGAACAAGTTAGGTCTTTATTCTTTGGAGCGCAGAAGGTTAAGAGGGGACTTGATAGAGGTCTTTAAAATTATGAGCGGGTTAGACAGAGTGGACGTGGATAAGCTTTTCCCATTGAGAGTAGGGAAGATTCAAACAAGGGGACATGACTTGAGAATTAAGGGACAGAAGTTTAGGGTGAACATTAGGGGGAACTTCTTTACTCAGAGAGTGGTAGCTGTGTGGAATGAGCTTCCAGTGGAAGTGGTGGAGGCAGGTTCGATGTTATCCTTTAAAAATAGATTGGATGGGTATATGGACGGGAAAGGAATGGAGGGTTATGTTCTGAGTGCAGGTAGATGGGACTAGGGGGAAGTATTTTATTTTTAATTAAAAAAAAAAAAAAAAAAAAAAAAAAAAAAATGTTCGGCACGGACTTGAAGGGCCGAGATGGCCTGTTTCCGTGCTGTTATGGCTGTTATGGTTATCCACCATCTTTTCTCGTTTTTGTGAAAATGTTTGACACAAATTCTTGAGACTCATGTTGAGATCTCTCAATTACACCCTTAGTATAAAGCCTCTTAATTTCGGCATGACCATCCAACTTCTCTTGTTGTGATAGAATAAATGATCTGATGGGCACATGCTGAACCGGAGGAAGGCGTTAGTTTTCGAATTCAATTTCATACCCTTGAACACTATGCAGTATATAAGAATCAGAGGTTATTGATCTCCATGCCTCACTAAACCAGTGTAACCAACCACCAACAAGTGTACCCATTGCACCCGCTACGTCCTGCGAGGAACCAGACCCACCTACCTCCATGGTTACCAGTGGGGTGTTCATCTCTTTTTCTTCTGCTTCTTGGCCGATTGAGGTGCTGGTATTCGTGGTTGGCGCAACTTCCACGAAGGTCGCTCTGGGCTGCAGTCTAAAAAAGACCTTTGTCCTTGAGCTGCGGCCTTCGAGCTTTCACCAGCTTCGATGTGACGTGGCCTGCTGGTGGATGTGTACGGGTGCTGTCGCCAAGGTATTTTCCCCGATGCCTTGATGAGCCTGGCGGCTTTCGCCTCTTCATCCAGGTCTTTAACCTGTTTGGACAGGTTGCCCCCAAATAACAAAATTGGCGGCGGTGTGGTGTTGGTCTTACACAGAGCCGCAAATTTGGGGTTCAAGGCTGGGCGGATGGAGTTCTTACGGAAACAGTTAATCTCGAACTGTGTATTGCAGAGCATCGCCAGCGTATCTTGCTGCGCCTCTGTCATTTCCGTGTCATCCACCGACCGGGCAAATGCTGTAATCCCAGTTGTTAAAAGTTTAAGGATTTTCTGCATTTGTACCTCCTGTGCCCTTACACCTGCACCAATATGTCCCCAGATGGAGGGATTCACTACTGGGACATTCAGTGAAGTACAGTTCCCTGGTGCCAGGTATTTTGCAGTAGTTTCATTAACTGCCTGTTCTTGTAATTGATGGGTTGATAGGTAGTCAATGCTGGCTGCTAGTTGTTGTTTCAGCGGCTGCCCTGACTGTGGAGGCACCGCAAACTTTTTCACCATTCTCAGCATCTTCTCTTCTGGCACCCGCAACACACTTGAAGTCTCTTCATCCAACCCTTGTTCGGAGTCAGCCCAGAAATGACTCCCAATGCTCCCCTCTGTCGAGGGAGATACATTGTGCAGCCCTGAAAAAGGTACTGCCATGGGCTTCCTCGGAAGCCCGTAGTGACTTGACTCCTGCTCACGGAGTTAGTCACGGTGAAGCAATTGCTCCACCAGCCGCTCCAGACGTGTAATGCGACTACTGTCGCTGTCTGCCGGCGGCGTTTGCTCATGGCCCGACACATCGGAGTCCATGAGCGTGTCCCATCTATTGGCGTTCGTGTCAGCCTGTGGCGACCCAGGCTGCACAGGTGCCGGGACAGAGACCGCTGATCGCAAAGATTGCGATGCTGCAGTCGGCCACTGCTGGCTCCCGGTACTTCCGCGGTCCTCCTCAGCCAGTTTCTTAGCAGCCCGTTTGGATTTGGTACGGGTCCTGTCCATCGTTGTCCTTCCCGGAACAGAAAGACACACGAAAAACGACCTCAGAGTAAGAAACTTACCTGTAGGTCTCTGTTTTAAGCTTACAGCTGCGGGGAGCGTTCCCCCCCCCCCGCCTGTCACTCTCAATTGCGCTAGCGATATGTCGCGCATGTGCCCTGGCAGGCTCTTAGGATACAAGATACATTTATTTGTCACATGTACCAATTGGGACAGTGAAATGTGTGGTCGCCATACAGCCATACGAATAATAAAGATCACAGAACACGATAGTTTTTTAACACAGACATCCCCACACAGTGGGATCAAAGTTTCCCACTGTGAGGGAAGGCTCCAAAATTCTGTCATCCTCCTCTGTTGTCCTCCCGTGGTCGGGGGGCTCCCAAGCCCCCGCTGTCGCCACTACGGGCGGCCCGATGTTCAAGCCCGCTCGCCGGGGTGATGGAAGTCCGACGTCGGGACTAGAGGACATCCTCCGCAGCTTGGACATCCGAAGCGACCACCTCCTACCAGAGTCCGCGGCTCCCGAAGTCCACAGGCCGCGCCGGGCGGAGATTCAATGCTGGCGGCCCTCGGCAAATGGCCCCAGGTCTCCGCAATGTTGAAGACAGCGCCGGCCGCGCTGGAAGCTCTGCAGCTCCGATGTAGATGCAGCAGGCCCAGCACTCCGGAGCCTCCACGGCGATCCCAGGTAAGGCATCGCCCGCTCCGCTGTGAATCCAGCGTTGCGCCGCCACTGCTGGAGCTCTGGTCCGGTCCCCGGCAGGAAAGGCTGCTCCAATCCAGGTGGTAGGCCGCGAGGAGGGGGGCGAGGACGCGACTCGGAGAATAGTCGCGTCCTCGCCAGGAAGTGACTGGGAAACGGTTTCCCCCTTACCCTACCCCCCTCCCCCACATAGAAAAATTAGAGAAACTAAAGACACATACTTTTAAAACTAACTAAAAATAAAAAAAAGATAGAAAAACAAACAGACTGTAGGCAGAGGCTGCCTTCAGTGCGGCGCCCCTAGTGGTTACTCACGTGACTCCGAAGTAAAATAGGCCAAATCGGATGACTTGACTTGGAGAAGAGTGCTGTTTTATTAACGACTTCGGCAGGAAAGTCTCTGAAGATTCGTATGTTTTCACCTTCAAAAGTTAGGTTTCTGTTGTTGGCAACTTTCTGCAGAATGTCCTCTAGAACATGGCAGTGATGTACTCTCAAAATCAAATGTCTTGGTGGAACTGTGCTGTCTGACCGAGCTCTCAGAGCTCTGTGAGCCCAGTCAAGTCTAGGTTTATCATCCAAAGTGAGTACATCTTGAAGTAGTTGAGCCGTAAAATCTCGAAGATTTTTACCATGTTCTTTGCTTCTTTCACTCCAGCAATCCTTAGGTTCTGACGTTTAGAGCGCCCTTCCAAATCAAGACATTTTTCTGTTACTTTGGCAAGTAACCCGGAGATACGCTCCACCTCAGCCGTCAGCCTGTGTGTTGTCTCGACATTTAGAGCCACAGTAGATTCCAATTCCCGAATAGCCTCGCTTTGTTTTTTAGAAGTAGCAAGAATAGGTTCCAACTTACGGCTGATATCAGTTTCAAGCCTGTGGATTTCCCCTTTCAAGTCTGAATTCACCTCCTCTATACGGGCATCAATCTTCTCAATCTTGCCACAGATTTCTACCTTCACAGCTGAAATTTCCACCTTCACAACCGAAAGTTGTTCACCCAGTAGTGAACGGATGTCCTCCAAACCTTGCTGCTTCCTCTCGGGGGTGTTCCATAATCGAGGTTGAGGTTTCTTCGGGGCCTTCAATAACTTCTAGTTGTTGATTCCTCCGTGGTTTTGCCGAGCGTCTACCGGGTCTACCGGGCATTTTAAAAGTACCGGAGTCGCGTTCTGATGACATCACTTGACGACTGCTGAACGTCTGCCGGTGAGTATTTTAAAATCTGTCCGGTTTAGATTTTCAGTGGGTTTTCGGCGTTTAAATGGCTCGTGCCCTAAGCCACCAAAGCGCCACCGGAAGTCAGAAATCGAGAAGTTAGTGCGACTTGGATGGGGGAGCGATAGAGAGAGAAGGAATGCCAGGGGCTACCTGTAGTTAGAGAAATCAACACTCATACCACTGGGCTGTAAGCTGCCCAAGCAAAATATTGTTCCTCCAATTTGCGTTTAGCCTCACTCTGATAATGGAGGAGACCTAGGACAGCAAGGTCTGTGTGGGAATGGGAAGGAGAATTAAAGTGTTTAGCAACTGGGAGATATCTAACTGACAGATATCCGTTTATTCAATGAGTGAATACTGATTAAATTGGTGAGTTTATTTCCACTGGGTCAGCACGATTAGATGGTAACAGAGTTAAAAGTACAAATATATAAGCCAGGTTGCTGCTTAAATTTCACCCTCTGTTACAAGCTGAACCATTTTTCCCTGTAAACTGAATGTTAGGGTGTATCAGGTCAACAAACATTTTGTTCAAGTATTTACACCTGGAAAATTCAAATGCCCACAATCTCTATGTGTGACATGTTTACGTGAAACTTTCTTCTTGTCTATGGTAGCAGAAAGGACAAAGAAAATTAAAGAGCAGAGGCCACATTTGAGTCACATTGGGCAAGTGGAGACTCATAATCATAATCACAATCATAATCATAATCATAATAGTACTTTATTAGCCTAATATGTTTTGCAACATATGAGGAATTTGATTTGCCTAGTATGTTTTGCAACATATGAGGAATTTGATTTGCCTAGTATGTTTTGCAACATATGAGGAATTTGATTTGCCATAGTTATCCCAATAAAGAGCAACAAGACACCCAAATACATTTTTAACATGAACATCAACCACAGCGATTCCCCCACATTCCTCACTGTGATGGAAGGCAAAAAAATGTCAATCTTCTTCCCTTCTTTGTTCTCCCGCGGTCGGGGCACTCGAACCAGTTATCGGGGCGATCTTGGCTCCCGGAGCCGGCGGTCGAGCCCTCCACATCAAAAGGGTAGGATTGAGGAAATGGTTAGTCTTGAATCAGAAGAGTGGTCTTTGAAATAAGATTCGAAATATTGGGGTGAAAAATTGGTGCTTTGGTCCCTGATTTACCTGACAAGATTGAAAAGGAATTAGATGACCCATACAACATGGCATTTAATGTTCTTTTTATCATCTAAGTAACCCATTAGAATGCCAGAACCTCATGAACACATGAAGAATGATATTGTAAAAGACCACCAGGGGCGCCGGGGAGATGACAGCCCTGCCAGCAGTCTATTCGTTTTTTAAATCTTTTTGTTACTTTTAGCGTTTGTTAAAAGTTTGTTTTAATGTACTTCGGTTTGTTTTATGTGGGGGGAGGGGGGAGGGGGGAGGGGATCGGGGGAAACCTTTTTTCAAGCTCCTATCTTCCCGGAGATGTGATCAATTTTTTGGATCACATTCTCCAGGCTCTGCGGACTAACATTGCTGGAGCTGGAGGCCTCCTCGGACTGTCGTGAGCCCCACCGCGGGGCGCGGACTTAACATCGGAGCGAATCCCTTGCCTGGGATCGCTCCCACCGCAGCCTTCGGACTTACCATCAAGGGAGAGGCTAGTCAGGAGCTCCAATGCCGCAGAAGGTTCAACCAGCCCCGACGCGAGGTTCGATCTCCCGGCACAGGGGAGCTGACAACCCCCCGATGCAGGAGCTGAACGCCTCGATGTGGAGGGCCCGAACGCCACCAGCTACAGGAGTCGAGACCGTCCCGTCAACGGAGCGCTCGAGGCCCCCGACCGAGGAAGAACAAAAGGAAGGACTTGCACTTTATTTCGCCTTCCATCACTGTAGATTGGTATATGCATGACATCCAATCATAGTAGAATAGCATCACTAACCCCACAATAGTGTACGATTTATGTTAACACCTACTTCCTGTACTGCTCAGTCTTGGAAGCGGTTATGAAGCTCTGACAACTAACAATCTGCTGTACCGCTTTAGTTTAAATGCTGATTAAAGATAATCTTGGATTTCAGATTGTATGACTCAGTTGTTTACATGGTGTCAGAAGTGGGATACGAACCCACGCCTCCAAAAGTGCTGGAGCAGCACCAGCACGTCTGCAGCGTATGATGATGCAGCTCCAGCGCTTTGACTTTAAACTTGTTTACAAAAAGGGTAAAGACATTCACGTTGCGGACACTCTCTCTCATGCACCACGGACATCTAACGAACCTCACCCCTATGAACGGGACGAGTTTATGGTCTTCGGCATTGACTTTGTTCCTACGAAACAACTGCGCCACCTAGCCGAACACACAGCTGCCGACACCACCCTCCAGATACTTTCATCCGTGATCAAAAGAGGCTGGCCAGACAGACAATCCAGCGTACCGACAGAGGTGCAGTCGTTCTTCTTAGTCCGTGATGAACTGGTAATACAGGATGGTGTCATAGTTTAAGGGCCATAAAGTCGTGATCCCCTCATCATTGCATGAGGAATACTACAATGAGGCGCACAGCGGTCACCCAGGAATTGATGCCACGCTGGCCCACGCACAGAACTTGTTCTACTGGCCTGGGATGGCCAAGTACATACGGGACAGTACAGCCTCCTGCCCCACTTGCAACAGCCTTGCACCACACCAGCAGAGCCAGCCCTTACAGCAACAACCTCCACCAGCTCTGCCCTGAACGTCGCTGGCGGCAGACATTTTCGAATGGCACGGTAAACGCTATCTTGTCCTGGTTGACTCCTATTCTAACTGGTTTGACCTCGACTTACTGACCTCCATCACATCTGAAATGGTCATTCGAAAGCTGAAGAAACATTCGGCGCACCTGTCCGTTTGCAGACCGACAACGGAAGACAATTTACCAGTCACGCTTTCAAGCTCTTTGCCAACCGATGGAATTTACACCACGTCACGAGCAGCCCTGAATACCCACAGAATAACGGGCTCACTGAATGAGCTGTCAGAAGCGCAAAACATCTAATAGAACGCGCACACCTTGCCAATTCAGACGTGTACCTTGATCTCTTAAATCTCAGGAACATTACTAGAGACGGAACCCTGGGCTCGCCGGCCCAGCGACTGATGTCCAGAACAACGAGACCTCCGATTCCGATTACCCAGCAGAAGCTGATACCACAGGTGCTGAAGCCAGCCACAATCCAAAAGCGTATCCAGGAGAAACACGAATTCAGAAACGGTCGCACGACAAGTCTAGCAAGCCACTAAAACCTCTACTACCGGGCCAAGTCGTTCGTTTACAAACTTCCGTGGGACATTCCCGTTTGGGTAGTGTTGTCGGCCTGGCTGAAGAACCTCGATCATATCTTGTGGATTATGATGGTACCATATACCGCAGGAGCCGCCAACACTTGCATGCCATGAAGGAACCACGTCCACCACCAGCCGTTCCTTATGCTGCACCGCTGCAGTTCCAGCCGTTTGCTGCCGTACCTTCCAACAGCTCCAGCATGTCCCGTACCCCTCCACGACCGGCGGCTATGAGTAACCACAAAAATATCTCTCCTGCATGCTCCCCTGTCGGTCACCACGGGTGTCCCCTGCTGCCATCTCACTTCCGGGTGCACCACCTCCCTTTAATCTTTCTGGCGAAGGGGGAGAGGGCTTGGTCCGTACGCGTTCGGGCCGTATTAGTTAACCGCCTGATAGAGATGGCGATTATGTTTAATTCTTATGATATGTGTGCTCACCATTCTCACACTTTAAGGGGAAGGATTTAGATTGGTTTATGCATGACAACCAATCATAGTAGAATAGCATCACTAACCCCACCCTACTGTACGATTTATTTTAACACCTACTTCCTGTACTGCTCAGTCTTGGAAGCGGTTATGAAGTTCTGACAACTAACAATCTGCTGTACCGCTTTAGTTTAAATGCTGATTAAAGATGATCTTGGATTTGAGATTGTATGACTCAGTTGTTTACAATCACAGTGAGGAATGTGTAGGAGTCACTGTGGTGGATGTTTATGTTAAAATCTGTTTTTGAGTCTGTTGCTTTTAATTGCATGACTGACCTGGCCAGTGAAATTCTTTGTATGTTGCAAAACATACTTGGCGAATAAAATCTGATTCTGATTCTGATTCTGTATGATGTCATTGGGATCCTAGTATGATGTTAACTGTTAAGCACAGATGGTACTCAAGGTATTGCCCTTGAGAAGGTACTCCAAGGTTTTGAAGGTACTGAAGGTACCATATTCAAGACACTATTGTAACAAAGGTTTACAATGATACCCATTTACAAGCTCTTAGAATGATTTACCATGGAAAGGTTTTGATTTCCTTAGGTCTTAGAGATTCCTTTTCTGGCTTTAATATTCTCAATGAGTAAAAGCCTGATGATAAGTAATATTCTTAGAACCTTAATTTGCTTGCAGAAAGAGTAAAACCAAGGACAATGATAGCATGTAGACAGGCCTACTCAACTCTCATTCAAAGAGAAATTGAATGGAAAAAATTGCTCAGAGTGAACAGTCATAGTGCAGAATGCAGCTGCTTTCTTCAGGCTTGCTGTTACAGTCCGTCACTTTCTCCATCAAGAACATCCACTTACTAATGGGCCAGTTGCCAATGTTTTGCCAGTGGCTATTAACTTTCTCCCCTCAGGATCCTTCCTGGATGGTGCAAGAGCCATTTTAAACTTTTCTCAATCTGTATTTCATAAATGCTTCAATCAGATATTCAGTGCTCTCTTTGCCAGTGAACATTACATTCCTAAGGTAATATCATGGTTGAGTGCTTTAGCTGTGAGGGGTGACTGAGAAATTATAACATTTATCAGTATTAAGGAGAGCTGCTGTAGGTGACTAAATGTATAAATGTTTTAATAATGTAAATAGGGACAAGGAATTTATTTTTGATGCAGTGGAGTTATTACACCATAAGGAAGTTTCCCAGAGACAGTATTATAAGCAGAAACCCTGATACATTTTAAGAAAGAAAAGGGATTGGAAATGTTAAATGGAATGGGAAACAGGCAGAGCAATAGGACTGAATACATTGATCAGCAAGATGGTTGAGACAAGAACAGGTCATTTCAAATTTGAAAATACTTTAAAGTGGATGGAAAATAGTTAAAAAAATCAAGGGAAACAGACACAGTATAAGAAATAATTTCATGATTGTTCTATTTTTTAAATTGTGGGCCGGGTGAAAATGTATTTTGCATTCCTGCATTCTAAAATCCTGCAGGCATTGTTTCAGACAAACCCATTTTGAAAAAAAGATGGCAATTGTGCTTGAAATATGAAACTTCAATTCTTCAGTCCAGTTTTGGGCGGAATCCTGTTTTAATCCTGCAATATTTTCAAGGCTAGTGCATTAGTCGACGGTGCTTGTAATCCAGATGTTCAGAAGCCGACAGAATGCATGTGACAATCTGGGGTTTGAAGTGTTTTCTGTCACATGCACAGTTTGACAGCTGCCACATTAAGAGAGTGTGCTGCAGGACATGACTGAACATTTTATGTCTGGGGCAGTGCCAATGAAACTTGGCAGGGCTACCAGTGTCATGCCATCTGAGTGAACATTGTAGGGTAGGAGACTGTATAAGGGGTCATTTCTCAAATGTATAACTTGACCCATTCCTAATGAATTTAGATAAGCTCTCCATTCCATGTCTTTGACTTGACCCTGTGTCATCACTTGTCATATAACATGATGGATTAAAATTAGCAAATGATTAAACAGGACCAAAGAAGAAATGCCATTAAAAGAGCATGTTGTTATATTATTTAAATGAGCCAGTCGGTGATAATATTTATTTATATGGTACCATATCAGCAGGTGGTTGAGTCTTGAGGGTAAAAGTAAATCAAAACAAATAAAAGCTTGGAGTGCTGTTCATTAAGTAAAGCACCTTGTGTCGATCCTTTATCCTTGCTCAACAATATGTGAAAATGAAAGCAATGTAAAAGCATGGAGAGATAAGCTAAGGTAGCAAATCTTCCTTATTAAAACATTGCCTGCTCATACATCACCTATGCCTGTATACATGAAAGCACTTTCCAGTTGATTGTTTGCAGTAGCATCAGTCTTAACCCTATGGTTTGCAAAATGCAGCTTAGTTTAATTTCATTTTGTGAGGAAATGAATTGAGTTCCTTCAGAGTTAATGTACATGGCCTCAGATAGGGATCTCATCCTTGCTGATGCCATTCAGCCGCTTTGGCTGGGAGTGTGTTAGAAAGTCTATTTAATCCAGCACTGTTTGTTGACTCCATATTTCTGTTAAATTAAACCAAGCATGTGACTGCTGTGGCTGAAATGATATCGGGGAATTACAGTAATATTTTTAATTTACATATCATGAAAACAAATTAATTTTTAAATGGCAGTTTTTGTTTTCTGCATTTTCCAATCCTCTCCTGCAAGAAGTCAGTTTTACTCAGAGTCATGGTTTGCAAAAAAACGTTCTCGTACACTTGGCAAAAAGTCAGGGCACTGTGACGAGAATTTTACGAGATTTTCTTCAACTCTCACTGTAATTTTTTTTTGCTGTAGTTGCAGCAGGAAAGACCATGGATTTAGCTTGCTTTCTTGGTACTTGATAAAATATAGAGCCAAAATGGATCTACTTCTTGCTACTGACATGTAGACCTAGCAATGAAAACCTTCAATAACTTCTTAAATGCTAAAGCTAGTTGCTATGCTGTTTTCTGCTCCATATTCTTGATGCAGAATTTTTATTGTGATATGTAAATGTTTGTTTGTGGCTAGTGATAGTACTGTATATCTTCAGAAACTCACTCACAAAGAATGAAGCAACACTTACATTGCACATTCCATGATTTTCTCTTCAGATCCTCTGTGCATTTGGTGTTTAATGGCATGCCATGCGTGTACGGATGGCACTTTTATAAAATTTATTGGCACAAGCTTAGCCCACAGATGCTACTGGGGATTCATGCAGAAGTACACCTGCTATAGCATGGCTAAAGGGCAAACTGCCGCAGCAGGTCCCAGACTGTGGAGTTCAGAGCTGGCACTGGATGCAGTTGTATGCACTTTAAGAAAGGAAAAGTTTTCCCCTTGAGGTGTTTCTCAATTGATTCCCCCACATCATTTCTCAATTGAGGTTCCCATTTTCCCTGCAAGCTGAACATAAGCTCAATTATTTTCCTGTTCAACTGATTATGACTTCCCGTGACTCAAAGCCTTTCTCAAACTCTCCTTGAGAGCTAAAGAAGTAGAAGCAGGAGTACGCCATGTGGTTCAATGTGCCTATTTTGCCATACAGTATGATCATGGCAGATCTTCTATCTTAGCTCCACTTCCCTGTACTAATAGCATATCTCTTGATTCCATTAATATCTAAAAATCTGTTGAACTTGAATAAATGCAGCAACTGAGCCTATAAATTGGCAAGCTCCTAGTTTGAGTTGGTCGCTCTTAATTTTACTTCGGAGTCACGTGAGTGACTACGTGAAGAAGACCCGTCAGGGCGCATGCGCGCATTATGTCTGATGCATTGGCGCGAACGGCAGCAGGAGGACGGAGCTCCTCCTGCAGGTGAGTAGTTACAGCTCCACCAAAGTCGGGGAGACTTTGGAGGAGTTAGAAAAAAGTAGAAATTGTTGCTGTATTTTTTTCCCCATAAGCAGGAACAAGTAAAAAATCATCAAGGTGCAGGCCTGCTACGGACAAGGAGAGAGAGAGCTGCGGGAGCGCAGTCTCTGAAAGGCAGCCTGTCACCTCTGGGGAGTCGCAAGCCGGTAGCGGTGCGGCGACAGACTTGACAAAGTGCCCAGCCGGGTAAACAGCCAACGCCAGTCGGGCGGTAGGCATAAGCCAAGTCTGTCAGGGCCATTGACTCTGCAGAGTCGGGCCAGGAGAGTCCCGTCGGGGACAGGATACCGTGCCCCAGCGGTTATCCAAAAGGAGCAGTGCATACAGGGGCTGCTCCACAAAGCCACACTCCAGGAGGAGTTGTGAGGGCAGGAGGCTGTCGGGAAGGCTCCGCCGGCAGTGCCTAGTAGAGGCCTGCTTGAAAGCACCCTCTTTGCAAGAGGAGAGTGCAGAAGGGCAGATGCGCTCTGACCCTGAGTCCGACGATGACTTCCAAACGGAGGGCATGCAGCGGCCAGAGCTGACACCGTGTGCAGCATGGTTTGCCATGTCGTCGGACGCTGGTGAGCCTCTGGGTGAGGAACTTGCCACCAGCATAAAATATGCTTCACTCTGCCAGCCTGGCACAGTGCAACCGGCACAGCTGTTTGGCAAGGATTTCGCAAATCAGGTGAAGGAGCTGGAGGAGGAGGCCAAGACGGTGGGCTTGATTAAGCAACCAGCAGCCACATATCCACCAAAGCGGAAGTATCCCTATAAGCGAGGAGACTGGTCCGGGCAAGGGACGAGTCCAGCTATGATGCAGCGCAGTAGGCGTTCGGCTGTAGCAGCGCCAGGGAAGGTGAGATGTCCAGCTCGAGGCCGGGGAATAATGCCAGGTGGTAAGGAAGTAAGTGGGTCTGGTTCTCATGTAGACAGATCTAATGTGATACAATTAAATGTTTACCTCAGATATGTTTATACTGAAGGTTATTGAAGGGTATCGAATAAAGTTTAATGCAACTTCTGATTTACCCATGCAACATGTTCCAAAAAGGAGTTTGACTTCAGTATCACTGAACAATTGGAAGTTCAGGTGGAACTTGCAAGCTTATGTAATAAAGCTGTAATTGCTAAGGCAGTTTACCAAAGCCATCAGTTTGTGTCCAATATCTTTCCCAGACCAAAAAAGGATGGGGGATGCAGAATTATACTGGACCTGAATAGGCTTAACCCTTTTGTACGGTATAGACATTTTAAGATGGAAACGTTTGTGAAGGAGATCTTAAAGATGCGGATTCAGTGTCTGTTCATTTGCAGGATAGAAGATTTAAAATTCAGCTGGATGGGGCAATTATGGTAATACAATGCACTGCCTAATGGTTTGTCTTCAGCTCCTAGAGTGATTACAAAGTTGTTAAAATCTATTCTAGGCATGATGAGAAGTCAAGGGCAGGTGCTCATGGCTTAACTAGATAATATCTTGATTGTAGGACAATCAAAGGAAACAGCTGAATCATCAGTGGCAGTTGGTAAAAAAAACACTTTTAAAAAATTGGGCTTCATAAGCTATCCAGAGAAATCTAAATTAATACCTGTGACACAAATTGACGAGTTGGGTTCACAGTAGACTTAATCAACATGATTGTGACCTTGCCTAGGCAAAAAAAGGTAGAGCTAATTAAGAGCTGTTCCAAGTTAATTGCTGACACACAGCCTTCAATTAGCCAGGTGACGAGTCTGCTGCGGAAATTGCTGGCAGCATTTCCAGCAGTTCAATAGTGGCCACTTTATTATCTACAATTACAATGGTCAAAGGAACAAGCACTGAGGATACATTGGTGTCATTATAATAGACCTATGCTTCTATCAATAGAGGCTGTTGCTGATGTACAATGGTGGATTCAGCATGTGTCCACTAGTAGTTCCAAAGTGTTATTGGACCAAGCTTCCATGATTTTGCAGACAGATGTCAGAGCACTTCGGTGGGGTGCTACTGATACAAGATCCAGCTGTGGAGACAGATGAACATTGCTTCTGCATACATGGGGAATTAACCAAGAGTATTTTATGGACTCGAGGCTGATGGCACTAACAAAACTAGTTTGCATGTGCAGTGCCAAATAGACAACACTGCAGCAGTTGATTATATGAATCACATGGGTGGAATCAAATCGTTATCATGTGACAGGTTGGCAAATAAAATTGGACCTGGAGTATGGATATTTGGATTGGAGCTATCTGCCAGGGAAACGTAATGTAGTACCAGATGGCAGCTCACGAAAATTCCGTGATAATACAGAGTGGATGTTGAACCAGGATGTGTTCAAGAACATAGTACTTCTATATGGAAGGCCAAAATATGTTTCATGGGCACCAGATCCAGGGGCAGTGGCAATTGATGCTTTTTCACTAAATTGGGATGATATGTTTGTGTACATTTTCCCACCATTCTGCCTCATAGCTCGGTGTTTGAGAAAATCAAGCAGGATGCCGCTTCAGGGGTTTTGGTGATACCAAATTGCCCGATTCAACCATGGTTCCCTCTGATGTTACAAACAGTAGGAATTTGCTGGACCATCCAGTAACGCGTTAAGTTCATCCGTTATGTGATCGTATTGATCTGTTAATTTGCAGGTTTTTAAGAATGCCTTACATTGGTCGAGGACTTTCTAGGCCGACAGTGGATATACTCACTGCAGCCTGGAGAAAGAGTACTCAAAAGCAGTATATGACATGTAAAAAAATGGGAACAATATGGTGTTCAAAAGAATATTCAATATGATACTGTAGTTATTGAAAATGTGTTAGAGTTTTATCTACACTTTATTATGATGAGGGTCTTAGCTATAGTGCTATCAATACAGCTAGAAGTGCTTTGTCGGCATATCTTGTAATAGGTACACGGACACAAAGTATAGGTTCTCACCCTCTCATATCTAGGTTGATGAAAGGAATCTTTAATTCCAAACCGCCTAAGCCTAGGTATATGGTAATCTGCGATGTAAGCGTTGTTCTTAACATGCTTCGTCATTGGGTCCCAGTCATGTCTATAACTTTGTTAAAATTAACCATGAAATTGGCTATGCTAATGGCATTGGTGTCAGTACAGAGAGTGCAGACTTTGCAAAAACTTCAGTTAGATAGAATGGAAGGGACTACAGAGAATGTCATGTTTTATATTTATGACCTGCTCAAACAAAGCAGGCCAGGTGTGACAGGATTTAAGATTGTGTTCTCAGCATATCCTACAGATCCATGTTTATGTTTAAGGACACATTTGTTACATTACATTGAAGCCACAAGGGCTTTAAGACAAGAAGAAACAGGATTATTTGTCAGTTACAAGAAGCCAACATAAAAGAGTGGCAGTTCAGACTATCTCAAGGTGGTTAAAGCAAGAGTTGGTTCAGGCAGGAATTAACATTTATGTGTTTACATCTCATTCCAGTAGCGCAGTAGCAACATCCGCGGCCAGGGCGATGGACGTTCCCATCGACCATATATTAAAAGCCGCAGGTTGGAAAAATGAACTTGTGTTTCAGCAATACTACCATCGGCCGATTGCCGATGGAGGGCTGTTTGCCCACTCAATATTGAGTGCTGTTGCTATTGTTTAAAGTCTGTTTTCAATACTGTTTAAATCTGTTTCATTTGTTGCCCCTACATTAAGAGGGTTTATTGGTTGTTTTATGACCAAAAATAAAACTGTTTTGTTTTTGCATGATATGCAATGTCATGTTTACAGCATTATTGATGATACTCAGAGTCAATCGATACAGTGAGAAGCCGGGATTTTGATCTGCGGCATAAAAATCACAGAGCTTTAAAATCTTCACGTAGTCACTCACGTGACTCCGAAGTAAAATACTAAGATTAAACGAGAACTTACCAGTTTGAAGTTTGATCTTTATTTTATGAGGAGTTACGTTGGTGATTACGTGCCCGCCACGCCCAACCCTCTCTCATAGAAAAAAGGTCATAATGGTAGTTCTCATGTTGATCATCTTAATATGTTACTTCAATTATGGTGTTGTCTGTGATTTCATACCGCTGCTTTGAAGATTGACGCGCATGCGCCCTGACGGGTCTTCTTCACGTAATCACCAACGTAACTCCTCATAAAATAAAGCTCAAACTTCAAACTGGTAAGTTCTCGTTTAATCTTACTATTTTTATACGTTTCAAATAAATTATCAATCATTCTTCTAAATTCAAGGATTGCAGGTCTGCTCTGCTTATTCTCTTTTCAGATAAGAAACCCACCATCCCAGAATTAATCTGATGTACCTTCTCTGTAACCTATCTATTTTAGTACATCTTTTATTGGTAGGGAGATCAGACATGTGCACAACACTCTTTACGCATACTCACTTGGGCTTTAGATAATTCATTAGGTTATCTCTAATTTCATATTCAGACAATGAGAGCCAGTGTACCATTTGCCTTCCTCGTTGTTTTATTGGACCTACAATCATGTTTGCAGTTCAATATGAGCAAGGACACTCAAATACTTCCAAACACCAACATCTTTCACTCTTACTATTACAAGTAAACAATAAAACATTCTTGCCTCTTAAAAAGGCACCACCATTTACTATTGTATCCATTAAAATGCATGACTTCACATTTTCCACATAATATTCCAGGTTCTTAATCCTTGCCTCCTCACTTAACCTCTCCATATCCACCTGAAACCTTCTTACATCCTGCTGACAGCCCACACTGCCACCTAGCTTTAGATATATTATATTCAATCATCAATCCAAAACATTAATATAAATTGTGAACAGGTGGGGTCTTGAAAGAATAGACACAAAATGATGGAGTAACTCAGCGGGTCAGACTGAAGAATGGTTCCGACCCGAAACGTCACCTATTCATTTCACCTATCATTTTCTCCAGTGATGCTGCCTGGCCCACTGAGTTACTCCAGCATTTTGTTTTTATCCTTTCAAGACCCCACCTGTTAATATAACCAGCATCTGCAGTTCCCTCCTACACAAGATCCTGAAAGAATATTTGTGGCACCCCTATGATTATAGACTGAACACAAAAATGCCCCATTTAATCCTACTTGTAGTTTAACCAATCTTCAATCAATGTAATATCACCAATATCATGTGTTCTAGCAGTATTTAATAATCTCTTGTGCAGCACCTTATTGGAAACTTTCTGAATATCCAGGTACTAAATCAATTGTTTAGCCATTATCTCAGTAGTAGTTACTACTAAAGAAAACAACTTAATTGTCGAATAGTTGTTGTTCCCCATAAATCCATGTTGACTGTCCCATCCTGTCACAGAGCTACTAAGTGCTCTGTGACTACATCCTAAATAATAGATTCCAGCATTTTCCCTGTTACTGATGTCAGACAAATTGAGCTATGGTTTCTGTTAACTCTCTATCTCCCTTTTTTAAATAATGTGGTTCCATTTGCTACTTTCTATAGGAATTGTTCTGGAATCTGTATCTCCATCATCCAGTATCTCCTTCATTGCTACCAGTTAAATCCCAAGGTGAAGGTCACCAAGCCCTGAAGATATTCCATCCTTCAATCCCATTAATTTCTCCAGTGCCAGTTACAGTATGTTTTGTTATTTCTGGAAGGGATACTTTGGTTTCTTCTGTGAAGACAAGATAATATTTTTCTGGCATTTCCTTATTGCCCAACGTAATTTCTCCTGTCGCTAACTGCAAAGAACCCACATTTATTTTTCTGAATCCTTTTTGCATATCTACAGAAATTAGGTCTGGGCTACCCCAGAACGTCTCGCAAACCGACCTCCATTAACAATTCAGTAGCATCCCTCTATTATAGATAAAGCTTTTACACATTGGGATAGACTAGGAATTAAAACGCTCGGTGACTTGTATGAAACTGTAAAATTACTTTCATTTCAACAATTACAAATAAAATATAAACTCGGAAATAATCAATATTTTAAATATTTTCAAATATGCGACTATTTGAAAAAATATACAAAAGATTATTATAATAACCCAGCAGATGTATTGGATGAGGCAATGCAGATAAAAGCTGAATCAGCAAACTTAATATCATATTTGTATAATATTATCTTAAATGTACAAATACCATCTACGGAGGGTATCAGAAGAGACTGGGAACAAGAGTTAGCTATTAAAATTTCAAAGGAAAGTTGGAATGAACACTTATTAAACATGCATAAATGTTCGATTAATGTAAGACACACTTTAATACAATTTAAAATTTTACATAGATTATATTATTCCAAAACTAAAATTCATAAAGTTTTCCCAAATGTATCATCTATTTGTGATAAATGTCAATCCCAAGAAGCTACTATAGCGCACTCATTCGTTTTCTGTACAAAAATTCAAAAATTTTGGAATGAAATTTTCGAAATCTTTACAAAATTATTTAAAATAAGACTGATACCCAAAGCAGAATGGATTATCTTCGGAATAACGGAAGATGGTCCAGAACTAAATGTGTTTCAAAAGAAACTAATAGACTATGGGTTAATAACTGGAAAAAAGCTAATTCTAAAATTTTGGAAGAAGGCTCCAATACCAACTATAAACATGTGGATTTCAAATATGTTCGAAACATTACACCTAGAAGAGATAAGACTCCTACTAGCATGTAAACCAGATCACTTCCACCTGACATGGTCTGCATTTATAGAATTATTACAAATATAGGGTGCAAAGGTACCTTAAAAAAAAATTGAGGTCAGGTAAGGGGGGATGATAGTTGAAGAGTTGGTATGTCCCATTTGCGTAATGCTCATAAAAATATTTGTTTCTCTCTTTTTCCTCTTTCTCTTTCTCCATCTTTTCTAGGGTCTATTTCTTAACTCTTTTTCTTTTGTTTTTAATTTTGTTCTTATAGGGTCTTTGTCCTTTTTTGTTGTCACATTTTCTACACTCTCACTTTTTCCTTCACTTTCTTCTTTCTTTCAATCTTTTCCTTTTAGTAGTGTAAAAAACAAATGGAGTACATTAATTGTAAGAAGACATAAGTGACGAGTACTAATGTATGTGGTTGTAATGTAATGTACTTCTAATAAATAATTTAAAATTAAAAAAAAATAAAAAACAATTCAGTAGCCATCTCCATTGACTGTTGCCCCAATTTCCCCCAAATTTGAACAATTTGCAACTGTTACCACTTCCCATGTGTGTGCAATAGATTTTCATTACTTATATATTCAGTTTTAGGAATCCGGACACCATTGGCAAGGCCCGCATTATTGTTCATTCCTGGGCATTTGTGTAGCAGTTATTGGTGAGTACTTGACATTGTATACCAATATTGATGCCATTTGCATTCACTTTGCACATGATTAAGCCAAAGTTTTAAACTATTACAATCCTTCTAGTGAAGGTATTTCCACATGGCTTCTGTGATTTGAGTTCAAGATATAAATCTAGTAACAATGAATATCGACAATATATTTCTAATGCAGGATGGAGTGCAAATTGGTTCATAATTTGCAAGTGGCATTTTGTATGCTTTAAGCTCTTCCATGATAATAAGCAGAATGGGTTTTGAATGTACTGTTGAAATAGACTGGGTGAATGGCTGCAGTAAATTTGGAGATACTTTGGAGATGATATGCAATCACCGTGTGTCAGAGATAGACAATAGACAATAGACAATAGGTGCAGGAGTAGGCCATTCGTCCCTTCAAGCCTGCACCGCCATTCAATGTGATCATGGCTGATCATCCCCAATCAGTACCCTGTTCCTGCCTTATCCCCATATCCCCTGACTCCACTATCTTCAAGAGCCCTATCTAGCTCTCTCCTGAAAGTATCCACAGAACCTGCCTCCACCGCCCTCTGAGGCAGAGGATTCCACAGACTCACAACTCTTTGTGTGAAAGAGTGTTTCCTCATCTCGTTCTAAATTGCTTACCCCTTTTTCTTAAACTGATGTTCTTAAACAGAGATGAGGGGATGAATGTTCAGGGTGGTAAATGTGGTTTCAATCAAACTGATTATTTTCTCCTGGATGTTATCAAGCTTTCTAAGTGTTGGAACTACACTTATCCAGGCCATTGGAGCAAATTCCATAATATTCCTGAGATCATTTATAGATGGAAAAAATACATTAGAGTGAAGCACTTGGCACAAGATACCCAGGTTCTAATCTTCTCTTACATCCACTGTAATTAAGTAGCTGGTCCAATTGAGTTTCAGATCAATGGTGAATCCTAGAATGTGTTCGAAGAAACTGCAGATGCTGGTTTAAACCGAAGATAGACACAAAAAGCTGGAGTAACTCAGCGGGGCAGGCAGCATCTCTGGAGAGAAGGAATGGGTGAATCGGATCGAGACCGATCTTAAACGTCACCTATCCTTCTCTCGATAGATGCTGCCTGTCCCGCTGAGTTACTCCAGCTTTTTGTGTCTATCTTCGGTGAACCCTAGATTGCCATCAAAGAGTAGGTTATTAGACACTCTCCAGTTAGGAATGGTCATTAGCTGGCCTTTTCAGGGCATCAACATTACATGCCACTTATTATCCATTGCCTGAAATGTATGTAAGTCTTACTGAATGCAAGTGCGGGCTGCTTCATTCGCTGAGAAGTTGCAAATGGAATTGTTTACAATAATCAGTGAACATCCTCCTTTTTAAACTTATGATAGAGGGAAGGCCATTGATGAGGAGGCTGCAAATGGATGAGCCGAGGACATGGGGATTATCTGCAATGGATCCTGGGGCTGGAGTGATTGTCCATCTCCAAACATAGCCATCTTCCTTTGTGTGCGATCTGATTCCAACCATTGGCGTATTGATCACATTGCCACTTCAATTCATTTTACCATGGCTCCTTGATTTAAATATTGCCTTGATGCCTGGAATTCAGCTCCAGGATGAAGCCTCTGATGCCGTCTGAACGGGGGTGGGCCACGTGAAACCCAAACTGGCCATCTGTGGGCAGGTTGTTGATGAATAAGTTTGCTTGACAGCTTTATTGACAACTGTAAACAACTGAGTCATACAATCTGAAATCCAAGATCATCTTTAATCCGCATTTAAACTAAAGCGGTACAGCAGATTTTTAATAGTCAGAACTTCATAACCGCTTCCAAGACTCAGCAGTACAGGAAGTAGGTGTTAATATAAATCGTTCAGTAGGGTGGGGTTAGTGATGCTATTCTACTATGATTGGTTGTCATGCATAAACCAATCTACAACAACATTGTCCATTACTTTGTTCATGATTGAGGGTTGGCTGTTTGGACATTAATTAGCTGGATTGGATTTGCCTTGTCTTTGTGAACAGGACATACCTTGGCAATCGTCCATATTGTCAGATGGATGCCAGTGTTCCAACTGCATTGGAACAGCTGGACTTGAAGCTCAGCTAGTTATGGAGCACAGGTCCTCAGTACTGCAGCTGGGATGCTATCTGATGCCAAACCCCCTTTTGTATCCAGTGCTCTCAACCACTTCTTGATATCTTGCCTGTGACTTTCCTTGTTTACAGTGAAGATGTTTGCTACAAGAGCATGCCAAAGGATTCCTACGTTTGCTTCATTGGACTGATTATGATTATTTTATGCTGCCTGGCACAGACTTATCTTCAAGGGAATAGGGAATGGATGGACAGAAATTTGATGTTCCCATTTTACAGATGCCAAATACACACCTTACAGACTAATATAGCTGGTGGTACACACATGCTCATAATGTATGCTGTCCATCACGTTGGCTCAAATGCTTGGTAGGCCATCATGGTGTACAATAGAAGTGTGTAAATGTAGAACAGAAACTGCAAATGCTGGAAATCTGAAATAGAAACAAAAAATGCTGGAAACACTCAGCTGATCGAGCAATATCAAATTGGGTAGACAAAAATGCTGGAGAAACTCAGCGGGTGAGGCAGCATCTATGGAGCGAAGGAATATGTGACGCTTCGGGTCGAGACCCTTGATCAGACTGGTAATAACCATGATAGGTCATCAATCCGCAACATTAATTCTGTTTCTCCCTCCATAGATGCTGCCTGATTATTTCCAGTATAACGTTGTTATTAAAGCATTTAAAAACACTTTGTTGTAATGTTAAATTGAACCCTAAATAAATCTAATAAATTCAATAAAGAATATATGATTTTCATTGACACCAATGTCCTTAAAGTTTTTGATAGGTCTATCAATAATACAGTACATCGGAGTTTTCAATGTATCATTCTATCATAAAGGCAATTTAATTCCTCTACAGCTCATTTGACTCCCAACGAGCAGAATATAACAGGTGAGATAACACTAAGCGTTAACAATATTAATGGCTTCCAAATAGAACAAGGTGACATAGAGATAAGAATGACAGATGCTGGAATCTTGAACAAAACACAAAGTGCTGGAGTAACACAGCAACCTAGACTGATCTCTGGAGGGAATGGATAGGTGCTGATTTGGATCAGGACCTTTTTTTATATTGACTCATAAGGTGACATTTTGGACCAACCCTTCTTCAGATTTAAGGTGATATAGCTTGTTTCTAACTGGCCAGACCTCCCCATTGCTCAACCTATTACCTTTCCACAATGTAAATTAGTTCAGCTGCTTAAATATTGGCTTATTTGTGAAACAATATTTCCCTGCCCAATTTCATGCCAGGAATCATGAACCATTAACCTTGTGCCGGTTGCCTCTTTTGTAATTCATGGTTGCTTTCTGAAAGTCAGGATATAGACTTGCCACAAAGTGTGTGTCTCAAACTTTGCATTGGAGCAGAGCTAACACCTATGTAATGTCTGAAAAAGGGTCTTGAGCCAAAACACCATCAAGTCTGAAGAAGGGTATCATCCTAAAATGTCACCTGTCCTTGCTCTCCAGAGACGTTGTCTGGCCTGCTGAGTTACTCCAGCACTTTATACTGTATCCCTCTGTGTATTAACCAGCATTTGCAGTACTTTGTTTCTATATTATGTAACTAATTATCCTTGCATGAACTCCTATACAATAATAGCCATTGATCCCTCAAAAAGGGTCTTATGCTGGCTAACATTTGGAGGAAACCTCCAAATTGCTGCCTTCCATTGTCAGATCAATTGTCCCTGCACTTTTGGGCAGATTTTTCTCCTCCTGAAGTGACAGGGAATTCTCACCAATGGAAATAAAGGAAAGGAGCAGGGTCTGAGTTCCACAGTGGAAGAAAATCAGAGAGTGGGTAGTTGGTGCATTGACAGAGAATAATCAAAGTCACAGAGTGAATTTAAAGGTAAAGTACAATGAAAAATCTTGCTTGTGGCAGCATCACATGCATATAGACTCAGACAACACACACAAAAAAAACCTATACATTAATATTACATAAATTACACATAACAATTGTAAATGAAAGAAGTGTGTAAAAAAGGGTCTTGGCTCAAAATGTCACCCATTCTCTCCAGAGATGTTGCCTGTCCCGCTGAGTTACTCCAGCTTTTTGTGTCGGTGTAAATGAAAGAAGATTGTGAAAGAAAACAAGACATTAGCGCACAAACATAACTAGAAAAGGAAACAAGTCCATGTATATATATATATATATATATATATATATATATATATATATATATATATATAAATACATATACATTTGCGCCTGTCCCCATCTGGTTTCTGTTGGTGAGTCCACCTTTCAGGTTTTTGCCAATGGGAATTGATCCCCATTCTGATTGACCTTACGCCCACTCCACGACCTCAATTTAAATCTTCCTAACCAATTTTCTTCTCTGGATTATTTCTAATACTTTCACTCTGGCCAAAACTATTTTCACCCTCTTTGATACACTCTGATCACACTGCAAAACACAATTAAAGAAAAAAAAATCAAGTCCATGGTAATCCATGGAGGTTATCCGAGATGTTAATGCCCAGGAATTTAAAGCTGTTGAATCTCTCCACTGCCGACTGCCAAACCTCCACTGCTGACCCGATGCATATAGGTGTATGGTCTCCTGACTTTCCCTTTCTGAAGACAACCATTAGTTACTTAGACTTGTTGCATTTGGCGAGTAGCCATTTTATCTGTTTCCCATACATCGACTCGTACAGATAGTTTAAAAAAAAACCTTTTTCAATGTTTTCCTTACTATTTGTCCTTAATTGGTAGGTCCAGGGTATCAAACAAACTTATTTGAACTGTTTTATTTTCCAGCTTGCATATTAGAGAAACCCCAACAAAAATTGGACTGAAAAATGTCTTAGTCCAAGTATTATCTTTGCCTTCTGCTTTCTCTAGTTCTCTATGCATGCATCAAACTTAACTCTCAAAATGTTTTGAAGATGTTAGCTTAAAATATTACTTCAGGCCTTTTGCAGCATTTTTTTTAAAGACCATATACATAGTTTACAATGCAAGAAAAGACACTAACATCTCAAATGTCTCACAACTAGCTACCATCAAATATATCGGCCTCCTCTTTTTGAATGTAACTGTGTCTCTCTGTTTTTTACTCCTGGGCCTCGCTGAAATCATTCACTAATAGAAACATCTTCACTTATTTATTCATACTCCCTGCCATTATTATTCTTTACATTAAATTTCAGCATGTTACTCTTTTATCCAGCAACATGCTATACTAATATGATGTTCATTAAGGTAAATAAAGCTACCAACATAATATTATTTTTCATGAACATAGTCAACATTCAACCAATTATTGTTGCTGGTACAATAATGTGTCAAAACCTATACTGCACAGTAGACTCAGTTCTTATATATATATATATATATATATATATATATATATATATATATATATATACTAGACTAAGTGGGACCTGTTGGGTCCCATATTCACATGGTAGGGCTGGTCCACCAACGCAATATTCCACCTCTCCACCAATTCCAATATTAGTGGGGGGGGGCTTTCTTGAGCACTAGTATGGGTGTTGTGGGCCAAAGGGACTGGTTTCCAGAGGGCTAGTATGGACATTGTGGGCCGAATGGATTCTTGGGCTGGCAGCTTAGTCATTCAGGCCTGGTGGGCTGGCAGCTCAGTCACTCAGGCCTGGTGGGCTGGCAGCTCAGTCACTCAGGGCTGGTGGACTGGCAGCTCAGTCACTCAGGGCTGGTGGGCTGGCAGCTCAGTCACTCAGGGCTGGTGGGCTGGCAGCTCAGTTACTCAGGGCTGGTGGACTGGCAGATCAGTCACTCAGGGCTGGTGGGCTGGCAGTTCACTCATGGCTATTCCTTGAAATTTTATTTCAAGCAGAGTGCAGGCCACCAAATTCAATTTCACAGCATTTCAAGCAGAGTACAGGCCACCAAATTCAATTTCATAGCATTTCAAGCAGAATGCAGGCCACCAAATTCAATTTCATAGCATTCAAGCAGAGTGCAGGCCACCAAATTGCCAAACAACTAATTGCATTGTCATTAAGGGCTAACAAATCATTTATTGCAAGTACAATGCAGACTCACAGTTCAGTTGATTCACAGTTTAGAATCATAGTTGTGAACTCTCCCTCGCGATCTTCCAGAGTGACTGACTCATGACCAGGCATCCAGGGTTTTATAGTCCTGCCTCCCCCACCCCCCGGAAGGGGTGTTACCTTCATCGTGGTGATTGACAGGCGAGAGGACCAATCAGCTGATCTCAAAACATTTTAAACATTCATAACTTTTTTATTTTTCATCGATTAGAAAAAATCCTCGCGGCTTCCTCAGCGGAGGAGGACTGTGAGTAAGATACCAAAAATTATAGCAATATATTGCAGCATTTTTTCTAAAATCAATATAGAGCACAGACAGGATATATATCAAACACAGAACATCGAACAATGCAGCTCAAGAGAAGGGCTTTTGGCTCACTATGTTTGTGCCAAACATGATGCCAAGACCTGCAACTAATAGCAAATATTTACCCAAATTCTGATTGGTAGTGAAGGTTGTGCTACATTACTCAATGTGCTATCAGTGCACATTGCAAAATAGTCCAAACCCAATTGGTCTCCACATTACTGACATAAACTTGCATAAAATGCCAATATATAGATGCTTGGATGGAAATGTAATTCACAAAATATTGCAATATCAGGTATTGATTTTATTGATTTTTTCAAACTGCTGACGGTTTGCGGACTGAATTGAAAGATTTACATGGAATATTGTGCCAATCCAAGATTGCTCAAGTTAACACACATATTCCCATTGGACAACTGGTCAATGTTGGATTAATTGACAAGTTAAGCCCTGAGGGTCTTTCCTTTAAATGTTGATCATTGAACATAAAAGCTTGAGATGCACAACCATAGAAGCAAGGGTTAAAAGTTGGGAAGGAGGAGGGGTGAGAAAACAAAACTAATATTGTGAGTTGGTATGACAGTATACATGAAATCAATTTTCAAATTCAAATAATAATTTGTTTTATGCATGTGAAAAATGTTTCACATGGCCTAACTTAATCATGACCACCACTCACCCATAGCCCCCAACTGCACAGACGCACCTCATTTCTCCTCATCACTAGTACTCTCTCCCTCTCCTCTTCACCCTCCCTCTTCTTTCACCTCTCCTCCTGCCATCCCCAATCTCTCCCTCACCTCCCTCTCCCTCTCCTTTCCCCTACCCTCAGTCATTCCCTCCCTCCATAACTCCTCTCCCTTCCCTAACCCCTCCTCTCCCTCTATCCCCCACTCCTCACCTCCCCCTATCCCCCCCACTATCCCTCCTCACCTCCCCACTGCCCTCCTCTCCCTCTATTCCCCACTCCATAACACCCCCACGTCCTACCTCCCCCACTCCCCCCCTCCTCTCCCTCTATTCCCCCTCCTCCCCACTCTCCTCTCACCTCCTCCCCCTCCTCCCCCACTCTCCTCTCACCTCCTCCCTCTTCTTTTCCCTCTCCTCCTATCCTCCCTCACCTCTCCTTTCCCCTACCCTCAGTCACACCATCCCTCCCTCCCTCCATAACTCCTCACCCATCCCTACTCCCCTCCTCTCCCTCTATCCCTTCTCCTCCCCCACTCTCCCTCCTCAGGATCTCGAGGTTGCCGCTCCTCTACCTTCTTGCGTGCCCCAGAGCATCACCCATCAGCGCCATCAGAGCCAGGCCTCGGATTGGCCCGGAAGCACCAGCAGCTATGGCCGCGCCGGCATGTGGGCGGGGTGGGGGAGAGTTCTGAGAAAAGACGAGGGAAGAGCCATGGGGGAGAGGGGTATATCACGGGGGACGGTGCAGGAGCCAGCAAGGGGGACCAAAGGGGAAGGGGCTGGAGCTGTGGGGCGTTGTGTGGTGTTGCGTTTGGGACTTACAGTGGGCGCTGGATGCTCTCCTCCGCCGGGATCAGATTCACCGCTTTCCGTTTGGCGACATCTCCCGCACGGGCCGTTTCCGATCCCTCCGAAAATTGTGTCTGGTTGGAGACCTCTGCCAGCCTCTCTCAGCTCCAGTAAAGATGCGATGGTGCAGGAAGGAGTGGACCGTCCCGCGGAGTGACAGGAGAAGAGACTAATCTACGCAGCGCTGACTGGCAGGAGAGGCGATCGATCTGCGCACATGCTTTTTTACGATTTTTAAACCTCGCTAACTTTTACATTATACTGCCGATCAGAACGAAACTTGGTGCACTCGCAGCACAGGAGAACGGTAAGTGAGCTGGCAAAAAATCATAGCGCTATCGCATGCTGTTTTTGCGCAAATAGAAAACCGCGCAAACCGGAAGAGCACAAGATCAGAGCTTTAGTTATGTATATGTAGAAGATGTGACTGTGATTCTGGTTCTGTAATATGCTCCACATCCACTGGCAAAATAAGTGTACCCACATCAGAATCCGCTCCCAGACCAACATCCTCAATGTTGAAGTGCTACAGTATATACACTCAATTAGTTCTCTGGGGCAGGTTCAACATTTGCATTGCTCACACCAGGCTACTGAAACAGATGCTTGATTCCAAGCTTTCTTTTGGCAAGAGATTACAAGTAAAGGATTCAAGGATGTTCTCTACTCTGGATGGCACTGAGAAACTTGAGTCAGTGTGCTAGGTGCCAAGTCAAAATTAACAAACTCCTCACCTCATCAGCTATCTTGCAACCATATTGAATTGGAGAAGATGATCCTCAATAACGAGGGACTGTTACAGGGAAGAAATTGATACCCTTTTATACATTTATACATTTATACATTGGAGATTGCTTGTGACAACATTTACTGGTACTCTCAGGCATGTGGAATATTTTGAGACTGGAATTACAGTGGGAAGAACAACAGGGAAAAGAGAAAGAGAAAGGTGTCTAGGCATATCCTGGTCCGAGAACACTAATGCAATTATCAAGAAAGCACATCAGTGCCTCTATTTCCTGAGAAGATTATGGAGAGTCGATTTGTCAAGGAGGTCTCTCTCTAACTTCTAACACAGTTGAGAGCATGCTGACCGGTTGCATCGTGGCTTGGTTCGGCAACTTGCGCGCCCTGGAGAGGAAAAGACTACAAAAAGTAGTAAACACTGCCCAGTCCATCATAGAAACATAGAAACATAAAAAATAGGTGCAGGAGTAGGCCATTCGGCCCTTCGAGCCTGCACCGCCATTCGATATGATCATGGCTGATCATCCAACTCAGTATCCCATCCCTGCCTTCTCTCCATACCCCCTGATCCCTTTAGCCACAAGGGCCACATCTAACTCCCTCTTAAATATAGCCAATGAACTGGCCTCAACTACCTTCTGTGGCAGAGAATTCCACAGATTCACCACTCTCTGTGTAATCAGCTCTGACCTTCCTTCCATCAAGGGGATTTATCGCAGTCGCTGCCTCAAAAAGGCTGGCAGTATCATCAAAGACCCACACCATCCTGGCCACACACTCATCTTCCTGCTACCTTCAGGTAGAAGGTACAGGAGCCTGAAGACTGCAAGGACCAGGTACAGGAATAGCTACTTCTCCACAGCCATCAGGCTATTAAACCTGGCTCGGTCAAAACTCTGATCATTAATAACCCATTATCTGTTATTTGCACTTTATCAGTTTATTTATTCATATAAATAATATAATATATTATATAAATTGTGTATATATTTATATAATGGTATATGGATACACTGATCTGTTTTGTAGTAAATGTCTACTATGTTCTGTTGTGCTGAAGCAAAGCAAGAATTTCATTGTCCTATCAAGGACACATGACAATACACTCACTTGAACTTATTTTTACACTGTTTTCTCATATCACAAGGTTTAAAGTTAACTATTTCCAGAGTGTTTTAGAGGGTGATGCCCCAACCAAGTATTATCATGTTCTCAAACCCTTACCAGTGAACAAAGCAAAAAGCCACTCCCTTACTCACCAACTACATGTTCAAGTCCAGAACATGAGGTTGGATACACGTGCATCTTAACGGACCAACATCCTCAATGTTTTTTTTTTTTATTTTTTTTTTTTTTTTTTATTTTTATTTTTATTTTTTAGAAGTACGGTAGATTACAGTAATGTACAACACGTATATATTAATACATTTTTTGTACCGCTTCACTTTTTTAAACTTTAAGAAAGAAAAAGAAAGAAGTAAGAAAAGTGAAGAAAGTGCGCAAAGGTTGTGAAGTGCAAAAGAGTGTTGGGAAAAGAAAGCCCCTTAGAAAAGAAGTTAGAGAAGGAAGTAAAGTTAGAAAATAGACCCTAGAAAAAAAAAAGAGAAAGAAAGAAGGAACAATCGCTCTATTATAACTCTTATACCATACTTCATAGAGAAGGAACTACCAACCAAGTCTGTTTTTATTTTACCTCCCATTACCAGGTCCAGATACCTTTTATTTATTTATTTGTTTTTCTAAATTACTATTGCACCTCATGCTTGTAATAGGTCCAAAAACGTAGACCACGTCTTTTGAAATTGATCTACTTTGCCTACTAGGAGGAATCTCATCTCTTCCAGATGTAATGTTTCCAACATATTTGATGTCCACATTTTTATTGTTGGTGTGGGCGCATTTTTCCAGAATTTAAGTATAAGCTTTTTTCCCATTATTAGCCCATAATTGAGTAAATTCTTCTGATACACGTTTAATTCAGGAATACCTTCCGATATTCCAAAAATAATCCATTCTGGTTTTGGTACCAGTTTTATTTTGATTAATTTTGAAAAAATATCAAATATTTCAAACCAGAATTTTTGGATTTTTGTACAAAAAACAAAAGAATGTGCTATGGTAGCTTCTTGACATATACATTTATCACAGATTGGTGAGACGTTAGGAAAGATTTTATTTAGTTTGGTTTTTGAATAATATAATCTATGTAATGTTTTAAATTGGATAAGCGTATGTCGTACGTTGATCGAGCATTTATGCACCTGTAATAAATGATTATCCCAACTCTCTTTTGAAATTTTTATACCTAGATCTTGTTCCCAATCTCTTCTAATTCCATCTGTTGTGGGTATTTCTATATTTAAGATGATATTATATAAGTATGATATTAAATTAACTGATTCCGCCTTTGTCTTCATTGCTTCATCTAGTAAGTCGGAAGGCATATTATAATAATCTTTTGTGTGTGTTTTCAAATAGTCACAGATTTGTAGATATTTAAAATATTGATTATTTTTCAAATTATATTTCAGTTGTAGTTGTTGGAATGATAGTAATTTTTCTAATTCATACAGATCTTCGAGCGTTTTAATTCCCATTCTTTCCCATTGTATAAATGCTTTATCTATGATTGAAGGTTTAAACGATGGGTTATTGACTATTGGTATTAAGAGAGATAGGTTTCTTAATTTTAGATTCTGTTTTATTTGCTTCCATGTTCTAATAGTGCTATATATAATTGGATTTTTATTATAATTTTTATTATTCAAATTTATTGGAGAGAGAATAATCGCTCCTATATTATTCGGGGAGCAATCCCCTTTTTCCATTATAATCCAGTCCACCTGCTGGGCAGAATTGTCCAGCAGGTGAATCATATTTTTAATATTTACTGCCCAGTTATAATACATAAAGTTAGGGAGCGCTAGACCCCCCAACTCTTTTCGTTTGTTAAGGTGTGTTCTTTGTATTCTGTGGGATTTGTAATCCCATATAAAATTTGTAATGTCTGAGTCCAGTTTTTTGAAAAACTTTTTTGGGAGATATATAGGTATTGATTGAAATAGGTAAAGGATTTGTGGTAAGAAAATCATTTTTATAGCATTTATCCTACCTATTAAGGACATCGGAAGTGTTTTCCAAAATTTAATCAGATTATTTAATTTCTTAAGTATGGGATTATAATTAGCTTTAAACATATCATGGTAATTTCTAGTAATCTCAATTCCTAAATATTTGAATTTTTCCATAGCTATTTTAAAAGGGAATTTCCTGAGATGTGTTGAGTCTTTTGGTTTAATCGACATAATTTCGCTTTTGTTCCAATTTATTCTATATCCTGAAAAGGATCCAAAGTCCTCAATTAAGTTTAATATATTTGGTATACTAATTTGTGGTTTTGTGATGTACAGTAGTACATCATCAGCATATAGGGATAGTTTGTTGTTTGAATATTTTGTGTTATAACCGTGAATATTCGAGTGTGTTCTTATTTTTTCAGCAAGGGGTTCAATTACCAAAGCAAATAACAGCGGTGATAGTGAACATCCTTGTCTGTTGCCCCTAGATAATTCGAATTTTGAAGATAATATATTATTAGTTAGTATTCTAGCCGTAGGTTTGTTATATAGTAGTTTTATCCATGCAATAAAGTTTTCTCCCAATTGGAATTTTTGCAATACTTTGATCATATAGTCCCATTCTACTTGATCAAACGCTTTTTCTGCGTCCAGTGAGATGATAGCTAACTCTTGGTCATAAGATTTATGTGAATGCATTATGTTAAGCAAACGTCTCAAATTATTAAATGAGTGTCTCTTAGGTATAAATCCTGTTTGATCCTCATGTATTAGTCTACTAACATACTTGCTTAATCTATTGGCTAATGTTTTTGCTATTATTTTCTGATCCGTATTTAACAAAGCAATAGCTCTATATGATCCTGGTTCTTCTATATTTTTATCTTTTTTAAGTATTAATATGATCGTTGATTCCGCTAGTGTTTCAGGTAGGTTTTGCTCTTTATAAGCATATGTATACATTTTTTGTAATCGTGGAGTAACTATATCATAAAAAGATTTATAAAATTCATTACTGAATCCGTCTGGTCCTGGTGTTTTTCCATTTTTTAGTGTTTTTATTGTGTCTTCTATCTCCTTAGAAGTAATTTGTGCTCCCAGTTCCTCTTGTTCCCTGCGTTCTAATTGTGGTAGATTACAATTATCTAAAAATTCTGAGATTTTATTATTGTCTATTGACGTTTTAGATGTGTATAGATTCTGGTAAAATTGAGCAAATCTTTTATTAATATCCTTGGGTAGTGTTAATACTTCCCCTCTATCTGATTTAATCTTTAATATTGCATTCTCTTTTTCCCGTTTTTTAAGTTGTCGTGCTAGAAGTTTGTGGGGTTTGTCCCCGAATTCGAAGTGTTCTTGTTTTGTGATTTGAAATAATGTTATAACTTTCTCTGACAGTAATTTATTTAACTGAAATTTCAGTAGTAGTATTTTATTATGTTTATCCATAGTTGGGTCTTTAGCATTATCTATATCTAACTGTTTTATTTGATCTTCTAAGTGTCTTTGTTCATTCTTATTCTTTTTATTTTGATAAGCTTGAAATGAAATAATGACTCCTCTTATAAATGCTTTGAAGGATTCCCATAATAACGTGGGGGATATCTCTGGTGTATCATTTAACTCAAAAAATAGATCCATCTGTTTTTTTAGATAGATACTCCCTTGAGGGTCTTTTAAAATTTGTGAGTTAAACCTCCAGAACGGTTTATTCATAGACATTCCTTCTAGTTTTAGAACAAAAGTTAACGGAGAATGATCTGAGATCGCATTAATATGATATTTAGGATTCAGAGATTGCGAAATTAATTTTGTATCCACAAGAAAATAGTCTATCCGTGAATATGTTTTATGCACCATTGAATAAAACGAGTAATCCCTTCCCGTCGGGTTTGCAATCCTCCATACATCTGTTATATTTGTGTTTTCCATATATGTGTGTAAGAGTTCACTGGTTTTAGATTTCGTCTGACCTTTTTGTTTTTGCATCGATTTATCTAAATAAGGATCTAAAACACAATTAAAATCTCCTCCTATTATAACATTTTGATAATTAGATTCTGCAATTATATTCAGAATTTTATTAAAAAATTGAGGGTTATCAAAGTTGGGCGCATATATGTTTACCAGCGTAATTGGCATATTATTGATCTCCCCTGCTACTATAAGATATCTCCCTTCCTTATCTAAAATAGTGTTCTTTGATTTAAATGGAATTCCTTTACGAATAATAATTGCAGTACCTCTAGATTTGGAGGTAAATGAAGAGTGAAATGTTTGGCCTATCCAGTTCGCCCTCAGTCTTGTCTGATCTTGCTGTTTAAGATGTGTTTCCTGTAGAAACGCAATGTCCGTGTTGTATGATTTCAACTGAGCTAGTATCTTGCCCCTTTTAATAGGTTCATTAATCCCCCTTATATTCCAACTACATAATGTGATTCCTCCTATTTTCTTTTGATTGTCGTCATGCATTTTTACCAGTTTTAATGACCTTAATTATTGTGGTGCGTTCATACCTCCGGACTCTGGTTATTTTGGGAGTATTTCTATTATAGACTTCCTTGGTAGTTCTCCTGCGCGATTGTCCTTGAAGAAAAAACACACAGATGTGACATATTGTGATTAAAAAAAATATATATAAATCAAATAAATTTACGGTGTCTAAAATTTCAACACCGTAGTGAGTGGCCCACTCGTCTGTGGGGTACGACATCCATAACGCTTCCGGCGTAGTTGGTATAAAGTTAGCCCCGCTGTATTTATTACCCAAAATCTATGGGGTCATTACCGTTTCCAATTCAGTTCTATTTCACCCAGTTACAATTTATATATATGTCAAATGTATTCGATTCCATATCCTACTCACTCTTTATCTCTTAACTATTTTAAAATGAATTTAGTATTGTTAAAGTGAGCGGTTTACTGAGTGGATTAACCGGAGTCAGGTTCCTGGAATTGTGCCAGGTGCCTGATCTCCTCTCCTCTCCACGAGCTGCGAACATAGGTGATAACTGCTGTCTGCGTTATGACGCAGGCACCACAGTTTTATCAGTTTCAAATATTATTTCTATATTAGTATTGTTAATTATTAATTATGATTAATTCTCAGCATTTTGTAAAACTATATAAGCCGTATATATTTTTCATATCAACCTCGAGTGTATATTATCTCTTAACTATTTTAAATTGATTTTAATATTGTTAAAAATGAGCTGTTCGCTGGAAGGGTTAACGGGAGTCTGGCTCCTGGAGTTATGCCAGGTACCCGGTCTCCCCCTCCCTCCACTCTCGAGCTGCATAGCACTTGCTGTTATCTGCTAAACAGAGCAGACTGCACATTTTTTATCTAATTCAATTGCTATTTCTATATTAGTATTGTTAATTGTTAATTATTATTAGTTCTCAGTTTTTTCAGTTTTTTATAAACAATATAAGCCATGTGATGTTTTTCACTCTCAGCCCAGCAGTTCGTCCCGTGTTATCAGGTTTTCCTCGTTTGAGCACGTAGTGTCCTTGAATTACATAGCACAATGTTCCAGCGAAGATAATAATGTCTAGCCACGTCTCACTAAGAATCTGTTGCTTGAAGTCAAATAAAAAATAAAAAATCAGTGTTCAGTTAATTCACTTTCCTTGTGATACTCTTGTTGGAAGAATAAGCAAGTTCGTTTGTTCATGTCGTCTTGGTTTTCAATCTCCAGTTGATGCAGCCTTAGTCGCGATTTCTTGAGCGTATTTGAGAGATTCATCCGAATTAGTGAATGTTTTTGACACTCCCTCAAAGGTGATACGCATTCTAGCCGGATAAAACACTCCACACAAAACTCCCTTAACACCATAAAGAACTTCTCTGATCTGTGAGAACTTTCTTCTCTTTTGCTCAATCTCATAAGGGTAGTCCCGTAGGAGTTTAATAGTATCACCTCTGTACATCATCTTCTCTCCGTGGTTGATTTTTTTCATCAGCGCTTCCATTGTTGAGATATCCCAAAGTTTAATTATGATCTGTCGTGGGTAGGCACGTTCTCCTTGAGATCTTGATTTAAATCTGGGGAGTCGATGTGCTACTTCAATTACAGGTACTTCTGGTAGCTTCAGTACGTGTTTAATTAGGTTGGCAGCGAACTCACAAACATTGTCCCCCTCAGCTCCCTCTTTTACACCACGTATTCTTATATTTTGGCGTCTTGAGCGAGCTTCTAGGTCAACACATTTATTCGAAACCTTTGTGACTTGGTTCTTGAGACTATCTATTTCTGACTTCATAGTCTGCATCTCTCCAGCCATCACTTCCACAACAGCTTCCAAATCATTCACTGCAGATGCATTTGCAGCCACAGTTTCGTGCACAGCCTCAAACATCTTTGTGGTCTCTTCTGCCACCTTTTCAATTTTTATCGATAGTCCTTTTTCCACACCTTCAATTCTTTTTTGGAGAGCCTCAATACCCTCAAGTATTTTATCATTACCGGCTATCAATTTACTGTTCCCAGCTTCCATATCATTTTTGATATCTCTTACCGAGTTTCTTAAGTCCTCCATTTCGGTTTTCTCTTTTGCAGATCGAGTAGCCATTCCAGAGACCTCTCCAGAGGTCAGTTCTGAAGTTTCTTGCTGTTCCAGAGTCTTCAGCAGATGTTTTGAGATTTTCCTCTGTGGGCTCTGACCTGGAGATGTACTTTTCATTTAAAATGACTTTCCCTCCGTTATAATCGCGGCGCTTACTGATGACGTCATCAGCACCGCGACATGAAGCTCCGGTAAGTTTTTAAAAACGGTCCCGACCTCCAGACCCGATTTTAACGCGAAAAATCGCGATTTTTTCAGCGGAGCTAAAAAGTTTGCGACTGCTAGCAGAGCATGTCGCAACCGGAAGTCAACATCCTCAATGTTGAGGTGCTATATACACTCAATTAGTTCTCTGGGACGGGCTCAACATTTGCATTTGCAAATTATTGAGGCAACGTATCTGGCCCCTCCAGGTGGCACAGTGGTAGAATGGATGGCACTGAGAAACTAGAGTCAGTGCTAGGAGACAAGTCAAAACTTGCCAGAGACCTGGGTACGATCCTGACTACAGGTACTTGTCTGTACGGATTTTGTATGTTCTCCCCGTGATCTGTGTGGGGTTTTTTCAATAGACAATAGACAATAGACAATAGGTGCAGGAGCAGGCCATTTGACCCTTCGAGCCAGCACCGCCATTCAATGTGATCATGGCTGATCATCCCCAATCAGTACCCGGTTCCTGCCTTCTCCCCATATCCCCTGACTCCGCTATTTTTAAGAGCCCTATCTAGCTCTCTCTTGAATGCATCCAGAGAACCGGCCTCCCTCTGAGGCAGAGACTCAGAGCCACGGACTCACCACTCTCTCTGAGAAAAAGTGTTTCCTCGTCTTCGTTCTAAATGGCTTACCCCTTTTTCTTAAACTGTGGCCCCTGGTTCTGGACTCCCCCAACATCGGGAACATGTTTCCTGCCTCTAGTGTGTCCAAGCCCTTAACAATCTTATATGTTTCAATGAGATCACCTCTCATCCTTCTAAACTCCAGTGTGTACAAGCCCAGCTACTCCATTCTTTCAGCATATGACAGTCCCGCCATCCCGGGAATTAACCTTGTAAACCTACGCTGCACACGCTTGGTAAATTGTCCCTAGTGTTTGTAGGATAGTGTATGTGTGCGGGGATCGCTGGTCGGCACAGACTCGGTGGGCCGAAGGGCTTGTTACCGTGCTGTAACTTTAAAATAAAATAAAATAAAATAAACTAAACCTTCAGCTTTTTGTGAATCCTAGCATGCCCCCCCTTATTAAAATTATTTCCCCAAGTTTCATTCAGAAGCTAGGCTCCAGGAGGTATTCCCACCATCTCCCGCAGAACCTCGCCTCAACCTCCGTCCACTCTCCTGCCCCCCTCTGACCTCAACCCCTACCCTTGGCATGTTTTCACCATTCCCCCAAACCTCCTCCTTTCTAACCCCACAGCTCCAGGAAATGTTATCTGCTTTTTCCAATTAATAATATTTGTGCATTTTAAGTACATTTTCATTATTTAGTTTTATTTACTTTTTTCAGAAAATAAAGATTTTTTAATACTTTATGGGCAGTACAGTGGCACAGCTGATAGGCCCACTGCCTCACAACGCCAGAGACCTGGGTTCGATCCTGACCTCAGCTGCTGTCTGGGTGGAGTTTGCACATTCTCCCTGTGACTGTGTAGGTTTCCTCTGGGTGCTCCGGTTTCTTCCCATAGCCCAAAGACACGCTGGTTTGTAGGGTAATTTGTCCCTGTAAATTGCCCCACATGTGTAAGGAGTGGATGAGAAAGTTGGATAACATAAAACTAGTCCGAATGGGTGATCTATGGTTGATGTGGACTAAAGGGCCAACGGTCCTGTTTCCATACTGTATCTCTAAGCTAAATTTTATTTAAGGAGAAAAAGGATGGGTGACGTTTTGGGTCGGAACCCTTCTTCAGACTCATTCTGTGAAGAAGGGTTCCGACCCGAAATGTCACCTATCCTTTTTCTCCAGATATGCTGCCTGAACCACTGAGTTACTCCAGCACTTTGTGTCTATCTTCATTATAAACCAGCAGTTCCTTTCTACTGATCTGTTATGTATTATTTCTTATGCAATCTGGTTGCTTCATTTTTCTAGTTTTCAGAGAGGTGATGGCTTCATCTGCTGAATCCTTATC
The DNA here is from genome assembly GCA_038087875.1 of Malacoraja senta. Taxonomy (NCBI): domain Eukaryota; kingdom Metazoa; phylum Chordata; class Chondrichthyes; order Rajiformes; family Rajidae; genus Malacoraja; species Malacoraja senta. The sequence continues at coordinate 241,803,841 of CM075977.1, read as the reverse complement.
ATGTCTCTAATGCCATTATTTGCCAATCTAATGCCATCTAATGCCAAATAAATATATGCCTGTTTACACATAAAGAAGTGAGAATTAAATCCGTGTGGAAAATTCAATTCAATGATTCAATTATACTTTATTGTCACATGTACCCAGCTACAGTAAAATGTGCATGTGTAAAGCGACCTTCTACACACATCATTTAACTTGCATTTGCTAATTAGTTAATCATAGACATTTAATAGCTACTTTTATTTCAAATGACAGTGATAGTCATATCAGGATTTGTTAATTTTGAGGTAAAATAATGTTTCTGGACCTAACTGTCATAGTTCATTGAACCAATTTGACCTGCATATAAATGGATCTGTTCCACCTTTTAAATAAGAGATAAAATGTACTAGCAGTGAGATACAATGCTGCAATTTAATGAAGGGGCGTTAATAAAATTGAATGGTTAGTCTACAACCATAGAAATGAATTACAGCGACAGACTAGAATTTTGGTTGATGTACCTGAAATTATCTGAGAACATATGTTTCAAAGATCGAAACAATCGTCTGGAACAATGTTCACAGTTGCAGATTATCCCATTACACACCTTACAATGAGCAAAGTCCTTCAACGTTTTAGTCCTTGGCTGTAAAAAATCAAGGCAGCCAATTTACTGCATAAGATCCCACCAATTGCAGTAAGCTGATGACCAAATAATTTGAAGATAGACACAAAAGGTTGGAGTAACTCAGCGGGTCTGACGGCATCTCTGGAGAAAAGGAATAGGCGACGTTTTGGATCAAGACCCTTCTTCAGACTGACCCGCTGCTTTACTCCAGCTTTTGTGTCTATCTTTGGTTTAAACCAGCATCTGCAGTTCCTTCCTATACATCCTGACCAAATAATTAGTTCTGGTGAATATAATAAAACTGAGCATATGTATTTGAATGAAAGCTAAAGATACTTTGTACCATGTTGGCTATTGCATCTCAATTTATTTAGAAGGTACCAGTAAAAAATGTAGTTTACCAGCACCTTCTCTAACCTTCTCAAATAATTAGCTGTTGGGAAGCTGGTGGATCAACAGGAAGTGTTCACAAAACTTTGGCAGATAGTTCATGAAACCCCCAGAGAAAAGGGGAAACTACCATAACTGTCATTTCTTCTTGGTTTCTGTGATCATCTGTTAAATTTGTGGCAGTTGATTAAGTGAATGTCTATGTAAGTAAATGGTGCTTGAACATTGTCCTGTGTTTCAGAAACACTGTTGCATTATGTTCACGTGGCATGTAACTGTTCATTGTCAGATGCACATCTCAGTTGTCTAGAAATTATTCTGTAGCATTCTCAATTCCATCGCTCACTAATGGGCCTGTCCCACTTAGGCGATTTTTTTCGGCGACTGTCATAGTCATAGCAGCTCACCAAAAAAACAGTGACTGGACCCCCTGACGACAATGTCTACGACAATGGCTACAACAACCTACCACCTAGTCGACGTCAAGGTACGGCAAGCTACCGACAACCGGCGACTGATTAGGGCGTCCGCCTACGACCACACCTATGACAACTACGTCCACCCGCGACAAGCTATGACAAGGTATGACCCTGTCAGTGACAAGTGAAGACAACGTAAGACAATTCAGTCACCGATACCTGTCGCCGTTTGACATAGGTTGACGTAAGTAGTCGCCAATGGAATTCAACGAAGTCAGCACCGGCGACAACCTACGTCATCCTGGCGACAACCAATGTCATCCTGGCGATAACCTGGAGAAGTCAAGCTACGCTCATTGGTGTCAAGCCAAGTGTCGCCGACTGTCGCCAAAAAGTTTTGAACATTTCAAAATCCAGCGGCGACCACAAAAACGCTACAATTCTTTGGGCGACTGAGGAGACTACTCACGACCATACAGGCGACAACCCGGCGACCATGTGGCGACAGCCTAGTCGCCTGTAGTCGCCTAAAAATCGCCTAAGTGGGACAGGCCCTTAAAGGTGACAACACAAGGGTGGTAAACAAGGAATATGGCCTGCTCGTTTTCATTGCTAGGGGCATTGAATATTAGAGTCAGGAAGTCATGATGCAGCTCTATGACTTTGTGTGTAGGAGGGAACTGCGGATGCTGGTTTATACAGAAGATAGACACAAAATGCTGAAGTAACTCAGCAGATCAGGCAGCATCTCTGGAGAAAAGGAACAGGTGATGTTTCAGGTTGGGACCCTTCATCAGACTGTCTCAAGAAGGTTTCCCCACCCGATACATTATCTAATTATTTTCTTCAGAGATGCTGAGTTACTCCAGCATTATGTGTCTATCAATAGGACTTTGGTTAGGATGCATTTGGTTAGGCGTTCTGTTCTGGTCATCCATTTGAACTGTCTTTAATTGGACTTTATCAGACTTTATCTTGCATTTAATGTTGCATCCTTTATTTTTTTATATGTGTACTGTAGACGGCTTGATTGTAATTATGTATAGTCTTTTCTTTGACTGAAGAGCACACAAACAAAAGCTTTTCACTGTAACTTGGTAACAATAAACTAAACTAAATTAAACTAAACTCATGATCTAGCTTCCAACATTCTCAGAGAGTGAAACATTCCAGAGATTCAATACCCTTTGAGAGATGAAATGTTCTCAGTTTTGAATGCTGACACTTTATTTTGCAGCTATGTCCTCTTGCTTATTTCTGCCTCACTGATGAAAACATCCCAACCATCTACCCTGTCAAACCCTCTCAGGATCTCACATATTCAAATGTTCATCCCTCATTCTTCTACACAGCCCTTGTCTGTTTTGTCTGGGCATCACTCTGTGTGAGTGGCCTGCAATGGTCATGGGCCACAGAAACACAAGCAAATCTTATCCGAGTGAAATCTAAACATATGCTGCTCACAGTTTGATGTTACATTGTGTCCTGCAGGCTCCCATCATTTGTATATCAAGCACACAAAGGACATAAACTTTGCAGTCTGTGCTTTCCCCACAGGAAGCTCCTTCACACAGTGAAGAGAAATGTTACACTGTGCGTTTTCTCTTGTGACATGAGGTATGATTCAGATATTTCCAGGTCTTAAAAATATGTGCCTGCACTTCTCAATCACTGTTGCTGCTTGCTCCATCAGGTAAGCAGGATAACAATGAATAGAAACAACCAAGGAAGCAAAGGTGAATCTCATTCTGTTACTCACCAACCAGCCACTAAATTTCACTGGCTCCCTTCATCCTTACTCTGACCTCAAGAGTGAGAAGTTCATGTTTTCTGGAAGCTCTTTCTTTCTCTTACAATATAAGGATAAATTTGCTTCAGTTCATGACCCTTTACCACTCTCTTTGGTTTCTCTCACATACTTTCCCATGCTTTCATTTCTCATTTAGTAAGTTATAAAGCATACCAACGGTGCTATCTTTCTGCAAATGGATTACCCAACATCTCTTTCTGTTGTCTATTTTGGCTGCTGTTCCTTCAGCAGACAGTCAATCGATCTCTGCAGATGTGACAGAGGCTGGCACCTGCAAAACAAAATTAGGAACCATCACAATGATCCTCATTCCTTTAAGTACAGAGTATTCTGCTTGTTATCCATCTGTAAATATTCCCTGCCTATTCTGGCCCTCATTACCCACAGGCTTGGGGTTGATTTATATATGTACATTAATGGCATGTATCTTTTCACCTCTAGTATTTCACTCAGTTCCTTCACCGTCCTCAGGATGCCAAACATCTAGTTTAGGTTGTGTCAGAAATTACTTCAGCTAGCCAATGTGGAAACCACTGTCTTTGAACCGAAACATTAGCTTTGCTTCTCTTCCTGCAGATACCACCTGACCTGCTAAGTATTTCCAGCATTTTTTGTTCTTATTTTAGATTTCCAGCATCTGCATTTTTTTTCTCTCTATTTTCACTTCATTCGGAAAAACAGAGCTATTGATTTCAGTTCAAAAACTAAGCCTTTCCTGGCAGTTCTTTGAATGGCCAATTTTTCACAGCCTCAATGTTCTATTTGACCTCAAGCTGAAGTTCTAAGACTGCATTCTCACAATTTTACAAATTTCTCATATTTTCTGACAAGGAAATAGGCCATATGGCCCATCAAGTCCACGTTGGCTCGCAAGGCATTTCAATCAACTGCAGTGGCTAAATAACCCATCAGCATATCCGTAACTCCCTGGTCAATTCGGTCCTTCCCACCCAAACCACCCCCTCCCCTGGTACTTTCCCTTGCAACCACAGGAAATGCTACACTTGTTGCTTTACCTGCCCCCTCGACCATCCAAGGACCCAAGCAGTTTTTCCAGGTGAGGCAGAGGTTCACCTGCACCTCCTCCAACCTTATCTGTTGCATCCGCTGTTCTAGGTGTCAACTGCTCTACGTCGGTGAGACCAAGCGCAGGCTTGGTGACCGCTTCACCCAACACCTCTGCTCAGTTCACATTAGCCAACCAGATCTCCTGGTGGCTCAGCACTTCAACTCTCCCTCTCATTCCGAATCCGACCTTTCTGTCCTGGGCCTCCTCCATGGCCAGAGTGAGTCCCACTGCAAATTGGAGGAGCAGCACCTATATTTTTCGCTTGGGCAGTTTACACCCCCAGTGGTATGAATATTGACTTCTCCAATTTCAGATAGTCCTTGCTTTCTCCCTCCTTCCCTTCCCCTTCCCAGCTCTCCCACAGCCTACTTCTCCACCTCTTCCTTTCTTCTTCCAGCACCCCCCTCCCCAACATCAGTTTGAAGAAGGGTCTCGACCCGAAACGTCACCTATTCCTTCGCTCCATAGATGCTGCCTCACCCACTGAGTTTCTCCAGCATTGTTGTCTACCTTCGATTTTTCCAGCATCTGCAGTTCTTTCTTAAGCATATCTGAGGATGTCTTGGAAACCAGAATACTTGGGAGAAACCTAAGTGGTCATAGGGAAATTGTACTCATTCTACGCTGCATCATGCTGCAGCAGTTGATGTTGTGGCCTCACAGTTCCAGTGACCTGGGTCTGATCCTGACTTTAAGTGCTGTCTGTTTGAAGTTTGCACATTCTCCCTGTGACTACATGAGGTTTCTCCCAGGCACTCTGGTTTTCTTCGACATGCAAAAACATTCTGGAAGGTTAATTGGCCACTGTAGATTGCACCTTGTATAGGCAAGTGATAAGATAATCAAAAAGGAGTTGATGGGCATGTAAGGGAAAATAATTACAGGGCCACAGGTGAAGTAGAAGGGGAATGGGATTGATGAGCTTGTTCTATTGAAAGCCAGCATGAATCCAATTAGCTAAATGGCCTTCTTCTGTGTCAGTATAAGAAACAATGAAAATTGTGGTCTACTTCAATTTCCATAACATTAACCCATTCGCACTTATCTCAGCATGTCTGTGCTGAGATCCTTTTCTCAATCGGTCATCTCCAAACACAATTCCCCAATGGTTTCCAAGTCGGCTCCTCCACCATCACCTGTAGGATTCAGTTCCATCAAGATCCCTTCCCCTGTCCTATCCTGCACCAGGATCTGCTCGTTGACTACCCTGACCCTTCAGTGACCTACAAGGGGTCGTGATCTTCAGTGGCTGAAATCTAATGTAATCTCCATGTTTATTCTTCTCATTGACTCAATACTGAATATATCTATAAATTCCTGTGTAATATCCACCTGAACAATAATCATCCATTCATTCTTTGCTTTGATCAAACTTTTATCGTCCATCAGCAGATGGCCACTCTGGCATTTAGACACAGCAATCTGGAACTTTTTTCCGAAACCCCTCCACCTCCCCTTCACCCATCTCCTCCATTAAGAGCTCCCTTGTTAAATCTTGCATGAAAGACCTTGATCTTTTTATTGTTGCTCCCGGTACTTAGCAAAGGCAGTATTGGTTAATCATGGCACTGAGGCGTGGTGGTTTGTTTCTGGCATTCTGTGCATCTGCATTTCGTTCTTCCACTCCTAGGTTTGTTCACCATATGCAGAACAATGTGACCGATACCTCTTTTGAATCTAGTTTTCTGGGACGATCACTTTGTTTCCCGAAATAGCAAAACACGCTGCACCTACTAGCGGTGGGTCTGTCCAAGTATTGACCAGATCCAAATCTGCTTATTTGGGTGATAAAAATATATCACAGCTTCAGAAATAATCTATGAAGGTGATTGTGAATCTGTGGAACAGTTACTCCACAGATATTTCTGTTCAGTGTAGTTCAGAGATACAGCAATAGAAACAGGCCCTTCATCCCACTGAGTCCATGCTGACCATTGATTGCCCATACACTAGTTCTATGTCCTACATATGAGGGGCAATTTACAGAAGCCTACAACAATCTGCACGTCTTTGGAATGTGGAAGGAATCTGGAGCACCTGGAGAAAACCCACACAATCACAGAGAGAACCTACAAGCTCCATACAGACAGCACCAGTAGTCAGGATTGAACCCAGGTCTCTGTCTTTGTGAGGCTGCAGCTCTACCACTGCTCCACTGTGTTACCTTATAATTAGGACTAAACATGACTGTTGCGTACCTCTAGTTTCACACTCAGCCATTTGCTCCATGCTCTCCCAGCGTGATTTTTATAAAACCTCTGTGGAAAGGGCCAGGTAAAGCTATTCATGACTGGCAAAGCCATTCTTCACAACATGTATATAGCAATCTAGTTCTGCGCAGAGAAACTGCCAACGGCTGTGCAGAATCAGTGAGATATTATATGCGGGAATTATTAATGTGGACACTTGTTGCCATAAGCACTTGATAATTAAAAGAGGACTAATCTTATTAAATCTCCTAATTTACAGGATGTATTCCTTGGGCTGATTGTATAAAAGACGAATTGTAGCCAGATTTTAAAGGAGAATACCGTTAAGTTGCAAACAGGCCACAATGCAGTCATCAAACCCAGAAAGTCCAGGGATGCAATTCTGATCCTAACATTACTCCAAAGGATTTTCTAATTCTTCTACCCAGCCTAAGACAAATTCATCACCAGACAGGCAGATGGGAGCAGGCATTCACGGATAATAGGCTTTAGGTGTGGAAGGATTGAATGGGTGCCCAGTTGTTCGGAAGTGATGAGACGAGATCTAAGGATATCTAGATACACCTTGTATCACTAGAAAACCTGAAATAAATGCCAATTTCATTATTCAGTCTCTCCTGACTTCTGTTCCATAAGACCTTGACTAGTATTGATGTTCGTATTCCTTTCATATCTCACTTTCCTTCTAAAACTGGACTTTTATCAGACTTTGTAGACACAAAAACTGGATAAACTCAGCAGGACAGCCAGCGTCTCTGGAGAGAAGGAATGGGTGACGGTTCGGGTCGAGACCCTGCTTCTTCACTGTGTGCAGATATATGATAAGGGAATAACGTTTAGTGCAAGATAAAACCAGTAAAATCTGATCACAGATCGTCCGAGGGTCTCCAAATGAGGTGGATAGTAGTTCAGGACTGATCTCGAGTTGTGGTACATGTATCTGTGCCCTGCAGATGGCTCAATTGTAATCATGTATTGTCTTTCCGCTGACTGATTAGCTCACCTAAAAAGCTTTTCACTGCACCTCGGTACAAGTGACAATAAACTAATCTATGCTAAACTAAACTAAATTTAACTAAACTAAACTAAACTAAACTGAACTAAAACTAAACTAAACTAAAATTAAATAAAACTAAACTAAACCAATAGTAGACAAAGAATGCTGGAGAAACTCAGCGGGTGAGGCAGCATCAGCTGAAGAAGGGTCTCAACCCGAAACATCGCCTACTCCTTTTCACCATAGATGCTGCCTCACCCGCTGAGTTTCTCCAGCATTTTTTGTCTACTTTCGATTTTTCCAGCATCTGCAGTTCCTTCTTAAACTAAACCAATAGATCAATTTCTATTGTCATTTCCTGGTAGAAGGATCTCTCTGTCTCTCCATGGATACTTCGCTTGCCTGCGGAAAACAAAAACACATTAATATCAAACACTGCTTAGCACAGCAACATCACCAGACACAAGTTGCTGCCCTCATCTTAACTGTCCAACCCACAACTCGTTTCTGCTAAGTCAGAGAACTTAAAATTAAAATTAGGGTCTAAATATCAGAAATATCCTATTAGGGTGTGAATGAATGTTCTTACTAACGGAGATTAGTTTCTTAAATAACCATGTGTTGTATGCTGATGAAGCAGAACAGTTTTATTGCAAGTCTTTTCAGCGTTGTCATCTTTGCAACAATTTCATTGCAAGCTCTTTATATTCTGAATAGGTCATAGGTTCTGTTCATTCTTTAAAACATTTCCAGCATTAGGATATTGTTTTGGAGAGATAGATGATTCATTCCATTACTGTACCATCTCCCTCTATTCCTTGACCTTCTTCTAGTTCAGTTTCTGCAGATTCATCTCAGAATTTGATTTAACCTACCAACCTGCATGTCTTTGGGATGTGGGGGGAAACCAGAACACATGGACGAAACTCCAAGCAGTCACAGGGAGAGCATGCAAACTCCACAAATGTAGCACTGGAGGTCAGGATTGAACTTAGATCATTGGAGCTGTGCATGAACAGCTCAATGAGCAGCACCACTGTGTTGCCACTTCAGGTATGTTGATTTTTCATTTGGAGGTTGGTTGAGACTACAAGCAACTAACTAATGAACAAATTAAGATATTTTGTATATTTACTGTACATCTGGTACTCCAACAAAATAAAGGATATTGCAGCATTTAAAATGTCTGGATAATTTTATATATGTGGGTAAATGAAGCTCTGATGCAGAATAGCATTGTGTAAATGTGATTGAATAAATTAATCCTGTTCCTATGTTCAGCATTAATAGGGGACTAGTTTATATTTTAATATCAGCGGTTTAAACAGTTTGCCTTAATGAATCTAGGTGTCCAATCCATTGATTGTTATTTCACACATGCCCTATTCAAGGATGCACTGTGCAGCTGTTAAAGTGAAAACTTTGTCATTTTCATTTATTTGGCAAAAATAATGTTATATCATTCCAAATGGATTGGTTTGTGAACTAAGCCAAAGAGAGTCATTTTAGTGCCTCATTGACCCAAAGAGCACAGATCCCATGCACTTTTTTTTTGCAATTAGCATTATTTGCATAATCATTGGTAGCTCTGGAATTGGAAACAGCTGTGCTTGCAAAACATAACCATTGACGTGGGAAATGATCTGCTGCGAATGCAGGATTTAAGGCTGACAAAATCTTAAAGGGGCAGGTATGCAGGTGTACGAAGGGCAGCAGTTCTGTTTTGGAATATAATTCTAGGGGCTTCCTGTCCCTTGTTTTTCCTCATGGGCAATAGATCTTCAGGGTTAGGAATGTGTACAATAAAGAAAACAGTTTTCGAAATGGATTGTCTAAGATTTCAAGCAACCTGACAAGCTAAAATGGCAGGAGATTTACAGAAAAAGACAGCATAATGTGATGAATACCATATTCTTATTGGTTTCATGGTAGGAAGCGGAGGGTGGTGGTGTGAGGTTTATTTTCAGTCTGGAGTCCTGAGATCAGTGGTGTGCTCAGAGATTGGTTCTGGGACCATTGCTATTTGTCATTGATGTACAAGGTATGAATAGTAAGTTTGCTGATAACACCAAAATATCAGGCATAATTTTAAGGTGGGAGTGGAAAGATTTAATAGGAACCCGACAGGGAACATTTACACACAGAGGGTGGTGGGTATATAAAATGATCTGCCAGAGAAAGTAGATGAGGCCGGTATAATAACAACATTTCAAATATATTTGGATGGGTAAATGGATATGAAAGGTTTAAAGGTTTATGGGCTAAATGCAGTCAAATGAGACTAGCTTAGATAGGGCATCTTGGTTTGCATGGATGAATTTGTATCAAATTATTGATAATAAAAAACAACTGCAGATACTGGTTTATACCAAAGATAGAGACAAAATGTTTGAAGAAGTGTCCCAACCCGAATCGTAAACTATCCATTTTCTCCAGAGATGTACTTGCTAGAATTTAGAAGATTGAGGGGGGATCTTATAGAAACTTACAAAATTCTTAAGTGGTTGGACAGGCTAGATGCAGGAAGATTGTTCGCGATGTTGGGGAAGTCCAGAACAAGGGGTTACAGTTTAAGGATAAGGGGGAAATCTTTTAGGACCGAGATGAGAAAAACATTTTTCACACAGAGAGTGGTGAATCTCTGGAATTCTCTGCCACAGAAGGTAGTTGAGGCCAGTTCATTGGCTATATTTAAGAGGTAGTTAGATGTGGCCCTTGTGGCTAAAGGGATCAGGTGGTATGGAGAGAAGGCAGGTACAGGATACTGAGTTGGATGATCAGCCATGATCATATTGAATGGCGGTGCAGGCTCGACGGGCCGAATGGCCTACTCCTGAACCTATTTTCTATGTTTCTATGCTGCCTGACCAGCTGAGTTACTCCAGTGTATTGTGTCCATCAAATTATTGATATTCAGTTCACATTCGTGAAATGAAAACTATTTTTGAAGATAAACTGGTTAATGTTGAGTATTAAAATTTAAATCTTAGTTGTTTATATTGGGATCATATGGATAATTTCTAGGATAATTTAGTATCGTATGATATATTCGTCATCATTAAAAAGTTGAATTATGTGAATTAAATTGATACTAATTTGAATTTAGCTGAAAGAAATGTAAGGTTATCCAACATTGTAAAATGATCTGGAAAATACATCCAACTAATCCAATTAATCGAACTTCTTAACTTATAATTGGAAGAGATATTTGCAGAAAAGAACTCCTTCAGTACTGGAACATTTTTGTAAATTAATATACAGTACTTGTTCCCAAGGTGTAAAACGTTAGTTATTCAATGAGAAAGATGGACGCCTCTGCATGTATTTAGCTATTGGGCACTATAGGATTATTGTATTTTAATAATCACAGGTAATTGCTGAATGCGTTATTTTGTGTACCTCAGGGTGATGAGGCGACGGGTGTGATGGATCGCCTGCTGGTGGCCCTGCAGCCAGAAACATCATTCAGGAGGAAGGAAGCTCCATGATCATCAGGTAAGGAGCTAATGAATGGATAAAAGCCCAGGTTTCACAGAGCTACGATAAGCCTGTTTAGTGCAGAATGTAGTAGGGGATGTCAGACTACATTTAACTATTGTGACAGGAGAACCTTATGATATTCATTCCTTCAGTGACACCCTCAAATCCAAAATCTCTTCTTGTCAAGATCTGTTTGTTTTATCAATCTCATTTCACTCTAGCAGGCTGGAAAAAAATTGGTTGGAATGCCATTTACAAATTCTGTAATGCTAAAAGGCAGTATTGTGTCAGCATCTGATCATCTTTTTTTTTAAACTATCATTTTATCAACATTAACTTTTTTTAAAGGAAATGATCTATACATTCATATTATCTGGCATAGGCAGAAATGATGATCAGCCTTTGTTAATTGGTACTGACGTGATACTGTATCTGTAATTTTAATGGAGCCTCTTTAAAAGCGGGGGAATCATTCCAAAAAGATTGTAATGGTTTTGAACATTTCTTTGACAGTTCTGTTCAGTCACATTGACATGTATATGTTTGTAATGGAAAATTACCATTACTTTGGTCAACATCATTTTGTGAACAGGCGTTGTTTACCCAAGAACAACTATAATTAATGGACGAGCAATGAAACAACCAGTGGCAATCTATTTACTATCAAGTTAGGGGGCATATACTCTTCTACTGTTTGAGATCAAATCAGTCCTCCTGTCAACATGGAACCCTCCCTTGCAATGATAAGCTGTCAGTTTGATCATTTATGTCGGAACCCTTTGACTACTGCACTGCGGTGCCGTGGAAAGTCTCTGTGCAAACATATCACAGGATCCAATTCAGCTGCATCCCCAGCAATTTGCTGAAGCCAAAACAAAGCAACAATAAAATAAAATAATTGATTTCATATTTTTCCTGAAGAGAAAGAACCACATCATCTCTTAATTTAACAAGTGGCAGCAATCTCAACCATTTTTAAACTTAGTTGTTAAGGTTTCTGAAAAGTAATAAAGAGATGTAACAAAACTAACCATCCAGATTCCGGGCACTGTATGTTTATTGTCACGTGTACAGAGGTAGAGTGAAAAGCTATTGTTGTGCGCTAACCAGTCAGTAGAAAGTTCACACATTAATATAATCGAGACATACATGATAAAGGGAATAATGTGTTGCACAAAATATTGTCCAGTGAAATTCAATTAAAGATAGTCTGAAGATCACCAATGAGGTAGATGGTAGCTCAGGACCACTCTCTAGTTATTGATAGGATGCTTCAGTTGCCTGATAACAAGACAACTGATCACTGAGTGTGCCAGGTCACTGAGTGTAGTCACTACTTACGTGCACAAACCAATTGTGGATGCAGAGGGGCAAGCAAGCTCACCCTCCACACTCAAGAGGATTCCATAAGGCAAACACAGGTGGGCTTCATGTCACCACTCTGTCGGTCTCGAGCTTGGAATTCCTTGACAAAATGACTACCACAGATATTCAAAAACTATTCAAATCAAAGTAGGTAAATCAATTTTTAAAACATAAAAATATTTTAAAATAATTTAAAAAATAATTGTAAATAAAATATTAAATCCTAACAAATAATATATTTTTAATTTTATAATCAAATTATTAAATCAAATTAAAATAATTTCAAGCAATTTTCTTCACTGACCTTCAATCTCAGTGTCAGGACCCCATTTGAATTAATATACGGTCACCATCATACGCTGTCAAATGGCTGAGGACTGGTTGTGCTGTGCATTTAGACCCACCCTTCAGCATATAAGTAAGTATTCACTGCTGGATTAAATGGTGAAACCAGCTGTGGAGCCAACATGTAAACTCTTGGGTGTTTCGAACTTCTGCTTTGCACCACAGACATATTGAAATTCAATTTGAGTTGAGCAGTGTGCAGCTGATAATTAAAAGTCGAGAATGTTTATTTGTGATATGCAGTGGATTTGAACAGGAACATGGAAATTCTTACTTGCTGCATCTTTGCAGGCACATTAGATGCAACAACAATAAATACACAATAAACTATCAGTTATTCTCAGTAAGCTAGACCATGATAGTGCAAAATCTAAAGTACATATAGCAAGCATAGATAAAAAATAGACTTTACTAGAATAGTAAAATGTAGAACTATAGTCAGTCATCGATTCACTGAGACCCTTTGGCAATCAGCCAGCACGATTCAGGCCATTATTGTTGCCAAAGTTCTGCACATGTTTCTGAGGAGCTACTTCTGTTGGCCCAAAAGAATACTAGAAATCAAAAATGTCAAACTTGTTTACCTACAATGTTACAGAGAAGTGTTTTATTGAAATTCGCATGGAGGAATTGTCTGGATGTGGCGTGGAGCTGGCAGTGGCTGGTGGAGCTGTTACCTTTCAGCTCCGGAGACCCGGGTTCGATCTTGACCTCGGGGATTGTCTGTGTGGAGTTTGCACATTCTTCCTGTGACCATCCGGGCACTCTGGTTTCCTCCCACATCCCAAAGACGTGCGAGTTTGTAGGTTAATTGACCTCTGTAAAATAGAAAACACGCTAGTGAGTAAGGAGTAGATGAGAAAGTGGGATTACATAGAACAACTGTGAATGGGTGATCGATCAACTCAATGGGCCAAAGGGCATATTTCCATGCTGTATCTCTAAAACTCTTTAAAAATAAGAACTCAAAAAACTTACAGGGGAGGTAATAGATTGCACATTCAAACAACAAATAGCAAGTGTGACTCACCACAGAGGATAAACGAAGTAATAATAATAATAATAATAATAGATTTTATTTATATAGCGCTTTTCAGGACTCAAAGTCGCAGTACAACTTAAATGTGGTGAAGTGCAATCTCAACATCAGACAACCACGAAGCAAAAAAAATTGGGAACTCATAATGCTGCAGATACTGGAATCTAGAACAAAAAAAAAGTGCTGGAGGGTCTGGCAGCATCTGTGAGAGACAATGTTTTGGGTTGGGATCCTTCAGCCTGATGAAGTAGGGATGAGACAACAGGAAAAGAGTAGGGATGGGTGAACGGTAGATGGATGGAGATAATGACAACGAGATAATGTCAGCGAAAAAAAGGAGGATTGAAATGTAAAGCTGAAAAGAGGGGTACAGGTGGAAGGGTATAGCGATGAGAAAAAGGCTGGAGGTGAAATGGAAATAGGGGATATGACAGGGGTGGGAGATGAGTGTATGAAAGAGAGGAAAGGAACAAGATGACTGGGATGGTGGCAGATGATATAAGAAATGTGTGCAGGAGGGAGCAGGGGAAAAGAGAATATCATTTGGGGCATATTACTTGAAATTTGACAATTCAATGTTCATATTATTAGGTTGTGGGCTTCCCAAACAGAACATGAGTTACCGTTCTTCCAGTTTGCATGTGGTCACAATCTTACAATGGAGCAGACCAAGGATACAAAGGCAAGTATGGGAATGGGAGGGGGAGTTAAAATGGTTAGCAACTGAGAGATCCAGCAGGCTTTAGGGGACAGAATGCAGGTGTTCGGCAAAATAGTTGCTGGTCCATGCTTGATCTCGACAATGTAGAGGAGGCCACATCCGGAACACCAAATGCAATGGATGAGGTTGTGAGAGGTGCAAGTTAACCTTTGTTTTCTAAAACAGAAGATGATGGAAATCCTCAGAAGGTCAGGCAGCATCTGCTAAATGAAATAAGATCTTTGCGCATTCTGCATTTAACAAGGGAGGTCCAAGTACTTTATACTCAAGTAACTCCTGGTGCTATTCAGGGGATTGCCAATGTTATAATTCAGTAACAGCTTTGTGTCATTTGCCTGCTCTAATAAAGGATCTTTGACTTGATAAATTATTTGTGTTTTTCTTCCTCCAGATGTTTCATACAATTTCTGTTTTTATTTCAGATTTCTCTCACCTGCCGTTTAGTTTTCATAACCTTTTGTCAGCGGCTTATTGAGTACAAAATGTAATAATAGATCATACTAAATTTTCTCATTGTGTTGTAAAGGGTTATATTGGTGCTTTTGGCTGGGAATATGGTAAAAATGGATGGCTCCCTCATTGTTAGAACAGTCCATCTTTCTTTCATTCTGTGGATCGCAACAAAATGGAAATTGAGCAGATTCTATAATGGACAAATAATCCATTGTTCCAGTTCAATGCTCAGATAACAGAGAATAAATCCACGCTGGTGAGTCCCCAATTGTGGATGGTCCCTTTGGGATGTCAGCAAAATGGGATGAAATGCTTCATTACAAAGGGAATGGAGAATCTAAGGGAACTTTGCGCTTCATCACGTTATGTCTTGATACCAAGTCTGGGAGCTGGTCAAGTCTCTCAATCAAGAAACATTTCTTGATATCTAGAAGTAGAGCTTACAAAAAAAGAAAACCATGAATATTGGAAGGAAAAGCAGCATTTTGAAGATTAATTTTCTAATTATTTAAAAAATGAAGTGGATGCTGTCGTCAGGTGCTCCGAATCGTACTTGTAAGAGATTTGCTTGGACTATTGGAGTTAAAATGATATTTACATTAAATGTCATGGCTTCTGTAAAACTCAGGTAATGCCTGCAGAGTAAATTTCAGAACAGTCCCAGTAATATTAGCTGTCACAGACTTTAATGAGGATTATCAGGGTAGGTCGTGCACATTATGTTGTTTTTCTCTGTCACTCTTGTTAATGAAATTAAAATGTCAGTTAGCACATTACATTTAGCAGTTAATTCAGCTAATTGAAACCACCGACATTGTCATGATGTTTCCTCTCATGTATCTTCCAATATTGAAGCTCCTCATATAATCTGCGATCTTTGGCCACTCCTGAATATTTGCCTGGATTCTTGTCGACATTTCTGAAGCTCAAGCAGTGTTCTTGGATAATGAAATGCTAATGCATTCACCTGTTGATCTGTGAATGTAAAATTGATGGTCCAGTATTTCAGACACTGAGCTAACCTGAAGGCACTTATGAACTTTAACAATACTGCTGGAGGCAGAAAGTCAGGGTCTCTTGTTGCCATTTGAATTTTATAGTAAAAAGGGCTAATGCGTCTGGGAGCTGAAGGAATCGTTGGTGCACAGCAAATTTATGGGACTATTTTCTCTGGTGCAAAGCTAAGTAGCAAAACCATGCTTTAGCAATGTGAACTTTCACAATAACTCAATGGAGACTAGCAGCATTGTAGGTGCCAAGACATGACTGCCTAAAAGTGTGGGAGTGTATGTGGAAAGGTCCCTTTGCTGAAACACGGTCCCAGAAAAGGTTCAGATGAAATAGTGTTTTCACTCAGCTGAGACTGAAGATTAAACCTGACACATCCATTGTCTCAGCTACTCACTGGGTGAATTCACAGAGTTGTTCAGCAAACTATGGTTTAATTTTTAATTGGTAATGCACATATTCATATACATGAAGTCTTAATTATAGAAAATTATGTTCAATTTCATTTCAATAAATAATGTGCAATTCTGACATACCATATAAATAATAAACTGTACATTAATGTGGAAGCATATGTCCTGGCAATCTAAGAAGGAAATGTTAACTATTTTCTATAAATGTTAACCAATTTTCTATATTTTAATTGAAATATTTTAATTTCCAAGTTAAAATGAATATGCTTCTCTTATTTTTTCATATTTACGACCCTCTCTCAGTATTTCTACCAAGGCCCCTCTCAATATTTGTCTTTTACTTTTTTTTCTCCAACCTTACATTGTTTTTGCACCATGAAGAGGAGATTCTCACTTTCACCACCAGAGTATAATCTGGTTGAGTTCACTCAAACTTTTATTTGTTGATGTTTATCTGCTCTAATACCTAACCACACAACTGGTTATGGTGAACATTTAAGTCACAACTTGTCTATCTTTCTGTTACCCTAGCATTTTCTAAGCCATTCTCCTTAAACTTTCTCTAACGTATTCCTTTCAAGTGTTGAAGAGTGTTTATTTGGCATCTGCTCTAATACCTAACCACACAGCTGGTTATGGTGAACATTTAAGTCACAACTTGTCTATCTTTCTGTTGCCCTGGCATTTTCTTAGCCATTCTCCTTAAACTTTCTCTAACGTATTCCTGTCAAGTGTTGAAGAGTGTTTATTTGGCATTTGCACTGGATATAAATCCGATCAATGAATGTCTTGCTTGCTGCACTTTTACAGACTCATTTGAGACAAAAACAACATGTGAATTATCAATTATTTTGTGTAAACCAAACTTTGATAATGCAAAAACCAAAGTATGTGGAGCAACCATATTGGGGAAAAGCCCATATTAGCTTGGTGCTGAGGTAGGGTTGTGGTTAAGGTTGTGCAGGTTTGTTCAAGAATGTTATGGTTAATGGGAAGAAACTGTTCTTGAGAATGGAAGTAACAGTTCTCATGCTTCTGCAATTTCGCAATGGTAGCATCGGGAAGAAAGCAGCGGCAGGATGGTGTGGGTTCATGAAATTAGCTATCCTTTTCGGTACTTGTGATAGACCAGGCATTGTCCACCATTTTCTGCAGCCTCCTTCATTCTTGAGCATTTGAATTACTGAACCAACCCGTGATGCAACCAGTCAGTATGTCCTCCATCATACACCCACAGAAGTTTGATAATTGGACAACATGCTACTTTGTGTTTTCAAACTTAAAATGTAGAGGTATTGATGAGTTTTCTTTGTACTTGTGCTGGATCCAGGATAAATCCTCAGAGATATATAGGTCCAGGAAATTGAAGCTCTTGACTCTCTATTTTAAGAGTCAAATGGGGTTTTGGGCATAGGCGGTGTTGTTCATTCTGGCCAAATTGGAGATGCACACTAACATTGAGTAAAAGCTCTGTGCTGCTAGGCCATTTGGTCAATTAAATGTGCCTTCTGCAGAAATGGGTCAAGCTGCTAACTGGTGCCAGTTTGTCTGTGGCCCAGATAAGAGTTGCAGGGAAAAAATGGGACATCTGCAGTTTCTTACAATTAGGTGTAAATTGCATGAAACTGATTGGGTGAATGCAAACCATACATACACATTGTAAATAATGTTGCAAAGCTTTACTTTGCTAGATGTTGATTGGGTTAAGTGTAGAGCCTTGTCTAGGTTTCTTGAATATCCAGGCACATGTTACATAATTCATCTCTGTTAACTTGCATCTAGAAATTTAGTCAGATACATTTTATTTGTAATATTGGGTTAGGGTAACGTTTATCATGTACTGTATTAATCGATATTTGTTATTGGACTGTATAGAGATCCCCCCCCCCATACGGTTCGGCCCCTCAAGGTTCGGGGACCTATAAAAGGTAGCTTTCACAAGCTCCTTTGTCGATCTTCTAGAAGAACGCTTGGGACTGCGTGACCTTTTGGAGTGTCTCTGCTTGCATAAGGCTAGAAGGGCTTGGCCAAGCAGATAGAAGGATTGAACCTGCGGTGGTTAGGTATAGTAGAGGGGAACTGTTATTGTGTTTTTCCAAAATAAAGTTTAGTTGCGCAAGTGCATGACTCAGTATTTTATTGACTGAGACTAGACTGGGGGGAAGCTTAGAATGAGCCATTGGGGGTTCGTCACGGACCTCTAAACACAAGTTTGCGATTAAAGGTGTTGAGCAGCCTTGATCGCGAATGCAGAAATCGGCGCCACTGTGCGGTTTTCGCATTGATTTTCGGCACTTCGCTAGTCAGAGCAGATCGATCATTCACGGGATTGGGAAAGGGTCCCAACGAGATCGTAGAACAGAGTCCAGCAAGCACGGTGGAGGGGGGGGGGGGTGGTGGATAGCACTCCTTTGGGTTAGGGGCCCATAAAACCAGGGTGGGGTTAGAGGCCCTGCTGTGGTTGGGTTAGTGGCCCTTTCCTGGATTAGAGGCCCAAAACATGGTCGTAGTTTGCAGACTGCAGCTGCTGAACGAGAGCCAAACACGCATCCTTTCCCAGATTTGGTATCCAATTGGTGGGGTATTGAAAACAAATCAGGTTTACGTACTAAGCGGTGACGCATTTGACCTGTCTTTGCTGGGAGCGCTGATTGGAAAGGTGCATTCCAAAAATCGGCATCGACTGCCTGCGCAAAGAGGCTAGGCGCTGACACCCAGTGCCAAGCAGGTGTAAAGGAAGTCCTTTCGAAAAGGTAAAACCTAGGTTGGTTAGAGGCCATGCCTGTGTGAAGATATTCAAATCCCTCCCTGGAGTGACAGACGAGGAATCTCGTAAAGGCACTCTGCTCGGTGGCTAGAGTATAGATTGACTGGGAATATTCTAGTCCATTCGAGATTTCATTGGGCAATTAAATTTGAATTCGAGAGCCCGCTTATGTTGAGTGGTACACACCAAAACTAATCGTCCGAGAGCGAGTTTAGATTTGCAGCATCAAAGTTTCCAAATACAGAATTTCACATTGAAGTTCTGCCTGTACGGTAGAATTCGAATTCTGTGTAAATAGAACTTCGGAGTTTGTGTATGTTTGAGATCGATTCCGAATAGCGGCTTATCAACAGTGAATAGTAACCCTCGGATCAATTGTTGATTAGTACCTGATAGCAAAGAGTAACTGGGAGACGGGAATCTGGTTTACTTGGTGAAAAGTACCCGGATGTAAGAGGCACCCCTAATTCTGTAGAAGTTAGAGTGGAGGGATAGAGGTCCCCCAATAGAAGTCCAGTCTCAGCAGGAGGAAAGTAACTTTTAGGAGGAGAAGTAGTCCATTTAAGAAGTAGTACCCCTCAGCAAAGAGTACCCTAGGAAGGGGAACATCTTCGGTTTAGAAAAGCAGAGGGAGAGGTTCACTGATTGATAACAGCATGACGCGGCATTCAGATCGAGTGTTTGTGAACTGTGTGCTAGCGTGTTAAATTATTATTGTAAATTGTAAAAATCCAGCATCATCTTTTTTAGCATCTTTATCGGATCCGAATTGCATAAATACTTTGTGTATGTAAAACTATTTAGAGTGTGTTAAGATCGCGGACCACTACTTGTATTGTCTGTGTGAGTGCTTAAGGATTTTGGGGTGTTAGATAATTGGGGTAAAGTGTGTTTGTATTGAATATTTGGGATCTGTTTAAATCAGGATTGTTAGTATTGTTAGAATCCGAATTCATGGTGGTTCGATCAGGGTTCGTATTCATTCGATCGCTGTGTCGTGGGTGGAGTCGTTCCATTGACAGAGTATGCCACGAGGAGGATTTATTAGAGTGCGATTCATCGTCATAATAGGTAGATGCTTATAGTTTATATTGAGGTGTGTCTTGGTTTACTTGTAATTGGGGGAATAATTTCTTGTTTGATTATAATTTTACTTCCGTGGTTTGGGTTTATTTGTCTGTGTGAACTTAAAGTGTTCTGAGTGGGAGAGATTGCTGCTAAAATTTAAATATTAAGAGCCGGAGTCGAAGTTTGGGAAACCGGAGATTCTTTGTTTACAGGCTGAGAGTTGAATGAGGTGATTGTGATTAAGCTGATAAGAAAGTTGAGAGCGCGATTGAATAGAGCGAGTGAGATGAACAATTGAATAGAGTGATTGAGTGGAGTGATTGAATAACGGTTGGGAAAGATTGAAGGCACAATTGTGTGAGAAGGTGTGAATCTGCTTGATGTTAGTCATTGTGTGGGAACGATTTCAGTGGCCTTGCAGTCTGAAAGGAAGCGGCGAGTATTGAGGATGTGTGAGTGCTTTGAATCTATCTGTATTGTGTCTATTGTGTAGGAGGATGGGAAATGTACTGGAGAAGGACCTATCAAATATTCCTAAAAGTCCGATAAGAATAATTTGTGAGAAATTTCCTAAGGAAGCGGAGAGATTAAGAAAATTATTGAGGAAATTAAATAAAGCTTTGAGGAACGAACTTTGGCCGATATGTGGACTAAAGTCTGTAGTAGGAATAACCTACATAGAGACAATTGTTAGACAATATGGAAACAGTGAAGAAGGGAATGAGCTTATTGAAATATGGAACATTTTCTTCACTGAAAGGAAAGTAAATAAAGAAGTCGTTCTGCTTTCTATTTAAGAATGGCAGCGTTCAAGTTAGGGATTAGAATGGAAAGAGGGAGAACTGGTCCTTCACTAGACATTTTGGAACTGGGAAAGTAAGATAGTGGAAGCCAGCAGCAGGAGCAGGAGAGAACATCAGCTTTTAAAGGAGAAATGACTGCGATGGCTCTTAAAGGGGAGGTGCCGACTAAGATCAAACTTATTAAATTTAGTAAGGGTGCCGCGGTTAGCGTGGATCTCGAAGGGAGAGAAGCCCAATATATACAAGGATGGGCAGACTTTTCGGAACAGAGTCACAGCATTCCTCGCAGCCCTCTCGTGTTCTTAGTTCGGAGATACCATGTGCAGCTTGCGAACAGAGCGCTCGGGTGGAGTCATTGGTATCTTCGACTCCACCCACTAAATTCAAATCCAAAGTAGGAAAATCGGGAAAGGACTCTCTTGCTCCGACGATTGCATCACCAGCAGAGGATAGCGTGGGGGATCAGGGAGCTAGAAGGAAGGTTCCACAGAAGTGGGTGCCAAAATTAATTGGGAAATCAAGTGGGAAAGTAAAGGAATCCTTCTTAAAGTATAGAGATTCAGGTAGCAGAAAGAGCAGTTTTTCTGAGGGTGAGACAGCAGGAGGCTATGAAGTGGCTGATCCTGACATCGATAAAATTATAAGATCAGATCAAATCCCTGATGTGATGGATATCGTGCAGAGTCCACATAGGCAATTCCCTAGTAGGAAGCTGCCTACTCCGCCTTTAGAATTAGATCCCGCAGTAGGTGCAAATTATCCCCGGGCTACAGAAGTCCACGTTTCAATGTTACCTGGTTCAACAGCAACTAAATCCTTCCAGAGACCCGTACTAAAAATCCAGAAACGGAAAGTAACATCATAGTATGAGGAGGAATTTAAAGCGTGGATAGACATGTCAATCCGAGAGCCGACTTTCCCTCGGTTTGGTTGGAGAGGGTATAGAGCTGTTACATTTGTGGGGATCAATGTTACACCTGTGGGAAATCAGGACATTGGAGCCGATCTTGCCCTGCGAGGGTAGACAGAGGAGGAAGGGGTCAAAGAAGAGGGCCACGGGGTCTAAGAAGTCAGTGGATCCCTAGAGGATACAGGGACACTTGGGACCCCGAAGGTAGAGGAAGGGAACACTGGCCAGAAGATCAGGGGGCAGGGACATTCTGGCAGCCAAATCCATTCCGATAGCCCTGATCTGCCAGCTAATACAAAGTATGAAATCTGAGGGCATCCTAACATAGCCCAAAAATAATAATCAATTATAAGAACAAGAAAGAACACCACCCCTTCAAAATCCCAGGAAGAGAGTTACAAAGAAGCTGATTGCGATTGAGGAACCTCACTAAAAGGAAGGACTACGAAAAGGGAGACATAGTAACTGGTGTCAAAGAGAGTAAGAACTAAAGAGAACTAAATTGGCACTAGGGAGAGATGAAATGAACTTATTGCGCAGGAGATATGGGAGTAGGGAA
The DNA here is from genome assembly GCA_038087875.1 of Malacoraja senta. Lineage (NCBI taxonomy): Eukaryota > Metazoa > Chordata > Chondrichthyes > Rajiformes > Rajidae > Malacoraja > Malacoraja senta. The sequence continues at coordinate 241,781,402 of CM075977.1, read as the reverse complement.
AAGGAGCTATTGTACTAACTTGCTACAAAGTTATTGTGCCTGCAGGGCAGTATAATCTACAGCATACAACTATCTGGGGAGTGAGGTAAAGAGTTTGTGGACCCTTAAGAATGCGCAGGGCACAGCTCAGGTAGGATGTGTAGTTATTATCTCCATCCAGGTAGCTCCCCAGGGACAAAGATCAACAACAAAGAATAAATGATCCTGTCCTGTCCTTTTAAGACATCTGGGAGAGGCCAACATATAGAGAAGGCTGCTCCTCAGTAACAATACTCCTTTGAAACTAACATCGAGGAAGAAGAAGAAGATACCTACCCTAGTGCCCAACTTTAAAATTATCTAGCTTTTGACACCAGTGAAGGAAAAACAAAATAACACCATCCAACCTTTTCTAGAAGATTCGGACAACCTATGACGACTATTGGGGCTAGCGCTAATTTGAAGAATTGAATTTAAATTTGAAAATAGACACTCCTCTGTGGTTCGTGGCAGAACACCTACTTTACGCCTAAATTATAGTCATTAGAAATAAATTGACAACATTTTGAATTTATCTCTAAATTGTATTGTAATGAATTGGAAGGACTTTAAAATTTGAGATTTGGAACTGACTTATGAGATTTGGCTTTGGAGCATTTAAAATTTGATGAACTTGGTATTTGTATTGTCTTATCCCCTGACAGGCAGCCAAGAATGGAAAGGATTTTTCAAAGAACATCAAGGAAGGATGGAACTTGGGAAGATCTGGTAATATGGAAGAATTATTCAGGGAACATGAGAGTTGGCATTGGAAATAGCAAGAAAGAGGAACTATGAACAGCAAGACTCCCCTATAAGAGACCAAAGTTAGCATTATAAAGAGTTACTTAGAGGTAAAAGGAAACTAGTTATGAGGAAGAACCCCTATGGACTGAGAGCCGAGCCAACATACTAAGGAAGAAGTACTGGAGGAGACGTCTATTGAATTAGAAGGAGGAATAAGGAATTGGGTGTTGAGATATCAGAGTCGATGTATTGAACTGGTGGATCTAAATTTGATTAACCCTTGATAGTAAAGCGGCTTCTATTATCAAGGTGGAAATAAATTGTCCCTAGATTCGGCATTCTTAAGTGGCTTTATGATAAAATTGACAACATTGACAAAATTGGAACTTGATTGATTAAATTTGAACAGCTGGGAATTCCACAGGAATTGGGACGGAATTGTGTTATCGACCACAAGCTGTGGAATGAGGAGGGTGAGATGGACCCTAAGATTTAAAATAGTAAATTGAAAGCTGAGACTGAATTTAGTTGAATTGAAACATTCTTCATGGTTTGCTTTAAATAAGTGTCACGCCTGTAGGGAAATCTGGACTGAACCCAGCTGAAATTTACATGAGAAACCATCATCAGATATACATTAAAGAACATTGTGTGAATATGAAGAGGGCAGATTAGTGTTGATCCTAGGATAGGAAAGAAGATATTTTAGAGAGAATATAGTAGAGATAGTTATGGTGAAATAGAAAAAGGGCTTGTGAATGACAGAATAGGAATACAGTGTAATGTATGGGAAAGCATTAGTGCATGAATGGTAACTTGCTTTGTCCCAAGTTTTTCAGGAATTATAGGTTATAGTTTTTACAATGGAAAGGGATGGAAGAATGGGCAACAACACGGATGGAGGGAATTCGCGCCCACAAAAACTCGGGAGGTAAAGACTCATCAGATAGTAATTGTGAAGCTACACCCACAAAAACTCCGGAAGCTTGATTAGATTCTGGGAAGAAACATCATCGTCTTCTTGTTGTTACCAGATGGAGAACATAATAGTCACACATATGTATATATGATTATCTGATTATTTGGTTATCATAAATGATGGTTTATCATAGAAACATAGAAAATAGGTGCAGGAGTAGGCCATTCGGCCCTTTGAGCCTGCACCGCCATTTGATATGATCATGGCTGATCATCCAACTCAGTATCCCATCCCTGCCTTCTCTCCATACCCCCTGATCCCTTTAGCCACAAGGGCCACATCTAACTTCCTCTTAAATATAGCCAATGAACTAGCCTCAACTACCTTCTGTGGCAGAGAATTCCACAGATTCACCACTGTCTGTGTAAAAAATGATTTCCTCATCTGCGTCCTAAAAGTCTTCCCTCTTATCCTTAAACTGTGACCCCTAGTTCTGGACTTCCCCAACATCGGGAATAATCTTCCTGCATCTAGCCTGTCCAACCCTTAAGAATTTTGTAAGTTTCTATAAGATCCCCCCTCAGTCTTCTGCATTCCAACGTGTACAAGCCGAGTCTATCCAGTCTTTCCTCATATGAAAGTCCTGCCATCCCAGGAATCAGTCTGGTGAACCTTCTCTGTACTCCCTCTATGGCAAGAATGTCTTTCCTCAAATTAGGAGACCAAAACTGTACACAATACTCTAGGTGTGGTCTCACCAAGACCCTGTACAACTGCAGTAGAACCTCCCTGCTCTTATACTCAAATCCTTTTGCTATGAATGCTAACATACCATTTGCTTTCTTCACTGCCTGCTGCACCTGCATTCCTACTTTCAATGACTGGTGTACCATGACACCCAGGTCTCGTTGCATCTCCCCTTTTCCTAATTGGCCACCATTCAGATAATAGTCTACTTTCCTGTTTTTTCCACCAAAGTGGATAACCTCACATTTATCCACATTATACTGCATCTGGCATGCCTTTGCCCACTCACCCAACCTATCCAAGTCACCTTGCAGCCTCCTAGCATCCTCCTCACAGCTAACACCGCCCCCCAGCTTCGTGTCATCCGCAAACTTGGAGATGTTGCATTCAATTCCCTCATCCAGTTCATTAATATATATTGTAAATAGCTGGGGTCCCAGCACTGAGCCTTGCGGTACCCCACTAATCACTGCCTGCCATTCTGAAAAGGACCCGTTTACTCCTACTTTTTGCTTCCTGTCTGCCAGCCAGTTCTCTATCCACATCAATACTGAACACCCAATACCATGTGCTTTAAGTTTGTATGCTAATCTCTTATGTGGGACATTGTCGAAAGCCTTCTGAAAGTCCAGATATAACACATCCACTGGTTCTCCCTTATCCACTCTACTAGTTACATCCTCTAAAAATTCTATAAGGTTCGTCAGACATGATTTACCTTTCATAAATCCATGCTGACTTTGTCCAATGAACTCACCACTTTCCAAATGTGCTGCTATCCCATCTTTAATAACCGAATCCAGAATTTTCCCCACCACCGATGTTAGACTAACTGGTCTGTAATTCCCCGTTTTCTCTCTCCCTCCCTTTTTAAAAAGTGGGGTTACATTAGCTACCCTCCAGTCCTCAGGAACTACTCCAGAATCTAAAGAGTTTTGAAAAATTATCACTAATGCATCCACTATTTCTGCGGCTACTTCCTTAAGTACTCTGGGATGCAACTTATCCGGCCCTGGGGATTTATCGGCCTTTAATCCATTGAATTTACCTAACACCACTTCCCGGCTAACCTGGATTTCACTCAGTTCCCCCATCTCATTTAACCCCCGGTCCCTTGCTATTTCCGGCAGATTATTTATGTCTTCCTTAGTGAAGACAGAACCAAAGTAATTATTCAATTAGTCTGCCATGTCCTTGTTCCCCATGATCAATTCACCTGTTTCTGACTGCAAGGTACTTACATTTAACTAATCTTTACCTCTTGACATATCTATAAAAAATTTTGCAGTCAGTTTTTATGTTCCCTGCCAGTTTTCTTTCATATTCTATTTTCCCTTTCCTAATTAATCCTTTTGTCCTCCTCTGCTGGACTCTGAATTTCTCCCAGTCCTCTGGTAAGCTGCTTGTTCTGGCTAATTTGTAGGCTTCCTCTTTTGTTTTGATACTATCCCTGATTTCCCTTGTTATCCACGGATGCAGTACCTTCCCTGATTTATTCTTTTGCCAAACTGGGATGAACACTTGTTGTAGTTCATCCATGCAGTTTTTAAATGCCTTCCATTGCATATCCACCGTCAACCCTTTAAGAATCATTGGCCAGTCTATCTTGGCCAATTCACGTCTCATACCCTCAAAGTCACCTTTCTTTAAGTTTAGGACCTTTGTTTCTGAATTAACAATGTCACTCTCCATCCTAATGAAGAACTCAACCATATTATGGTCACTCTTGCCCAAGGGGCCACGTGCAACAAGACTGCTAACTAACCCTTCCTCAATACCCAGTCTAGAATAGCCTGCTCTCTCGTTGGTTCTTCTACATGTTGTTTTAGAAAACTATCCCGCATACATTCCAAGAAATCCTCTTCCTCAGCACCCCTGCCAATTTGATTCCAATCTATATGTAGATTGAAGTCACCCATTATAATGGTTTTACCTTTGTTGCATGCGTTTCTAATTTCCTGTTTGATGCCATCCCTAACTCCACTACTACTGTTAGGTGGCCGGTACAGCACTCCCAATAGCGTTTTCTGCCCCTTAGTATTTTGCAGCTCTACCCATATCGATTCCACATCCTCCAAGCTAATGCCCTTCCTTTCTATTGCGTTAATCTCCTCTCTAACCAGCAACGCTACCCCGCCTCCTTTTCCTTTCTGTCTATTCCTCCTGAATATTGAATATCCCTGAATGATCAGCTCCCAGCCTTGGTCACCCTGGAGCCATGTCTCCGTGATCCCAACTATATCATATTCATTAATAACTATCTGCACATTCAACTCATCCACCTTATTACGAATGCTCCTTGCATTAAGATACAAAGCCTTCAGGCTTGTCTTTACAACACTCTTACCCCTTATACAATTATGTTGAAAAGTGGCCCTTTTTGATTTTTGCCCTGGTTTTGTCCTCCTGCCACTTTTACTTTTCACCTTGCTACCTATTGCTTCTACCCTCATTTTTTTTTATCATATATTACTTTTCTTCCTTTCATATATGATAAAAGGAAGGAATATTAATTCTGGCCAAATTGGAGATGCCAGGACAATAAAATTGAGTAATGGCTCTGCTTTGCTATGCCATTTGGTCAATTTAAATGTGCTTTCTGCAGAAATGGGACAAGCTGCTTACTGGTGCCTGTTTGTCTGTGGCCAAGATAAGACTTGCAGGGAAAGAATGGGACAATAGACAATAGACAATAGACAATAGGTGCAGGAGTAGGCCATTTGGCCCTTCGAGCCCACACCACCGTTCAATGTGATCCTGGCTGATCATCCCCAATCAATACCCCATTCCTGCCTTCTCCCCTATATGCCCTGACTCCGCTATTTTTAAGAGCTCTATCTAGCTCTCTCTTGAAAGCTGGGACATCTGCAGGTTCTTACAATTAGGCGTAAATTGCATGAAACGGATTGGGTGAATGCAAACCAGACATACACATTGCAAATAATGTTGCAAAGCTTTACTTTGCTAGATGTTGATTAGATTAAGTGTTGAGCCTTATCTGGGTTTCTTGAATATCCAGGCACATGTTGCATAATTCATCTCTGTTAACTTGCATCCAGAAACTTTGTCAGATACATTGTATTAGTCACTGTATTATTGGGTTAGGGTAATGTTTATCATGTACTGTATTAATCGATATTTGTTTTTGGACTGTATAGAGACCACCCCCATATAGTTCGACCCCTCAAGGTTCGGGGACCTGTAAAAGTTAGCTCCCACGAGGTCCTGTGTCAATCTTCTGGAAGAACGCTTGGGACTGCGTGACCTTTTGGAGTGTCTCTGCTTGCACGAGGCCAGAAGGGCTTGGCCAAGCAGATACAAGGATCGAACGGTTAGGTATAGTAGAGGGGAACTGTTATTGTGTTTTTCCAAAATAAAGTTTAGTTGTGCAAGTGCTTCACTCAGTATTTTATTGACTGAAACTAAACTGGGGGGAAGCTTAGAACGAGCTATTTACAGTGTTATTAAATGATCTCTGCAAACGTAAGCTGATTTTTGCTGCCTTCCATCGTGGGATAGTTTCAAAGTAAAAAGCTCATGATCAGTACTCCTGTTGTTGTTTATTCCTTGTTAATAATGTTGCATATAACTATATTTTTGTATATATTTCAGGGCAACACATCCACTCTATAAGACTCTGTTTGAAGACTGACACTGAGGATGTGTTTGTGCAAAGTAGACTAAGTAGGTAATGGTGCAATCTCTGGAACACCTCTTGCCCCAGAGACCCTGGATGTTTTAAGACTTTTTTACACTCTGTCTTTTCTGTTAACTTTGCAGTTCAAATATTTCTTTTACAGGATTTCCATTTGAGGAAACCATTTTACCTATTTTCTACATGGGCTAGTAAGTGTTTCCAGAGATGAATGGTTTTATTGTGCATTTGAGTAAAATGGGAATAGAACATAGATGCATTAGCCAATTGTATCTTACAGTGCAAAGGAAATATACAAATTTCCTTAGTGAATCAAATCAGTAGGTTTTCCTGAGAAAATGCATTTGCTTTATTCTGTTCTCCACCCTTGCATTTGACTTGGCAAACCTGCAATAATTGCTCTTCCTTAGTCACTTGGAAATAGCACTGCTGGGATTCATTCTTGAACTTCTGTGTTGATGGTGCTCCAAACATAATGTTTGGTTTGGATTGAATAATCTGCTGATAAAAGAAAAGCGGTATATGTACAAGCTAGATCTGTTTGTCATTTAAAACCAAATTTTAAGATGACAGTCATCCCACAACTTGGCAGATATGTCATCCTCAGTGAAAGAAATAACTGATATCAAAATACCCCTGTTGTAGAAGAGTAACACAATAATGCTAAAGTGCTTGCTGGGATACTTGACACAAAATATATAAATCGGTTTACTTCAGCAGTAAAGGCACTGTAGCATTAGTTATCTCAGGTCACAAGGTCATTTTAATCGCAAAACTAACTGCTTAATTGCTGCACAGAACTAACTAATAGTTTGCTCGAACCTTCACACGCCATGTTAAGAAACTTGCTTAACTTGCTTGCTTCTCTGTAAAATACCCACATATTACAATGATTATTGGAATTGTGACCTCAGCCATTGATTGAGGCATTTTCCCCTTGTGGCAAGTTTAGTTTAATTTAGAGATACAGCACGGAAACACGCCCTTCGGCCCACCGAGTTCACACCGACCAACGCTCCCTGCACATTAACACTATCCTACACACACTAGGGACATTCTACAATTTTCCCAAGCCAATTAGCCTACAAAGCTTTACATCTTTGGAGTGTGGGAGAAACCGGTGATAACCCATGCAGGTCACGGGGAGAACGTACAAACTCCGTACAGACAGCACCCGTAGTCAGGATCGAACACGGGTCGCTGGCGCTGTAAGGCAGCAACTCTACCACTGCGCCACCGTGCTGCCCATGCCATCAGTAAAATAATGCATGCTGTGGCGTTGTTACAAAACCTACCATCAGCGGCAGTCCAGCTCTGCCACTGCCTGTGCATGCGATTCTGGAGGCTTTGGTGGGGGGCGGGATTAAAATGCAGGTTTGTATTGTATTGTCAGAGAGGGATTTCCTCGGGCTGCTAGCTGATGAAGAAAAATCGTACGCACTTCCCTTCCCGGTTTTAAAAAAAAAATTGCTGGACCATTGCGTCGCTGGATTGAACTTAAATTTGACTAAAAACACCCTCAACGCCTTCAACATCACGGATCGCAATATCAGGACAAAACAAAAGGTATGTCGTTTATTTAACATATTATTTTGCTTTTTGGTGTGGCTTCATTTTAATCTTATGATGCGAAAAATGTTATTTAGGCCCACATATGGATCGGCCATGTCTTGCCTGCCGATATGGGCATAAATCTATGGCAACAGCAACATTCCAATTGGGCACATTCCAGAAACATCCACTCTCAAGATAATCAAATTCATTATTTTTTTTGCACAATCATGTCATAAGAACATGTGTGTTCTTTTGTGTTACTGTCCATCCATGATCAATATTTTCATACTAAATATCCAAAGTACAGTTTTAGTCAGATGTATTGTGCAAAAATGATTTTGATTATCTTGAGAGTGGATGTTTCTGGATCAATTTATGGGAATTAAACATTAAATTCCTTCCATTTGGCATATAAATTCAAGACAGTGAGATGTAAAAATCATGTTATATTGTGAATTCTTGTGTGAATGGGAGCAGTTTGTTATTTGTTATTTGGATACTTATGCCCCTGTCTCACTTAGGAAACCTGAACGGAAACCTCTGGAGACCTTGCGCCCCACCCAAGGTTTCCATGAGTCACCAGGGGTTTTGGTCACTTGGAACTCCAAATTTCTTTATCTATAGAGAAATGGGAGAGGATTCTTCAATTAGTTAATACCTCTTCAATGTGTGCAAGACACGCTTTGATACAATTCAAGGTGGTTCACAAAGCTCATATGTCAAAAGATAAGTTAGCTCGTTTTTATGGTCATATAAATCCTACCTGTGATAGATGTAACTCTGAAGTGACATCACTGACCAATATGTTTTGGTCCTGCCCTCTTTTGGAAAAATATTGGAAATACATTTTTGATACAATTTCGGTAGTCTTAGGTATAGATTTACAACCTCATCCTATTACTGCAATTTTTGGGTTACTAATGTTAGATTCTATTCATTTGTCCCGCTCCGCCCATCAGTTGATTGCTTTTAACACATTAATTGCCAGAAGATTTATTTTATTTAAATGGAAAGATTCCAACCCTCCGACCACACTCCAGTGGTATTCTGAAACGATATCATGTTTAAATTTAGAAAAAATCAGAAGTGACATTGTTGAACCCTTGGTTAAATTTGATAAGACTTGGGGAAAATTTATTGAACACTTTCATACAACATAAATTGTTCCCTCTTTAACCGTTATGAAAATTATATTACATTCATGGGGTGGAACGGACTTGACGACAAACAGACTTAAATTGTTGAATTTCTCAGTTCAGATTCGGTTTTGCTCTGTTTTGCTCTGTTTTTGGGAAAAAAAACAATAAAAAGATTTTAAAAGAAAGAAAGATTGTTTCTGTTAATGCTGTTCAGTGTTTTTTTTCTTGACATTTTAAACAGATGTCTCCGAAGAAGAAATACAAAATTGTCAATCCAAATGCCCAGTAAAAGAGACTGATTTTAGACAGAATTCGCAGAGATTATCCGAATTTGCACTGCTCCAAATGTGATGATCTACAGGACATTCTTAATGGGGAAAGTAGTGGGCAGAAAGGCATGTCATATGTAGTTTGAGGAGCAAAAACTTATAGTTTACAATGCAAAAAATTGAAAAGTTGAGGAAGAACAAGGTGCACAGAGTTGCTTATTGGTTACAATCTGAGGAGTATGATGATGCTACTGATTATGATATGCCAATCTACCAGCTAGCAACTGATCTTCTCCATAAAGACTTGGTCTTTTGCTAGAAATTGTAATTTCTTTACATATCTGTTATGGACTTACAGCATATAATACAATAATATTAAAGTTCTGATCTTGACAATATCACATTTTTGAATTTTCAAGGTAGTCTGGGTGTTTATTACTATTTCTGTCACAACGGTCAATTTTGTAATTAGCTACAATTAGGTAACTAACTAATTATATGCGTTAATTTCAGTTCATCCAAGTTAGATGTTACATATTTGTTTCAGAATGCTTCAATCTATAATAACTGAAAATTTCATTCAGTTCTCTTAAATTTTAAGAAAGTTATGGGCTTTTGACTGTCCTCGATCACAGCTTTTGTGTTAAGTCAATGGAAAAGCAATAGGGAACAAGATGCTAATTTCCGTGTATGAAAATGACCATAACTTTTTTAATACTGAAGATATGAAAGTGAATTAGGTATCAAATTAAAGTTCTGTTTATGCTTTATCTGGTAGGATAAATTACAGGCTTGATTTTTAAAATCTCAAAATTTTGTAACATTCCTATATGCTGCTGGTGGTTAACGTAACGAGTCTTTGAGTTTTACTTCACGTCAGGATATTGACACTTAACTGGTGATGAAGTGCAAGTTTGCAAGTGAAGGAGGGTGATAACTAGAGAGCAGTGCTGAACTACTATCTCCCTCATTGGTGACCCTCGGACAATCTTCAATTGGACTTTAGTGACTTTACCTTGCACTAAACGTTATTCCCTTATCCTGTATCCATGACTATCATTGGCGGTCACTCGAAACGAGTATGACTGTCCTCTCATGGAGGACCCCTGTGCATGACATTGTTTAAAGTGGGGAGACCAGTGCACAGACAGCCACCACACGGTCATTGACAGATCTGGGTCAGAATTCAGTGGCATGGAATCCAAGATGACTGGGGACACTTTTCTGCGACGATCCACTAAAATCAGCCATCATCCTCCGCCTGTTCCACCGTTGAGTTCATGGTTGGATTGCTCTTTGTCAGACACCCCCCCCTTGACCTTACCACCATGGGTGACCTTACCAGGAGCATAGCTCCAGACGACATCTCTCTCAGGATTTCAGGACCACACAAGCTTCTCCACTACGACAAGGTGACAATCCTCGGACAGTGTATCCATACATTATAAATGGCTTGATTGTAATTATGTTTTGTGTTTCTGCTGACTGGTTAGCGTACAATAAAAGCTTTTCACTGTATCTTGGTACATGTGGCAATAAACTAAACTCATAATAAGGTTCATTTGCAGAAAGCAAACTACTTATCTTCAAATTCTTCAGTGATGTCAAGCTTCTCACATGGCATTTCATCTGCAGCTATTCGAAGAAAATATGTTCCATCTAACTCATCTTCTAATTCTCCTGAGTGGGGCTGAGGACTAAGAGATCGGAAGATGAGCTATTCTATGCAAAGTGCTCAACATCTGTCCATGTCCTGTGGCTGTAATGTTGATGTAGCCAGTTCTGTTGTGTTTGTGTTTAGCAGTTTCCAGAATGATTGATGTCGAGGATTTGAAAATAGTCATGATATGAAAAGCTGTGAGAAATAGCTGATCTCGCCCTTCTTCCAGAACATTAGTAACCTGATCATTATGTGACTCAAATACCCAGAGCCAATTATCATCCAAATTTCAGCCATTACTGAATGTTTTGCTTCTTTATTTCCAGAACTGTCACTAAAGCTGAACATTTCGGAGCTGACAGCACAATTGATGGATAGAAGAATATTGATGCAGCATATGTTGGCTTTGGGATGCTCATATTGCAACATTGAAAGTTTACAATGATTGGCCTTTCACAAATATGATTATCTTCCGAGGTAACAGACATGACTCCTGCCTGTGAACGTTTTTTTGACACCTATTGACCTCAATTTTACCAGTGATTCTTATTGCTGAATGCAGTTGAATGCTGCCTCGAAGTTTGCACAAGAAGGAATCTGGTGAACAGCTCATATTTATATGAGTAAGTGTTAATGGTCAGGAACCTTCCCTTCTCAGGAAATATATTTGATGGTTTGTAGCTTTAACCCATTCTAGTAACGTTTGTATTGGTCATAAACTCATGGACACCACATTACAGATTTCCCTCTCTCGGTAAAAAAAATAATTAGGATTCAGTGTTACAATTCCATTGCAAATATTTCCATATAAATGGGTCAACTATTTACAACTGGAAAATATCTTAAACATCAAAACACAGCCTGAGTTTGTGAGATGTGAGCATCAGCTCACACAGCTGATTGTTTAAAGCCAACCTGCACATTTTAAGCTTTGTGGCTGCAGCAAATTGACCTTCCTGAGATGACTGCAGCTTATTATAATTGATGGCCGAACAGAGAACGGACTCCTGAATCTTCTGGAGACTTTGGTTGACAAGGTGAAGGGGAAATCTCCTCAATCTATGTGGGGCAGGAAAGGTAGGGGAAGTTGGGCAATATGCCCTCAAACTGCCATGGGCGGAAGCACCTCTGAAGGACAATAGTAAGGGCAAACCAAGAAAGACCAGGATGCAATGCTGTTTTAAATAGTGTTCAACTGGTTCACACATTTAAGCATGCCCAATGAATAAATATTCATATGTTTCTTTCACCAACTGTCCCACTGTCATCAAGCAATGCTCAATGCACATCTCTCACCTCTCAGATTTAAAAAAAATATTAATGGGACCAGGAATATATATTTTCCTACCCCACTTTATACATCATTACCTCAAGCTTCCTGACTGCCTGCAATTCAACCAAATTAGTTTGGCACCTAAACACACACATGACTCTTTCAGGAGAAGGTAAGACACAATCAACAACAAATCAACAAGCCAATAAATGACAGGCATGACAGCATCAACAAATAAAACAAAACCAGAAATGGGATGTGCTGGCCATAATCAAAGTGATCTTCATAGAGGCCATTAGTAGGGAATGGATTTAGACCATTATAAATGATGTTCTGTACAAATGTAATCCTTCTTTTCGTACCACACATCTTCCTCATCCCACAATCTCTGCTTTGTTGAAAGCCACAGCTGGTACAAACATAAATAGAGCTGTAGATACAGGCAGTCAATGAAATCCATCACCAGACCAGTCAAACTTCAAGAACCCTGAGGAAACATGGTGCCAATCTCTTACAGGGCTTTGTTAAGAGCCTTTAGGAATGGGTGCAATGGCTAACTCTGCCACAGCACCTACAGACTCAGCGAATATGCAGTAAATAATGACTGATAAATCAGTTTGCATGGAATTTGAAGCCCTTATCTCTATTATGCCTGCTCAACTAACACCCATCTGCCACCCATGGTAGCGTGAGTTAGTATCTGGGAGCCTTGATCCAGGGCTGCCAAAAGCTGCCCTCCAGGGTCATTCTCAGTTAGTTTCCATGACTGGAACCAACTCGAATTATAAGTGATGTCAAACTTTCATCAATATTACTGCAGTTGATTGAAAGATCTCCCTGCAGAAAATGCTGAGCATGATTAAACGATTGCTCCCTAAAATTATGCAATGGTGTCAGGAACATAAGCTGACAATACCAAAGATTATTCATTTAATTAAGTAAATGGAATAAGTTTCTGGGGACCCATAACTCAATTGACACAGTAGGAAGGAACTGTAGATGCTGGTTTAAATCGAAGATTGGGCACAAAATGCTGGAGTAAAGGGCCTGTCCCACTTGGGCGTCATTTACGCGACATAATTTACGCGTCATTACGCGAGCGTCATAACACATGGGTGGCGCGCGCATGGTGTGCATTACGTGTGCATGGCGCATGGTGGCGTAGGCAGTGATGCGCCGTAGCGCGCGGCGCCTCAGAATCCTCACTCGCCACTTGCATGACGCACAAATGACGCCCAATTGGAACAGGCCCTTAACTCAGCGGGACAGGCTGCATCTCAGGAGGGAAGGAATGTGTGACGTTGCGGGTCGAGACCCTTCTTCAGACTGATGGACTGGACTGTGCTTCTCAAAAGTGTCATACCATGTATTGAGTACCTGAAGGAATTGATATGAAAACATACATAGAAAATAGGTGCAGGAGTAGGCCATTCGGCCCTTCGAGCCTGCACCGCCATTCAATACGATCATGGCTGATCATCCAACTCAGTATCCCGTACCTGCCTTCTCTCCATACCCCCTGATCCCTTTAGCCACAAGGGCCACATCTAACTCCCTCTTAAATATAGCCAATGAACTGGCCTCAACTACCCTCTGTGGCAGAGAGTTCCAGAGATTCACCACTCTCTGTGTGAAAAAGTTATCCTTAAGCTGTGACCCCTTGTCCTGGACTTCCCCAACATCGGGAACAATCTTCCTGCATCTAGCCTGTCCAACCCCATAAGAATTTTGTACATTTCTATAAGATCCCCTCTCAATCTCCTAAATTCTAGCGAGTATAAGCCAAGTCTATCCAGTCTTTCTTCATATGAAAGTCCTGACATCCCAGGAATCAGTCTGGTGAACCTTCTCTGCACTCCCTCTATGGCTATAATGTCCTTCCTCAAATTTGGAGACCAAAACTGTACGCAATACTCCAGGTGTGGTCTCACCAAGACCCTGTACAACTGCAGTAGAAAGAGGAAACAAATTAATAATGAGCTAACCACAAGAAAAGGTACACCAATTGCATGATACTGTAATTTAATAGTTGTACTGAATATATTCAATTTGAATTTTATTTTGTGTTGGTTATCCTGACTGCAAATATGCTTTATGTGGCATTTAAGAGAATAAAAACATGTTATCATCCTTGTCTGCAGTCAAGCAGTCAACCCGAGACTCATGACTTACCACGTGAACTTTACCATTTTGCACTGATTGACAGACAACAATCCTGTGCATCCAAGAGAGAAAATCACAATCTTTTTACAGCAGTTCTTCACCTCCAGTGTGGCTGGAAAGAGCTATATATAGTGAACCTGACCTTTAGTTTTCTGCAATAAGTCATAATGGTAAACAACTGTTCAAAGTCTTTGAACTTGGTGCTGGACAGCATTGGCCACTGTCATTTATTTTGAATCCAATTGTGATTCTGGCCCGGTACAACCCCATTGTTAATGAATATATTAGTGGGGACATCAATAAACTAGATCATATTCAGTCTTTGTAATATTCTGCTCCTGTCGGCTTTAATGGGGCCAAGGGCAAGATAAAATGTCATGGATAATGAAAGCTTGAAATTAATGTTTGTTATGTTGTGCAGGGGGATAAGCAGGGAAATCATTATAACAGTATGTATCCACACGAGAAAAATGTGACCATATATATTTATTTACCAATGTAATTAATCAAAATGCATTTTTTTAAAATTGGGCAAACATCATTTCCTGATGAAGCCTGATGCTTTGAATTTCAACAGCTGCATCATGCAAGTCTTCTCTTCAAATCTGCAGAATGATTGATCTAACTGGTCATATGCTAAAGGAGCAGACCTCAATGTCACTATAAAACATTGTGGTATAAATTTGGGCTTTAATCAACTGTCCCCCTAGTCCAGCATAGAAGTCAGTCAACCATTCATTATGGTCTAAATTGATGCTGATACATTTAGGGCAGTTCTGTTGGTCGCATGATTTAAAGGATTTCTGGCCAAACGAAAAGTCAAACAGGATCATTATAAAAGCTGATGCGGCACTGCTGCTAGCTGGGAATTAGTACACCATGAGAAAATAAATTGAACGCACTCACAAAAGCAGAAACAGAAAGCAAAACATGATGCTAATGAAACCTTTAACTCAGAATGTGCAAACTTTCATGTATTAATTTTGTGATGAGGGCATTGTTGGCTAAGCCAACACATCTTGTCCCTTCTGGTTGTCCGTATGGAGGTGATAGACTTCCCAGTTGCTCCGGAGGAAGTGGTTTATGTTCTAACAGAATAGTATTCGGTGAGATTTTGACTATACTGCAAAGAAGGGAAAAGTAATCTGAATTTTCTAATCAGGATAGTGTGTAACTTTGAGGAGAAATTAGAAGGGCTTTGGTTTCTGAGATTTTCTCCTGCCAAGGTGTTTGTGGTTGACCAAGAGAAGATTATTCATGAGGGGTTAAGATGTGATCCCCATTGGGATGGATGTGTGATCCCCATTGATAACGGTCACAGTGGCAGCAGGGAATCTCAAGAATGAGGCAGTTTTCACCCTTGCTGGAATGATTCAGTACACTGAGAAATATTTTGTCTGGAGACCTGATTGACCTCAAGAGACTGAGAAACCTTTGCTACTTCAATCATTCTCTTTCACTGTTTCCACTGAATCAACATCAAGGGAAATACTTGTTCAAAAGCAAATGTGAGTTGGCAAAATTGCATATTTTAAGCATAGACACAGAGTAGATATAATTATTAATCAGGTCTCTGAAGTCATTTGCAGAGGATTGGTGAAGCTTACAGAAAGCACATTCTGTTATTCTTATAGCTGGTGCATTGGAGAAAGTCTGTGTGACATTTAGTATTACCATAAACATTCTGACTGGTACATTTGTTATTAAGTTATATAAAGCTGGCAATGTCAGTGGTGTTTAAATTAGCAGGTACCCTAAAATTAAAATGTAAGGTGCACTTAATTCTGAAAGTTACATCTGTCATTTCTTAATAGATAGAAGACAGACAGGTTGCTGTACATCAGAGCAAATGGATGGTTTCTAAGGTGATGGCCATGGGTTAAAGAAAATAAATGAGGATCTTTTGGCATCGAGATTTTTTTCTTTGTTAAAAGTTCAAAGTATGAGAATCAAATAGTGTCGGACAAAGAAGTGTATTAATCCTTTGGAATTTGGGTAAGGATCCTTTACCCAACCTGTTCCGCAAACTGAAACTTTCTTCCAAAAGATTTCTAATAAGGATGAAAATTCACTCAAAAAATTAATTGCCAAGCTCCAATGTTAGCAACAATGATTACATATTGACTGCCATTTCAATGCGTGAAACAGCCATGACGGATTGTGATAAGTAATAGTTGATTTAAATAGTTGAACTAACTAATAGTTATTTACTGATCTTACTTGAATACCTCAGCATGTTTTTAATTCAAATTTTAATTAAGGTTTAAATTTTCAAGAGATTTTCAGAGAATCGGAAATGTACAGAAATAGACAACTTATTTGCCATCTTTACAGTCAACTGTACTAGTGGGCAGTCAGGTACTTCAGCTGTTTCATAGGTTAGGCTTGTTTTGGACCAGTGCAGGATGCCATTTACATCACGACAGGCCCTATCACTCAGCAAGGCATTTTTACGATGAATGGAGCTGACCTTTCACTGCAAGCTCCCACTAGGGAAGCTGTGAGGAGGAACAATCTTTCTTTGGGCTCGCCACTGACTACAAATGTTGTGTTAAAGCCGAAGATAGAAACAAAATGCTGGAAAAACAGCGGGAAAGGCAGCATCTTTGGAGAGAAGGAATGGGTGATGTTTCGGGTCGAGACCTTCAGACATATGTCAAAGCCGTTGTATGGTACACCAAGGTTGTCCAGATTAACTGCCCATCTTCCACTCTTGATAACTTAGGTTCATCCGAAACTCAGCTAAGTGTGTCCTAACTCATACTAATCCCTCTGACATTTCACCCCGTGCCTGATGAATAGCATTTGCTTCCCATTCTGGAAATGCCCTGGTCTTAAAGTTGTAATCTCTGCTAGCAAATCTCTTCAATGCCTTGCTCCTTTTTTTCTGTAATGACCCCCAGCCTGACAACCCTCCAAGATACTTGAACTCTTCTAATTCCATCTTCTTGTACTGTATATTCTCAAATTTAATCATTCCCCCAATGAGAAGAATGGTTTCTGTTTCCACAATGAATGTACTGGGGTTCCCTTCTTTTACCACCAAAACACAACCTTTCTTCTTTTAAGATGCTCTTCCACAACTATTGAGGAAAGCAACATTTTGATCACGTGTTCACATGACCCAGATCTTTTATTGACTGGCAAGCTGCCTGCGCTTGCCAGTTCCCTGCCTTTGAAATCCATGCAAAACTGTAGCCTGTCCACTCGGAATACAGCTCCCAGATGATCGTTATGGCCCCTGGAATGAAAGGTGGTTTCAATTGAAAGTGACAGATCCTACCCCTGGGGTTATTCTGACAGCTGGATAAGCCATGTCTCTGGGCTTACCAGGTGTCAAAGAAGCAGTGAGATTGAATGTTTGCAGATGTACAGTATATAACATTCACAGTCAAAAACACTTTTAAATTATTTAAAATACCATAATAATTTGTTAAAAATTTAAACAAATATAACCAAAATACTTACCAGTAGTAGCAAACAATCAAAGCAATGTATCAGATTTTAAACACCTCTTTTATTAAAAAATCAAATGACTCAATACTCTTGATTCTGCCTATCGCTTTTTTGTCTAGTTTAAAATTAAAGTTCCTGCAGTGCACAAACAAAATAGATATAGTTTTTCATGCCACTTGATCTACAACTTTAGGCTGTGCATGCCATATGCAAGAAGAAGAAGAAGAAGACTTGTGTCACTTACCCTGGTGCACAATCAGTGAATATAGTTTCCAGCGTGAATACTGTTAAATGAGCAAAGATTTGCACTCCCCAGCAGTATTCTGTGATGGGTCCAATAACAGAATTTAGGTTTCCTGCAATCAAAAATCAGCTGAGCCAAGGCACAGTTTTTTTCATCTTTATTTGGAAGGGATATAATTCCACCCAGTTACACAACTAAAATCTAATGATAGTCAGCATATCTTTTAGTTTTCCACCAGAGGCAATAGCTTCAAAAGTGGCCTGGAGTCAAATTTCAGAGACATTCCAAACTGCAGATGTTAGAATCTTGAGGAAAACACAAAGTGCTGGAGGAACTAAGCTGGTTCCATTTCTTCCACAGATGTTGCCTAACCAACAGAGTTCCTGCAGCACTTTGTGTTTTGCTCTGAGTCACATTTTATTTGGTATCGTTACTTGAAGCATCTTGGTTTTGTTTTTGTTTTTTAATTTTAATTTAGGTTAGTTTAGAGATACAGTGTAAAAAAAGGCCCTTTGGCCCATCGAGTTCACATTGACTAGTGATCCTCGTATACTAGCACAATCCTGCACACTAGATACAATTTACAATTTTTGCCAAAGCCAATTGACCTACAAACCTGTATGTCTTTGGAATGTGGGAGGAAACCGGAGCACCCGGGGAAGACCCACACAATCACGGGGAGAAAGTACAAACTCCATACAGACAGCACCCATAGTCAGGTCCGAACCTGGGTCTTTGGAATTATATAAGGCAACAACTCTACCGCTGGCCAACGTGCCGTCCTCAAACTTTGTCAATGGTAACAGAGAAATGTATGCTATTGTTTTTGTAGGCATTGACATCAGGTATCCCACAATCAGTTACTCTCTTGCGTGAAAATAAAGCCCCTGTCCCACTTAGGAAACCTGAACGGAAACCTCTGGTGATCTTGCGCCCCACCCAAGATTTCCATGATTCACCGGTGGTTTTGGTCACTCACCTGGAAAGCCTCGACCGAAGCGTGAGCTGCATCTACTGACCATAGATCCTACAGGATCTTTGCTACCGACCGCACACACACACACACACACACACACACACAAACACATCGCGAAGGTGGGGGCCAGGGAAAGTGGAGGAGCGCTGTCTGCACGATGAAGAGGAAGGTAAACGGCTGCCACAGAGCACGGTAAGTCCTTTAGAGAGCGCGGAGCGAGGGAGAGAAGGGGAAAGAAGGGGAGAGAAGGACAGAGAAGGAGAGAGAGAAGGGGAAGAGAAGGGGAGAGAAGGGGAGAGAAGGGGAGAGAAGGGGAGAGAAGGGGAGAGAAGGGGAGAGAAGGGGAGAGAAGGGGAGAGAAGGGGAGAGAAGGGGAGAGAAGGGGAGAGAAGGGGAGAGAAGGGGAGAGAAGGGGAGAGAAGGGGGGAGAAGGGGGGGAGAAGGAGCGAAGACAGTTTTAAGAAGTTTAATAAAATTAGTGGTCATTTTACCTTCCGGCAGATCTTCTAGGTCCTGAAAACCAAAGATCCTATAGGATCGTTGCTGAAAACTCCAATGAGCCAATCAAAATGGCCGATCAGCGAAGGAGATTGCTTTCGACTGCCTGTAAGTAAATAGCAACCCCACTCCACTGGCTTCGACCAAATGGCAACCTATTTTTAGTCGAGGCCGGTTTTGAATTTGTTGAAATAATCGCAGGAACATAGAAAAAGCCTTGACTATGCAGAAACCACTTTGGACCATTAGGGAGGTTTCCGTTCAGATTTCCTAAGTGGGACAGGGGCATTAGTGGGACAGGGGCATAAATGTTCAATTTGAAGGTAGTCAAATCTCCAGGGCCTGATCAGATATATCCCAGGACATTGCGGGAAACTAGAGAGAAAATTGCGGGAGCCCTGGTTGAAATTTATGGGTCATCGTTAAATACAGGAGAGGTGTTAGAGGATTGGAGAGTGGCAAATGTTGTGCCTCTTTTCAAGAAGGGCCGCAGGGAAAATGCTGGGAACTATAGGCTGGTGAGCTTAACATCTGTAGTTGGTAAGTTACTGGAGAGTATTCTGAGGGATAGGATATACAGGTATTTAGATGGGCAAGGGGTGATTAGAGATAGTCAGCATGGTTTTGTACGTGCGAGGTCATGTCTCACAAATCTGATTGATTTTTTTGAAGACCCGAGCAAAAAGGTTGATGGAGGCAGAGCTGTTGATGTTGTGTACATGGACTTTAGTAAGGTGTTCGACAAGGTGCCGCATGGTAGGCTTTTCTGGAAGGTTAGAGCTCATGGGATCCAAGGAGAGATAGCTGACTGGATAGCAAATTGGCTCCATGGAAGGAAGCAGAGGGTGATGGTGGAAGGTTGCTTCTCAGAATGGAGACCTGTGACCAGTGGTGTGCCACAGGGTTCGGTGCTGGGCCCGTTACTGTTTGTCATCTACATCAATGATTTGGATGAGAAGATACAGGGCAAGATAAGCAAGTTTGCTGATGATTCAAAAGTTAGTGGTTTTGCAGATAGTGAAGATGGTTGTGAACGATTGCCGCAGGATCTGGATCGATTGGCCAGGTGGGCGGAGGAATGGTTGATGGAATTTAATACAGTGAAGTGTGAGGTATTGCATTTTGTGACATCGAACAAGGGCAGGTCCTACACAGTAAATGATAGGCCTGTGGGTAGTGTTGTAGAACAGAGGGATCTAGGAGTGCAAGTGCATGGTTCCTTGAAGGTCGAGTCACAGGTAGATAAGGTGGTCAAAAAGGCTTTTGGCACTTTGGCCTTCATCAGTCAGAGTATTGAGTATAGATGTTTGGAGGTCATGTTGCAGTTGTATAAGACGTTTGTGAGACTGCAGTTAGATTATTGTGTTCAGTTCTGGGCACCATGTTATAGGAAAGATATTGTCAAACTTGATAGGGTTCAGAAAAGATTTACGAGGATGTTGCCAGGACTAGAGGGTGTGAGCTATAGGGAGACTTTGTGTAGGTCTCTATTCCATGGAGCGTAGGAGAATGAGACGAGATCTTATAGAGGTTTACAAAATCATGAGAGGAATAGATCGGGTAGATGCACAGAGTCTTTTACCCAGAGTAGGAGAATCGAGGACCAGAGGACATAGGTTCAAGGTGAAGGGGAAATGATTTAATTGGAATCCTAGGGGTGGTGGGTGTATGGAACCAGCTGCCAGAGGAGGTAGTTGAGGCTGGAACTATCCCATCGTGTAAGAAACAGTTGGACAGGTACATAGATAGGACAGTTTTGGAGGGTTATTGACCAAGCGCAGGCAAGTGGGACTAGTGTAACTGGGACATTGTTGGGGCGAGTTGGGCCGAAGGGCCTGTTTCCACACTGTATCACTTTATGACTATGACTCTAATTTAGCATTTGCTGAAAATGCGTGCAGATTCAAGCATTGTTTAAATAGACAGCCACTAATCCCCTTTTCTGATCACTACAGATGCAAACAACCTCCCTTTCAATAGTTTCTTGGAAAATCAAGGAATGACAGTAATCCTTGGTCAGTGTGCTGAGTGTTAGGACTTTTTCCTCATGGACAAGAATGCAGTGCAAGTTATAGATATTTTATTTATTTCCGCATGATTTTGTAAATGCTGCTTTTTAACTGTACATTTATAGACAATAGACAATAGGTGCAGGAGTAGGCCATTCAGCCCTTCGAGCCAGCACCGCCATTCACTGTGATCATGGCTGATCATCCCCACTCAGCACCCCGTTCCTGCCTTTTCCCCATATCCCCTGACTCCGTTATCTTTAAGAGCTCTATCCAACTCTCTCTTGAAAGCATACAGAGAATTGGCCTCCACTGCCTTCTCAGGCAGAGAATTCCACTGATTCACAACAGGAGGTGTGAAAAAGTTTTTCCTCATCTCCGTTCTAAATAGCTCACCCCTTATTCTTAAACTGTGGCCCCTGGTTCTGGACTCCTCCAACATTGGGAATAATGTTTGACAGTTTGGGTTTTTTGTGGCAGTGTCAGCTTTCTTAAAGTTGTTCATCAACATTTCTGTATTTTGTTGACTAACAGTGAAACAGCTGAATTACAGTAAATCTGAATATATATATATATATTAGATCAGAATATTTCAGAGATCATAGCATTTTATATGTGTATGATAATTTGATTTCATACTGTTGTGAAAGTACAATTTCCTTGTTTTTATACACTATTTGGTTAATTCATCAGAAAAAAAAAATAATATTAAGTGGATAATGGTTTTATAATGATATTTGAAAAAAGAACCTGTCTTGTTCTGCATATAACACAAACAGCTACAGGGTTCACCTGATATAATGGGAGAGACAAAAAATAATGCTTATTACATCGAGATTTCAATACTATAGAATGGAATATCATTCTATTTTTCACAAGCATTGCCGAAAACAAGTTTTCTGTGTAAGTCTAGTTCCTACCCAAGAATTATGACTTGGATCCACATCTCAGATAAGGACCTTCTTTAAGGAACAAATCATCCGACTTTTGTTCTGATAGGGCTGACCAGTCTGTGGCACATTCAAAGAGGTTAGGAATCGTGAAGTGAAGCTCGCTAGAGACTGGACTGGGAATGCATAAACATATTCCATTGTGGTGATTTACAATTGAGAGAAAAGACTGTTTATCATTTCCTACTAACTAGATCTGAATCAGATGCCCCCAGACACTAACAAAACGTGTCTTATTATTTAAACTGGCCAATGCATGGTTGCTAAAGCTACGAATTCATATTTATAATAGTTTAAAATAATAACTGCAAACAAGCAGATTAAGATACCTTTGTTATGTAGGTAAATATAACACATCTGGGGTGATGTTCAATTTATACAGATAATTTTAATCTAGAGTATGTGGAGACGAGAAAGGGACATCATTTTTGAATGGGAATGAACATCATAGTGGGCGGCGCAGTGGCACAGCAGTAGAGTTGTTGCCTTACTGCACGGAAGATCCGGGTTTGTTTCTGACTGTGGGTTTTGACTGTACGGAGTTAGTACATTCTCCTTGTGATCGCGTGGGTTTTCTCCGGGTGCTCCGATTTTGTCTCTCAATTCAAAGATGTGAAGGTATGTAGGTTAATTGGCTTCTGTATATTGCCCCTAGTGTGTAGGATTGAAACTACTGTACAGGTGATCACTGTTCAACATGAGCTCGGTAGGCCAAAGGCCATGTTTCCATGCTGTATCTCTAAACTAAACTGAATTTTTGAGGAATTTTGTTTTATTTTTCATTGTATGTCTATGTAGTGGCCATTTGACCTGTTTTGCATGTCATTGATGATGGCATGTGCCTTTAAATTTTAGACTGCCCGTTATATTGTGGGTGGGATTTATGACGTGTTTTTGGGCGTGTTTGGAGCTAAGATGCTTGCGCAGAAGTTTAGTTGTTTTTTTAATCCAAATCTTTTTAATTTAGTTTTCAGTACTTAACAAAGTGCAAAGTTGTCCATTTGTTACAGACAGAATGTACGAAAAGAATAAATAAAAAACAACTTATGCCAACATATAACAAGACAACAATAAAGGAAAAATGAGATACCAAAAATAAACCCTCCCCAGTCATTGCCAGTGAGCATATGCAAATATCAGCCTGTCACAACAATAATCCACGATAAGTGAATGGGTAGACTGTTAAGCTGTTAAACTGTACTTGATGATCAAGCATTTACAAAGCCTGGAATGCATTTAAAAAAGGTCCCCACGCTTTCTGAAACCTTCCATTTGAATGTTGAAGTGAGTACCTGATTTTCTCCAGCTTTAGGAAGGACATAATATCTGTCAGCCATTGTGTATGAGTGGGCAGGATAGGTTCCGTCCACCTGAGCAGGATTGTTCGCCGAGCCAGAAGAGAAGCAAAATATATAGTGCGGCGTTTATCTGCAGTTAATCTAACCTCCTCACCAGTGACCCCAAAAAGAGCAATTAGAGGCTTTGGTTCCAATTTGATGTTTAACACCTGGGATAATGTATGAAAGACCTCTTGCCAGAAATTGTTACGGCTGGGGCATGACCAATACATATGGATAAGAGAGGCTTCAGAAATTTTACATTTAACACAGAATGGACTAACCTCAGGGTAGATAGTAGATAATTTGGCTTTTGAGATATGAGCCCTATGTACCACTTTGAATTGGATCAGGCAGTGACGAGCACATAGAGAGGTGGAATTAACCAGTTTAAGAATGGAACTCCATGTATCTTCCGAGAGAGAGAAGCCCAAGTCTTCCTCCAATGCTGCCTTGAGCTTGTCCTGAGCTAATGGTTTAAAAAGGTGGTTTGATGCAATAGGGCTCAGTAGAGAAAAGTTATGCAACCCAAAACATTTCCTGAATTGAACCCATATCCTCAAAGAGTGTTTAACCACTGGATTTTTTACAGATTTAATTGAGGGGAGTGGAAGTGAGGAACCAAGTAGTGCACGTATGGACATATTATCATCTGTGTGTAATTCCATGGCTACCAGTCAGGGCAATCGGGTTGGCTGTGAAAGAAAGATCAAAATGCAAGGCAGCGCAGGTTAGCAGCCCAATAATAAAAGCGAAAGTTTGGGAGAGCCAGGCCACCAGCAGCCTTGGTTTTTTGAAGGTGGGCCTTATTAAGACGAAGCCGCTTACCTCTCCATATATAAAGGAAATAACTGAGTCAAGATGGTCAAAGAAGGACCTGGGGATAAAACCGGTAAGGCCTGAACAAAGTACAAAAATGTTGGTTCAATGGTCACTTTGATTGAATTTATCCGGCCGACAAGTGACATTGATAGGGGTGACCACTGTGTTAGCGTCTGTTTGATCTGGTTTAACAGAATGATAAAATTATCTTTGAAAAGATCCTTGTATTTCCTCGTAACTGAAATGCCCAAGTATGAGAGCTTGTTTTTTTCAATTTTGAATGGCAAGTTGGTAAGATCCGAGAGTTGTACTTCATAGTTAATGGGAAACAGTTCACTTTTTCCAAGATTTATCTTATAACCTGAAAATTGACCAAAAGTATTGAGCAGTGACATAGCAGAATGCAGAGAGGTGCCTGGGTTTGAGACAAAAAGCAAAAGGTCGTCAGCAGATAGTGAGACCTTATGCTGTGTACTGCCCCTCCAAATACCGGCTATGTCCACACATCTGCGAAAGGCCATGGCAAGTGGTTCGATGGCCAAGTCAAAAAGCATGGGGCTCGGAAGACACCCCTGGCGGGTTCCACGATGCAAGTCGAACGGCTATGACAACTGGGAATTAGTCCGAACTGAGGATGTGGGATGAGAGTATAGTAACCTGATCCATTAAATAAAGTTTGTTCCAAAACCAAATTTGTCCAGACCAGCCCATAAATAGTCCCACTCAACACGGTCAAATGCGTTTTCTGCATCAATAGATATGACACACTCAGGGACATCCTCAGAAGCAGAGTACACAATATCTAATAATCGACGTATGTTAAAGAAGGAATGTCTGCTCTTAACAAAGCCGGTTTGGTCCTCAGATATAACAGTAGGAAGGACATTCTCTAGTCTATGAGCTAGAATCTTAGCTAAAATTTTAGCATCCCTGTTTGGAAGGGAGATGGGTCTGTTAGAGGCACATTCGGTTGGATCTCTACCTTTTTTGGCGATAAGAGTAATACAGGCTTCGGCAAAGGATGGAGGAAGAGAACCTTGTCTGTAGGATTCAGATAGAATGGAACACAACTGTGGGGAAAGGAGCAGAGAGAACTTTTTTTTAAAACTCTGCCGGGAAGCCGTCAGTGCCCGGACATTTGCCTGATTGCATTGAGGAAATGGCTGAAGCTATTTCTGCCTGTGATATGGGTTCATCCAATCTCTCCCTAAAATCTAATGAGAGTTTGGGAATATTTAGACTGCTCAGAAAGTCATGCATTACCTTATGATCCGGTTGAGATTCTGAAGTATAAAGCTGGGAATAAAAGTCTCTGAAAGCGTCATTAATTTGCAAGTGATCCGAAGTGAACTGGCCATTAAGCATGCAAATTTTAGAAATATTCTGTCTCGCTTTAGCACCTTTAAGTTGATTTGCAAGTAATTTGTCAGTTTTATCTCCATATGTATAAAACATGGCTTTATTTTTTTAAAGTATGTGTTCAATTGAGTGAGTAGTGAGTAGGTCAAATTTGGTTTTGAGTTCCAATCGTGTTTTATAAAGAGTTGGATTTTGAATTTGCACATATTGCTTGTCAATTTCTCCAATTTGATGAGCAAGATCTAAACGCTCTTTATTGGATTTTCGCTTCATTTGAGCAGTGTAAGATATGATCTGCCCCCTAAGGTAAGCCTTAAGGGCATCCCATACGATCAGGCTAGAGATTTCAGGGGGTAGATTAGTGGAAAGAAAAAAGGCTATCTCTCTTTCCATAAACTCTACAAACTTATCATCCGAGAGCAAAGAATTGAATCACCACTGCCTACTCTTTTGAGGGAGATCTGGAAGGGACAAGGCCAGAGCAGTAGGGGCATGGTCTGAAATGACAATACTCTCATAGTCACAGGAATGAACCAGGGGTACAAGTTGGTTATCAAGAAAGAAATAGTCAATTCTAGAATACGTATGATGGACATGTGAGAAAAATGAGTATTCCTTATCTTGTGGATGTAAAGAGCGCCACACATCGCAGACACCGTAATGGGAGAGAAAGGCTTGGATGAAACAAGCTGATTTACTTACTGTACTGGGGTTAGTAGAGGATCTGTCTAAAAGAGGATCTAAACAACAATTGAAATCACCACCGAGTATAAGAGAGTATGTGTTCAGGTCTGGAAGTAATGAAAATAACCGCTCGAAAAAACCTACATCGTCTACATTAGGGGCATACACGTTGACAAATACTACCAGTGTATTGTATAATTTTCCAGTCACAATTACAAACTGACCAAACTTGTCAGAGATCACATTATGTGGCTCAAAGGAAATGTTCTGGTTGATAAGGATTGAAACTCCTCTAGCTTTAGCCTGAAAGGAATAGTGGAACCCCTGCCCCACCCAACCTGACAAGAGACAGCCATTGTCTGAGCAACGAATATGAGTTTCTTGCACGTTTTCTGTTTTGAGTTGTTTATGATGCGAAAAAACCTTTCTTCAATTAACAGGATGGTTTAAACCTTTAACATTCCAGCTCACTAGCTTTATGTGTCTATCCATGCATAATAAAGAAAAACGTTAAGTTGTAATGTAAATACAATGAACCAAATGAGAGGCTGAAAACAAAGCAACGGGTCAGTGCAGGTTGAAAATGACTAGTGTGTAATGATGTCTTTATATAAATTGCTAAAATGTTACTGGCAGTGACTGGCAGTTACTGGCCCCTCCCCACCCAAGAAAGCTGCTATAGAAAGAAGCAGCAAGCTCTTCCAAACAAACATTTTACAAATCGAATCTTCCTATCTAACGCTAAACAATTTCTCCAGTATTATGTACTAAAAATACATTTAAGCACCTCTATAATAACATTTTGGCTTATCCAAATAGCCCCAAAAATATGGCTATGAAGACTGAATATCAATTTGGAATAACTGAACAGTGCAAACACTGAACTGTGTCAACAGTGAACTAAGTGGTTATATGTAACCGAAAACTCACATGGGTTAACATGTCCTTAAAAATATGATTGCAGCTCGAAAGTTAATTACTGGCCCATAAAAGCTTTTAAAGAGCCGAAGTTAGAACGCAAAAGCACACAGATATAGGGCCAGGCCATATGTGGTAACAGCACACAGATATAGGGCCAGGCCATATGTGGTAACAGCACACAAAAATCCAGCTGGAAATCGTTTCTAATTTACAGTGCACATATAGTGATATTTGGCTGTAGCCATTTTATATAAGTATCTTAGTAAATAAGCAGCACACCCGGATGAATGAGCACGTTCAGCCATGTAAACAAACCACAGACGTTAGCTGACATGCTGCACGTCATGCCAATAGGTAGAGCTATACAGTGTTACCTCTCATTAAGTGGGTTCAAGGTCCCTAAACAGAATCTTTATGGGGGTTTAGGTGACCTAGGGAGGCAGACGATGTATTTCTGCGCCTCCTCGGCTGAATTTATCCACTTTCTGGCTTCACCGGACAATTTGAGACGGAGTTGAGCAGGATATAGCAGAGCAGGCTTTAGTCCCAGTTTGTAAAGTTCTGCCATGACGTCTCTGTACTCTACCCGCTGGCTCTGAACTTCAGGGCTGTAATCCTCCACAATCCGAATTGGTTTGCCGCAAAATTCGAGTTTCCCTCTCCGCCGTGCCTCTCTGATGAGGAGATCCTTCGTCTGGTACAGATGCAGGTGGAGAATGACTGGCCGCGGTCTCTGGCCGGGGGCCAGTTTAGCGTTTAGGGAGCGATGGGCTCTGTCGACTTCTGGAGGGGATGTCAACGTCTCGCTCCCGAAAACCTCTCGCAGCAAACTTGAGAAAAACTCAGTGGGCCGTCCGCTTTCAGTGGATTCCGGTAGACCGAGGATGCGTATGTTTTGTTGCCGACTTCGGCCCTCCAAGTCGGCCACTTTAGCCTTTAGCTTAGTATTGTCACCACTCAGAGTGGAACAAATGTTCTCAAGGTCGACGACTCGCTGGTTAAGGTCCTCTGCAGAAAGTTCCAGGGACGAGACACGTTGATCATGGTCCTCCACTGTAAGCTAAATTTGGTCTAGCTTTGAGTCGAGCTGACCTAACAAAGTTTTAAACTCGGTGGCTAGTGCCTCTCGGTGTTGCTCGAGCAGCGTGATAATAGCCTCCAAGCTAGCGTTAGCGTCCTCTTTTTTGCTCGACTTTGTACCCTTTGAAACCATTTAGAGAGACGGCCACACTAATTCTAAAGAAATGTCAGACGAGTAAAAAATCTGACTTCGTTCTGGTGTAAAAGTTAGAGGGCGGAATGTTGTGAAAATGTGAAAATTTGAAAATGTAAAGTTTACCGGAGCACTCACTTAGTGCGTCTACTCCGTCTATCTCTCAAACCGGAAGTGGAAGTTTAGTTTTTAGTGTAGTTTGGAGTGAGCCAGGGAGAAGGTTAACCCTTCGACCAGGCGAGCCATGCCAGATCATGCGGGCCAGGCGAGCCTTAAAGGAGATAATGCGAAGTGTAACGGAGACACGAGCAGTTTTTAATGTTTAAAGTAATAAGCTGGAGTTCGATTAAGATTGCAGTAACGTCAGAAGAAATTTGGATGTATCTTATTGTTTTCTATCAACAATAAATCATCTATTCATCAAAAGACTGTGTTTTGAAGCCATATCTGTGAAGAAGCTCGGAAGGTCTCCGTGAATGAGCTCGTATGCGTATTGAAGATATTCCCCTTATCCATGCTCATCCTTTTAGTGGCTAGGGAGTTAATTTCCCGAAAGATATGAAAATCTGCCACTACAGTCTATGCATTTCTGACTAGTTCTATGATTAGATGAAGCCAGACTTTCAACAGAACAAAATAAGAAGACATTTTGTTCCATTCTGTTTGCCAAAGTGAGTCAAACAAAAAATAAATTGTATTTTATCTGTTGTATTAATGATTAGATTTTGGAGCTCCATTTGGCAGTAGAAAATAAAGTGTCAAGCTCCCATGGACATTTATCTATATTACTAAAAGTCTGATCTTGACCACTTCCTGTTTTACATTTTCATGATATTAGAAAAAACGCTGCCACTTACAGCTGTGATTTTTAGCCATCTTACTCAGAGTCCCCCTCCGCTGCAGAAGGCAAGATATATTTTTCCCATCAATGGAAAATAAAAGAGTTATTAACATTTTTAAAAATGTTGAGATTTTCTCTGCTGCCCCTGCTCGTGGGAGGGGAGAGGGACTATAAAACCTGGAAGTGTTGTGCCTCAGTCAGTCTCTGCAAGATGGAGGAAGCAAGAGGGTCACGTCTCTCTGAGCTGTGAATAACACTGAACACATTTCTACTCAACTGTGAGTGCCCTTAATGTGGTTTGAAAATGAAAATGTGGTTGCTTTAAAATGCTGCACTGCAAATGGTTGTCGGTGGTGGTTGCTTTGAAATGCTGCACTGCAAATTGTTGTCGGTGGTGGTTGCTTTGAAATGCTGCACTGCAAATGGCTGGCGGTGGTGGTTGCTTTGAAATTCTGTACTGCAAATAGTTGGCGGTGGTGGTAGCTTTGAAATGCTGTACTGCAAATGGTTGTCGGTGGTGGGTGCTTTGAAATGCTGCACTGCAAATGGTTGTCGGTGGTGGTTGCTTTGAAATGCTGCACTGCAAATGGTTGTCGGTGGTGGTTGCTTCGAAATGCTGCACTGCAATGGTTGTCGGTGGTGGTTGCTTTGAAATGCTCCACTGCAAATGGTTGTCAGTGGTGGTTGCTTTGAAATGCTGCACTGCAAATGGTTGTCGGTGGTGGTTGCTTCGAAATGCTGCACGGCAAATGGTTGTTGGTGGTGGTTGCTTCGAAATGCTGCACTGCAAATGGTTGTCGGTGGTGGTTGCTTTTAAGTGCTGCACTGCAAATGGTTGTCGGTTGTGGTTGCTTTGAAATGCTGCACTGCAAATGGTTGTCGGTGGTGATTGCTTTGAAATGCTGCATTGCAAATGGTTGTCGGTGGTGATTGCTTTGAAATGCTGCACTGCAAATGGCTGTAGGTGGTGGTTGCTTTGAAATGCTGCACTGCAAATGGTTGAAAATCTAAACTTGACAACTTCCTGTTTGCACTGTATATTGATTTTAGATAAAACGCTACCACTTACGGCTGTAATTTTTGGCCATCTTACTCAGTCCCCCTCCACTCATCAGGTGCAGAGGATTCTTCCCATCAATGAAAAATAAAAGTGTTATCAGTGTTTAAAGAAATGTTGAGAATTTCTCCTGTCAATCATGCCATGAAGGCCACGCCCCTTCCGGTGGGATGGGGGAAGGATTATAAAACCCGGAAGTGTGGGTGTGTCTCAGTCTCTGCAAGATGGGGGAGGGAGAGGTCACGACTCTGTCTAGGCTGTGAATCAACTGAACACACTGAATGTCTACTGAACTGTGAGTGTGGTGTTTATGTGGTTTTATGGTGGTTTTATGGTGGTTTCACCCTGCTAGAAATGGTATGAATGCATTTCAATGTGGTGGCCTTGCACCCTGCTTGAAATAGTATGAAACTGCACTTGAATTTGGTAGCCTTGCACCCTGCTCGAAATGGCATGAAACCGCACTTGAATTTGGTGACCTTGCACCCTGCTTGAAATGGCATGAAACTGCATGAATTTGGTGGCCTTGCACCCTGCTTGAAGTGGCAGGAATCTGCACAATAATAATAATACATTTTATTTGTGGGCGCCTATACAAAAGTCTCAAGGACACCTTACAGAGTTTAACAAAGAAACAAATAGTCGGGGTAAAATAAGTTATAAAGACATTACCAATACACAAATGAAAGACAGAATTCAATCCAAAGACACAAAAAAGAAAATCAGAAACACAATGTGAGCACTTGAGTTTGGTGGCCCTGCGCCTTGCTTGAAGTGGTAGGAAAGGCACTTGAGTTTGGTGGTCCTGCACCCTGCTTGAAGTGGTATGAAACTGCACTTGAATTCGATGGCCTTGCACCCTGCTTGAAGTGGTCGGAAACTGCACTTGAATTTGGTGGCTTTGCACCCTGCTTGAAGTGGTAGGAAACTGCACTTGAATTCGGTGGCCTTGCACCCTGCTTGAAGTGGTCGCAAACTGCACCTGAATTTGGTGGCCTTGCACCCTGCTTGAAGTGGTATGCAACTGCAATTAGAAACATAGAAACATAGAAAATAGGTGCAGGAGGAGGCCATTCGGCCCTTCGAGCCATTCATTGTGATCATGGCTGATTTCCCCCTATCAATAACCCGTGCCTGCCTTCTCCCCATATCCCTTGACTCCACTAGCCCCTAGAGCTCTATCTAACTCTCTCTTAAATCCATCCAGTGATTTGGCCTCCACTGCCCTCTGTGGCAGGGAATTCCATAAATTCACAACTTTCTGGGTGAAAACGTTTTTTCTCACCTCAGTCTTAAATGACCTCCCCTTTATTCTAAGACTGTGGCCCCTGGTTCTGGACTCGCCCAACATTGGGAACATTTTTCCTGCATCTAGCTTGTCCAGTCCTTTTATAATTTTATATGTTTCTATAAGATTCCCCCTCATCCTTCTAAACTCCAGTGAATACAAGCCTAGTCTTTTCAATCTTTCCTCATATGACAGTCCCGCCATCCCAGGGATCAATCTCGTGAACCTACGCTGCACTGCCTCAATCACAAGGATGTCCTTCCTCAAATTAGGAGACCAAAACTGTACACAATACTCCAGATGTGGTCTCACCAGAGCCCTATACATTTGAATTTGGTGGCCTTGCACCCTGCTTGAAGTGGTAAGAAACTGCACTTGAGTTTGGTGGCCTTGAACCCTGCTTGAAATGGTAGGAAACTGCATTTGAAATTGATGGCCTTGCACCCTGCTTGAAATTGAATTTCAAGGAATAGCCGTGAGTCAACTGCTAACCCACCAGCCCTGAGTGAGCTGCCAGCACACCAGGTTTGAGTGACTGAGCTGCCACCCCAAGAATCCATTTGGCCCGCAATGTCCATACTAGCCCTCTGGAAACCAGTCCCTTCTGCCCACAATACCCACTTAGTCTAGTATTTTACTATATCCCTCCCTCTGACTTTACATTTCACTCCTCCTCTCTCTTTATGTGACACCCTTTGGTCTACTTCTCTTGACTTGGTCATTTACTTCACGTATCTGCCAATTAAACCCTCCTCACCTGTATTCACTTATCACGACAGGCTTTCCTCCACTCCCATCTCTCTTTTCCAGCTTTCTCCCCAACTACAAATAGTCTCAAGAAGGGTCCTGACCCAAAACATCACCTATCCATTCCCTCCACAGATGCTGCCTGACCGGCTCAGTTACTCAGAGTTTTGTTCAAGATTCCAGCATCTGTAGCTCATTGGACTTCATTTCAGACATTGGAATATGATCAGGAGGGAAGGTGGATGAGGGGTGATGTTATTGAGGTTATAAAATCATGAGAGGAATAGATCAGGTAGATGCACAGAGTCTCTTGCCCAGAGTAAATGAATCGATAACCAAAGGACATAGGTTTAAAGTGAAGGGGAAAAGATTTAATAGGAATCTGAGAGGTAACTTTTTCACACAAAAGGCAATGGGTGTATGGAACAAGCTGCCAGAGGAGGTAGTTGAGGCAGGGACTATCCCAATTTTAAGAAACAGTAAGACAGGTACATGGATAGGACAGGGTTGTAGGGATATGGACCACACGTGAGCTGATGGGTGTGGGCAAGTTGTGCAGAGGGACCTGTTTCCACACTGTATCACTCCATGAATCTAAATGAAACATCCTATGAATGTCCAGGCCACGGGCATTGGCACGAAAATGGAGAAGCTACAGAAATTGCTCTACCACTGTGAGTCTATAAAATAGTAAAGACATATGTAAAAGAGTCAAACAATGGGTCACTAAGTTTACACTGAAGTCGATATCCAGACCTTGCTATTTGACTGACAGGTTATTATGTTTGAGTACTTTAGGTCACTCTTGTCATTACTCCAGCAGAGTTACTAATGCATTTGTTTGAAGCATTGGAAGAGGATAGGGAGACATATTGGACAGGGGAGATAAAGAAATGTGATTTTTTCCCAAGGTATAATGTCAGAACCTTGGTATGTTATAACATATCATGGCTGCTGATTTGTAAACCATCCCATGAAGGTGAAGCCCCTCAGTAGTGGAAGGTAAGTCATCCTGACTTGCCCATTTGCACTTTTCAGCTGTTAATTACAAAGCAACATTGAAAATGATGTGCCATTTAGTTGCATGGTTGATTTACAATTCGAGGTTAGTGCTCAGTAGAGTAAAAGTAAAAGAAATATTGTACTAAGCAAGAGCATGAAATGTATTTCAATACATTTTATTATGAAAAGAACTTCCTAGGTCAGAAACAAGGGGAATATTTCCATCATTAATAAGACATACGAGGCCCTTGGGGGTTAATGAGATTCTGCAGGCAACAGGGCTTTAATGCTTTTTGTGGTATATTTTCAATTCAAGTGCCTGCTGCTTTATCACAAAAGCCTTTGAGCTCATCATAGACATTAACATCTCAGATACAAATGATGATGTTAGGATTCTGCCTTTATTTTACTGCCATCTTTGAACTTTAATGCTGTAAAGTCTCACTAAGTAGGAAATTTAGAAAGCCATTGTTGGGACTCAGAAATCATTTGTAATTGCTTCTACAAATCATCTTTAAAAACCATTTTAGCCCCTAAGCATAGAATTTTTTTTAAAAATCTGTTGGTGAGCTGAAAAAGTATTTTCAAACCTTAGAGGTTATCAGGAATTTTTTATTGACAATATTTCCTGTTTCTTTGAGGTAGACGAGCTCATTCAAATGAAATGAGTAATTCGTCTCATAAATGTGTAAAGTTTTGCTGCAGGTTTTATTGTTCTGCCACCTATAACCACAAGAAAGTAAAGTTTGTTGACAGTGACTAACTGTTATTTTAAATAAAAAGTTAATGTCAGATTTGTCCGCTATGCCAGCGATATAATCAATACTTGGAAATATTTTTTAATAAGTGTACGTGCTGGAATTTTGAAATAAACGTAATTGTGGGGAAAAATCTGGAAAGATGAAGTAGATTTGGCAACATCTATGGAAAGAAAAGCAATTAACATTTCAGGTTGAAGGCCCACTGTCAGTACCAAACTCTTTACCTTGGCCTTCAATCTCCCTAAATTTGATTTCCAGGCATTACGAGTTTTGGGTTGAAACTCCTTTCTCAGACTACTGTTGGATAGGGATTCAGGATTGAGACCCAGCATTGATGAAGGAAAGGTAACATACTTGTTGGTCTTGTTTCTCTTTGTGGAAGAGGTTGTGAGCTTTGGAGGTGCTAGTTGAATAACCATCATATGTTTCTCAATGGTACACATTCCAAGAAAGCAGAGGGTGATGGTGGAAGGTTGCTTTTCAGACTGGTGGTCTGTGATTCATGGTGTGATCAGGGTTTGGTGCTGGGTCCATTGCTGAGTAGGTCAGAGTATTGAGTTTAGAAGTTGGTAGGTGATGTTATAGTTGTAAAAGATATTGGTGAGGCCACATTTAGAGTATTGTGTTCAGTTTTGGTCACTATGTTGCTGAAAGCTGGAAAGGGTGCAGAGTAGATTTACCAGGATGTTATCAGGGCATGAGGGCCTGAGCTATAGGGAGAGGTTTAGCAGGCTTGGAGCACAGGAAGATGAGTGGTGAAGTAGAAAGGCGCTATATAAATCCAATCCATTATTATTATTATTATTATCTTATAGAGGTGTACAAGATCATGAGCGGAATAGATCAGGTAAATTCCCAGAGTAGGGAATGGAGAACAAGAGGACATAGGTTTAAGATGAGGGGGGAAAAGATTCAGTGGAAGTCTGAGGAGTAACTCTTTGGCACAAAGGATGGTGGATATATGGAACGAGCGGCTGGAGGAGGTAGTTGAGGCAGGTACTATCATAAAGTTTGTGACATTTGAACAGGTACAGTACCTGTTTAAGGTAGGCTTAGAGGGTTATGGGCCAAGTATGGGCAGGTGGGACTAGTGTAGATGGGGCATGTTGGTCAGCGTGGGCACGTTGGGCCAAAGGGCCTGTTTCCATGCTGTATGACTATGACTCTATGAAGATTTAGATTCTGATTCAGAGTTGTTTATATTCATATATACCAGGGTGCAATGAAATTCATCATCAGCTAGCAGCTCATAGAATTAATTGTATACTTGGTTATGACATACCCAAGCATGGTGGTGTTCCAGTTTTCATGGTGTTGTGTAGTCTTGGTGAAACCAATCTTCTCTTGCTCATTAATTTTCCATCTTCATAAGTAATTATTTGTTTGTACCCTCTGTGGAACTGATGGCAGTGTTCTTCTGTTAAGGAACACATCTTTGTTGATTTAATAGCTACAGCCACCAGACATTATTCTTCTCTCCTCTGCTTAAATTCCATTAAAATGTATTATATTTAAAATTAACTTTGTAAAGAACATGTAAAGAACATACAGTATTTATAGAAGTGAAGGCATCATTTTGTCTGTTCCAATGAGGAACCTTGAACTGATTAAAATACTCACTTCTTGCTTTTGCTTTAGTCAGCTTCTTGTTCTATATTAATCAATTGAAACTGCTGGCTCATGTTTTATAGCTGCAAACTAACAGTAGAAATGTGCTTTCGCTTTTTTTTACTTTCTCCAAAGTATTTTTTATAAAATGTTTCTCGGGTAAAGAATTATCATTGATCAGTGTGCTAAGGGGTCATTCCTCAAGAACAAAAGGTGACATGACTATGCTCCAAAATTTAGCCACAACCGTGACCTAATGATCTGCAGCAGAGGGCTGTCTGCCTTGAAATGCAGAATATGCTGGAAATATTGAACTTGTCAAGCAGCATTTATAGAGAGATTAACACTGCACTGCAGATCAAAGACATTTTGTCAGAAGTTGAAAAATTAGGGGTGATTTGATGCATTTCTGGTGCCAGTTCCTCCCACATTGTTGTGCATTGGGCAGCAAGCTTTGGCCATTCTGTTCAGTTATGTGTGACGTCTGGTGACCCAAGCAGTTATTGCCCATCGCTAATTGTTACCTGCTTGAATTGCTGCAGCCCCTCTGGTGATGGTAATCCTACAGGTGTAGGTGTATTATTTTCACATGTACCGAATGACTGCAAAGAGCTTTGTTTTGCATACTATCCAAACTGATCCTATATGCCATACATAAATACAATCAGTTCAAACTCATACAATATATTAGCAATGTTACAAAATTTTGAGATTTTAAAAATCAAGTCTGCAATTTATCTCATCAGATAAAGCATAAAAAAGAAGTTTAATTTGACACCTAATTCACTTTCATATCTTCAGTATTAAAATATTTATGGCCATTTTCATACTCGAAAATTAGCATCTTGTTCCCTATTGGTTTTCCATTGACTTAACACAAAAACTGTGATTGAGGACAGTCAAAAGCCCATAACTTTCTTAAAAATTAAGAGAACTGAAAGAAATTTTCAGTTATTATAGATTGAAGCATTCTGAAACAAATATAAAACATCTTACTTGGATAACCTGAAATTAAAGCATATAATTAGTTAATTACCTAATTGTAGCTAATTACAAAATTGACCGTTGTGACGGAAATAGTAATAAACACCCAGACTGCCTTGAAAAACAAAAATGTGATATTCTCAAGATCAGAACTTTAATATTATTGAATAATATGCTGTAAGTCCGTAACAGATAGGTAAATAAATTACAATTTCTAGCAATAGACCAAGTCTTTATGGAGTAGATCAGTTGCTAGCTGGTACATTGGCATATCATAATCAGTAGCATCATCATACTCCTCAGATTGTAACCAATAAGCAAATCTGTACACCTTTTTATTTCTCAACTTTTCAATTTTGGCATTGTAAACTACAAGTTTTTGCTCTTCAATCCACACATGACATGACTTTCTGCCCACTACTTTCCCATTAACAATGTCCTGTAGATTCCATTTCTTAAGAAAAGGATAATTTTTAAAAATAGCCTAAGTATCCAAATAATAAACTGATGCCATTCACACAAGAATTCACAATATAACATGATTTTTAAATCTCACTGTCATGAATTTATATCCCAGATGGAAGGAATTTAATGTTTAATTCCCATAAATTTATCTAGAATCATCCACCCAAAATATAATTAAATTATTGTTTTTTGCACAATACATGTGACTCAAACTGTTGTGAATATTTAATTAAAAAATAATGATCATGGAGAGAGAGAATAACACAAAATATAGACAATTTAGACGGCTTATCTCCCAAAAAAATGGGCATTTTAATCATCTTGCTTCTGGAACGCGATCAATTGGAACGTTGCATTTGCGGTGAATTTAAACCCCATTTCGGCAGAAAAAACACTGCTGGTTCGTATGGGGCCCAAATCACATTTTCACAACGTAAAATTAGATTAAAGCCATCTCAAGAAGCAAGATTATATGTAAAATAGACGACTTACACTTTGTTTCATCCCGTTCTTGCGATCCGTCATGTTATAGGCGTTGAGGGCGTTCGAAGTCGCTTTTTATTTTAATCCAAATATTAAATTGTCCAGCGATTTAAAAAATATATATAGCGCGAACGGGAGGCGGATCGATTTTTCTGCAGCAGCTAGCAGCCCGAGGAAGTCCGCCTCCGATAAGCAGTACAAAACGGCATTTTAATCCCGCCCCCCCCTCAAAGGCGCCAAAGTCGCCCACACGGCCAGTGGCAGAACTGCAGCGCCGCTGAAGGTAGGTATTGTAACATCGCTAAATATATAGAGCAAAGGGGAAGATACAGAGAGCAGAATATATGTACTGTTGTTTTCAGCTTTGTACCAAAAATCCAATGTCCTCCTTGGGATAGAGGTGAATTAAATAGTACTCCAGCTTATGGAAGAAGTGTTCAGAAATCTGATAATGGAGTTGAAGAAGCTGTTCCTGAGTCTGGTGGTGCACTCCTACAAGCTACTGTATCTTCTGCAGGTCAGGAGCAGGGAGTAGAGGAATGACGGGGAAGGGACAGGTCTTTAACTATGTTGGCTGCTTTTCCAAGGCAACATGAAATGTAGATGGAATCAATAATGAGAAATATGATCCATGGTCTTGGGAAGGGCTGTTCCCAAACCAAGCTGTGTTGTAACCTGACAGTATCTTTCTACAGTGCATTGTAGAAGTTTGTAAGCATCACTGGAAACATGCCAAATTTCCTCAGTCTATTGAGGAAGTAAATATCAATGTAGTTGGGGAGGGATTTCCAAGTTTTAGACTAAGCAATGATGAAGCAACGGAAAATATATTTCTGAATCAGGATTGCATGCAATTTGAAGGATAGCATGGAGGTGGTGGATTTCCCATGCATCTGCTGTTCTTTACTTTGTTGGTGGAAAGGGCCACAGATTTTGAATGTACGGCCAAAGTAGCCAAGGCAAGTAAGTGGAGTTTGTGGGCGATGCACAGCCCAACCACTGTGCACCAATGGTGGAGAGAATGAATGTTTAGGATGGAGGAGAGCATGATAATCCAGTGGCTGCATTGTCCTGCATGGCATAGAGTTTCTTGAGTGCTGCTGGGGATGCACTTAAACAGGCAATCAAAATAATACCACCACAGCATAGAGGAAGAGAATAGAGGAGGAAATAAAAGAAATAGCATATGATGAGAGATTAAATGACAGAAATATTAAAAGATGCATTTAGTTTCTCCCTTTAATTTTAAACATATAAATAAAATGTTATTTCTAGCAATGTTACAAAATTTTGAGATTTTAAAAATAAAGTCTGCAATTTATCCCATCAGATAAAGCATAAAAAGAAGTTTAATTTGACACTTAATTCACTTTCATATCTTCAGTATTAAAAAAGTTATGGCCATTATCATACTCAGAAATTAGCATCTAGTTCCCTATTGCTTTTCCATTGACTTAACACAAAAGCTGTGATCGAGGACAGTTAAAAGCCCATAACTTTCTTAAAAATTATGGTAACTGAAAGAAATTTTCAGGTATTATAGATTGAAGCATTCTGAAACAAATATGAAACAATCTTACTTCGAAGACATGAAAGTAAAGCATATAATTAGTTAGTTACCTAATTGTAGCTAATTACAAAATTCAATTACTAGATCTAAACATCTATCAATTTCTTAAGAATAGATTAAGATTTTTAAATAGCCTAAGTGTCCAAATAACATTCACACAATAATTCACAATATAACATAATTTTTAAATCTAATTTTCATGAATTTACAGGCCAAATGGAAGGAATTGAATGTTTAATACCTGTAAATTAATGGGCATTTAATTCATCTTGCGAGTGAGGATTTGCTGGAACGCGATCATTTGGAACGTTGATTTGCGGTGAATTTAACCCCGTATTGGCATGAAAAATACTGCCGTTAATTTGGGGAATAAAATCACCGTGTCGCATGACAAAATGTGAATTAAAGGCTTCTTAAGAAGCATTTTTATACATTTAAAGAAAGCACTTTCGTTTACCTGTCCATTGTGTGAAATCCGTCCCCGTTATCGGCGTTGACGCTTCAGGAGCTGCTTTTAAAATGACTGTAGTGCTGACATTGACGATTTAATAAAAATAAAAAATTCACAAAACGCAGGTAGGAACGATTTTGTCAGCGAAGTTTTGTACTCCAACAAAATATTTCCAGGACAAGGGAGAAACCCGCGTTTTAACCCCGCCCCCCCCTTAAAGGCGCCAAAATCGCGCACACGGCCAGTGGCAGAATTACAGCGCGACTGAAGGTAAGTTTTGTAACATACCTATTATTTCATAAAAGAAATAACATAGTTTTGAAACTTACAAATTCATTTTGAAGCCAGCTTCAG
This sequence comes from Malacoraja senta, assembly GCA_038087875.1. Lineage (NCBI taxonomy): Eukaryota > Metazoa > Chordata > Chondrichthyes > Rajiformes > Rajidae > Malacoraja > Malacoraja senta. The sequence goes on along the minus strand of CM075977.1, from coordinate 241,741,178 downwards.
GGAATGACATTTGACTGCGCCAGTGTAACAATTCCCTCTAAAATGATAACTATTAATGTTGGCAGTTCCAGCAGTTGTAGGACTATTTTCATTTGAGTTTAGAAGGATGAGCGATGACCTTACTAAAATCCCCACAAAATTCTGAGGGACAATAAGATGGATGTTGAGTGCCAGTTACCCCTTGTAGGAGAATCTAAAATCTGGAGACATTGTTTAAGAATCAGGGGTCTCCCAAATAAAAACAGATCAGGGATTTCTTTTCTCAGAGGGTATGAATGAATGGAGTGTGGAGGATGAATCAATGAATATATCGAAGGCTGAAAAAGATGCATCTTCATTTTGTAAATGAGTCAAGTGTTATTGTAAAAGTGGATCTGAGGCAAAGATCGGGTCAGTCAGAAACTTTTTAAATGCCAGAGCAGGCTCATGTAACTACATCAGGAGGCACAGGCGACTGCAGATGCTCTAATCTGTACTAAAAAATACAAACTGCGAGAAGAATTCAGCAGATCAAGCAGATGTGTGGAGGCAAAGAGATGAGATGTGGAGGCAAAGAGATACAAAGAGATACAAGATGGCAGCAGGGTCTTGACCTGAGGTCTTCCAGTAGTTTGTCTTTTGGATTACAAGGAATCCCATGTCTCATTCAATTTTACGTTTGAATTATTTGATTCACATCAGAGTGACCCTGGTTGTTTAGAAATGTCAGAATATGCCACCCATCTTTTACAGAAACCAAGGCTTCAGCCTCAGTCTTGTCTCTTGTTCAAGACTGTCAGAGCAGTCAGGAAGTAAGACCTCAAAAATCTGCCACTTGCAATCTGCTCACTGCAGAGATCTCACTCAACATTTTTCAAGCAATGCCTGTGTGTTCAAAATAGGGTTCTGTCCTCGACATCCATTTCAAATATATTTTAGGTGGGCAGGGATTGTGGATGGTGCATCCAGAATGGGCCCAAATCAGTTATAAACTTCATCCCATCATTCCTTCAACATGAGTTCATAAGTCCAACATCTTCTTTTGTTGGATTCATTTGTATTTCTGGTAAACCATCACTTTCTGTAGTGTGTCGTGTATTTAATTACACAAATGGCTTTGGGTTCCTGTCTGTGCCTGTTGTCATAGAAACAATGAGCCAATATGCTGCCTCAGGAGATATTAGTGAAATAGCTTTGGAACCTTCTGTTGCTATGCTATTTTGTATAAATAATATAACATTAATTTAGAATGATATTGTAAGAAGCACATGTGGAAAAAATGCTGCTCAAATAACATTGTATTTCTTATTATAGATAAGAGAGATTTGAGAACTGAGTATTGTTCCTTGCTTTATTTTTTACTACTTTTCTGTACAAATGAATACAATTGTTTGTTATAAAATTTACATGCAAGAATTAGAATTAGATGAGTATTTAAATACATCAAGTGAACCAACTGTGCTGTGATGCATAGGTCTCAAAGCATGAAGGATGCCAATGTGAGTCCCTTATGATGGAGGATGACTTGATCTGCTCCAAATTTGTGTACTAAGATAGAATAAATTTAAGAAAAAAACAGATCATCAACAAACCAACACCTCTTGCAATGACTCAATTTGCACCACACGCTGCCTCGGCAAGGCCACCAGCATAATCAAGGCTGTGTCGCAACCTGGCCACTCTATCTTCTCCCTTCTTCCATCGGGCAAAAAGGTATGGAAGTATGAAAACGCACCGGTCCAGATTCAGGAACAGTTTCTTTCCAGCTGTTATCAGGCAAATGAACCATCCTACCAACAACTAGAGAACAGACCTGAACTACTATCTACCCCATTGGTGACCCTTGGACTATCTTTGATCATACTTTACTGGCTTTACCTTGCATTAAACCTTATTCACATTATTCCCTTCATCATGCATCTGTACACTGTGGATGGCTAAATTGTAATCTTATATTGTTTTTCTGCTGACTGGTTAGTACACGACAAAAGTTTTTCACCGTACCTCAGTCCATGCAACAATAAACTTAACTAACTTCCACTAATCAAGTGAATAAAGATACTTGGTTAAAAATAATGAAAAACATTTGAGTTAATGACTAAATCAAACCAATCCACTATCATTATTTTGGCTTCCAATTTAACTCACTAATATTGATATTTCCATTGCGCTGCCTCTGGTTTGACCTGGTGCAGGTTCGGTAGCTGAGTTAACATAGATATTCTGATGTGATTCACATGAATCAACAGATCAACTCCTAGCTGAGCTACTTCTGAACATAAGTTGAAGCACGGCGCCATCCCCATACAGCCGTGTAGGGAGGAACTGCAGATGCTGGTTTAAACCGAAGATAGACACAAAAAAATGGAGTAACTCAGCGGGTCAGGCAGCATCTCTGGAGAAAAGGAATTGGTGACATTTCGGATCAAGACCCTTCTTCAGACTCTCGGGACATGACCCATCCGACCCAATACATCACCAGTTCCTTTTCTTCAGATATTTTTATATAGATCCCAAGTGTTTTTTAGTATTTGTGAATGCCAAATAATGTAGGACTCAGTGGCAGTCAAAACCATTCTGGTCAATGCAGCCACCCAGTTTTGCTGAGGGAATCCCTCTTCCGAACTTTTCCGACCTCCCTGCAGAACACTGCTCCCGGGACTATAGTGGATGAAATAGTCCTGTCTCCACAGGGGGCATACAGTTTGTAAAAGCTGAACAAGATGAATGAATAAATGAATAAGTTTACTGTCCAAGTATGTGCACATACAAGGAATTTGCCTTGGTGCTCTGCTCGCAAGTAACAACACGACAAACAGTAACAATTAAGAATGACACATGAAACATTAAACATTAATAATAAAACATTATAGTTCATATAGACCACTTCATTTGTTATCTATAATAAAAAAAGGCACAGTGGAGCAGCTGGCTGAACAAATGTTGCTGAGCACCAGAGACCCAGGGTCGACCCTGACCTCAGGTGCTGTCTGTGTTGAGTTTGTGACGTGTAGTTTTCTACCCCAGTATATAGCAGTTTGGATTTGCCACACCTAGAACTAGGCCTGGCTTGCCTACACCTTGCCTAAATATCAGTATTTACCAACTATTAGGTTTTCTTCCAGTCCCTATGAAGTCTTTGTCCTTTGTGTTTCTATTACAGTCTTTGCATATTCAATATTATTTTGCTTCTAATAGTGCATGTGGCATGTGTACTATGGTCATTATTTAAATGGTGAAACAATTTGTTGGAGACGCAGCTTTATAAACTGGCAGATTGCCTCTCTGCAAACTCATACTGCCAAGTTTGTGTTAAATGAAACAAGCATATTAAATTGTCCAAGATCTGTCTTACACTTGACTTGGGACACTTAATATTCATGGCTTATCTGCAGCAGAGATCTGATGAAAGATTTATATTGGTTCATACAGAAATAGAGATGGATGCTAGGCACTTCTGTGTTGAACGTATCACCCTTCTCATTCTCTGACCATTGCCAGGTTATTTCCAACACAGTTGTCACAGCACAATGTTCAGCAAGTGGCACACATTAGCGAAACCTTTAAGCAGGTCATCCAGTCTATTTATCAAACTCTGCAACCAGCTAGAAATTTCATTGTTTCACAATCATCTGACGAGGGGGGGTCTCATTGAAACCTTCCAGTAATGTGAGAGTCTAGATTCAGAGGGCACAGCCACAAAATAAAAGTATACCTTTAGAATCGAGATGAGGAGGAATTTGTTTACAATGAGTATTCGTAAAGCAGAGATTGATAGATTATTGATCAATAAGGGTGTCAAAGGCTTTGTGGAGAAGGCATGAGAATAGGGTTGAGAGGAAATAATAAATCAGTCTTGGTAGAATAGACTTGATTGGCCGAATGGCCCCATTCTGCTCCAATGTTTTATGGAAATGTCAATGGAATCCTCAGAAAAAAAATATCATTGCCAATTCAAACCATTTCTCCAAGATTTTTATTAATCTGGAAAAGTTGCATTGATTGATCAGAAGAACCCCAATGCTTAAATAATTGTCACGTATACTGTGCATATATTCTATTGTGCAAGTGTTGAGATTTGTTCTGTACTTACAGATTTCTTTGGAAGAATGCGGATCCATCTGCATGAATGATCTGCCAAGGGAACATATGTTCAGATCTTTATGATTGTGGATACAAAAGCAGCAGATGGAGAGAATCAGCTCCTTTGGGTCCATTCATTGCCTTCATGAGCCCATCTCAGACTACATCCTTTTCTTTATTATCTATTTTTAATGATAGATATTCCATTAATTATTATATGCACACCATCTCCACTGCTTGCCTTTCTTCCCACCAAAGCCAAAGAATTATGCATCCTCAACATGTACACTTTGACAATAATACATTGAAGACCAGTTCATTTGTTATGCATAATTTAAAAAAAAGGCACAGTGAAGCAGCTGGCTGAGCTACTGTCTCTGAGCACCAGAGACCCAGGTTCGAACCCGACCTCAGGTGCTGTCTGTGTTGAGTTTGTTACGTGTAGTTTTGTAGGTAAACCGGCTTCTATTAAAATGCCCAACTGTGTAGTGAGTGCAAGAGGAAGTGCAAACTTATGTTAATAATCAATGGCTGAGGGTTGGGGGGGTGGGAGATGGGGGGGGGGTGCAACACAGTAGGCTGAAGGGCCAGTTTCCATACTGTATCTGTCTACCAATTCAATCATTTAATCTTTCACTGTTGTTGGAAGAGCCATTATTTTGTACATCACCTTTGCCATAATTCTACATTCATCCTTTCTACAGCATTTCAGAATTTCCACAGCAACTCCAAACACTGCAAATTGCTTCGCAAATGAAACAGTATTTTTCTTATACCAATTCAGTATATTTCTTGTTCACAATGTAACTGAAAGCAAATTACAATATTTCTTTCCTGAACACCTCATTTTGGTTCATTTGTGTGTCTTCAATTACTACCATAATTTTCCTGTCCCCAATGACCATTTAAACTTTTCCTATTCTGTAATAAAACAGAAAACACTGAAGGCTCTCAGCCACTCCAACAGCATCTGTGAAAAGAGAAGCAGTTAATGCTTCAGGTCTGGGAATTTTGATGATGAATCTTGGACCTGAAATTCATTAGTTTCACTTTCCACAGATGCTCTCTGACCTACTGAGTGTTTTCAGCATTTTTTGTTTTTATTTGATGTCAACTCTGACCTATCTATTCTCCCCTAAGATCTAATTACACTTGAGGGGCAGCATTTTTTTTTTTTGACGTGCTATTTATAACTTCTGGGCTGAAAGTTGAGATCAATGGCTATGGAGTCAAAAAGAATAATTAAAAATATATATATATATTTTTTATTTTTATTTTTTATTTTATTAGTATTGTACAGTACAGTGATCTCAAACAAACATAAAATTATACATTTCTTGTACCACCTCTTATTTTAAACTTTAATAAGAAAAAGGATAGAGAGAGTTAGCAGAGATAGTAAGTGAGTGAGTGAAAGAATGGTCCAGGAACCCCCGTAGGGACCCAAACCACAGAAAGAGTTAAACAAAAGAGAAAAACCAAAAGAAGGAAAAAGAAAAAAGAAAAAAAAAGTAAGATAAGATAGGACAAGATAAAAGGGATGTACCTACTTCATATCTTTACTCACCCCTCGCCAGGTCCTGAAACCATTTATTATCAACATTTTGTTGCACCCAATATTTGTAATGTCGATAAATGGAGACCAAATCTTTTGGAAATGGTCTGGTTTACCTGCTAAGAGGAATCTCATATCTTCTAGGTGTAACAGTTCCGACATATTAGAAATCCACATTTTGTCGTTGGCGTGGGAGCGTTTTTCCAAAATTTTAGTATACGTTTTTTTTCCGTTATTAAGCCATAATTACGAAAGTTCCTTTGAAACAAAGACAGCTCCAAACTAGCTTCGATTGTTCCAAAAATAATCAGTTCTGCATTCGGTTCCAGTTTTATTTTAAATAATTTCATGAAAATTTCAAAGATTTCATTGCAAAATTTTTGAATTTTTATACAAAAAACAAAAGAATGTGCTATATTTACTTCTTGGTTTAGACATTTATCACAGATAGAAGAGCCATTTGGGTAAAATTTACTTATTTTAGCTATTGAGTAGTATAATCTATGTAAGATTTTAAATTGAATTAGAATGTGTCTTACGTTAATCAAGCATTTATGTACATATAACATGTGTTTATCCCAACTCTCTTTCGAGATTTTTATAGCTAGTTCTTGTTCCCAATCTCTTCTAATCCTATCAGATGATGGTATTTCTATATTTATGATGCAATTATACAGGTATGATATTAAATTAGTTGATTCTGCTTTCATATTCATTGTCTCGTCTAATAAATCTGGAGACATATTTTGATAATCTTGTGTATATTTTTTCAAATAGTCACGTATTTGAAAATATTTAAAATATTGATTACTACTCAAATTGTATTTAAGTTGTAGTTAGTGAAGTGTTAAAAAACTTCCATTATCATACATATCTCCAAACGTTTTAATTCCTAATCTATCCCAGTGTGTAAACGATTTATCTATCGTAGAAGGTTTAAACGAAGGATTATTCATTATAGGTGAAAGAAGATATAGATTTCTTAATTTTAAAGTTGTTTTTATTTGTTTCCAAATTCTGATTGTACTATGGATAATTGGATTCATACTATATATTGTATTCTTCAATTTTGTTGGTGAGAGAAGGATCGCTCCTATATTAAAAGGGGAACAATCCTCTCTCTCCATTGATATCCAAACCACCTGCTGGGCCGAGTTGTCCAACAGGTGAATCATATTTTTGACATTTGCGGCCCAATAATAATACAAAAAATTAGGGAATGATATTCCGACAAATTCTTTGGGTTTGCACAAATGTCTTCTTTGTATTCTTTGGGATTTAAAATTATTTTCAAATAGCGACACAACAGCACAGCGCCAGATACCCAGTTTCAATCCTGACTATGGGTACTGTCTGTATGGAGTTTGTACGTTCTCCCTGTGACTGCGTAGGTTTTCTCTGAGAACTCTGGTTTCCTCCCACACTCCAATAACGTACAAATTGGCAGGTTAATTGGCTTTGGTAAAAGTTGTAAAATTGTCCCTACTATGTGGGGTATAGTGCTAGTGTGCTAGTTTGCTGGTCGGTGCGGACTCGGTGGGCTAAAGGGCCAGTTTCGGCGCTGTATCTCTGAAGACATAATAAATCATTTAAAGATTTACTGAATGGAAGTAGTCAGTCAGTTCATCAATAGTCTGCAAGTTTAGACTCTAAGAGATGCTAGTAATAGTTAAATAACCCCTCCTTTTGACTCAATTTCTACTTCTCACATATTCCACTGCCATTGTTGTGTTGCACCAACCATTTGCCTCTTAATTTCCTCAGCCCCCATTGAAAGGTCATAACAACTTGTGAGAAAGGAACAAAAATATTCCCCCTGGTAAAAATGTCAGCTTCATACTTGATCTCAGTGGACTAAAAACAGATTAAACTGCCAAGTGCCTCTCCTGATGATCTCCAGAACGACACAGAGTGCTGTAGTGCTATTAGATCTTGACTGGATGAATTTAGTCTCAGATTGGTTATATATGTATCCTTTGTAGTTTTTTTAAACAATTTCTTTTAGATAGAAACCATGTTTTTAGTTATCATCAACTGTGTGAAATATCTATCTGTAGACTTGTGTACAAAGATAGGGCAAGCATACCTACCAGTGTTCCCGCTGCTTCTTTACTTCCTGGTCTCAAAATGTCTGAAGAAGGGTTCCGATCTGAAACTTTCCCTATCCATGACCTTCACAGATGATCCATGACTTGCTGAGTTATTCCAGCACTTTGTTTTCTATGCAAGATCCCAGCATCTGCAGTTCCTTGTATCTACCTCTCTCAAAATTCTATATATTTTTCCTGTGTGCTATGTGACTTTTTGTTAAAGGTGCTGTCATTGGTCTGACAGGACTCCAGGAAATAACTCATGTCATTCATAAAAAGTAGATGAAATAATACTCCAAAATACCACAGGATTGCATGCTGGAATGTTTATATACAGAAAAATTGTCACTTAGGGATTTATGAATCAAACCCAGAGAAAGACCACCTCAGAAGTGCCAGATTTAAATGGAAGTGGAGGGAGAATGACAACAGCAAACCATGGCAATCATTACAGGCTCAATTTACATAGTAATAATTGCAATTTATGAGGCCAACACGTGCTCAAGACTGGGCCTTTGGAATCAGTAAAGTTATTGGGCTGCAACATTCAGTGTAAATCTGATATCCAGCAATGCTTGGATGATGCAGCAACATGGGCTCGAAAGACTGTACCTTCATATGTTTGAAAAACAAGATTTATATCTCTCTTCAAAATAATTAAGCTTTTGTGAGAACTCTTTGGCCCTCTCCCAAGAAATCATTGCAGGATATGGTACGATAATAACCTTCAAGGATGAAGGAAGTTCAGAATCATTCAGCTGCCCTTTCCATGGATGGATATTTGAGAAAGGGTAATCACTCACCTCCTCAAAATCATTTCCATGCCCCCATTTTACAAACTACTGTAACAATTAATCTCAAGAATATATGACCATCATTATTTCTCCCATCTCTAATTTACTTAGTAATTTATTTAATGTCACTTTAATAAGCACATTAACATATAAACTACCATCAAATCCCCTTGAAATGTTTTTTCTGAATTCATCTTTATTCATTTTCAGAGATAGTACATTAGACTTTATTTCATGTTCCTAAAGATAAATTCTGAATTAGGTTAAGGTATTATAAGGATGAATGTGTAACACACGATGTGGTAAGCAGACCATATAGAATATTACAATACATAGGGAAAAAAATGTTGATAAGCATGCAGTGGTTGGATTTGCAGGCAGTTAATACACGTGTGAATCCTATCAAGATCATTGAATGACCAGATTCCAAAGCAAAAGCTCACTCCAGTTAGAGGGAAAAGAGAAGCACTGCTTAGTGTGTTCATTTCAAAGTAAAACACATACAGTGCATTCAGAAAGTATTCAGACCCCTTCACATTTTCCACATTTTTTACATTACAGCCTTATTCTAAAATGGATTAAATTCATTTTTTCTATCATCAATCTATACACAATACCCCATAATAAAAAAGTGAAAACAGGTGTTTAGAAATTTTAGCAGTCATTAAAAATAAATAACTGAAATATCACATTTCAATAAGTATTCAGACCCTTTACTCAGTATTTTGTTGAGGCACCTTTGGCAGCGATTACAGCCTCAAGTCTTCTTGGGTATGGCACTACAAGCTTGGCACACCTGTATTTGTGTAATTTCTCCCTTTCTTCTCTGCAGATTCTCTCAAGCTCTGTCAGGTTGGATGAGGAGCGTTGATGCAGAGTTATTTTCAAGTCCCTCCAGAGATGTTCGATCGGGTTCAAGTCCTGGCTGGGCCACTCAAGGACATGAACCCGATCGAATATCCCTGGAGGGACTTGAAAATAGCTGTGTATCGATGCATAGCTATTTTCAAGTCCCTCCAGAGATGTTCGATCGGGTTCTGGCTGGGCCACTCAAGGACATTCACAGACTTGTCACAAAGTCACTCCTTGTTGTCTTGGCTGTGTGCTTGGGGTCATTGTCCTGTTGGAAGGTGAACCTCCGCCCCAGTCTGCAGTCCAGAATGCTCTCGAGCAGGTTTTCATCAAGGATCTCTCTGTATTTTGCTCCGTTCATCTTTCCCTCGATCCTGACTACTCTCCCAGTTCCTGCCATTGAAAAACATCCCCACAGCATTATGTTGCCACCTCCATGATTCACCATAGGTATGGTATTGACCAGGTGATGAGTGGTGCCTGGTTTCCTCCAGACATGACGCTTGGCATTCAGGCCAAAGAGTTAAATCTTGGTTTCATCAGACCAGAGAATCTTGTTTCTCATGGTCTGAGAGTCCTTTACGTGCCTTTTGGCAAACTCCAAGCATGCTGTCATGTGCCTTTTACTGAGGAGTGGCTTCCGTCTGGCCACTCTACCATAAAGGCCTGATTGGTGGAGTGCTGCAGATATAGTTGTCCTTCTGGAAGGTTCTCCCATCTCCACAGAGGAACTCTGGAGCTCTGTCAGAGGGACCATTGGGTTCTTGGTCACCTCCCTGACCAAGGCCCTTCTCCCCCAATTGCTCAGTTTGGCCGGGCGGCCAGCTCTATGAAGAGTCCTGGTGGTTCCAAAGTTCTTCCATTTAAGAATGATGGAGGCCATTGTGCTCTTCGTAAAAATATTTTTATACGCTTCTCCAGATCTGTGTCTCGACACAAGCCTGTCTCGGAGGTCTACGGACAATTCCTTCATCTTCATGGCATGGTTTTTGCTCCATTGTCAACTATTGGACCTTATATAGACAGGTGTGTGCCTTTCCAAATCATGTCCAATTAATTTAATTTACCACTGGTGGACTCCAATCAAGTTGTAGAAACATCTCAAGGATAATCAATGGAAACAGGATGAACCTAAGCTCAATTTTGAGTGTCATAGCAAAGGGTCAAAAGCCACCAAGCCACCAACATTTACTTATGTAAATGTGATATTTCAGTTATTTATTTTTAATCACTTTGCAAAAAATTCTAAACACCTGTTTACGCTTCTTCATTCTGGGGTATTGTGTGTAGATTGATGATAAAAAAAAAGATAAAATCCATTTTAAATTAAGGCTGTAATGTAACAAAATGTGGAAAAAGTGAAGGGGTCTGAATAGTTTCTAAATGCACTGTAAGTAGCATTGCTATAGCTTTTCATTTCTGGTATATGAAGATTGAAATAGATTGGTATCTAAAAATAGGTATGAAGTGGGTAATATGACATCAGGATGCCACCAAAGAAGAGGACCTCAAACTTCAGATAGACAGAATTCTGGAGTAACTCAGCAAGACAGGCAGCATTTCTGCAGAGAAGGAATGGGTTGTGTTTCGGGTCGAGACCCTTCTTCAGACTGAAAGTCACGGGAAAGGGAACCGAGAGGTATAGACGATGATGTGGGGAGACATAGAACGAATAAATGAAAGATATGCAGAAAAGTAACAATTTTAAAGGAAACAGGCTCCTTGCTAGGTGAGAACGGAAACCCGGTGTGACTTGGGTGGCTTCCTACTCAAAGTTAAGGTTCCTTCCTACTCAAACTTAAATTTCTGCCAGGTCCAATCAAACCCCCAAGATACATTTCTGTTCCTTACAGACCATCTTTGGCTCACTACTTTGTCTGCAACAATGCTGCTGTTACCAATCCGGTTCATCTGATGTCAGCTAAACTAATGTAAAATATTATATAGGAGATATCAAGTCCAAAATTATACAGCAAAATTCTTGTTCCTCCATTCATTTACCTTGGCTTAAAAAAATCAGACCATACCAAATTTAGTGTCTCTTGGTGGCTTTTGACCAATCTCAAAACAGTTTACGTGACTGGGTAAAGTAAATAGTGTAATTTTTCAATAATTAAGATTATTTTCAATTATCTTAAAACATATGTATATTTAGTGATTATTTATACTTATATGCTTGTTTTATAAGCATATGTTCTATTTTAGTTTATAGAGAACCACCAATGTAACTGCTAAATATAATTTTGTTTAATACATTTTTAATTATTTCAGGACAGATTACTCAAAGGAGCAGACTAGCCCATCTAATTATAAATGTTTATTTTTCATAATCATCTCAATATTTGTTGCATTAATAAAACTGTCAACTCTAAAACATATCAAGAAATATCTTTAAAAATTGTATCAACAACAACTCTTAAATGCTGCCTCATTGAAATGGTTCCTGGAAAATTTAATCGCTGCCAGTTTACAAACCACTTTTACATTGAAGCATGAGCAGAAGAAAAACACAATTTCAAACACTTGCAAATGGATTTGGCAATTATACCAAAAGATGACACATCCATTTCATGTTACTTTTATGTATTAATTTTATATAAAACACTTGATTGGATGATTGTTGGTCAGGTTGTATTTTCCACTTTGTATATCAAGATGTGACCAACCTCCATGCTCAATTTTACTAAACATCATCTCATACTTACTGTATTAGCAAAGTTTTACAATATACAAGGAATTTGATTTGCCATAACAAAACAAACCAACAGAACACACAAAATACATTTTAACATAAACATCCACCACAGTGACTCCTCCACATTCCTCACTGTGATGAAAGGCGAAATAAAAGTTCAATCTCTTCCCTTCTTTGTTGTCCAGCGGTCGGGGGCCTCTAACCTTCCGTTGACGGGACGATCTAACACCTGTAGCCAGCGGCAGGCCTCCTCATCGGGGTGATCAAGCTCCTGCATCGGGGGGGGGGCGGGATTCTCAGCACCCCCGCGCCGGGCAATCTACCCCGGGTTGGGTCTAATCAAACCTTATGCGTCGTTGGAGCCTCCCGACTCGGTCTCAACCCGAGTGCAAGTTCCGCGATGTTAAAGTCCACAGGCCGTGGTTGGAGCATTGATCCTAGGCAAGGAATCGGCTCTGATGGTAAGTCCATGCTCAAAGTCAGTCCCGAGCAAGGCCTCCAGCTCCACGGTGTTAGGCCGCAGAGCGACCGGAGATACAACCCGGAAAACAATTGCATCTCCGGCAAGGTAAGAGATTGAAAACAAGTTTCCCCGTCACCACCCCGCCCACCCTCCCACTTAAAACAAACCGGAGAACATTAACATAAACTTTTTAAACACACTAAAACTACCAAACAAAGACAAAAAGGACAGACAGGCTGTAGGCCACTCCGCATTTTATTACCCCAAGACTTTAGGACATCTAAAATAACTCCTTAAGTAAAATGCATTATTTTACTACAAAAAATCTATTATCCATACCTAATCTGCATATCTTCAGGGCTGTTTTGACCTCTCTGTGTTTCCTTGCATTGAATTGGACACCTTCATTCACATTTACAAACACCCTATGGTTTTTTATCTGTTCTAATGACATAACTATTTCACGCAAAATGCAAATTGATGAAGGAACTCAGTGGGTCAGGCAGTGTCTGTGCAGTGTATGGACAGGGAATAGTTTGAGGTTGGGCCCTTCTGAACACTGAATATAGTGTGGAGAAAGCTGGACGGGGAGGTGAGTGTCGGACAAAGCTTGGCAAATGATAGTTGGAATAAAGGTGAGCATGATTCGATTGGCAAATGGGTGGAGTAAATGACAAAAGTTAGATGTGAAAAGGAGACAAAAAGTCTCTGATAAGGAGCGAAAAGGAGTAAAATACAAAACCAGAGGAAGGGATGTAGGAAACCATTTCATGCTCCAGTTTATGCTTTTACTCCACTGACTTGGGACTGGATATAATCCATCACAGTGCTTGTCACTTGATACAAAAGATTTCAATTTTCCCTAGATATATTTACCTCAATACATTCTCTATCTTTAAAAAATCTCTTCAAAGCCTGCATATCTGACCATGTTTTAGGATCGGAGGAATTGTCAAATTCAAAACAGACTAAGCTCCAGCTATCTATCATCTATCTTCTTGTGGTCTCATGGTACAGTGATAATGGAGTTGTTGAGTAATAATAACAATCAATCTCTATCGACAAGTCCATAATAGATACTTACTGCAAGAAAACAAAACAGGAGCTTTGGAAACACGTACATAATTATCTCACAATCATACCTCTTTTACCACATTTCATGCTGCAAATTATACTTACACAGAATCCAAACATTCATTTACCTGATAAATCTATCTTATTTGCATTTTGGTGAATCAATACAAACTGCTTCCATCATCTCCCTGGACAGCTTATACTGCAAATTGACCAATCACTCAATGATTTCTTTTCCTGCAGTTTTCTGCCAAACCTTCCAATTTTTTGACTACCATTTAATCATTTCTCTCATACATAAAGGACCTGAAGACATGTCAGTTTATTACACAAATGAAAACTCTTATTGCTGAGGATGCTGCCGCTGCATCAGAACAGAATGCATTCAGTTCAACAGAATGACCCAAACGTTCTTGTAAACACTCAATATACTGTTCTCACTATTAGTTAGACTTGCCCTTGGCATTTTGTGTGGCAGTTTGTTGAAGTGTGATATAGAAATGGCGAAAGGCATTCTATTAGGCACTGGGGAACTTGTCTCAATTAGATCTGCTTTGAGTAAAATGCTTCCCCGTTTTCCCTTGAGCAATCTAAACCAATCTTCCAAAGAGATAAAGGATCCCAGTGCATTGTTAACCCACAGCTGTTAGGTGCAGCTGACCAACTGAATGCCACTGCTCTTTTCCATATTTCAAAGAAATCTTCCTGGTCTTAGTTGCATGTAAAGAACAAATAAAAATCAGCAGTTTCACCTCTCGGTTGATTTCAATGGGTTGGTGATGCATCTAATGGGTTCTCTAGGATTCTCATCCACCTTCCAATCAAATCACCTCCACCTGTATCTATATATCACTCTTCAGGCTTCATCCCGCCTCCAGCTGTTTCCAACTATCTCCCCCCCTACGACAATCAGTCTGAAGAAAGGTCATGACTTGACACATTGCCTATCCTTTCCCTCCACAGATGCTGCCTGACCTGCTGAGTTATTCCAGCACTTTGTGGTTTGCTCAAGATACAATAATATTTCTACTTCTCACTGCTCTGGTTTATCAGCTTCAGTCTACACAGTACAGATGAATTCTTCCGTTCGCTGTCTGCATTCTTTGGCCAAATTGCACCTGGAAATACAACAGCTGGTGCAGCTTTATTGGTTTCATCAATTATTCTATCAGTTGAATCACACAGCCCAGTGTGTCATGGTGCCTCTTAACTGTTAACTCAAGTCAGGATGAATTCAGCTAATTCAGGTGCAATTTCATCAACCAGCACTTCTGACATCACATCTCAATATCTGTCTCCAAGATACAGGCAAATACTTCGAAATTCAAATTAACAATAGGAGCACTTCACGTGATAAAATAAAAGTTTATGATAGGAAAACAAACATAATTCTGACTGGCTTTCTCCATAGACGCAGAACTGACACTTAATATTTCAATGTTAACTAATGTTACAACCATATGAACACTTGGTTACATTATGCAATTAGCTTAAATAGTATGGTCTTCTATCAGCTGTGATTATACACTACAACTTTATATATCAAGAGTCAAGAGTATTTAATTGTTAAAAGTACCAACAACAGAACAATGAAATTCATACCTGCTACTTTTTAAGTTTGTACATTCTACCTGTGACTTTGTGGGTTTTCTCCGGTGCTCCGGTTTCCGCCCACACTCCAAAGATGCGCAGGTTTGTAGGTTAATTGGCTTCAGTAAAACAAATTATTGTCCCTAGTGCGTACGATAGTGCTAGTGTAGGGGGATCACTGGTCGGCGCAGACTCGATGGGCTGATGGGCCCGTTTCCGCACTGTATCTCTAACGTCTAAAGAGGCATAACTGGCCTATAAATGCAGTATACATACATAATATACAATAAACAAAATATACTAATAACCACATTACTAGTGGGGAAAAAACAGGTCCTTAGTGCAACAAAAAACAGTTCATTGGTTAGTGTGGTGTAGTGTCCTAGAGTCTGATGGTTATTATGAAGAAGCTATTCTTGAATCTGGTGGTCATGGGTTTTTAAACTCCTATCATTTCTTCCCAATGGTAGGAGCAAAATGATAGCATGGCCAGGGTGATGTGGGTCTTTAATTGAACGTTGAATATAGAACTGTACAGTAGAGGTACAGGCACTTCGGCCCACAATGTTTGTGCTGAACATTGTTAAGACAAGTTAAATGGATCTCATCTGCCTGAACGTGCTCAATATTCTCTCATTCTTTGCACTTACATGAACCCATCAAAAAGCCTTTTAAACACCACTATCATATCTGTCTCCACCACCAACCCTGGCAGTGCATTCCAGTATCCCCACTACTCTCTGTGTAAAAAAAACTTGTCCCGCACATTTGACCAAAGTTCTATCATATCATATTGTATTGTTTAATTGGACTTTCCCCCTTTCACCATATCGCTATAACCTCAAGTGTTGGACATTTCCACCCTGGGAAAAAAGGTTCTGACTGTCCCGATAATGATATTGGCCAATAATGATATTGGCTGCCTTTTTGAGGGAGCGCTTTCTATAGATAGAATCATAGTCACACAATATGGAAACTGATGCTTAAGCCCAACCTGCACATGCCGATCAACATTACTCCCACCAGGATGCATTTGGCCCATATACCTTTAAACCTCTCCAATCCATATGATAATCCTTGTAATGATGGGAAGGTCCGTACTTTTGATGGCCTGGGCAGTGTCTACCACTCTCTGCAATCTCCTCCGTTCATTGGCTTTCAAATTGTTGAATCAGACTTTCATGCAACCAGTCAGTATGCACTCCAGCTACACTATATTAGGTATGTTACAAAACTTACCTTCAGTCGCGCTGTAATTCTGCCACTGGCCGTGTGCGCAATTTTGGCGCCTTTAAGGGGGGGCGGGGTTAAAACGCGGGTTTGTCCTCCCTTGCCCTGGTTAATATTTTGTTGGAGTACAAGCGTTGGCTGAAGAATTGTTCCTAGTGGCCTTTTGTGTATTTTTTATTTTTATTAAATCGTCAATGTCAGCGCTAGAGTAATTTTAAAATCAGCTCCTGAAGCGTCAACGCCGATAACAGGGATGGATTTCACACACGGGACAGGTAAACGAAAGTGGTTTCTTTAAATGTATAAAAGTGCTTCTTAAGAACCCTTTAATTCACATGTTTTCATGCGACACGGTGATTTTATTCCCCGAATTAACGGCAGTATTTTTCATGCCAATACGGGGTTAAATTCACCGCAAATGAACGTTCCAAAAGATCGCGTTCCAGAAATCCTCACTCACAAGATGATTTAAATCCCCATTAATTTACAGGTATTAAACATTCAATTCCTTCCATTTGGCCTATAAATTCATGAAAATGATATCTAAAAATTATGTTATATTGTGAATTATTGTGTGAATGTTATTTGGACAGTTAGGCTATTTAAAAATGTTAATCTATTCTTAAGAAATTGATAGATGTTTAGATCTAGTAATTGAATTTTGTAATTAGCTACAATTAGGTAACTAACTAATTATATGCTTTACTTTCATGTCTTCTAAGTAAGATTGTTTAATATTTGTTTCAGAATGCTTCAATCTATAATAACTGAAAATTTCTTTCAGTTATCTTAATTTTTAAGAAAGTTATGGGATTTTAACTGTCCTCGATCACAGCTTTTGTGTTAAGTCAATGGAAAAGCAATAGGGAACAAGATGCTAATTTCCGAGTATGAAAATGGCCATAACTTCTTTAATACTGAAGATATGAAAGTGAATTAGGTGTCAAATTAAACTTCTTTTTATGCTTTATCTGATGGGATAAATTGCAGACTTTATTTTTTAAATCTCAAAATTTTGTAACATTGCTAACTATATGACATGCGTTTCAGCCAATTCTAGTTAACACAAGCCAAGATGCTTTAAAATCTACATTGCACCTAGGAATGGTGATGTGTTCACTGGCTGGAGTCAATGCTCTCAAGCCAACCTGGGAGAGATTGGGGTATTCAACGTTTCTATTTTACTTCCTCTTCCTCCTTTTCCTCACGGCATGCTTATAGCAATGACTGTGGTTGAATGGTAGCAAGGCGGTGAGGAATGCTGCAGATCATCACAAATGGTGATTGTTCACTACTGACTCCTGAAAGGCTCCTCCAGATTGAACTACATAGATACATAGATACATAGAAAATAGGTGCAGGAGTAGGCCATTTGGCCCTTCGAGCCTGCACCGCCATTCAATACGATCATGGCTGATCATCCAACTCAGTATCCCGTACCTGCCTTCTCTCCATACCCCCTGACCCCTTTAGCCACAAGGGCCACATCTAATTCCCTCTTAAATATAGCCAATGAACTGGCCTCAACTACCCTCTGTGGCAGAGAGTTCCAGAGATTCACCACTCTCTGTGTGAAAAGTTTTTCCTCATCTCGGTCTTAAAGGATTTCCCCCTTATCCTTAAGCTGTGACCCCTTGTCCTGGACTTCCCCAACATCGGGAACAATCTTCCTGCATCTAGCCTGTCCAACCCCATAAGAATTTTGTACGTTTCTATAAGATCCCCTCTCAATCTCCTAAATTCTAGTGAGTATAAGCCAAGTCTATCCAGTCTTTCTTCATATGAAAGTCCTGACATCCCAGGAATCAGTCTGGTGAACCTTCTCTGCACTCCCTCTATGGCTATAATGTCCTTCCTCAGATTTGGAGACCAAAACTGTACGCAATACTCCAGGTGTGGTCTCACCAAGACCCTGTACAACTGCAGTAGAACCTCTCTGCTCCTATACTCAAATCCTCTTGCTATGAAGGCCAACATACCATTCGCTTTCTTCACTGCCTGCTGCACCTGCATGCCTACTTTCAATGACTGGTGTACCATGACACCCAGGTCTCGCTGCATCTCCCCATTTCCTAATCGGCCACCATTTAGATAATAGTCTGCCTTCCCGTTTTTGCTACCAAAGTGGATAACCTCACATTTATCCACATTATACTGCATCTGCCAAACATTTGCCCACTCACCCAACCTATCCAAGTCACCTTGCAGTCTCCTAGCATCCTCCTCACAGCTAACACTGCCCCCCAGCTTAGTGTCATCCGCAAACTTGGAGATGTTGCTTTCAATTCCCTCGTCCAGATCATTAATATAAATTGTAAATAGCTGGGGTCCCAGCACTGAGCCTTGCGGTACCCCACTAGTCACTGGCTGCCATTGTGAAAAGGACCCGTTTACTCCTACTCTTTGCTTCCTGTTTGCCAGCCAGTTCTCTATCCACATCAATACTGAACCCCCAATACCGTGTGATTTAAGTTTGTATCCTAATCTCTTATGTGGTACCTTGTCGAAAGCCTTCTGAAAGTCCAGATACAACACATCCACTGGTTCTCCCCTATCCACTCTACTAGTTACATCCTCGAAAAATTCTATAAGATTCGTCAGACACGATTTACCTTTCGTAAATCCATGCTGACTTTGTCCAATGATTTCACCACTTTCCAAATGTGCTGCTATCCCATCTTTAATAACTGACTCTAGCAGTTTCCCCACTACCGATGTTAGACTAACTGGTCTGTAATTCCCCATTTTCTCTCTCCCTCCCTTCTTAAAAAGTGGGGTTACATTTGCTACCCTCCAATCCTCAGGAACTACTCCAGAATCTAAAGAGTTTTGAAAAATTATCACTAATGCATCCACTATTTCTGGAGCTACTTCCTTAAGTACTCTGGGATGCAGCCTATCTGGCCCTGGTGATTTATCGGCCTTTAATCCATTCAATTTACCCAACACCACTTCCCGACTAACCTGGATTTCACTCAGTTCCTCCATCTCCTTTGACCCGCGGCCCCCTGCTATTTCCGGCAGATTATTTATGCCTTCCTTAGTGAAGACGGAACCAAAGTAGTTATTCAATTGGTCTGCCATATCCTTGTTCCCCATGATCAATTCACCTGTTTCTGATTGCAAGGGACCTACATTTGATTTAACTAATCTCTTTCTCTTCACATATCTATAAAAACTTTTGCAGTCAGTTTTTATGTTCCCTGCCAGTTTCCTTTCATAATCTATTTTCCCTTTCCTAATTAAGCCCTTTGTCCTCCTCTGCTGGTCTCTGAATTTCTCCCAGTCCTCTGGTATGCTGCTTTTTCTGGCTAATTTGTACGCATCATCTTTTGCTTTGATACTATCCCTGATTTCCCTTGTTATCCACGGATGCACTACCTTCCTTGATTTATTCTTTTGCCAAACTGGGATGAACAATTTTTGTAGTTCATCCATGCAGTCTTTAAATGCCTTCCATTGCATATCCACCGTCAACCCTTTTAGAACTAATTGCCAGTCAATCTTGGCCAATTCACGTCTCATACCCTCAAAGTTACCTTTCTTTAAGTTCAGAACCGTTGTTTCTGAATTAACAATGTCACTCTCCATCCTAATGAAGAACTCAACCATATTATGATCACTCTTGCCCAAGGGGGCACGCACAACAAGTCTGCTAACTAACCCTTCCTCATTACTCAATACCCAGTCTAGAATAGCCTGCTCTCTCGTTGGTTCCTCTACATGTTGGTTTAGATAAGTATCCCTCATACATTCCAAGAAATCCTCTTCCTCAGCACCCCTGCCAATTTGATTCACCCAATCTATATGTAGATTGAAGTCACCCATTATAACTGTTTTGCCTTTGTTGCACGCATTTCTAATTTCCTGTTTGATGCCATCCCCAACTTCACTACTACTGCTAGGTGGCCTGTACACAACACCCACCAGCGTTTTCTGCCCCTTAGTGTTTCGCAGCTCTACCCATACCGATTCCACATCCTCCAAGCTAATGTCCTTCCTTTCCACTGCGTTAATCTCCTCTCTAACCAGCAACGCTACCCCACCTCCTTTTCCTTTCTCTCTATCCCTCCTGAATATTGAATATCCCTGGATGTTCAGCTCCCAGCCTTGGTCACCTTAGAGCCATGTCTCCGTGATCCCAACTATATCATAATCATTAATTGCTATCACCACGTTCAACTCATCCACCTTATTACGAATGCTCCTTGCATTGAGACACAAAGCCTTCAGGCTTGTTTTTACAACGCTCTTACCCCTTATACAATTATGTTGAAAAGTGGCTCTTTTTGATTTTTGCCCGGGATTTGTCTGCCTGCCACTTTTACCTTTCACCTTGCTACCTATTGCTTCCGCCCGCATTTTACACCCCTCTGTTTCTCTGCTCACCCATTTAAGAACCCCACCACCTCTTATTCTCTGTTTATTATTGTTTTCTTCTTTCCCCCCTACATGTTGGGTCTGAGTGCTTTCCCTCTCTGCCTCCTGCCTCACACACTGTCTAATAGCATTCTCTATTTGAGTCCCTCCCCCCAACCATTCTAGTTTAAAGTCTCCCCAGTAGCCTTTGCAGATCTCCCCGCCAGGCAGAGATGATCTTTTCTTTTAAATATGGAATTTTGTTTTATACAGCAGGGTGATTTACCTTGAAGTCATCAGCCGTGTTGTTCAATACCACCCCATGGTTTGCCATGGAGGCATCAATGTATTGGTGCATTGGGTTTTGTGGTGTCACCAAAATACTTCACATTGACACGGACAATTCTGCCACCTATATAAGTTCAAACGTTCATAAGTCATAGGAGCAGAATTAGGCTCCAGCCCATTGAGTCGACTCCCCCATTCATGATCTATTTTTTGCTCTCAACCCCATTCTCCTGCCTTCTCCTCACAATCTTTGACACAGTTACTAATCGAAAATCTGTCAATCTCCGCTGTAAAAATACCCAATGACTAGGCCTCAATAGCCATCTGTGGCAATGAATTCCACAAATTCACCACACTGACTAAAAAAAGTCCACCTCATCTCGTATCTAAATGCACATCATTTTATTCTGTAGCTGGTCCAAAACACTCCCACTAGTGGAAACATCCTCTCCTCATCCACTCTATCCAGGCCTTTCACTATTCGGTAGGTTTCAGTGAGATCCCCCTCATCTTTCTAAACTCCAGCGCGTACAGGCACCCTGCCGTCAAATGCTCTTCATACGATAGCTCAATCATCCCAAGGATCATTCTTGTAAACCTCCTCTGGACCCTCTCCAGAACCAGCACGCCACTCCTCCGACATGGGGAATTAAGTTGCTTCTCAGCTGCACAGTCAGGTTTGGAATTTCTTCCTGGTTTAATTTTGAACAAAGTTATCAGGCAGCGCCAGAGCATACACACAAAATTACCAAAGTTCTGAATTCAGACTTTAGAGATACAGTGTGGAAACAGGCCCTTCGGTCCACTGTGGCCATGCCGAACAGAGGTCATCCCATACACCAGCACTACCCTACACACTAGGGACAATTTACACTTTACAGAAGCCAATCAGCATACACACCTGTACGTCCTTGCAGTGTGGGAGGAAACCCTAGCATTCGGAGAAAACCCACACAGTCACAGCAAGAACGTACAAACTCCGTACAGACAGCACCCATGGTCAAGATCGAACCCGGATCTTTGGTGCGGTAAAACCCCTGTCTCACGGTGCGAGTTGACCCATGAGGTACCCCGAGTTTAAAACAAATTTAACTCGTGGTAAGGGGGAGGGTTGGGGTGACTTAGTACGGGAGACAAGTGTACTGACTGTGTGGGCAGACACTTTGGTAGTGATTGCCCATGGGGTTCACTGTCGAGGACTTCATAATGCAGGGAGCATTATAAACGGTGGAGCGATTAACCCTGGAAAGGGGGGAGACTTCTCTCTGAGTTGGACCCAGGAAACTGAAGCAGGAATTTTCTTGAGGTTATTAACGACAGACAAATGGATGGGAAGGGTTTAGAGGGCTATGGGCCACATGCAGGCAAATAGGACTACCCCATGACGCCAACTTGGACGGCACGGCCTATCTGGGCCGAAGGACCTGTTTCCGTGTGGTACAGCACCATGACTAAAGCCTATCCAGTGGGATTGACATGTTTTGTATTTTTCCTTTCTAAAGATGCAGTGTATTTTGGTGCAGACCAGAAGCGCCTTCAATACCCAGAGAGAAGGGATGGGCGGCTTAGGTGAGCAGGAGAGTGGGGTTGTTTGCAGTTGGAGAGGGAGGGGGCAAGGTCGGTACAGTTCCCAGTCTCAGCTCCTGTTCTACCGAGCGTGTGGACGTGGATGGGTGGCTTGGTTGGCGGCAGCCCATGGTGTGGCATAGCCGGCATGCCATCTGACTCCCACCCCCCCCCCCCCTGGAGAGGGGAGGGAATGGGTCACACACGTGGCCGGGAAGCAGAGGGGTGGGGTTGGGGGTGGCGACAGACAGAGCCAACAATGAGATGGAGAAAGACAGAAACACCGACGTGTAAAGGAGACCTACAATAGTGCATGATCTCTCTCACGTTATGGCGGGTGATTGTCGCCTGCCCGCTGTTTCTCACTCTAAAGCCTTGGGATCGTTGCCCTTCATGTTGCCGTGGAGGGGGAGGGGGGTATTGTGCTGTTTGATCGCCCCCTGCTATCCCAGGGACAGGGAGACACAGCGGCTTTTGAGACTGGTGGGCAATCACTACCAAAGTGTCTGCCCACACAGTCAGTACACCTCTCCTACACTTGTCTCCCATACTAAGATCATCCCGCAGAGAATGATCCCAGCCTAACCCAAGAGCCTTGTCACCCCAGACAGATTAATGACGCCCGCGCATCCCCCCCCTCCCCCCCCTCCCCCCCCCCCAACCTCCCTGCACCTCAAGTCACACCTGGGCACCAAAGCAGCTCAGGAGGCGAACCCTGAGCTCCGTCGCCCAACAATCTGATGTGCAACTGATGAGAAAGAACAGCGGCTGCGGCCGGCCGGCACCCGGCATGGACTTCTCACACCCTCACACACGAAAAGTGTGTGCGAATAAACAAAAACAAGGAATAAAACCAAAGCCCGGCTTGAAAGGCAACTAAAAATATATTCCGCTTAGAACGAGCAGGCGCGGAGACATCCGTCCACATTCAAAGATTTCATCTCCCGTCTCCCCGCAGTGTGTAGACCTGGCAGTAAATTCAATTAAAATATAGCAAACCTCTGCCCGCTGGTCTTCTAACTACGTGATGTGTGTTTCAAACAAATCATAAGTATAACTGCTCTGGCACTGGACGGTGCGCATTTTCCCTTTGTAGGTCACATCAATAGATGCGGCCGCGCTGAATTCTATCTTTAACTCAAAGCCGCAGGATGGAGATGTCTTCCTTAACACTGTTGCTTATTAAAACAGACCTTCATTCATGGTTGGTTCAAGAGTAACTCGGGAGAGGAACTTGGTAACTCGGGAGACGAACTTGGAACATCGCAGACATGACAGTTAACGGCAAACTTGAGTCATACCCGTGGGAACTCGGTTAAACTCTTGATCATACACTTGGAATCTCGTACACAACCACGAGTCTTTCAATCGGGGTACCTCGTGGGTCAGCTCGCACCGTGAGACAGGGCTTTAAGGCAGCAACTCTACCGGTGCACCACTGTGCCACCCTTTCACAGTAAAGCTGGCAATTTTCACATGTACTGGTCTCTGACATGAATGGATGAAATATAGTTACTATACTTTAAATAGAAAGCCTCAGTAACCTCACCACAGAAATTGTGATTGCCTGGCCCTGATATGTTGCAAATATTTCCAGGCATAGTCTAGAAGATGTCAGATGCGTTATCACCATCACCTTGATAACCAATGTCCTTCTTGCCTTGTTTTGGGGTTGCAGATATGACTGTAACGGATGATTCCACTAGTGAAGGCCTTCATTGAAACACAGACACATTACATATGGTTCTCTAGTCTTCTTCTTGCGGATGAAACATAGACCAAAGGAATAGTTAGATCTCTAGCCGGGTGTTGAGCAGCCAGGTTGTTGTCTCTGCATCAATATCAGCTAGGCCCTGAGCTCCATTTGGTGGGTGGTAGAGCGGGCACTCAGAGATGACATGGTTGACTGTCTGTTGTTCTGCTCCACATTCACAGGCTGGGCTCTGGCCGAGTCCCCATCTCCACATGCTGACATTGAAACGCCCAACTCCAGTACGAAGTCTGTTGAGCTTCACCCATGCTCTAGTAACATTCAGAGAGTCTGGTTGCTTCCTGAACACCTTACCTGCATGGCTTGATGCTGATATATACTTTCCTGCCCTGTTCCCACAGATCGTCCTGTCCTGTATGCCTCCTGTTCATTCGCCTCATCATGCTGTATTGCAAGGGGAATGCCTACGAACATGTATGTGTCTGGGAGCATTTAATTTGTGCAGAACCCATGAATCCATCAAAAAATCCATTAACACTTGCCACATCATTCCCTGTAGATTTCTGCAACTTTAAAAATTATAGAAAGCACTATAAACTTGTATAATTTAAGCAGCAGTTGAAAGAAGTCAACCACTAACTAACCTCTAAGTAGTGGATGATTCCTTTAAATAGAGCTTGTGGAGTATTCTACTATTTTGAAGTTACTCCAAAATTGGAGTAACTCAGCAGGACAGGCAGCATGTCTGGAGAGAAGGAATGGGTGATGTTTCGGGTTGAGACCCTTCTTCGGTATTCTTCCTGTTGCTCTGACATTAGGCTAAGGATTGAGCTAGAGTGTTGAATCTTAAACTGAAGCAGTATTGTCGATCCATCTTACACTGTGGTATTTTTAATGGTCACTCATCAGTGAGAATGGCCTCATCTTTGTGGAATTGTGTAGAATAAGCTCACAAATGTGTGCATGCCCCCAAATGTGCTAATTTCACATCTCAATTAGTTCCCCAACAGTGCAATGGGTAGATTCACAAAGGAAAGTCATTTTAATCCTCCAGAATGGTTCCTTGGCATAACCAAATTGACCCCAGTTAATAATTTGACCCCAGTTTGCCTCCTTTTAATTTAGTTTAGTTTAGAGATACAGTGTGGAAACAGTCCCTCGGCCTACCGAGACGCACTGACTAGCGATCCCAGCACACTTACACTATCTTCCACACACTGAGGACAATTTACAATTATGTTGACAAGAATATAATGTTAACAGTAATAGTCATTCTAGATCAAATTCTTCTCTCAGGCAAGTTGTTTCCAATTTTTCAAAGAGACAGTAATTCAGAGTTAATCATTTTTGAAGCGGTAAACTAGATGTTGTTTCTTCGGAAAATAGTTTATGAGGTAAATTATATATGTACTCAATGGTGCTTTGTTATAAAATACCAATAATTGGCAATGAGCAAATCATTTTCAAAGGGGTTTGGAGTGTAAATGCATCTGATGCATCTGGAGTGTAAATGCATCTGATTAAAATCTAACTTTTGTTTAGCTAATAAATATACTTTGGACCAAAATTATATAGAAGGAATAATTCTGAAATAAATGCTGATAGATTTTTAGCGAGCAATATAATTTCTTGCCGATTTAAAATTATACAATTGAATTCTGCCTTCAGTAAAATACAATAATGATGAAACACAATAGCAATGAATAGGTTCATTAGAGCAGACAACATTTCCATGGGGTTTTATACTCTTTCAATTACATGTTGGGCATGACTGACTCTGCATTTTTAGGAAATAGAGCAGGAGCCTATAATGAAATGCTCAATTTCATATCCATGAGATTTTGTAACAGCTGAGTTTTTGACCCAGGCAACCCCATTTGGTTTGGGTGTAGAAAACATAGCCAGGGGTTTCCACAGTTCCAGCCTGGGAATACACCAGCAAATTGATATGTCAGAGCAGGAGAGGAGAACTGGCCCGCGAGGCAGCGGAGCCAGGGCCGAAAAACACCTAATTAGTCTTGGACAATGTTCTCGCGCAAAGGATGGCAAGGGCAATGGCATAGGTCAGGTTCTGGTATTTCCTTCCCTCGTCCTCTGACAGGTGCTTAGAATTCATCTGTTGCAGTACAAGCAAATAATGATGATATTTAAATTAGCCGTAACATGATGGGTTCAGGCACTGAGTTCACTATGTATCCAGGCCAGCGAGCAGGCCCTTGCAGAATTTCTGCTCATATTTTATTTAACCTTGTTTTAACACAAAACTAGCCACTCATTTGTATTGACATGATAAGGTAGCATGGCTTTAAATTTCTATGTCAGTTACAATGCGATTAAGAATCTATAATCAGGCTCTTCGATAAGTGTAGATAGACACAAAATGGTGGAGCAACTCAGCGGGACAGGCTGCATCTCTGGAGAGACTGAAGAAGGGTCTTGACCCAAACCATCACCCATTCCTTCTCTCCAGAGATGCTGCCTGTCCCACTGAGTTACTCCAGCATTTTGTGACTATCTTCGGTTTAAACTAGCATCTGCAGTTCCTTCCTACATTCTTTGATAAGTGTACTCTGTTTCAACGATGATTGGAGGCAGACAACGGAAGCATTTGCCAAAAGTGCCATCGGACGACATGGCGGAAGAGACTGTTGAGTCGTTCGGCAATAGGGGCCATCAGGCTGCGGTCATATCCCAGCAGCAGGCCTGGCTCATCCGCCGCAGAACTGGGAAACCCGCCTGAAGAGGGAAGCCCGGCCTCTGCTTATCCCTGAGGATTGAGAATCTGAGAGGAGGATGGAGAGAGTTGACGATGACGGACATAAGAACAAAGGGCCGGTATGAAGAACTTTTCACTGTACCTCGGTACATGTGATAATAAAGAACCATTGAAGCATTGAATCATATTTTGGATTTAAAAAGGTTTAGATATACAGCATTCTGGGCTTCATTTTTTCCAGCATGGTATCAAGCTCAGGTCTCGTCTGATATTGTTTGTAAAAGAAATGCCAGCCTCATCAAAATATGTTAAAGAGGGCCCATCATCTGAATGAGGATCCTTTTGTGAAATGGATGCCGAATTTTTTTTTTTTTAATTGATCAGTTTGTTAGAATACCTAAGCAAACATCTCACAGTTTTGCAGTACTTTAAGGAATTACTCAATGAGACTATTTAAAGGGATGATCAACTCCAATCAAATGTTCTTATTACTGTTCAACTTTATAAGCTCATGTGTATAGGCTCATGGAAGGTGCTGAGGTCTCTCCTCATAATCTCAGGCTAATGGTTCAAAGACCCTATAATTTTTCTCCACTAATACTTCTGGAGAGCTATATTCTGAAATAATAAATTCCACATTTTTTGGCCAAATATATTACGATATGGGAACCTGGTATTACTTTCTTTCACTCTACAAAGTGCATGCTACTACATTTGCTTACTATATTTACATTATGTCAACATGGCTTCAAATTTTCAGTTCCAAATATTCAATTAAAGGTAAGATTGAAGGGATTTTGTACAATGCGAGGCACAGCATCTCACTCTCCAGTAGTGGGATGATCATGAATGGTGGATTCTACATGAGCAATCTATGGAGAAACCCACTTTATGCCATCAGCCAAGAAATGTCTCCGTGCTTGTTCAACAGTCCTGGAGATGAGACAGAGGTTTGACTGACCAATTTCTCGAGATTTTATGGTTTTTCATTGCAAGATGCTGCCCACAACGGAAAGCTGTGGATTGGCACGTTGCAATGTGCAGAACTGCATGCTGATGAATGCACTGAAACCCGATACAACAACTACAAAAGGATACATGAAGAAAGAGCCTGACATAGAGTTCTTCTGCCACTGGATACTTAGCAGCTGCTCTCTGTGTAATAATCTGCCAAACCTATCATTAATAGAATGGTCAGAACTGAAAAATTGATGCCATGTTGATAAATGCTAATATTTTAAGCATACACGGGTACAGAGAATGAAAATGATACAATATTCCATGCAATTTAACTAAATATTGTATAAATAAAAAAGATTTTTTTTTTTTTTTTAATTTCCATTTATTAGAAGTACATTACATTACAACCACATACATTAGTACTCGTCACTTATGTCTTCTTACAATTAATGTACTCCATTTATTTTTTACACTAGAAAAAGAAAAGATTGAAAGAAAGAAGAAAGTGAAGGAAAAAGTGAAAGTGTAGAAAATGTGACAACAAAAAAGGACGAAGACCCTATAAGAGCAAAATTAAAAAACAAAAGAAAGAGTTAAGAAATAGACCCTAGAAAAGAAAGAGAAAGAGAAAGAGGAAAAAGAGAGAAACAAATATTTTTATGAGCATTACGTAAATGGGACA
The DNA here is from genome assembly GCA_038087875.1 of Malacoraja senta. Lineage (NCBI taxonomy): Eukaryota > Metazoa > Chordata > Chondrichthyes > Rajiformes > Rajidae > Malacoraja > Malacoraja senta. The sequence continues at coordinate 241,712,491 of CM075977.1, read as the reverse complement.
TACCAACTCTTCAACTAGCATCCCCCCTTACCTGACCTCAATTTTTTTTTAAAGTACTTTTGCACCCTATATTTGTAATAATTCTATAAATGCAGACCACGTCAGGTGGAAGTGATCTGGTTTACCTGCTAGGAGGAGTCTTATCTCTTCTACTTGTAATGTTTCGAACATATTTGAAGTCCACATATTTATAGTTGGTATTGGAGCCTTCTTCCAAAATTTTAGATTTAGCTTTTTTCCAGTTATTAACCCATAGTCCATTAGTTTCTTTTGAAACACATTTAGTTCTGGGCCATCTTCCGTTATTCCGAAGTTAATCCATTCTGCTTTGGGTATCAGTCTTATTTTAAATAACTTTGTAAAGATTTCAAAAATTTCATTCCCAAATTTTTTAATTTTTGTACAGAAAATGAATGAGTGCGCTATAGTAGCTTCTTGGGATTGATATTTATCACAAATAGATGATACAGTTGGGAAAAATTTATTAATTTTAGTTTTCGAATAATATAATCTATGTAAAATTTTAAATTGTATTAAAGTGTGTCTTACATTAATCGAACATTGATGCACGTTTAATAAGTGTTCATTCCAACTTTCCTTTGAAATTTTAATAGCTAACTCTTGTTCCCAGTCTCTTCTGATACCCTCCGTAGATGGTATTTGTACATTTAAGATAATATTATACAAATATGATATTAAGTTTGCTGATTCAGCTTTTATCTGCATTGCCTCATCCAATACATCTACTGGGTTATTATAATGATCTTTTGTATATTTTTTCAAATAGTCGCATATTTGAAAATATTTAAAATATTGATTATTTCCGAGTTTATATTTTATTTGTAATTGTTGAAATGAAAGTAATTTTCCAGTTTCATACAAGTCACCAAGCATTTTAATTCCTAGTCTATCCCAATGTGTAAAAGCTTTATCTATAATAGAGGGATTAAACGAATGGTTATTAACTATAGGTAATAAAAGTGATAAATTTCTTAATTTAAAATTTTGTTTTATTTGTTTCCAAATTTGGATTGTACTATGAATAATTGGGTTCGATTCCCAAGTATTTAAATTTTTCTGTAGCTATTTTAAAAGGGAATTTTAAAAGATGTGTTGAATCTTTCGGTTTTATTGACATAATTTCACTTTTATTCCAATTTATTCTATATCCAGAAAAAGATCCAAAGTCTTCAATTAAATTTAATATATTTGGTATAGTGATTTGAGGTTTTGTAATGTACAGTAATATATCATCCGCGTATAAAGATATTTTATTATATGAGTCTTTAGTATTATATCCATGGATATCAGGGTGTATTCTAATTTTTTCTGCTAGCGGTTCAATAATGAGAGCAAACAGCTGTGGTGATAATGAGCATCCTTGTCTATTTCCCCTTGATAGTTGGAATTTCGCGGATAATATGTTATTAGTTAGTATTCTAGCTGTAGGTTTGTTATATAGTAACTTGATCCATAGAATAAAATTCTCCCCCAGTTGGAATTTTTGTAATACTTTATCCATATAATTCCATTCTACTTGATCAAATGCTTTTTCAGCATCCAGCGAAATAATTGATAATTCTTGATCTTCAGATTTGTGTGAGTGCATTATGTTGAGTAGACGTCTCATATTGTTAGATGAGTATCTCTTAGGGATAAACCCCGTCTGATCTGGGTTTATTAATTTACTAATGTATTTACTTAATCTTCTAACTAATGTTTTCGCTAATATTTTTTGATCTGTGTTTAACAATGCTATAGCTCTATATGAACCAGGTTCTTCTAAATCTTTGTTTTTCTTAGGTATTAGTGTAATCGTTGATTCCGCTAATGTATCAGGTAGTATTCGTTTTTTATAAGCATATTGGTACATTTTTTGTAATCTTGGTATTATTTTATCATAAAAGCTTTTATAAAATTCATTAGTAAATCCATCAGGGCCTGGTGTTTTTCCATTCTTTAGTGAGTTTATTGTATCTTCTAATTCCTTAATTGAGATTTGTGCACCCAATTCCTCTTGTTCCTTCAGCTCTAACTTTGGAAGATTACAGTTATCCAAAAACTTTGTGATATTATTGGAATCAATTGTCGTTTTAGATGTATACAAATTCTCATAAAATTGCGCAAATCTTTTATTAATATCCTTCGGTGTTGTTAATAATTCCCCTTTATCTGATTTGATCTTTGGTATAGTATGTTCCTTTTCTCGTTTTTTTAGCTGGCGAGCCAAAAGTTTATGCGGTTTATCCCCAAATTCAAAGTGCTCTTGTATTGTAATTTGAAAAAGTCTTATAAGTTTGGCAGATAATCATTTATTTAATTTAAATTTCAAAATTATTATTTTATTATGTTTATCTATTGATGGATCTTTAGCATTATCTATATCCATTTGTCTAATAAGTTCTTCTAACTGTCTTTGTTCATTCTTATTCTTTTTATTTTGAAAAGCTTGATATGAAATTATAATACCCCTAATGTATGCTTTAAAAGATTCCCATAATACAGTAGGCGATATATCTGGAGTATCATTTATTTGAAAAAAGACCTCCATTTGTTCTTTTAAATATATACTCGCTTGTGGATCTTTTAGAATTTGAGAATTAAATCTCCAAAACGATTTATTCTTAAACATTCCTTCCAGTTTTAAAAAGAAAGTTAGTGGAGAATGTTCTGAAATCGAATTTGTGTGGTATATTGCGTTAGATGTTTGGGGGATTAATTTTGTATCCAGCAGAAAGTAGTCTATACGTGAGTATGTCTTATGTACCATTGAATTCCCTGCCAGTTGGATTAACAATTCTCCAAACATCTGCTATATTAGTATTGTTTATATAGGTATTGAGAAGTTCCCCGGTTTTCGATTTCATATTCCCACTCTGTTTTTGGCTTGATTTATCTAAGTACGGATCTAAAACACAGTTAAAGTCTCCTCCTATTATAACATTTTGATAGTTTGACTCTGCAATTATGTTGAAAATTTTATTGAAAAAGTGGGGGTTATCAAAGTTAGAGGCATATATATTTACCAAGGTAAGTGGAGTATCATGGATTTCTCCATTAACTATTAGGTATCTCCCTTCTATATCTGTTATGATATTCTTTGCTTTAAATGGTATACCTTTTCTTATAATGATTGACGTGCCTCGAGATTTTGAAGTAAATGAAGAATGGTATGTTTGACCTATCCATTTCGCCCTCAACCTAACTTGATCCTGAGATTTTAAGTGTGTTTCTTGTAGGAAGGTAATGTCGGAGTTGTACAGTTTCAGCTGAGCTAGTATCTTACCCCTTTTAAGAGGTTCGTTAATACCTCTTATATTCCAACTACAAAATGAGATTCCTCCTAGGTTCTTTTGTTTGGTGCCATGCATTTTGAATAATTATAGTACCTTTAAATCTTGTGGAGCATCCATATCCCAGGTCTTTGGGTATTGGGGGAACTTTTGAGTTTTTAAGTTTTGTTGGTATGTCCATTTTACGCTTATCACTAAACACAAAACACAAACATGTGATTTTATGTGATAAAAAAAAAACTAAAAAAGTGAAAATACAGTGTCTGATATAGTCGGCACTGTAGCGAGTGTCCCACCTGTAGGTGGGAAAAAACCTTGTTTTGACTTCCATTGCGTTGTTACGCAAATAGCTCCGCTCTCTTGGTTAATCATAACATATTAAAATATTAAAACGGGGCCTCACATTCAGATATATAATACAATTTTACCCTGGATATTTCATTATAACATATATATATATCGGAATTTTAACTACTAATTATTAAACCGATACTTTTGACTTCAATAAGAATCAACTGTTGGTTGAAGGGGTTAACGAGACGTGCCCCTGGGCCTAAGCCAGGTGCTCGTTTCTCATCCCCTCCTCCCACTTATAGATAAGGTTTAAATTTATTAAAAATTCATATTAGTATGTTAGTTAGTTCGTTATTTTTTATTTTTGTTTTTGTTAGTATTCTAATCTAACATGCATAACTTATTAAGTTGTTAATAGGATAAGTTCTTACAATTGGTTATATTATTATAATCTAATAAGCAAGTAAATGCTTCTGGTATATACCATTCCCATCTGTTCAGCTGTTTACTCATTTTGAACAGAAAGTGTCCTTGATTCAACATTCCAAAGATAACAGTCTAACTATCCCCAGACAAAGCATTGCTTAGAATGGTTCAGTTCTGCCAAACCCCCCTTTGATTTCTATTTTTCAACGATTGTTTGGACATATTTAAACGCGTCTTCAGGCTTAACAAATGACTTTTCAAAACCCTTAAAGGAAATACGCATTTTCGCGGGGTAAAAAATCCCATATCTGATCCCTTCTTTCCCTCTTAAAAGATCCTTAACCTTCTCGAATTTGTTTCTTTTTTGCACAATTTCATACGGGTAGTCCCTGAATATCTTAATAGTGTCATTGTCCAGCCGCAGTTGCACACCGTATTTGATTTTGCTCATAACATCTTCCAGTTCTAAAATATCCCGAAATTTCACAATAATATGTCGTGGATAAGTTTTTCCCGCACCAGATCTTTGTTTAAATCTTGGAACACGATGAGCCACTTTGATTTTCGGTTCTCTGGAAAGATTCAGCAGTTGTTTAAGCAAGCCCATGGCAAACTCACGCTCATCCTCCCCTTCGGCTCCCTCTGAGACTCCAAGAATTCTCAAATTCTGCTGTCTAGAGCGAACTTCCAGGTCCAGGCATTTTTCTGAAACTTTACTGAGTTGAGTCACCATCTGTAGTGAAGTTTGTTCATTTTCTCGCCTCATTTCCTCATGTTCTTGCCTCATTTTCGCCATGTCTTCAACCACTCGAGCCGTGTTTTTCTCCAATTCCGTAATTGTGCGCATACTTGCAGCTACTGTTTCAAGCACAGCCGTGAACTTGTCCATAGTAGTTTCATCCATCTTGTCCATTCTCTCTGATAGTCCATCTTTCACCTCATCAATTTGTTTATTCATAATGTCCAGTGAATCAATCATATTCTTCTGATTACCAGCATTTAAATCCCTCATCATCTTCTCCATTCCTTCCATCATTTTTGCCATATTTTCCTTCATATCTTCCTTCATATTTTCCTTCATATTTTCCATCATAATTTTATTTTCGTCCAAAATCTCATCTTTCATATTTTTCACTGATTTCTTCCAGTCATCAAACTCTTTCTTAGATCTTGTATCCATTTCTGCAGCCACTTCAGAGACTTCAGAGATTTCAGAGGTAACTTCTGCTTCAGGCTACTTCTGGTCTCTCAGCAGCTTTTTCACTGTTCACTGAGGGCTCACAGCTGGAGGCAGGTTACTCAGTTAAAGGGCTTTAAACCACCGTTTAAAACATCGCGCTTAATGATGACGTCATCAGCGCAGCGACCAGAAGCTCCGGTAAGGTTTTTAAAAACAATCCCGATTTCTGGCCCCGTTTTACACGATAAATCGTGAAATTTTTCGGGAGAGGAGCTAGGTGCACGTCTGTTAGTCCAACATGGCGCCACCGGAAGTCAATAAAAAAGATTTTTGACAGAAAAATACTTTTATTTCATATTTACAGCATCTTCAATGTTGTATTTTTGTGTTATTGTGTAAATCATTGTCATCTCTCCTCAAATACTGCCTCTTTTGTGAAAGTTCATCTATTTCTATTTCACGGCTGTTCTGATTGTCTTTTTAACTTGTTCATTTCCAATGCTTTTTTCTATTTTGATCTACAAAAACATGACGACTGCTTTCATTCCTCAGCCACTGTCTCCGGCTTTGAAATCGTAAGTAGTTTGGGGAAAAAAAACCCGTCACGTTTGCTGCATTTCATCAAGCTGAAATATCTTGTGCTTACTCAACCGCTGCCTGACCTGCTAAGTACTTCTGGCATCCCTATTTTAATTCTTGATTTCCAGGATCTGCACTATTTTGCTTTCGGATTATAAATTTACTTAATGTCCGTGTCTTTAGAATTGATTTCAGTAATCAATTGATAAGTTTTATAGCTGTCTAAACCTGCTTATTGCTTATTTTAAGTGAGTTGCAACTGCAGATCTATTTACTTTACCTTTGGAATACAGTCTTCATATTCATCCTAGCAAAAATGTACCACCTCTTATGAGCTATATTAACATTTATTAGGTGTTTAAACACCGATTCCACAGTGCCAAATCTCGTTCTCAGTATTAATCACAAAGACAAATTGTATTTTGAAGTAATGTGAGGGACTACGTGAAGAGCCCGCCAGCCCGCATGCACGTCAATTCGTCTATCGCATCGCGCGAGTCGGAGTAGTTTCGAACTGCTCTGCCAAGGTAAGTCAATTTTCACCGGGCTGCGCTATAGCATGCCCAGAGTAGTTATGGAGCGTGGAAGCTCCATAGGAGCTAGAGTAAGTAGAATTTGTGCCGCAGTTTGAGCTCTCCACGGGAGCAGGCGGCTGAAATCGTAGGGCTCCATTGGAGCTGGGTTTGTGTCTGTTGCTGTTATAGCTCTGCACGGCAGCAGATGGACAAAATTGAAGACCGGCGTAAGGCTCCATAAGGAGCTGGGATTACGGCTGTTGCCGTTATAGTCTGCATGGCAGCAGACGGCCGTAATGGGAGACCGCTGGCTAGGATAAGTTGTTACAGCTGCCGGCATCAGAACTCCATATGGGAGCAGGCAGCCAGAGTTGGAGGCAGCATGGGGCTCCGTAAGGAGCTAGAATTCATAAATTGCGGCTGCCGGCAGCCAGGTCTATTTTCGCTGCAGGGGGGTTTTCCAGCAGCAGGTGAGTTTTTAAAAATAGCCGCGGCCAAGAGCTACTGCTTAAGTAAGCTCAGCCTGCCGTAGCACCGAGCAATTTTAACATAGTTACTGCTACAGCTATGTTGCAGCAGCATATAGTATATACTTTATTTTGGGCGGCTGTAATAGAGTTGGCATTATTAACATTGCCACTGGATCACGTTTGTGACTATCATAGCCAATAGCATTCTAAAGTCATGTTTTTGGCAATATAACAAATATGTCTTATCATGCCAATAAAGGTTATGTTTTAAAGATAATTACAAAGGACATTTATTATCACTTACATCAATGGTGTAGTGGAATTGGACTTGCCATTGCAGTCCAGAGCTCCTGGCTTGGGAAGCCTTGTTGAGCTGTGCCTCTCAGACACCTGTGCGAGCTACACCTGGTGGCGTCATGGTATTTCCGCTCATTAGAGGGGACTGTTGTAGATTCTTTTACAAGAGACTCCAACTATATGCATATCAATAAAGTAGTCGAATATTTGATTTAATAGGGATAGGCTTCCTTTAATCATGCGCGTCAATTCATCTATGGATCAGCGATCTCGTCGCGCCCCCCGTCAGTACCCAGGTTCGCCTGGGGAAGCCAATGATCCTCCCAGCAGACTAAATTCTACAAGACGATGCCTGAGAGCCAAGTCAAAGAATCCTAGTCATTATCCCAAAGCCGAAAGCAGCAACAACGACCAGCCTCAAGAGCACCTAGCAGTTGGACCTGCTCTCCGAATACTAACACTTCGACGAACACCTGGAAAGGAAAGAAACCCTGAGCCCTTCGAGGTGGCTGAACTGGAGATGGTCCTGCAGGGCCTGAAATGTGGAAAGGCAGCAGGTTATGATAACATCTCTCCAGAGTCCATGAAACACCTGGGCCCTCGAGCTCTAACCTGGCTGACCCAACTCTCATGCCCTCAAAAAATACTTAAAGGAGGACTTGTCACCCTTCATACAGCAGATCAAGAGGCAACTGCTTGGCTAAAGGACTTTGCATTCGCTAAATAAATAAAATCATATAACGTAATTGCCTATGACAACACCTGGCAGGGTTGCAGTATTTCTCCCACTCTGTCTGGCATATGGGGGCCAGAGATGCTCCAGTCCTTCCCTGTAATGCTCCGTTGGCTCCAGAAGGGAGCAAGGACTCAGAGTCACTAGCAGGTGCAATCTGTTTATGATGATAACTACAGAGCACTGATCTGCAGCTAGTCTCAGTTCGGCTGCTAAAGGAAGCAACCTGACAACCCCAAGTCAGGGCAAAAGTCATAGCCAAGTCCTGGGACATCTATGGCAGATGTGATTGGGCATTTGTCTCAATTAAGAACATCTGATCAATCAAATTATAACACAAAGAATGCTCCATGTTACGAAGGCATGTCTTGCAGCAGCTCCTGGTTCAGGGTTTCAATGTTCCTCCCACCCGGATGAAAGAAGTGGTGGAGATGGTGCCAAAGTATATACACATATGCCTGAAGCAGCTCCAGGTTCAGGGTTGCAATTTTCCTTCCACTCGGATGAACGGAGTGATGGAGATGGTGCCAAAGTATATGCACACATGCCTGAGGCAGCTCCTGGTTCAGGGTTGCATAAGTCCTCCCACTCGGATGTATGAAGTGATGGAGATGGTGCCAAATATAATGCTCCGTATTACGGAAGCATGCACAGGCAGTTCAAGTCATATGCCTGTCGCTACCCCTGGTTTCAGGGGTGGAATATTCCTCTCACCTGAAAGATTATCAGAGATGGTGTCACAAAATATGCTCGGTGTTATGGAAGCATACACAGACAGTCCGAGGCATACGCATATGGCAACGCCTGTTTCAGGGTACAATTTGTTCTCCCACTCTAAGAGAGTGTCAGTGATCAGTATAGACTGAGTCCAAACATGACCCCAAACATGATTAGGTGCCGGGATCCCATGCTTTAATGCATGTTGTGCGACAATCGCATAGGGAAGAGCTCCGTGCTCTTGCCTCAAAAATTATTGTTCCATCGTGGACAGACAAGCCACTACAAGAGAAGTTGGCCAGCGCATCAGCTATCTAACAGGTATGATAAGCATGATAGACAGGGTCTGCAAATGGAACTTCACTGAAGCTCCAACAAAGGAAATCGACCCAGGGTTAGAGACGCTGGTAAGCAAGGTCTCATTATTAACCTCCGTAAACTCCGTAATGGAGCAGTCTGTTGGCCCAGGTTGGGTTTACTGCCAGCATGGGCTGTCTAGTTATTTTCACTGTCTCTGCGATAGATCAGGTTGATGTAGAGACATTGGCAAGGTGCCTTGCATAGTAACCTCTGTAGTTCCAAGTAGGAACAGTTTGGTTACTCTGGATCAGGGTAGACCATCATGGAACTGGCTGGCCATAGGAGTCATCCTGAAAAGCGCTATATAAATAAAATGTATTATTATTATTATTATAATGACCAGGGAAGCACTGCTTCATCAGCTGTGATTGAGGTTATCAGACTGCTCAATAGAATAAGTAGTTGAAGTTTTTCTCAACATATGCTTTATTTCTCCTTAGTTGGTAGAGTTTCTGATTCATTGGAATCCTCATTGCCATCCTCTCTGGGACAGGTAGTTACCAGCAGGGAGCTCGTCTGACATATAATAAAACTTTATCTGACCTGCAGGATCATGTTGTGAATCAACAATGTATTTATAATAATCCATAGGCTCTCAATACCAGCATTCCTGATTGAGTGGTGGGTCGAAGAGATTGTGTTGTGCACTCTGGCGACTTAGACATGTGGTTTCAGTCAAAGGACTGTGAGGTAATTCCGGATTCAGTCTTGCATTATACTAATCTCCACTCTAAAGGAAAACGCTGAGTATTCATGGTAACTCTTAGTCAAGAGTTTACAAGCAACTCGTATTCCCACATCTAAGGGAGACTGTGGTTTCAGCTCTAGTCATTAGCTGCTGATTATATTATCAGCGATATGTATGAATAACTAGATAATGCATCTCCTGCGGGTAGGAAAGCCAACATTTTTTGTTTTTCCCGTCCGTAGGATCAATAGAGGAACAGCGGTTCCGAGTGCAATCAGTGACAGCTCATCCGACAATGAGTGGTCTGGCCAAGGACTAGAGGGTATATTTCTGATGCTTCTCAAGATTACAGAAATATGGTGAAGGCCAAATCAGGTTAGCATTAGGCTTATCGGATTATGGGTTTACTTACCCAGTTTAAGATGGCTGATTGGGTTTCTGCAATTTAACTGACTCAGAGAATCAATCTTGTAGTTGCATACTGTCATATCTACACACATAAGGCACAGATTCTGCTGTTTTGATAACAAAGCTAGTGGTGAAAGCCTATGCTGTCCTTCTCAGTTTAAAGGGCATTATGTCATCAAGTTTTAGGTATATGCAAAATTGCAGCTGATAAAACTTATGGGTTGTCAGTGGATATCTTTTGCGATATTACTAATGAGGCAACATGAAATTTAACAGTACCAATTTGCCTATTCAATCACGCCATGGTAGGCGACTGAAGCAACTCTTATTTACTCAGTCATGAGTGACGGCTGGGACAGCCTGTCTTCTCGGACAGCTAGCTCTGCACGATTGTATGAGAAGCTTGTGAACAACATATGTGACTCAATTTTAACGGAAGTAATAGAGGTTTGTATGGCTTCCAGCTTGAGCCTAAAGAAGCTTTTATGTGATAGCACAATTGACATTGCTTGTGCTGCTTTATCATTTCTATAGTACCATAAGTGGGATATAAATGATTGGTTCTTTACCCACTATTCTCTAACGTTATGCAGGGTGTCTTTTATTTGACCATTCTAATAGCCTTCACTCAGTGTAATGTGCGATGTATATCAGTAAATTGTTATGCAAATATTCCTCTAATTTTCCTTATGGGACCAGTATCTTAAAATGATTATGCTTTCAGCAACTGATCTCAGCATAAAGAAACACAGCTTTTACTCAATCTCTGGCTTAGTCTCTATGTCATACTGACATTAGGGTAGCTTGTTATAGAAATAATCTCATAAGCAAATGAGCAGGATTGCGTTCATTTGAGATTGACAGAGATCAGGGATGTCATTAGGTATACAAGTGCACTCAGAAGCTAGTGCCTATGAAATGGAAGATAGTTCTTTTGTTATTCAATAGCCTCAAGATATTGCCGATGGCTCATTAGCAGCCAATAGAATGGATTTCCCTTTCATCATACAGCATGAGGTTTACATAGTGCCGGTTAATAAATTATGAAATTTGATGGAATATGTCGGGATATTTGCAGATAGTATTATGCACAGTGTTACATGAGTTATTGTCTAACTCAACAGTCTATTGGGACTACGGTCCAGTTAAGAACAATGGCCATGTATGCAAGTTAGCAGCATGATATTAATAACTGATGTTTTTTCCTACCATTAAAGGTTTCTCTGTTTAGTGTTTCACACACAAATTGTGTCACTGCATGAAACCACAGATCTTCGAAATCTTCACGTAGTCACTCACGTGACTTCGAAATAAAATAGAAAGATTAAACGAGAACTTACCGTTTGAAGTTTGATCTTTATTTTATGAGAAGTTGAATTGAGGGATTACGTGCCCTCCACTCCCAACCCTATTCTCATAAAGATCATGCGGTAGTTCTAGCCCTTTAATCTTCCTATAGCTTAGTCAAGTCAAGTCACATTTATTTATATAGCACATTTAAAAAACAACTCTCGTTGGCCAAAGTGCTTTACATTTGTTATAAGAATAGCACAACAAAAACAAACTACATACATATATGCATGTAGCCCTCACTCAGAGGACGTCAGGAAAGGCTTGGGAGTATAGATAAGTCTTTAGTCTTGACTTAAAAGAGTCGATGGAGGGGGCAGTTCTGATGGGAAAGGGGATGCTGTTCCACAGTCTAGGCGCTGCAACCGCAAAGGCGCGGTCGCCCCTGAGCTTATGCCTAGACCGTGGGATATTCAGCAACCCCAAGTCGGCTGATCTGAGGGGCCTGGAGGTGGAGTGGTGGGTGAGAAGACTTTTTATGTAGGTGGGGGCAAGCCCATTGAGGGCTATGTAGACATGGAGGAGGATCTTGAAGTCTATACGGAACCGCACAGGGAGCCAGTGGAGAGAGGCCAGGATCGGGGTGATGTGGTCCCTTTTTCGGGTGCCCGTCAGGAGTCTCGCTGCGGCGTTTTGGACCAATTGCAGGTGGGACAGGGAAGATTGGCCGATGCCAGTGTAAAGGGAGTTGCAGTAATCTAGGCGGGAGGAGATGAATGTGTGGATGATCTTTTCCAGGTCATCAAACTGGAGGAATTGTTTTATTTTAGCTATCGTCCGAAGCTGAAAGAAGGTAGCTTTTACCACGGCATTGACTTGTTTGTCAAATTTCAGTGCTGAGTCAAATATCACGCCAAGGTTTTTGACGTGAGGTTTGAGTAGTGGGGTAAGGCTTCCAAGGCTGCCTGCTATCATTTTGATTGAGTCCGAAGGGCCGAGAAGGATGACCTCAGACATACTCTCGTTTAGTTGGAGGAAGTTCTGGTCAGACAGGCAGGCATCAATAATATCTGTTACGAGTTGGGAGACCAGACAAAAGCACTAGGTCTAGTGTATGGCCAAGCTTGTGCGTGGGTCCAGTAGTGAGTAGAGACAGATTGAAGGACTCAACCAGGTTCATAAATTCACTCACAAGAGGCTTCGTGGGACAGCAAACGTGAATGTTAAACTCACCAAGAATCAGGACCTGGTCAAATTTGGGCAACAAGCTAGCAATAAGATCACTAAATTGTGAGATAAAGTCCTTATGCATAAAGTCCTTATGTGGGAGGAGGAGCTATCTTGGGGAACGGAACCAGCAGCCGTCCGTTAAATTCACTTTTTTACTTAGTTTTTAGTTTTTTTCTTGTTTTTGTCTATGGGGAATTTTGACTTTTAATGTGGGGGGGTAAGGGGGAAACTATTTCTAGGTCCCTACCTGGTCGGTGAGGCAGCTTTTTCTCCGGGCTGCCCCATCGACCCGTCCTTGCGGCCTACCAGCGGGCGTGGAGCGGCGTTTCCTGGTGGGGACTGCCCAGCACCTTCAGCTTCGGTGGCGGCACAGCGCTGGAGCGCTATCGCGGAGTGGAGCGGGCGATACCTTGCCTGGGTCGTCGCGCTGGATCGACGCGCTGGAGCTCCGGTGAGCTGGACCGCCGAGCTCAACACCTCCGGGCTGCGGGACTGCGGAGCGGCCAGCCGCAGGCGGCGGCGCCAACCCTAACATCGGGAGCTCGGAGCTCCAAATCGGCGTGGCCTTGTTGGCTTCAGGTGCCACGGACTCCAGTAGGAAACCTGCCGCTCCAGGTGGCCCAGCCACTGCGAGGACTCTCCCGACGCCAGCGCAACAACACCCGGTGAGAACGGCCAGGAACATTGGGCCTCCGTAGAGGCAACTGTGGAGGCCTCAATAGGCCTGACTTTGGGTGAACTGGGGTTGGGGATTGGACATTGTGCCTTCCCCCACAGTGGTAATCATTGTGGGGGGATGATTTTTGTGTGTTAATGATATTTTATTTCATGTCCAAGATGGCTGCTGGAAGGGAGAGTGGACCCTGGCGCGCTTTAGCAGCCGCTGCTCTCTCTTCCATATTGTGTTTTTGATTTTTGTTTTTGGATTGAATTCTCTCTTTAATTTGTGTACTCGTGTTGTCTTTACTATTTATTTCATTCTGCTTACATGTTTCTACTATTTGTTAAACTTTGTAAGGTGTCCTTGAGATTTTTGAAATGCGCCCATAAATAAAATTTATTATTATTATTATTATTATGCATCTTTGGTGGGCGATACACAAGAACAATTAAGTTGCTTAGGTCAGCAACTATTCTGTGGTTTCATACAGCTACTTTGAAGATTGACGCGCATGCGGGCTGGCGTGCTCTTCACATAATCCCTCACTTCAACTTCTCTTAAAATAAAGATCAAACCTCAAACGGTAAGTTCTCGTTTAATCTTTCTATTCTTTACCACGTTGTAATTTTAAAATGGAACTCCTGGCTTCCAGGTTGCACTCATCATTTCAGTAGGAACTCTTCAGTATTTAAGGACAAATACTTGGGAAATAGCATAATTTTATTACATGAAGTGTTCAGGAAAATATTAATAAGAAAATTCATTAGTTATTGACATTAATTAGAATTTTGACCACATCAATCATAATAATAAGATTCCACTCTATCTTAAGTAATAATTAATGTTGGATGGAGCATGTAGATATTCCAAATTTCATGTAAATAACCACTTACATCCTTTAACAAATCTGAATAAAAGTTTGAAAATCTTTTGGATGTTTGAAAGCTGGTCATGTAACATCATTACTTTCTAATTCCAATATCAGTGCCTCATTAGGTTAATGGCTTAAATTAAGAGCTAATTAATTTCCAAATTAAAGTCAAACCTCATGGGGCAATATCTTATTTTTATTTTTCACTCAGAAATATCTTAATTGCTGCAAAATTTTTCTTGATTCACTTTTTTTCTCAAGAAACGGGGCCAGATTCTACTCTTTGTTGTAGATTTCCGCTGGGTAGGATTTCTGCCTAGTCTTTATTCTCTGTTTCCGACCCATTTCTGCACAACACGTTATTATTACAGGAAGTATCTGACAGGAATTTGAATGGCCAGGGAAGTTCTACCAATTCCTCAATACCAAACTCATAATATATTGAGACATTTGGTGCGTGACTTATGGATAAGAGTTTTTTCCAGGAATGGCGGGACTGACATATGATGAAAGAATTGGTTGACTGGACTTGTATTCACTGGAATTTAGAAGGATGAGAGGTTATCTCATAGAAACATATAAAATTCTTAAGGAATTGGACACATTAGATGCAGGAAAAATGTTCCCGATGTTGGGGGAGTCCAGAACCAGGGGTCAAAGTTTAAGAATGAGGGGTAGGCCATTTAGGACTGAGATGAGGAAAAACATTTTCATCCAGAGAGTTGTGAATCTGTGGAATTCTCTTCCACAGAAGACAGTGGAGGCCAATTCATTGGATGTTTTCAAGAGAGAGTTAGATTTAGCTCTTAAGGCTAAAGGAATCAAGGTATTTGGGGAACGAGCAGGAACGGGGTATTGATTTTAGATGATCAGCCATGATCATATTGAATGGTGGTGCTGGCTCATTGCCGAAAGGCCTACTCCTGCAACTCCTATTTTTTCTATGTTTCTATGTTTCTGAATGAGATCGAAATATGCTTATCTTAACCAATGCCAATTATAATAATTCAACCCATTTTCTCAAAAACAAAGTAGAAATCCCAAAATATCCTGCAATAACATCTGTGGTAGACAGAATGCTGGAGTAACTCAACGGGACAGGCAGCATCTCTGGAGAGGAATGGGTAATGTTTTGATTCAAGAAATTTCTTCAGACTCCATAACATCTGTGGGTTCTCAATGGCAAATCTTAGCAATGATATGGCCAAACAATAAGTAAACATGCCAGAATATTTAAGAAGGAACTGCAGATGCTGGAAAATCAAAGGTAGACAAAAATGCTGGAGAAACTCAGCGGGTGAGGCAGCATCTATGGAGCGAAGGAAATAGGCAACGTCTCGGGTCGAGACTGCCTATTTCCTTCGCTCCATAGATGCTGCCTCACCCGCTGAGTTTCTCCAACATTTTTGTCTACCTGTAAACATGCCAGAAATGAGTTTGTTAATAATTACCATGGGCTAACTAGTACTTCCAATGTGTAGGAAGGAACTGCACATGCTGGTATTTACTGAAGTACTTCCAATGTGCTGCTTTTCCAAGGAACAACAATGAAGACAATTTGTTTAGATCTAGGATAGTAAAGTAATGTGTACCTGCAACATCCATATGGTCATCTCTCACACATTTCCATCTAACATTTGATTCAGGTAAATACTGATAGGGTAAAGTGTATTCTGCTTTTACATGTTGAACTCAGAATGAACTTGGGTAAAACTAATTGGAAAATTATCCATAGAAATAAAAGGGGAATTCAATTATGAAAAGTGTCTGGAATGTCTCTAATATAAGGCAAATATATTCACGCAAAATAATGAGTGTATAAGTTTATACATTGCTGAAGCTGGATGAGGTGTGTTGGAAATTGAACGATGGGGGAATTTCTTAAATACCTAAACATAAACCAGAATGTTTGATGTGTTTAAAGAAATTAAATGCTCTGTGTAGGTATGTTACAAAACTTACCTTCAGTCGCGCTGCAATTCTGTCACTGGCCGTGTGCGCGATTTTGGCGCCTTTAAGAGGGGGTCGGGCTTAAAACGCGGGTTTCTCCTACCTTGTCCTGAATTATATTTCGTTGGAGTACAAGCGTTTGCTGAAACATCGTTCCTAGGGGCGTTTTGTGAATTTTTAATTTTTATTAAATCGACAATGTCAGCGCTGGAGTTGTTTTAAAAGCAGCTCCTGAAGCCGTCAACGCCGATAACGGGGACGGAATTCACACACGGGACAGGTAAATGAAAGTGGTTTATTTAAATGTATAAAAGTGCTTCTTAAGAAGCCTTTAATTCACATTTTTTCATGCGAAACGGTGATTTTATTCCCCGAACTAACGGCAGAATTTTTCATGCCAATACGGGGTTAAATTCACCGCAAATCAACGTTCCAATTGATCGCGTTCCAGACATTGAATTCCTTCCATTTGGCCTATAAATTCATGACAATGAGATTTAAAAATTATGTTATATTGTGAATTCTTGTGTGAATGTTATTTGGACACTTAGGCTATTTAAAAATGTTAAATTATTCTTAAGAAATTGATAGATGTTTAGATCTAGTAATTGAATTTTGTAATTAGCTACAATTAGGTAACTAACTAATTATATGCTTTAAATTAATGTCTTCTAAGTAAGATTGTTTCATATTTGTTTCAGAATGCTTCAATCTATAATAACTGAAAATTTCTTTCAGTTCTCTTAATTTTTAAGAAAGTTATGGGCTTTTAACTGTCCTCGATCACAGCTTTTGTGTTAAGTCAATGGAAAGCAATAGGGAGCAAGATGCTAATTTCCGAGTATGAAAATGGCCATAACTTTTTTAATACTGAAGATATGAAAGTGAATTAGGTGTCAAATTAAACTTCTTTTTATGCTTTATCTGATGGGATAAATTGCAGACTTTATTTTTTAAATCTCAAAATTTTGTAACATTGCTACTCTGTGATACTTTACACCATTACTAAGGAAGGTTGTCCTTTTTGTATGGAATGACACACAACCAGTAGATAATTTGCATTTTGTATGTAAAAGTTATGGGAATAGGTCTCAATCAGTTATTAGATTAACTTGCAATCTAAATCTTAAACCCAATTTATGTTTGATTTGATGTTTACACCATGAGAAATGAGAGAGGAAATAATATACAGCATAGCGGTATATTTAGTTCATCTTATGTAATTAAAACTTTAATAATTCAATAGTATGTAATAAGAAGATTAAAGGAAACATTCTTCTTAACTATCTTCCCCAATGCATTCTGCAATGTAAATTTACCATTATTAGTCAGTTTTGTTGGTCTAATTGCACCTCAGATGCTTATTGAAAAGTGGTAATACAAAAACAGAGATATGAGCAGAATTTAAAAAAATATTTAACGTTTCAGTCATAAACCTGAAACATTCACTCCATATGTCTCTCACAGATCCTGCCTGATCAGTGACTATCATCAGCATTATCTGTTTTTATTTTAGAATTTCACCATCACGGTTCATTGCTTTTCAGTATAAACCCATCATATTTTCTGCTTAAACACAGAATGAGAAAGCACATTCAAAGTAATTTGCACTTACCCTGAATTTATAAATTGGTTCTCCAGATCTCTTGCAGAAAAACAGTGTATTAGTGTAACTCAGAAAGAAATTGTAGAGGGGGAGAATAAAAAAGCAAAAACAAACAAGCGTTGGAGGAAATCAACAGGTGTGACAGCATCTGCAAAGGGAAATTGATGAATGACTGGGAAAGGTCATTCATGTTATTTCTTTGGGAATTCTGCTGATAATTTCCCAAAGTTTGTGTAGAACGTTATAGAGTAGCACAACTTAGAAAGTGTTGGTTTAGCCCATTGAGTTGGTGCTGGTTCTTTTGCAAAACAGTTTATTGATAACCTCTCTTGTTCTTTGCCCAGTTCATTTTAATTATTTTAACTTCAAAAGTGTGCCCATTTCCCCTTCAAAAGGTATAGTTGTTTACTCCACTCTGATAGACAGTGTATTCCAAATGCTAATGACTTTGTTGCATAAGATATTTACTTCCTGAGCGAGACATGATGGGCAGGAGGTGGCAATCTTAAAGAAAAAGGTGGATGATTTGCCTTCTTCTGAGGGAGAAAACCTGAAGAGAAACAAGGATATCTGCATCATCCAATATCTGTTGAACTGATCAATTTTTTGTTCTTATAATTCCATCAATCCGGCCCAAAAGCAAGAAACATTGCTGTAAGATCCTAGCCATATACCTCCTTAAAGATTACTACCTGCTAACTGTCCTGATTTGAAGACATTTTCAACGTTTGAGAAGATTTACTGAGATTTCAGTTTGCAACACTTTCTGTTCTGCTCACCCATGTCAAGAATGTTGCCATTTTACTTCGGAGTCACGTGAGTGACTACGTGAAGAAGAGCCCATCCACCCGCACACGCGGCATCATCGTCAGACGCATACCATGTGTTTGGAGGAGCAGAGCTCCTCCAAACCGGTAAGTAAAAAGCCTGAAGTGTTTACTTACGTTTTTCAGGTTGCTTTCTTCAGAGAACTTCTAGTTGGAACAACACAAGTCAGAATGGAGAAAGGATGTTAGAGGCGTACCGCAGGTAAACTCGAGAAAGACCGCGGGTCTGCGAGTAGCGGGCGCCCTTTTGAGGAGTCGGTGGCAGCAAGGCCATCGACTTTTAAATACAGTTTAAAAATATACCTTGTAGCGCCATTACGCGCAAGAGACAAAAGGCCGGGTGGCCAGCAGACTCTGAGGAGTCAGACCAGAGGATCCCTGACTCAGGCAGACATTTTGTCTATTCGGGTCCGCGTTGGCCTATGGGAGAGCCAGCGCAGGGAATGCCTGGGGAAGGTCCGGGCTTAACGTTGGCCTATAGGAGAGCCAGCGCATGGAGTGCTTTGGAAGGTCCGGCTCAGCGTTGGCCTGAGGGAGAGCCAGCACAGGGAGTACTTGGGAAGTCCGGCTCAGCACTTGCCGACAGGAGAGCCAGCATGAGCAATGCCTGGATAAAGGCATTTTTATGCGTTGGCCTACAGGAGAGCCAGCGCCAACTATGTCGGGAGAAAGACAGTTTAAGCGTTGGCCTACAGGTGAGCCAGTGCCAGCAGCACCTGAAAGAGGGCTGCCTATGCATGGGTCTACAGGAGAGCCCGTGCGGCGAGCACCTGGGAACGGGTTTACTATTTGTAGGCCTATGGGAGAGCCAGCGCTAGAAACACCTGAAACAGGATGCCAATTCGCCCCCTCCATGAGGAGGATTATTTTACGCAAAGATTCAGAGACGAATCATATGAGGACCAGAGCCCAATAACAGAGCCTAAAGGACCAGGTTTGGCACAATATATAAAATTTGTGGTTCCAAAACTATCAGGGGAACCATTGGGAGATAAATTAGCAATGTTAATAAATTACTTGCTCTCCCAGCAGCTCCAGGTTCTGACCATGCATGAGCTGTCAAAAAATATGAAACCCACAGAATTGAGCACTGCAAGCAGTCTCAGCGGTGAAAAAAATAAATTTTAAAAAAAAATTAAAAAAAAAATGACAGAGGGTGTTGAAATTGCTGGTCAGGCATTACGGCTTTGGCCAGAGGTTAGATGGAGAGCACGTATCTGTATCACAACAAGATTGACTTAGCACTCATATGTAGTGCGCACTTTGAAATAAACTGTATTTATAAAAGTGCTATAAGACCTAACATATACCCTAAGTTTGTGAGGCTCTGTAAACCATCTAATATTCAATTGCCAAAAATCTGTTTTTGGAAAGAATCTAGCCGATGTGGTGACTGGGGACAGTGAAGGATGCTTTAAATTGCCATAATTGACTCATCAAGATACATTTTAAATATCTATGATTATTACCATATACAGCCACACAGTAATATGCATCTTTAAGATCTATGCTAGCCATATAGCATTTTCTCGAAATTGGCTGTATAGTATTGGCAAATGTCTCCACAACTGTTTTTTATACTGTACAAAAAACTGATGGAAATAGCAACAGATGCTATTACGTTCTATGTCTATGATTTGCTTAAATAGAGTAGACCTGGAGTCACAGGATGTAAGTTGGGGTTTTCAGCATATCCTACGGATCCACGTCTACGTCTACGTATCACATTTACGATGTTACATTAAAGCCACCAGAATCTTAAGAGGTGCAGTATCAGCATTGTTTATCAGTCATAAATAACTGCATAAGAAAGTGTCGGTTCAGACTATTTCAAGATGGCTGAAGCAGGTGTTGCTTGATGCAGGTATTGATACTGACAAATTTAAATCTTATTCCAGCAGGGCGCCATCAACATCGGCGGCCAAGGATTTGGATGTTCCAATAGAACATATCCTCACGGCCGCAGGACAAAGTGAAAGGATGTTTCATAAGTATTACCATAAGGAGATTACAGTCCTGTGGTTATTTGGTGGTGCTGTTTTGGATTCAGTATTAAGTTTCCCCTTGTGATAAAGGGGTTACTATTGTGGTGATAAATAAACCATTAACTGGTTGCATCCATGTTGTGGTTATGCATTGTTGATTGCTTTACTTATTTAGAGTCAATCAATGGACTGAGATGCCTGGATTTGAATCTACGGCGTGAAATCACAGAGCTTTGATATCTTCACGTAGTCACTCACGTGACTCAGAAGTAAAATAGTAAGATTAAACCAGAACTTACCAGTTTGAAGTTTGATCTTTATTTTATGAGGAGTTACGATGAGGGACTACGTGCCCTCCGCTCCCAACCTTCATAAAGATCGAGCTGGTAGTTCTAGTCTTTACGTATCTTACTATCATACTTCAGTAATTGTTGTCTGTGATTTCACTCCGCTGCTTTGAAGATTGACGCGTGTGCGGCTGGACGGGCTCTTCTTCACGTAGTCCCTCATCGTAACTCCTCATAAAATAAAGATCAAACTTCAAACTGGTAAGTTCTCATTTAATCTTACTTTTCTATTTCACAGATTCGTTCAAACCCCCATTCAGCTGTATATACAGACATCTGGGCAAAACGCTTAAGCTCTGAATAGTAATAGACTAACCATTTTAATGCAAATACAACCATGATAATCTGATAATGTTACCAATGACATGGTTTGAATGTTTAATAATAATTATCTGTTTACAATAGCAGACACATATTCTAATCATTAGTTTTTCTCTTGGCCTTCTTATCAATGTGACTGAGAAGAATAGATACAACATCAAACAAGCATAAAATAAACCAAGTCTCGGTATCTAACTGGATACTGATATGAGAAAGGAATATAATTTTCTGGGTCTAGAGCAGCTGTTAAAGGTCTTGTTACTGAAATGAAGGGAACAACACCAATTCCTTGATGCTAAACAGTATGCCTTAGAATTTATCAATTCACGCAAAATTATTCTCAATTATGTTTTTGCTGTCAAGTGAGACAACCCCATCAGTTTCAACTTTAGTTTCATCAGTCCATTTTGCATCCCAAACAGCAGACTGTGAATTGAAAGGTCTGTTTTCCAAACTGAATTACAGCCAAGAATTATATAATTAGAATTAGGGCATAATTAGTATGTGATATATGCTGAACAAGCCTGTGGTGATAAACTATGAAATTAATTAGTGCCATTTATATTATCCAGCTGCAGGAGCTTCTTTAGTTAACTGCATTTTCCCGAAATTATTTGGTAGACTGTAGCCGTATTCTCACACTAATCTCTGTGTCTTGTCAAAGGTTATAAAATTAAAAGCCAAGTGCTATGTAATTGGAAATTAAATGATTTATACATATACAAGTGTAAATAATATTGTGTCGATATTTGTGATAATAAATGGATCCATTACATCATCTTGTTTCCACTTCCCAGAAGCATCTTGGGATTGTAATTGTAAACCCATGAACCAGGCTATTCTCTGCAGTAAAATTAATGAAGAGTTGATTTCAGATTGCCATGAGTTAATGGCTGCTTCAGTGATTCCTTTCTTTATGCAATCAGGATTTTTGTGTGGTGAAAACTGAGGCATTTCACAGTTACTTTTGCATAATGGCTACATTCTGACCAAAGTCATTAAATACACCCCTGCTGATTCTTTCCAAGCCTTAAGAAAACATAGTTTACAAAATCAACTTAAGTCAACACAATTCAAAAACCAAGTATATTAACATGTACCATTTGTTCAAAACATATGCTCACTGATTATGGACATTTTTCTTTGTTGGTGATGGACTTACAAATCACAGCAAGATGCCAATCAGTGTCAACAAAATCTTTCTCAGCTGAAACAGTTCTGGGCTGGGTTGTATACAAATCACAGAAAGTTCTTAATGAAGAATGCTAATTTTACAAGCTATTTAAGTGATGATTCAAATGCAGTGTTTAGTTTTCCCTGATTGTTACGCTGTATTGGCTCAATGCATTTTTGTCAGTTCAGAGATTGGTAAGGATGGCATGTGGTGCAGGTGTGTAGAAAAAAAATATTAGTTAAACTGGAAGAGAACAACAAATATGTAATCATTCTAAATATACATGAACTGATTTACTTAATTGCTTCACACATATAATTTTCTTTTAATAAAATGTTCCAAAAGTGCTTAGCCTGAAGCAAATTTTAAACAGGTAAACCCTAATCAGTTTGTTACAGTTTTGGTCACAGTTGTTAAAGGCCCTGACCTTCACATATATGTTTTTTGCTAATCACATCAAAGGAAATCATTCAATAAAAGTATCGTTCCTCATGAATATGACATGGCCACCAGCTATTTTGTAATTTAATTGAAGTTTAACCACAGTGAGCAGTAAAGTTACGCTTTGAAATAAAGTTATCGTATGTTGGATGTTGTGTTCATTATAGACAATTAATCTCTCCTACTCTACTTAATAATGCTGTTTTAAGTTAATTTGCACAGAATTTTCAAATAAGCTAAATGTTTTATTAAACGTTACCATCCAGCATTTAATTTCCACGACAAACAATCAAATTCTTGTCCTTCTTCTCCATTATGATGATGGGGTTAATTGAATTTACAACATGGTCATTTATCTGTATTCCATTCTTTGATATGCTGTTATTGACTTGCTTATCCAGTGGTTTCCTGATGTTCCTGCCTTCTTGAGCAAGTCGTGTATTAGAATTCTTGCTATTACCATTCTTGAGACATACTCAAACCACTGCAATTTAAGTTTATTGTGCAAGCATTGTTTTTTTGTATCCAGCTCTTATTCGTATCAGATCAATATTTGCTTTTTATATCCTGGAAATTCTTACTTGGCCATTCATCTCTGATGTCTGTATCCATTGCTGTCAACTTTCCTCTTGTTACAATGTATATATTTATGTAATGATAGATGCTCCTTCACAACTATATTATATTTTTCACCAACACATCTTTGCCATTCCATATGTTGCTTAATCTTCCAAAAGTCCAGTTCTTCTGAGGACATCTTAATAAGACATCTCAATTTGAATATTCATTTGTGTTCTTTCCAAGCTTATTGTTGGCACAGTGGCATAGCAGGTAATGCCTCACAAATTTAGGAATGCAGGTTTGATGCTGACCTCTAGTACTGTCTGTCTGGAGTATTTACATTATTTGTGTGACCATATGGGTTCTCCTGTGTCCTATTATGACCTATCACTCCTCAAGGACATGCTGTTATGTTAAATAGCCACTATAAAATGTCCTTCCTTTAGATCCATGGTAGGGTAACCGTGGGAGAGTTGTCTGAAAGAGGATGTTACTGGGAAATAAGAGGTGAAGTGGACTTGATGGCATTTGTTTCAGAGCTGGCAAACATTCCTTGAATCAAATGGCTCCTTTTATGTCAAATACATATACGAAACGGTAATATTCAAATATTTCCCAAAAGACAGAGAAATAATTTGAGTCATTTGTAATACGCCAATATCCACGAGTGACTTTAAAATAAACCTGATGAAGCTCTTGTGCAGTGAAAGATCCTTATGCATGGCACTGAGATCAGGAGCAGGCCTCGCCTCCAAACAAAGATCAAAGTATCTATGGCATTTAACTAAACCATGTAATATTAACAAAGAATGATGTTTTTGAGGAGCATGGTATTTATGCAGATTGCTCTTCTACAGTGATCCTCACCCTCCTGCTAAGTTTCCTGTGAGGACTCTCAGATCTGAGTGTCATAGAAAAACAGAAGCAAAGTCCTCACCATAAATTAGGGATTTTCACAGACCTACATGGCATGCAAGCACAGAAATCACAAAGTTGTTGACAATATGCATGAATATGCCAACAAATTCTCAAAATCTGGAGCCTGATCTTTCAATTACTTTTGTTAATTGGCTTAATTGCACTGCAGTTTTGGTCCAATTGGCTAACATCAGTGTAAATTACAGATATCATTACATTTGACCAATTTCCTCTGAGTGCAACTCAAGTTTCCATCATCTATTTAAAAAAATCCTGCAGAAAGTAATCGCTGTACACCTCACTGTCCATCCTCCTAGGATTCTCTAGTTGTAGTTGCTTTTAGATTTTCTTATAATTTAAGTCGGATCTTTTGTTTCTGAGAACAGTCATACATTTGTTTTAATTGATTTTGAATGTAATCTTCAGATTTAAATTACTAAAACAAATAACAGATGTATTCCAATATAAGCAGGAAGCATATTTATTTTAAATAAATAATGTAGAATTGGTTTACTCAGAAGTGAAGTATGATCATGATTGAGTATTTTTGTGACAAACCTATTTTAACTACTTTAATTAAACCACACATTTATTGTACTTCATTATATGGAGAAGCAACTAAAACAATTTTGATTTAAATCTATTTTTAAAATGTTGCTGGACTTTGTTGGTTCAAAACAAATTTAGTGTTCACCAATATGTGAATGAGTGTGTAGAGATACTCAAGTACAAAAAAAAAACCTCATTGCCCAGAATTACACAAGAATCAGCTATTACACCTAGACTTGAAACTCTACTTATTTTTATGAGTTTCTCAGAAACTGGTGATATAAGCTCAGTTTCATCAGCAAATCTGAGATTGTTTAAAATCTTGCCACATCAGGAGACTCATCAGAATGATCCCCAAGTATAAGATTGATCACTGCATCCAGAACATGATTAAATAATCCTGGCGAGAGTGTGCATCCTTGTCTCACCCACAACTTTTGACATAAGAGTTTTCAGTTAGTTTTATATCCACTCTCACATCGTACTGGTACTTGTTATAGATTATTTTAAAAATCAATTTGGTAAGTTTCTGCAAAATAGGATATATCGTGAAGATATGCTATATTCCTTTGTGGCAAATGGTTCCAAAGGTCTGCATATAATCAATGAAATTACTATAACAGTGGATGTTGTTTTCTATAAACTTTTCTAAAATCTGTCTATTGTACTTTATCCAGATCTATCATACCTCATACTTGCCTAAACCTAATTTGTTTTCTTTTACCTCTGTATGTGTGTGTGTGTGTGTGTATATATATATATATATATATATATATATATATATATACACACCCACTAGACTAAGTGGGACCCGTTAGGTCTCAGCATCACACGAGAGGGCTGGTCACCCAATGCAATATTCCACCTCTCCACCAATTCCAATATTGTTGGCCAGTGGAGCTTTCTGTTGCGCTAGTATGTCTGTTGTGGGCTGAAGGTACTGGTTCCCAGAGGGCTAGTATAGACATTTTGGGCCGAATGGATTCTTGGGCTGGCAGCTCAGTCACTGAGGCCAGGCAGCTCAGTCGCTGAGGCCTAGCAGTACAGTCACTCGGACCTGGCAGGCTGGCAGCTGAGAAACTGCCAGAAATTCTGCCCAAAACAGGTGACAGACTGTGAGAGAGAAGTGGAAGAGGGTGGACTGAATGGATTAGTGGGCTGGCAGTGCAGTCACTTACGGCTGGTGGGCTGGCAGTTCACTTATTCACGGCTGGTGGGCTGGCAGTTTAGTCACTTATGGCTGGTGGGCTGGCAGTTCACTTACTCATGGCTCGTGGGCTGGCAGTGCAGGCACTCACGCCTGGTACGCTGGCAGTTCACTCAATCACCCCTCCTCCCTTCACCCCCCCACTCTGCTCTTTGCCATTCCCCTCCCCTCCACACATTTAGAGCATCTCCCCACAACCTCCCCCCATGCACTCTTAGTGGCTATCCCACAGAGCAGCCATTCCTGCCTATTAGGTTCCCATTGTGCTGAAGAACACACAGGCATCAAAAGTGCAAAAAGGATTTATTAAAGATTAAAATGTGAAAGACTCTTAAAATATAAGAACAAGTTAAATGTTAAAGATGAGAATTATTAAGTTCTTTCTTGTTGTGTCTCTTGTTGTGTTCTGCTGCTCACTGCCTCTTGATGACTATTTCCTGTTGATAAAAAGAGACAATTTTAATATAGAGAAATTCAGCGGACAAATTTTAAGAAGGAAAATCTGAGAATTTATCTCAGAAGTCATCATTCAACGAAGCACGCTTTTAATGACAACATTATTGGTCGATGTTCCATCCTTCAGGAAAACTTTGACATTTCCCTTCATCTTTCCTCGGCTAAGAGCCACATATAGTTTTCCAAGCTGAAATACCGTTGTCGAGTTAGATCAAAACCTTCTGCATTGTTTGTCCTTGTGCTTTATGGATCGTCATAGCAAAACTTGATTGAATGGGGAATTGGGTCCACTGAAGTGGAATGTCTTCACCTTCTGTCAAAATGAGTGCTATCCTAGGAATGAGAACAATGTCATCTTTGAAGGCTCCCATGTTGATTCTTGCAACGATCGGATTATTGTGTAGCTCTTCCACAATCATCCTCGTTCCATTGCATAGCTTTGGCAGCTCCAAGTTTCTCATTAATATGATTGGAGATCCTTTTTCAACCAATTTGTGTGGTGGTAATCCAGAGAGCTCGAGTGAATCGAGGAATTCTGTTGGGAAGTGAGTATCATGAGTTCCCTCAGTGACAGCATTGAAAGAAAAGTACTCCTTAACGATTCCAGGGAAGCGTTTGATGCATGTAGAATTGATGCTTCTCATGGTATCTTTGTGAGGAACCAAGATACAATTGTTGGAGAATAATTCTGGAGGATTGTCAAATGTGGGATAGATGAAATCAATACAATCCTCCAATGTTTCTGCTAATAGAAGCATGTCTTGTGGGATTTCAATTTCATCGTCTTCATTCTTTAACATCTTGTCTTCTCCAACTTTCAACAAAAATTGAGAATAGTCGCCTTCTCCCTCTGTCAATCGCAAATTTATGTGCAGTTGAAACTTGGTGAAAAGTCTCCACAAGTAGGATTTCTTGATGCAGGCATTTTCAACATCAGCATCATTTTCCCGTTTCACCACAGCAAGACGTTGTTGAAAATCGCAACAATAAATGATAAGAATGCCGCCAAAAGGCTTAGTGTTGCTGCAGACATCTTGAAGAGTTCTGTCCACCGCTTCAAAGCTTTCTTGCCAAATCATTGGACATTCATCCCAAACAATGACTTTCACTTGCCTCATGAAATGTGCCGTCTTAGAGTTCTTCTCGATGTTGCAGAATGTATCCTCGGCCATTTGGATGGGTATCTTGAATCGAGAATGTGCAGTTCTTCCAGCAGGCATTAATGTAGCTGCTATCCCAGAAGATGCTACAGCAATAGCCACGTCACCTTCACCTCTAACGTTTCCTGACATTATGTCAAAAAAGCAGCCTAAAGACAATTTCCGTTGTTAATGAACACTGAAGAATTTGTGCAAAACATTTTTTTGAGGCAGGGGTTGTCAGGGTGGGGTGGAGGGTGGCAAACATCGTGCAGCCAAGGGAGGGGGACAGCTTCAGGTGGGGGCTTTCGTGAGCTGATGAGAAAGGAGGGGGGTGTCCTCCAGCGGGGGATGTGGGCAGCTGCAGTAGGGGGCAGGAGGGGGCACATCCTATGGCCAGGCGGAGGGGCAGCGTCTTGAGGTGGGGGATGTCAGTGGAGGGGGGGGGCAGTGAGTGACTTACTCATGGCCTCTGGACTCACTCACTGCCTTGGGATTAACTCATGACCTTTGGACTGACTGACTGACTCACGGTTTGTGGACTGACTGACACCCGACTTCTGGAGTCACGTCCGACTTTTGTAAACTGAAAACTGTAACATCCACATTGAGGAGCAGCTTCTTCCTGACAGCCATCAGGCTATTAAACATAACAAATAAGCTCTGAACTATGAAAGACTATATTATTTGTACTATTTGTTATTTGTTGATCACACACACCCTCCATCTCACACAGACATTCACACACAGACACTCTCTCTCACACACACACACACACAGAGACTCATTCACACACACACACACACACACACACACACACACACACACACACACACACACACACACACACACACACACACACACACACACACACACACACACACACACACACACACGTTCACACACACACAGACTCATTCACACACACAGACACACACACACACAGACTCATTCACACACACACACACACACACACACACACACATTCATTCCCACACACACACAGACTCATTCACACACACACACACACACACACACACACACACACACACACACACACACGCACACGCACACACACACGCACATGCACACACACACGCACACACACACACACACACACACACACTCATTCACACACACACTCATTCACACGCACACACACACCCAATATTAAAATGCCAAGTAACTTCAAAATGTGTTGGATATACAGTGTGTAAAACGAATCATTAAAGCCTGCTGTAGAGATTGCTGCTGAAGCAAAAATGTGCTTTAAATAACATCCAACAGACACACTCACCATAGACAGAGCAGTCAGCTTTGGAATTATTTAACGGCGCCCGCACTCGGTGCCAACTTGACGTCACCCTCTCGCTTCTTGCCATGAACCGGAAATGACGCACTCAACCCCAGCATGCTGCTAACCGGATATGACATCATCAGCGCCATCTTGCAACTAAGAGAAAATCACAGAATGAGCGCCAATTTTGAAATTAAACACAGTTCTGATTTAATGAAATGTTTATTCACGCTTTATCCATCCGAAAACTGTTGCAAGCAAGCCCTTTAAAAGCCAAGCCAATTGGGCAAAACATTTAGCAAGCCAACAAAACACATTCGTTTGCTGAAAGTACTTAAAAAAGCCAGTCAATTGGGTAAAAAAAAACTTAACAAGCCAACAAAACACATTCGTTTGCTGAAAGCACTTGAAAAAGCCAGCCAATTGGGCAAAAACACTTAGCAAGCCAACAAAACACATTCGTTTGCTGAAAGCACTTTAGAAAGCCAGCCAATTGGGCAAAAACACTTAGCAAGCCAACAAAACACATTCGTTTGCTAAAAGCACTTCAAAAAGCCAGCCAATTGGGCAAAAACACTTAGCAAGCCAACAAAACACATTCGTTTGCTGAAAACCACATCCCGGGGACTCACCGTGGAGTAGACGTCCGTTCAGTGTTATTCGCAGCTCAGAGAGCCGTGACCCTCTCGCTTCCTCCATCTGGCAGAGACTGAGTGAGGCACGACACTTCTGGGTTTTATAGTCCCTCCCCCCTGCCACCAGCGGGGGCAGCAGAGAGAATGGCAATTAAAAAACCAAACAATAATAGCTCTCTGGTTTTTCATCGATGGGAAAAATCATCCAGTCCAGTCCGGCGGAGGGGGGGTCTGAGCGAGGTGGCCAAAAATGACGGCCGTAGGTGGCGGAGTTCTCTCGGAAATCACAGCACCGAGAGTCAAAAGCGGTCAAGATCTTAGTTTTAGTAATATAGATATTTGAAATTGTGGAATGTGAATATATATATTTTTTCATAGTACTAAACAACTAGCTCTGCATGTTTAGCTAAAAACATGCTTTATCTTTTACTGAATTTTAAACTGATGCTTTTAAATGGCGTTGTCATTTTCCAGTCAAATCAATTACAAGGTGTGATAAATGTCAATATTTAGAAATATTACCCAAAGATACAGATATTATTATTCATGATAAAACAGGTTATCATCTTGAATTTTTGGATTACATTAATAATTAAATGTTGTGTCAAT
The DNA here is from genome assembly GCA_038087875.1 of Malacoraja senta. Taxonomy (NCBI): domain Eukaryota; kingdom Metazoa; phylum Chordata; class Chondrichthyes; order Rajiformes; family Rajidae; genus Malacoraja; species Malacoraja senta. The sequence goes on along the minus strand of CM075977.1, from coordinate 241,682,457 downwards.
AGTAATCTTTATATGTTTTCAGATAGGCACATAAAGCTGGAGTAACTCAATGGGACAGGCAACATCTCTGGAGAGAAGGAATGGGTGACATTTCAGTTTGAGACCCTTCAGAACTTTCCAGATTACTTGAGAGTGGACAGTAAAGAGCAGTGAGCTAGAAATTCCACTGCACCTGCATATGCATGATAAAATAAATCTATAATATAGTGTTGTGCTAGTTTCATGGGGAACCAATTTTTTCTGATAATAACGGAGACATTCAATTGTCAACGGCCTATCCCTGTTCTTTTACATACTTGATCAGTCTGAAGAAGGGTTTCGGCCCGAAACGTTGCCTATTTCCTTCGCTCCATAGATGCTGCTGCACCCGCTGAGTTTCTCCAGTGCTTTTATCTACCTTTTACATACTTATGTTAGTATATAAAGGTGGTGACATTACAGTTGTTACTGGCCTAGTTTTATGATTATATATATTTGTGTTCCTGTTTATTACCTTTCATCATCTGTGACCACCATCACCCTCATCTCTTCTCACCTTGTCTCCTTCTCAACTGCCATCCTTTTTTTCTTTTAATATTTTTTTCCCCATTTTTGCATTTCTGTCTGATGATTTGGGTTCTATACCACAGTTGGCAGCACGGTGGCACAGTGGAAGAGTTTCTGCCGTACAGCTCCAAAGACCCGGGTTTGATCCCGACTACAGGTGCTGCCTGTACAGAGTTTGTATGCTCTCCATGTGATCACATAGGTTTTCTCCAGGTGCTCTGATTTGTCCCCACGCTCCAAAAGACATGCAGGTAAATTTATAGGTTAATTGGCTTCAGTAAAATTGTAAATTGTCCCTAGTGTGCAGGGTAATGCTAGTGAATGGGGTGATCGCTGAACGACACAGACTTGATGGGCCAAAGGGCCCGTTTCCATGCTGTATCTCTAAAGTCTAAAATCAAAAGTCTGCCACCATCCATCATCCATTTGCTTCCACCTGCCAATGACACCCCTCTCCTACCTGGATACATCATCCTTCACTCCTCCTAGATCCAACACTCACTTCTTGCTTCTGCCTCACCACCCAACACCTATTTAAACTGGCTCCCTCCTCCCTCCACTCTAACTGCTGATCAGGGTATTGGTACAAAACATCAACCATTCCTTTCCACCCACAGATGCTGCACGACCCATTGAGAAGTTACTTCAGAAAATTGTTTCTTACTCCTCATAATTTTATCCACCTCAATTGAATTTCCTAAGTTCCAAAGGACACAGCTTAATCTGTCCAATTTTATTTTCATTTACTGACATTTTCCAGTCCTGTGAATCTCCACTGAACTGTCTCCAATACAATAGGATATTTCCTATATGCAGACCAGAACTCAAGCTATGTCCTTGCTTTTAGGTTTGTCTCAATTAATAAAGGAACATATGCAGTATGCACTTTTCACCATCTTATCAATTTAACTGCAGATTTACACTACAAAATTCACCAGTTCCTCTATATTTCTTTAAAGCCTCTCAATTATTGTATATTTCCCAGCATGTTGGATTTGCTTAAATACATAATAACATCATGATTTAATTGTATTTGCCACTTTTTTTCCAAGACTATCTGTATGTTTTGCAGTCTAAAACGTTCCATCTTACTCCAACCACATAGCCAATTTTGCTCCATCTGAATACAAGATCAAAAAACATTTCAAGTTTATGATGGATATATTTCAAGGGTATTTTAGAAAAATGAGTGACAAGAAGGAGGCTTTGATCGATAATTTACTGAGATCAGAGACTCAGGACTGATCTCTGGTTGCGGTAAGATGGTTCAGTTGCCTGATAACAGCTGGGAAGGAACTGTCCCTGAATCTGGACATCTTGAATCTGTAATACCTTTCATCATTAACTTACAATGATTCAAGCATTACAGATTCAAAATGTCCAGATTCAGGGACAGTTTCTTCCCAGCTGTTATCAGCAACTGAACCATCCTACCACAATCAGAGATCAGTCCTGAACTACTATTTATCTCATTGAGGACCCTTGGACTCTCTTTGATTTGACTTTACTGGCTTTTCCTTGCACTAAACATTATTCCCTTATCATGTATCTATACACTGTGAATGGCTCGATTGTAATCATGTATTGTCTTTCTGCAACAAAAGCTTTTCACTGTGCCTCGGTACTCGTGACAATAAATTAAACTGAACTGAACTGTAATTGAACTGAGTTACAGCACTAGTTGAGGTGATACTGAACTTTGGGTGGCTGCTAGAGTTTGAAGAGATACAGGTGGAACTACATTGCAATTGGAAGCTAGATGGGATAAATGGAAAGGATTGTAATAACTATAACTGGAGAGATAGGGATAAGGAAACCGAGTTTTGTGATTTCCTACAGCCCTGACTCGACACTTGTATTTATGAACATGTTTGGCCTGCACACTTAGTCTGGACTGGACCTCAAACCAATCTAGTGTGACATGTTGCATTTTGGGAAGTCAAATCAGGGCAGGACCGTCACAGTGAATGTTAGAGATTATCTTAGAGCATAATGATCTGATTGTACAAGTACATGGTTTCTTGAATATGGCGTTGCAGGTAGATAGGCTGCTGAAGAAGGCTTTTGGTGTTCTGACTTTCATCATTCAGTGAATTGAGTATATAAGTTGGGATGTTATTTTGCAATTCCACATGATGTTGGCGAGGCCGCAGTGGGGGTATTCTTTCCAGCTTTAGTCACCCTGCTAAAGGAAAGATGCCATTAATTTGGAAAGAGTGCAAAGAAGATTTATGAGGATGTTGTCAGGACTTAAGGGCCTGCCCTGAACTAAAGGGAGAAATTAGGCAGGCTAGAATCTTATTGAAGTGCACAAGGCTGAGGGGTGGTCTTTTCAAGGTTTATAAAACCATGAGGAGAATAGATACAGTGAATGCAAAGAGTCTTTTTACCAGGTTAGAGGAATCAACAGTGAGAATGCATATGTTTAAGGTGAGAGGGAAAAGATTTAATGGGAACCTGAGGTACAATGTTATCACACGGGGTGGTGGATTTACAGAACGAGTTGTCAGAAGAAATATATAAGACAGGTACAATGACAATACTTCACAGAAATGTGGACAGTTACATGGATAGGAAAGGTTTGGAGGGATATGGTCTGAATGTAGGCAAATGAGAGTAGCTTAGATGGGGCATCATGAATTCATGGATGAATTGGGCCAAAGGGCCTGCTTCTGTGCTTGATTTAATAATAATCTCCTACCAATGAAGCACTTTCATCCTTAATAATTCTACTCCATCTTCCATTAGCATTTTTCAAAATTACAATTTCCCATAAAGTTTGTAACCTGCTACAAACAGAACTGAGAAAAACAATCTGTGGAAGGAATATTAACTTAACTTAAGAAAGACAGAACAACAATGATAATTATTTTTGGATTGCTATCTCAGTGGTGTGCAAAATGGTAAAGGGCTAACAAATCAGTTTAATATATGGTGACACTGGTGTGAAAGAAGTGATTTTAACTCATGTGCCACGGACACCAGAGATGTGTTTGCAAGATGAACAAGGCTGGAAATTACCTATTCCAGGCTACTTGACATTTTGGAAGGAGACACAAAAAGAACAAGCTGGTTGGCTCTGTTCATAATGTTTGAGATTGGTATGGTACAGAAAAATTATCTTGCTTAAAAATCAAGATCTAGAATCAGTTGTGGGTGGAGATAGAAATGGCAAGTCATAAAATATGAATATAGAAACATAAATATTAGGAGAAGGAATCGGCCACTTTGGCCCTCAATCCTGCTCCAGTAGTTAATAAAATCATGGTTGATCTGATTGTAACTTCAACTCTGCATGTAATCGGCCTGCAGACACATTTCATTGCGTTGGAAAAGGTAGAAAAAGTGGAAGAAGTCTATAGGCCTTAAACAGTATCAACAAAAATCATGCAAACAATAAATCAAGAACTACTAGAGACCTGCAAGAATTATATCTATATTACTGAAACTAAGATCTTGACCGCTTTTGACTCGCTGTGCTGTGATTTCCGAGAGAACGCCGCCACCTACGGCCGTCATTTTTGGCCACCTTGCTCAGAGCCCCCCTCCGCCGGTCTGGACCAGAGAATTTTTCCCATCGATGAAAAATCAGAAATCTATTCATGCTTTGTTTTTTAATCGCCATTCTCTCTGCTGCCCCCGTTGGCGGCAGAGGGAGGGACTATTCAACCCGGAAGTGTCGTGCCTCACTCAGTCTCTGCCAGATGGAGGAAGCGAGAGGGTCATGGCTCTATGAACTGCGAATAACACTGAACGCACGTCTACTCCACGGTGAGTCCCCGGGATGTGGTTTTCAGCAAACGAATGTGTTTTGTTGGCTTGCTAAGTGTTTTTGCCCAATTGGCTGGCTTTTTAAAGTGCTCTCAGCAAACAAATGTGTTTTGTTGGCTTGTTAAGTGTTTTTGCCCAATTGGCTGCCTTTTTTAAATTATTTTTTTTTAAAGATATTTTTTATTGGAGGTAGATATATTAAAATCGATACCAGTCTTACATTTTTAAATTACAAATATCGTCCATTATTATTACAATGTCTCCAATACTTTTTTCTTTTTTTTTAAAAACTAAATAGAACTAAAAAGATATAGATGAAATAAAGAAAGAAAGAGAAAAAAGAGAAGAAACAAGAAAAAAACCACAAAAAAAACAACCAAAAACAAAACAAAAAAAAAAAAAAAAAAAAATAAAATTAAAAAAAAGATAATAAAGAAGAATGGAATAATTTACTACGATAAAAAACTTCATTCGAGATATATTCGTACATTTCAGAGCATAACCTTTCATCTATTCCTTGGCACGGGTATTAGTCAGGTTCCTGTGCTGAACCATTCTGACCCTTTAAATAGTCAATAAAGGGAGACCATGTTCCGACAAATAGTTCCTGTTTGTCCAACAGGACAAGTCTAATTCTTTCCAAGTGTAAGGTCTCCGTCATTTCTATAATCCACATTTTAATTGTGGGGGTTATAGGGCCTTTCCAAAATTTTAGAATTAATTTTTTCCCAGTTATTATACTATAATCAATAAAGTTTCTTTGAGTTGTTGTAAATGTTTGATTTAGTTCTAATGTTCCAAGTATTATCAATTTTGGATCCGGGTCCAATTGAATGCTAGTCACTTTAGATATTATTGTGAAAATATTTACCCAGAAATTTTTAATTTTTATGCAATTTGCAAACATATGAGATAAGTTAGCTTCTAAATGTTGACATTTATCACATATTGGTGAGATATGTGGGAAGATTTTATTTAATTTTGTTTTAGAATAATGTAACCTATGTATTACTTTGAATTGTATTAGAGAATGTCTGGCATTTAATGAACATTGATGTATGTGTTGTAAACTTTCTTCCCAAGTATCTTTAGTTATTATTTGATTTAGTTCTTTTTCCCAAGTTTGTCTGTGTAAGTCCGTCAATGGGATATTGCTGTCTAATAAAATATTATATATATAAGATATTAGTTTTTCTGTATTAGGATGTTTATTCCAACAGTCGTCAAAAATTTCTGAATTTCTAATTCTAAAATTTAGAGTATTTGCTTTTACGTAATCTCTAAGTTGGAGATATCTGAAAAAATCATTTACTTGAAGTCCATAAATCTGTTGCAACTCCTGAAATGAAAGAAAAGTGCCTTCCTTATAAAGGTGTCCCATCTTTTTAATTCCATAGTTTTTCCATTGTGTGAAACCTTTGTCCAACCATGAGGGCTTAAACAAAGGGTTATTCGCAATTGGAAGAAAAAGTTATAAATTATCTAGTTTTAATGTCTTTTTTAATTGTTTCCAAATTCGCATAGTACTATATATTATCGGATTTTCCCTATAATTTTTTTAATTTAATTTAGAAGTAGCAAATAGTATCGAGCCGATTTCAAAAGGTGAGCAATCTTCCTTTTCCATTTTTAACCAATCTGGTTGTTGATCTATTTCTTCCAACCAAAAATTCATATTTTTAATGTTAACTGCCCAAAAATAAAACAAAAAGTTTGGTAAAAACAACCCTCCATTTATTTTTGATTTGCACAGATGTTTTTTGCTTATCCTATGATTCTTATAATCCCAGATAAAGTCACTGACAATGGAATCTAACTTTTTAAAAACGTTTTTTGACAAATATATCGGAATTGTTTGGAAAAGGTATAATATTTGCGGTAAGAAAATCATTTTTATGGCATTAATTTTGCCAACCATTGAAATAGGAAGTGTTTTCCAATACTGAATATTCTTATGTAGTTTATTCAGTAATGGGGGAAAGTTTGCTTTAAATAATGATGTATATATCTTAGTAACATAAATGCCTAGGTATTTAAATTTTTCATTTACTATTTTAAATGGAAATTGTTGTATTATATGTTTATTATGTTCCCTTATTGGCATAATTTCACTTTTATTCCAATTTATTCTGTATCCTGAGAGTGAACCAAATTGGGTTATTAGCTTTAATAAATTTGGAATACTAATTTCTGGTTTTGTAATGTAAATTAATACATCATCTGCGTATAAAGAAATTTTATTCACTGTATCCTTTGTGTTATACCCATATATTTCTGGATGGGTCCTGACTCTTTCTGCGAGTGGCTCTATAACAAGCGCAAATAATAATGGAGACAACGGGCATCCTTGTCTACACCCTCTAGATAGGCTTTTTAAAGTGCTTTCAGCAAACGAATGTGTTTTGATGGCTTGCTAAGTGTTTTTACCCAATTGGCTGGCTTTTTAAAGTGATCTCAGCAAACAAATGTGTTTTGTTGGCTTGCCAAGTGTTTTTGCCCAATTGGCTGGCTTTTTAGAGTGCTTTCAGCAAACAAATGTGTTTTGTTGGCTTGCTAAGTGTTTTTGCCCAATTGGCTGGCTTTTTAAAGTGCTTTCAGCAAACAAATGTGTTTTGTTGGCTTGCTAAGTGTTTTTGCCCAATTGGCTGGCTTTTTAAAGTGCTTTCAGCAAACGAATGTGTTTTGTTGGCTTGCTAAGTGTTTTTGCCCAATTGGCTGGCTTTTTAAAGTGCTTTCAGCAAACGAATGTGTTTTGTTGGCTTGCTAAGTGTTTTTGCCCAATTGGCTGGCTTTTTAAAGTGCTTTCAGCAAACGAATGTGTTTTGTTGGCTTGCTAAGTGTTTTTTCCCAATTGGCTTGGCTTTTAAACGGCTTGCTTGCAACAGTTTTCGGATGCTTAAAGCGTGAATAAATTTTTTATTAGATCAGTGTGTTTAATTTCAAAATTGGCGCTCATTCTGTGATTTTCGCTTAGTTGCAAGATGGCACCAATGACGTAATTTCCGGTTAGCGGCATGCTGGCGCTAAGTGCGTAATTTCCGGTTCGTGTCAAGAAGCGAGAGGGTGACGTCAAGATGGCGCCAAGTGCAGGTGCCATTGAATAATTCAAGAGAGCTGACTGCTATGTCTATGGTGAGTGTGTCTGTTGGATCCTATTTAAAGCACATTTTTGCTTCAGCAGCAGCCTCTACAGCAGTCTTTAAAGATGAGTTTTACACACTGTAAATTCAACACGTTCTGAAGTTACTTGGCATTTTAATATTGGGTTTGTGTGTGTGTGTGAACGAGTGTGTCTGTGTGTGTGTGCGTGTGCGTGTGCGTGTGCGTGTGCGCGTGTGTGTGTGTGAACGTGTCTGTGTGTGTGTGTGTAAATGAGTCCATGTGTGTGTGTGTGTGTGTGTGTGTGTGTGTGTGAATGAGTCTGTGTGTGTGTGTCTGTGTGTGTGTGTGAATGAGTCTGTGTGTGTGTGTGTGTGTGTGTGTGTGAATGAGTCTGTGTGTGTGTGTGTGTGTGTGTGTGTGTGAGAGAGAGTATGTGTGTGAGTGTCTGTGTGAGGTGGAGGGTGTGTGTGATCAACAAATAACAAATAGTACAAATAATATAGTCTTTCGTAGTTCAGAGCTTATTTGTTATGTTTAATAGCCTGATGGCTGTCAGGAAGAAGCTGTTCCTCAATGTGGATGTTACAGTTTTCAGTTTACAAAAGTCGGACGTGACTCCAGAAGTCGGGTGTGAGTCAGTCCACAAACAGTCAGTCAGTCAGTCAGTCCAAAGGCCATGAGTTAATCCCAAGGCAGTGAGTGAGTCCAGAGGCCATGAGTAAGTCACTCACCGCCCCCTCCCCCACCACCCCACCACCCCACCACTGACATCCCCCACCTCAAAGCGCTGCCCTCCGCCTGGCTATAGGATGCGCTCCCTCCTGCCCCCTACTGCACAAATTCTTCAGTGTTCATTAACAACTGAAATTGTCTTTAGGCTGCTTTTTCGACATAATGTCGGGAAAGTTAGAGGTCAAGGTGATGTGGCTATTGCTGTAGCATCCTCTGGGATAGCAGCTACATTAATGCCTGGTGGAAGAACTGCACATTCTCGATTCAAGATACCCATCCAAGTGGCCGAGGATACATTCTGCAACATCGAGAAGAACTATAAGACGGCACATTTCATGAGGCAAGTGAAAGTCATTGTTTGGGATGAATGTCCAATGATTAGGCGAGAAAGCTTTGAAGCGGTGAACAGAACTCTGCAAGATGTCTGCAGCAACACTAACCCTTGTGGCAGCATTCTTATCGTTTGTTGTGGCGATTTTCGACAACTACTTGCTGTGGTGAAAAGGGGAAATGATGCCAATGTTGAAAATGCCTGCATCAAGAAATCCTACTTGTGGAGACTTTTCGCCAAGTTGCAATTGCACACAAATTTGCGATTGACAGAGGGAGAAGGTGACTATTCTCAATTTTTGTTGAAAGTTGGAGAAGACAAGATTTTAAAGAATGAAGACAATGAAAATATAATCCCACAAGACATGCTTCTATCAGCAGAAACACTGGAGGATTGTATTGATTTCATCTATCTCACATTTGACAATCCTCCAGAAGTATTCTCCAACAATTGTATCTTGGTTCCTCACAACGATACCATGAGAAGCATCAATTCTACATGCATCAAACGCTTCCCTGGAATCGTTAAGGAGTACTTTTCTTTCAATGCTGTCACTGAGGGAACTCATGATACTCACTTCCCAACAGAATTCCTCGATTCACTCGAGCTCTCTGGATTACCACCACACAAATTGGAGTAGAAAAAAGGATCTCCAATCATATTAATGAGAAACTTGGAGCCGCCAAAGCTATGCAATGGAACGAGGATGATTGTGAAAGAGCTACACAATAATCTGATCGTTGCAAGAATCAATATGGGAGCCTTCAAAGATGACATTGTTCTCATTCCTAGGATAGCACTCATTTTGACAGAAGGTGAAGACATACCCCTTCAGCGGTCCCAATTCCCCATTCAATCAAGTTTTGCTATGACGATCCATAAAGCACACGGAGAAACAATGCAGAAGGTGTTGATCTACCTCAACAAACCGGTATATCAGCATGGACATCTATATGTGACTCTTAGTCGAGGAAAGATCAAGGGAAATGTCAACGTTTTCCTGAAGGATGGAACATCGACCAAGAATGTTGTCATTAAATGCGTGCTTCGTTGAATGATAAATTCTCAGATTTTCTTTCTTAAAATTTGACTGCTGAATTTCTCTATATAAAATTGTCTCTTTTTATCAACAGGAAATAGTCATCAAGAGGCAGTGAGCAGCAGAACACAACAAGAGACACAACAAGAACGAACTTAATAATTCTCATCTTTAACATTTAACTTGTTCTTATATTTTAAGAGTCTTTCACATTTTAATCTTTAATAAATCCTTTTTGCACTTTTGATGCCTGTGTGTTCTTCATATCAATGGGAACCTAATAGGCAGGAATGGCTGCTCTGTGGGAGAGCCAGTACGAGTGCATGGGGGGGAGGTTGTGGGGAGATGCACTGAATGTGTGGAGGGGAGGGGAATGGCAAGGAGCAGAGTGGGGGGGTGAAGGAAGGAGGGGTGACTGAGTGAACTGCCAGCGTACCAGGCATGTGTGACTGCACTGCCAGCACACGAGCCGTGAGTAAGTGAACTGCCAGCCCACCAGCCGTAAGTGACTGAACTGCCAGCCCACCAGCCGTGAGTAAGTGAACTGCCAGCCCACCAGCCGTAAGTGACTGCACTGCCAGCCCACTAATTCATTCAGTCCACTCTCTCCCCCTTCTCTCTCACAGTCTGTCACCTGTTTTGGGCAGAATTTCTGGCAGTTTCTCAGCTGCCAGCCTGCCAGGTCCGAGTGACTGTACTGCCAGGCCTCAGTGACTGAGCTGCCTGGCCTCAGTGACTGAGCTGCCAGCCCATGAATTCATTCGGCCCACAATGTCTATACTAGCCCTCTGGGAACCAGTACCTTCGGTCCACAACACCCACACTAGCGCAATAGAAAGCCCCCCCCCCCCCCACTCTGGCAGCAATATTGGAATTGGTGGAGAGGTGGAATATTCCGTTGGGTGACCAGCCCTCCCGTGTGATGCTGGGACCCAACGGGTCCCACTTAGTCTAGTATTCACTATGAGTGATTTTAAACTTCATATAGATTGGACAAATGAAATGGGCACCAGTGTGCGTACATTTTGGGCAAAGTATATTTTGAGGAAGCAAGGTTATTTTGGATCTGCTCACCTGTGATGATAATGGCATGTACAATTTTAAATTCAATTTGAGGAGCAGATCTGAAGCAAATGTCTTAAATTTGAATTAAGGCAAATGCAAAGGTATGTAGACAATTTATTAATGTGGACGAGGAAATAGATTTATAAAGTAAAATGGTAGATAACCAGAGTTATAAAAAATGTTTCATAATTCTCAATAAAGACATATCATTGAGAAATAAAGACTACATGAAGTATGAAAATTAAAATTATTATTTGAAAAAGACAAAAAAAAAGAAAAATGTGAAAAAGACAAGAATTTTGAAAAAACATTGAAAAATTGCAAAGAGTGATTTATATGCTGACATGAAATATAATAATAGGCAGTAAAAGTTTTTCCGACTGAAAAAGTAAGTTCTTTTGATGATGGGACAAGACGATAATGGGAAATAGGAAAAATGGCAGTGATTTTGTAAAAAAAGCTTTTATGTATTTTTTTGTCACAGAACCATCTCAAAAGTAGAAAAACAAGTGCAAAGGAGAGCATGAAATATTCACTTTCACTGAAGGAAAACCATTGAATAAACATAATGGGACAAAAGATGACACAAGTGCGAGGTGTGGGCCAGATTCAACATGATCTAGCTCATTATGTTCTTGGCAATATAGTATGAAAATGATCGGCTTTGGATTCTGTGAATTAGCGTCCTCGTGTTTGGGACATACGATTGAACAAATCCAGAGGGTACCATTGGATTTGCCGCAGATTAAATCATGATTGGCCAGTGTAATAACTACATCTGTGAGTAATTTATGTAGTTTTACCAGTTTTAAAGTAAGAAGACTGCAGTCTATTGATTTTTCACAGAAAATCTTAACAAGAAGTAAACCCAACATAGATTTTTGCAATTGTACAGTTGCAAAGAAATGATTAAAATTCAAACTTTTCCTTTCAAAAGTAGGGACCAAATATCAATTTTATTCAAAGTATAACTTAGAAGCTAAATTACTATTTAAATTACATTTCTTCTGCTTTGCCAAGGGTTTTGGCTTATCAAGAAAAATGAAAATGGTATGTTAATACAAATTTACGACCTTTTCCACATGCAGTGAGAGAAATACAAATTACATTTGATGTTCTACTTTAGTTTTAAAAAATAGCTCTTATTGTTTTAATTGGTTAGTATTTTTATTTATTTTATGTTTACTTCATGAAGGAGAGCTAACTATTTTCCCCAAACGGCAAAAATATTTTAAAAAAAACACAATTTGTGCTTTTACCATCCGTGCTTTTTTAGCTCCCTTGATACTATGTATAGTTTCAGCTCCTTTTCTCAAATGACATAGACATAGACATTAACCTCATAAAAACATTTCCTACTATCAGTATATTTCCCCATTAGAGAACAAACTGCACACGTAGACATTTAGGAACTGGGTTCAAACTCTTAAACCTTCAGTGATGGCACACCATTCAGAGTATAATATTGCTCAGGCCAAATGTAATTGCTAAATCCTGCAGCATTTCTCATTTCAGTATGTAAGTCTTAGCATGTAAGTCTGATACTGCAGAGATCAGATTCAGCAAGTGCTTATAACTTCACCAAACCTCCCAAAACAATGAATTATGAACCTTAGCAATGAACTACAGTGTGGAAAAGAAGCAAATATTGAATAATATAGTTATGGGAAATTGGAGGAGACGAACGATCTCCAACTATTTATTTGTCATAAACAAGACCAGCAATTGGGTTCACCCAAAATGGCCACCCTCCTCCTCTCACAACACTAAACCTTCCCATTTTAGGAGGATTAACTACTTCCAGATAGAACAGATAATAAGAAAAGAAATAGAAAATTGTTCTTCTCAAATTTATAGGCACGAAGTTGACATATTTTGCAATATAATAGACCATTTAGTTGATTTAGTTGCAACTAGAGATTCAAAATATAGCGAAAATGAAACAAAGTTAATAAGCAGCCAAACATCATCTAGTCGTTGTTGGAATATATAAACACCAAATTGTTGTTTAAGACCCATTCATATTGCACAACCTTGACTATCGAGAGTTGATTGCATATTTCTTGCAATAAATGGAAACTGTCCATGTAGAAACTATTGGTCTCCCATTTTGTACCAGATTTATTTTGCAACCACCCCTTAGTGCTTTATGTGCCTTATTTATAATGCTAGTGCACTGGAGATCCGCAACTTCACAAGAATAACTCCAGACTTTCTAATGCCAGCCTTTCTAGTACCTAAATTAAAGTAACTGAATTGCTGGTTTTTTTTTAAAGTCACACAAATCTGGAGTCAAGGGCCTGTCCCACTTAGACGATTTTTTGGGCGACAGCCGAAAAATAGGCTGTCGGCACATGGTTGCGCCGTGACGCGGGGTGACGCCTGTATTGTGAACAGTCTCCTCAAGTGTCGTTACTCATTTTTTGTCGCTGCTGGATTTAGAAATGTTCAAAACCTTTCTGCGACAGTGGGCTTGACGTTGCCTGATGTCAAGTAAAGTCAAGTTTATTTGTCACATACACATCCAAGATGTTCAGTGAAATGAAAGTGGCAATGCCTGCGGATTGTGCAAAAACAATAGAACAACAGAACAGAATAGAACAGAACCAGTATTTACATTTTAGGAAAAAAATTCAAAAAAGACACAACACAACACAACACAACAGTAAATTAGTAAATTTGTCCCTGGTGAGATAAGAGTTTACAGTCCTGATGGCCTGTGGGAAGAACCTCCGTCTCACCCTCTCTGTTTTCGCAGCGTGACAGTGGAGGCGCTTGCCTGACTGTAGCAGCTGGAACAGTCCGTTGCTGGGGTGGTAGGGGTCCCCCATAATGTTGCTGGCTCTGGATCTGCACCTCCTGGTGTATAGGTCCTGCAGGGGGATGAGTGCAGTTCCCGTAGTGCGTTCTTCCGAACGCACTACTCTCTGCAAAGCCTTCCTGTCCTGGGCAGAGCTGTTCCCAAACCAGATTAAGATGTTGCCGGACAAGATGCTTTCCACAGCCCCAGAGTAGAAGCACTGAAGGATCCTCAGAGAGACTCTGAATTTCCTCAGCTGCCTGAGGTGGTAAAGGCGCTGCCTTGCCTTACTCACCAGTGCGGCACTGTGTTGTCCATGTCAGATCTTCCGTGATGTGGACTCCCAGGTATTTAAAGCTGCTCACCCTATCCACAGTAGTCCCATTTATCCCCAGTGGCGTGTACTTCCTCAGATGTTGACCCCTTCTAAAGTCCACAATCAGCTCCTTAGTTTTTGTGACATTCAAGAGAAGGCTGTTGTCCTGACACCAGAGTGCCAGATCAGACACCTCCTCCCAGTAGGCCTTCTCATCTTTATCGGAGATCAGGCCCACCACCACAGTGTCATCAGCAAACTTGATGATGGAATTGGAGCTGAACCTGGTCATTTGTGTACAGGGAGTACAGTAGGGAGCTAAGGACGCAACCTGGGGGGATCCTGTGTTCAGGGTGAGGGGGTTGGAGGTATGTCTCCCCATCTTGACCACCTGGGGCTTGGCGGTGAGAAAGAACAGGACCCAGGCACACAGGGGAGTGTTCAGCCCCTGTTTCAGCAGCTTCTCAGCAAGTCTGGTGGGGACTATCGTATTGAAAGCTAAACTGAAATCAATGAACAGCATCCTCACATAGCCCCTCTTATATTGTCAAGGTGAGACAGAGTGGTGTGCAGAACCTGGGAGACCGCATCATTCGTGAATCTGTTCGGATGGTATGGGAACTGCAGCGAGTCCATGGTGCGAGGGAGGAAGGCACAGATGTGATTCTTGATCAGCCTCTTGAAGCACTTCATGACTACCGAGGTGAGGGCCACCGGTCGGTAGTCATTCAAGCAAGCTGGAGAGTCATTCTTCGGCACTGGTACAATGGTGGATCTTTTGAAGCAGGCAGGGACCAGGGACCACGTTGCCTGTCTTCTCCTGTCGTAGGTGCTGTCGTAGGTTGTCGCTAGGATGACGCCAGGTGACGTTGGTTGTCGCCGGGTCATGACCTCGGTGAATTGCATTTGCGACAACCTACGTCATCCTACGTCAACCGGCGACATTTCCGGCGTCAAGGGAAGTATTCAGTTGTCTTCATTTGTCGCCGACAGTGTCGTAGCTTATCGTAGGTTGACTTCGGGTGTCGTAGGTTGTCGCCTGTGTGGTCGAAGGTCGTAGGTTGTCGTAGGTGTGAATTGTGTCGCTGGTTGACATAGCTTGTCATAGCTTGACGTCGACTAGGTGGTAGCTTGTCATGGACATTGTCGTGGGGTGGGTGCATTTCCGGCGTCACGCCGTGACAGTGACTGTCGCTACTGTTGCCTAAAGAATCGCCTAAGTGAGACAGGCCTGTTAATGACGTCACTGCAGCCCAGGGTGGAAATGTCACAGATGACAGGGCGTAGTTTTAAGGTGAGTGGGACAAAGTGTATAGGGGATATGCAGGGCATGTGTTTTGCAATGTCAATGGAAATGAAGTGAAAATGCAATCAGCTGTTCGGCTTGAGCCTGCCCTGTGCTTGAAAGTCCAATGGCAATGGAAATGAAGTGAAAATGCAATCAGCTGTTTGGCTTGAGCCTGCCTGTGCTTGAATGTGCAATGGCAATGGAATGAAGTGAAAATGCTATCAGCTGTTTGGCTTGAGCCTGCCCTGTGCTTGGAAGTGCAATGGCAATGGAAATGAAGTGAAAATGCAATCAGCTGTTTGGCTTGGCCTGCCCTGTGCTTGAAACTGCAATGGCAATGGAAGTGAAATGAAAATGCAATGAGCTATTCGGCCTGCCCTGTGCTTGAAACTGCAATTGGAAATGAAATGAAATAAGTTGTTTGGCCAGCCTGAAACCACTAATTTCGGCCCACAAGGCCCTATTAGCCAAGAAACCAGTCCCTTTTGCCCAAAATGCCCGTATTAGCCCAGGAGGAGCATTTTGGCCCAAAAGACCCGTGCCAGGCCATGGAAAGTCCAGAAAAAGAGCCTTTCACTGAGATTTCACTCAGATTTTTTTTTAAAGAGCCCCTTTGGCTCATCAGGCCTGCACTAGCCCAGGAGTCCCTTCAGCCCATCAGTAAGTATTCCCCCTGCCAATATTAAACCTCACCCCAGTATTTTTCTCCCTCCCTTCATTTGCTCCCTGTGAGATCCAGGCCAGGATAGACTTTCCTCCTTCATTGCTGTGATCTGCAGAAAAAGATGAAAAAGGTCTAAAATGGACTCACCACCCACTCCCCCTTCTCTCTCACAGTCTCTCACCAGTTTTGGGCAGAATTTCTGGCAGTTCCTGAGCTTCCAGCCCACCAGGCCTGAGTGACTGAGCTGCCAGCCCCAGAATCCATTCAGCCCACAATGTCCATACTAGCACTCTGGAAACCAGTCGCTTCGGCCCACAACACCCATACTAGCACTTCAGTCACTCTTGAAGATCATGAGGGAGAGGCCACAACTGTGATTCTGCTGTGTTAACTGAACTGTGAGTCTACTGAACAGTGAGTCTGCAATATACTTGCAATAAATGATTTGTTAGCCCTTAATGAAAATGAGATGAGATGCTTGGTCTGCCCTGTGCTTGAAACTGAATTGGCAATGGAAGTGAAATGAAATGAAAATGAGATGAGTTGTTTGGCCTGCCCTGTGCTTGAAACTGAAATGGCAATGGAAATGAAAATGAGATGAGTTGTTTGCCCTGCCCTGTGCTTGAAACTGAAATGGCTATGGAAATGAAATGAAATGGAAATAAAAACGAGATGAGTTGTTTGGCCTGCCCTGTTCTTGAAACTGAAATGGAAATGAGATGAAATGAGTTGTTTGATCTGCCTGAAACCACTAATTTCGGACCACAAGGCCCCTATTAGCCGAGAAACCAGTCCCTTTTGCCCAAAATGCCCGTGCCAGGCCAGGAAAAGTCCAGAAAAAGTGCCTTTCACTGAGATTTCACTCAGATATTTTTTTTAAGTCCCTTTAGCCCATCAGGCCTGTACTAGCCCAGGTGGAATCCCTTCGGCCCATCAGTAAGTAGTCCCCCTGCAAGTATTAAACCTCACCCCAGTATTTCTCTCCCTCTCTTCATTGGCTCCCTCTGAGATCCAGGCAAGGATAGACTTTCGTCCTTCATTGCTGTGATCTGCAGAAATAGATGAAAAATGTCTAAAATTGATTCACCACCCTCTACCCCTTCTCTCTCACCTGTTTTGGGCAGAATTTCCGGTAATTTCTGAGCTGCCAGCCCACCAGCCCTGAGTGACTGAGCTGCCAACCCACCACCCTCCATCACAGACACATACACATTCCAACACACACACTCACACCCTCCATCTCTCACACACTCACACACACACTCCATCTCTCTCTCACACACACACCCTCCATCTCTCATACACACACACCCTCCATCTCTCTCTCTCTCTCTCTCTCTCTCACACTCACAGACACACACACATACCCTCCATCTCACACACACACACGCACCCTCCATCTCACACACACCCTCCATCTCCCCCCCACACACACACCCTCCATCACGCACAAACACACACATACTCACACGCACACCCTCCATCTCTCTCTGACACACACACACACCCTCCATCTCTCTCTGACACACACACACACCCTCCATCTCTCTCACACACACACACACACCCTCCATCTCTCTCACACACACACACACCCTCCATCTCTCTCTCACACACACACACACCCTCCATCTCTCTCTCACACACACACACACCCTCCATCTCTCTCTCACACACACACACACCCTCCATCTCTCTCACACACACACACACACCCTCCATCTCTCTCTCACACACACACACACACACACCCTCCATCTCTCTCTCACACACACACACACACACACCCTCCATCTCTCTCTCACACACACACACACACACACACCCTCCATCTCTCTCTCACACACACACACACACACCCTCCATCTCTCTCTCACACACACACACACACACACACCCTCCATCTCTCTCTCACACGCACGCACGCACCCTCCATCTCTCTCTCACACGCACGCACGCACGCACCCTCCATCTCTCTCTCACACGCACGCACGCACCCTCCATCTCTCTCTCACACGCACGCACGCACGCACCCTCCATCTCTCTCTCACACGCACGCACGCATGCACCCTCCATCTCTCTCTCACACGCACGCACGCACGCACCCTCCATCTCTCTCTCACACGCACGCACGCACGCACCCTCCATCTCTCTCTCACACGCACGCACGCACACACCCTCCATCTCTCTCTCACACGCACGCACGCACGCACCCTCCATCTCTCTCACACGCACGCACGCACGCACCCTCCATCTCTCTCTCACACGCACGCACGCACGCACCCTCCATCTCTCACGCACCCACCCACCCACGCACGCACGCACGCACGCACGCACGCACGCACGCACGCACGCACGCACGCGCACACGGGAGGGCTGGTCCCCCAACACAATATTCGACCTCTCCACCAATTCCAATATTGCTGGCCAGTGGGAGGGGGGCTTTCTGGAGCGCTAGGATGGGAGTTGAGGGACTGGTTTCCAGAGGGCTAGTATGGACATTGTGGGTCAAATGGATTCTTGGGCTGGCAGCTCAGTCATTCAGGCCTGGCAGCTCAATCACTCAGGCCTGGCAGACTGGCAGCTCAGTAACTCAGGCCTGGCGGGCTGGCAGCTGAGAAACTGCCAGAAATTCTGCCGAAAACAGGTGACAGACTGTGTGAGAGAGAAGGGGGAGGGTGGACAATCAATTTTAGACATTTTCATCTTTTTTTTACAGATCACAGCAATGAAGGAGGAAAGTCTATCCTTGCATGGATATCTGGAGCGCTAATATGGGTGTTGTGCGCAGAAGGGACTGGTTTCCAGAGGGCTAGTATGGACATTGTAGACTGATTGGATTCTTAGACTTGCAGTTCAGTGATTCATGGCTGGTGGGCTGGCAGTTCACTAAGTCATGCTGGTGGGCTGGCACTTCAGGCATTTACAGTTGGTGGGCTGGCAGTTCACTTACTCACGGCTGGTGGGCTGGCAGTCCAGTCACTCACGGCTGGTGTGGTGGCAGTTCACTCAGTCACCCCTCCTCCCTTCATGACCCCCCCATTCTGCTCCTTGCCATTCCCCTCCCCCCACACATTCAGTCCATCTCCCCTCAACCTGCCCCCCCATGCACTCTTAGTGGCTCTCCGACAGCACAGCCATTCCTGACTATTAGGTTCCCATTGTGATGAAGAACACACAGGCATGGCAAGTGCAAAAAAGGATTTATTAAAGTTTGAAATGTGAATTACTCTTAAAATATAACAACAATTAAAATGTTAAAGGTGAAATGTATTAAGTTATTTCTTGTTGTGTATCTTGTTGTGTTCTGCTGCTCACTGCCTCTTGATTGCTCATTGCTGTTGATATTAAAAAAATACATTTCAATATAGAGAGATTGAGTGGTCATATATTAACAAATTTACCTCAAAAGTCATCATTCAGTGCTGGCCTGCAAATCCAATCTCACAGCACTGGAAGTGGAGTGCAGGCCGCAAATCCAAACTCACAGCACATCAAGCAGAGAGCAGGCAGCAAGTCTAACTTCTCAGCACTCCAAGCAGAGTGAAGGCAGCAAGTCCAACCTCACAGCACTCCAACAAGAGTGCAGGCAGCAAGTCCAACCTCACAGCACTCCAAGCAGTATGCAGGCAGCAAGTCCAACCTCACAGCACTCCAAGCAGAGTGCAGGCAGCAAGTCCAACCTCACAGCACTCCACGCAGAGTGCAGGCAGCAGGTCCAACCTCACTGCATTCCAAGCATAGTGCAGGCAGCATGTCCAAACTCACAACACTCCAAACATAGTGCAGGCAGCAAGTCCAAACTCACAGCACTCCAAGCAGAGTGCAGGCAGCACGTCCAACCTCACAGCACTCCAAGCAGAGTGCAGGCAGCAAGTCAAACCTGACAGCACTCCAAGCAGTGTGCAGGCCAGCAAATCCAATTTCACAGCATTTCCAGAAGAGTGCACACACATACACTCACACATACATACACTCACACACTCACACTCACACATACGCACTCACATACACACACACACTAATTCAGGAACAGCTTCTTCCTGACAGCCATCAGGCTATTAAACATAGCGAATAAGCTCTGAAATGGAAAATACTATATTATTTGTACTATTTGTTATTTATTGAACACTCACACACTCCCTCCACATTTTCCCCACCACATTTTCAAACCACATAAAGGTCACTCACAGGTCAGTAGACACTCAGTGTTGTGTAGATTCCCAGCTCAGACTGAGAGTCATGGCCTCTCCCTCGCCAACATGCAGACAGGCTCAGCCACGTACAGACTTCCGGGTTTTATACTTCCTTCCCTCACCCCCTGGAAGAGGCATGGCCTTCATGGTTGTGATTGACAGGAGAGAGAATCTCAACATTTTTTAAACACTAATGTCAAGTCAAACTGTAATGAAAGGTATTACCTGCCTCCAAGTTAAAGGGGGAGGAGTATTATGTATGTAATATAATTGGTGTTACCGGGCTCCAAGTTAAAGGGGGAGGAGTGTTAGGTATGGGATGATTAGGATAAGTAATTGGTGTCTTGTGATGTCTGGGGCAAGTACGCAGGAGCAAAAAAGACAAGGTGGCGTCCTGCCGTAAAGAAGCTTGTATGATTCCTCCCGTGTCCGAGCCTTTATTCAAGACTGTTCAAAGCATCCGAATACACAACAATTGGCGACGAGGATAAATGAACGAAGATAAGAACAAGGCCAGCAAGAAGAATCGAAAACAAAAGTTAAAAATAGAAGTAGTATTTGGAAACAAGTAGAACAGCACCAAGCCAAATGGTTTTGAATTGGCGCCAAAAAGAAGAAAGGTAGGAACGGGAAGCAATAGCTCAGGGAAGAGCTAGGAAATCAAGCAGGGGCAGTAAGGGTCACCAAGCACGGTGTCAGCTTACCTGGAATGTATCCAGGGCTGTGCAGCCCACAGCCAAGCTCAAGCAGCAGCCACAGACATCGGGTGGGGGCCTGGTACCGTGAAGGCCACGGACAGGTCCAGAAAAGCCACCGACAAGAGGCTGAGTCTTCGGCCCAACTGGGAACAGTCAGCCCGGTGGGGGGAGAAAGCGGAGAAAGCCCGGTTGGGAGCAGAGTCAGCCCGACCGTGAACAGAGAAGCGGAGATTTGCCGAGTTCCGCCCGGGGCTTTAAAAAGGGGCACACAGCACCGGAAGCGAGGAAAAGATGGAAGTTGACTTGCAGCTAAAAACTTGAACAGTATAATCTAAGAGACTGTCCTAAAAACTTTTTTTTTTTTTTTTTTTTTTTTTTTTTAATAATTTTTTTAATAGAAGTACGGTAGATTACAGTAATGTACAACACGTATATATTAATACATTTTTTGTACCGCTTCACTTTTTTAAACTTTAAGAAAGAAAAAGAAAGAAGTAAGAAAAGTGAAGAAAGTGCGCAAAGGTTGTGAAGTGCAAAAGAGTGTTGGGAAAAGAAAGCCCCTTAGAAAAGAAGTTAGAGAAGGAAGTAAAGTTAGAAAATAGACCCTAGAAAAGAAAGAGAAAGAAAGAAGGAACAATCGCTCTATTATAACTCTTATAACATACTTCATAGAGAAGGAACTACCAACCAAGTCTGTTTTTATTTTACCTCCCATTACCAGGTCCAGATACCTTTTATTTATTTATTTGTTTTTCTAAATTACTATTGCACCTCATGCTTGTAATAGGTCCAAAAACGTAGACCACGTCTTTTGAAATTGGTCTACTTTGCCTACTAGGAGGAATCTCATCTCTTCCAGATGTAATGTTTCCAACATATTTGATGTCCACATTTTTATTGTTGGTGTGGGCGCATTTTTCCAGAATTTAAGTATAAGCTTTTTTCCCATTATTAGCCCATAATTGAGTAAATTCTTCTGATACACGTTTAATTCAGGAATACCTTCCGATATTCCAAAAATAATCCATTCTGGTTTTGGTACCAGTTTTATTTTGATTAATTTTGAAAAAATATCAAATATTTCAAACCAGAATTTTTGGATTTTTGTACAAAAAACAAAAGAATGTGCTATGGTAGCTTCTTGACATATACATTTATCACAGATTGGTGAGACGTTAGGAAAGATTTTATTTAGTTTGGTTTTTGAATAATATAATCTATGTAATGTTTTAAATTGGATAAGCGTATGTCGTACGTTGATCGAGCATTTATGCACCTGTAATAAATGATTATCCCAACTCTCTTTTGAAATTTTTATACCTAGATCTTGTTCCCAATCTCTTCTAATTCCATCTGTTGTGGGTATTTCTATATTTAAGATGATATTATATAAGTATGATATTAAATTAACTGATTCCGCCTTTGTCTTCATTGCTTCATCTAGTAAGTCGGAAGGCATATTATAATAATCTTTTGTGTGTGTTTTCAAATAGTCACAGATTTGTAGATATTTAAAATATTGATTATTTTTCAAATTATATTTCAGTTGTAGTTGTTGGAATGATAGTAATTTTTCTAATTCATACAGATCTTCGAGCGTTTTGATTCCCATTCTTTCCCATTGTATAAATGATTTATCTATGATTGAAGGTTTAAACGATGGGTTATTGACTATTGGTATTAAGAGAGATAGGTTTCTTAATTTTAGATTCTGTTTTATTTGCTTCCATGTTCTAATAGTGCTATATATAATTGGATTTTTATTATAATTTTTATTATTCAAATTTATTGGAGAGAGAATAATCGCTCCTATATTATTCGGGGAGCAATCCCCTTTTTCCATTATAATCCAGTCCACCTGCTGGGCAGAATTGTCCAGCAGGTGAATCATATTTTTAATATTTACTGCCCAGTTATAATACATAAAGTTAGGGAGCGCTAGACCCCCCAACTCTTTTCGTTTGTTAAGGTGTGTTCTTTGTATTCTGTGGGATTTGTAATCCCATATAAAATTTGTAATGTCTGAGTCCAGTTTTTTGAAAAACTTTTTTGGGAGATATATAGGTATTGATTGAAATAGGTAAAGGATTTGTGGTAAGAAAATCATTTTTATAGCATTTATCCTACCTATTAAGGACATCGGAAGTGTTTTCCAAAATTTAATCAAATTATTTAATTTCTTAAGTAGGGGATTATAATTAGCTTTAAACATATCATGGTAATTTCTAGTAATCTCAATTCCTAAATATTTGAATTTTTCCATAGCTATTTTAAAAGGGAATTTCCTGAGATGTGTTGA
Source organism: Malacoraja senta (assembly GCA_038087875.1). Lineage (NCBI taxonomy): Eukaryota > Metazoa > Chordata > Chondrichthyes > Rajiformes > Rajidae > Malacoraja > Malacoraja senta. Next base: position 241,659,610 of record CM075977.1, on the reverse strand, counting down.
GTCTTTTGGTTTAATCGACATAATTTCACTTTTGTTCCAATTTATTCTATATCCTGAAAAGGATCCAAAGTCCTCAATTAAGTTTAATATATTTGGTATACTAATTTGTGGTTTTGTGATGTACAGTAGTACATCATCAGCATATAGGGATAGTTTGTTGTTTGAATATTTTGTGTTATAACCGTGAATATTCGAGTGTGTTCTTATTTTTTCAGCAAGGGGTTCAATTACCAAAGCAAATAACAGCGGTGATAGTGAGCATCCTTGTCTGTTGCCCCTAGATAATTCGAATTTTGAAGATAATATATTATTAGTTAGTATTCTAGCCGTAGGTTTGTTATATAGTAGTTTTATCCATGCAATAAAGTTTTCTCCCAATTGGAATTTTTGCAATACTTTGATCATATAGTCCCATTCTACTTGATCAAACGCTTTTTCTGCGTCCAGTGAGATGATAGCTAACTCTTGGTCATAAGATTTATGTGAATGCATTATGTTAAGCAAACGTCTCAAATTATTAAATGAGTGTCTCTTAGGTATAAATCCTGTTTGATCCTCATGTATTAGTCTACTAACATACTTGCTTAATCTATTGGCTAATGTTTTTGCTATTATTTTCTGATCCGTATTTAACAAAGCAATAGCTCTATATGATCCTGGTTCTTCTATATTTTTATCTTTTTTAAGTATTAATATGATCGTTGATTCCGCTAGTGTTTCAGGTAGGTTTTGCTCTTTATAAGCATATGTATACATTTTTTGTAATCGTGGAGTAACTATATCATAAAAAGATTTATAAAATTCATTACTGAATCCGTCTGGTCCTGGTGTTTTTCCATTTTTTAGTGTTTTTATTGTGTCTTCTATCTCCTTAGAAGTAATTTGTGCTCCCAGTTCCTCTTGTTCCCTGCGTTCTAATTGTGGTAGATTACAATTATCTAAAAATTCTGAGATTTTATTATTGTCTATTGACGTTTTAGATGTGTATAGATTCTGGTAAAATTGAGCAAATCTTTTATTAATATCCTTGGGTAGTGTTAATACTTCCCCTCTATCTGATTTAATCTTTAATATTGCATTCTCTTTTTCCCGTTTTTTAAGTTGTCGTGCTAGAAGTTTGTGGGGTTTGTCCCCGAATTCGAAGTGTTCTTGTTTTGTGATTTGAAATAATGTTATAACTTTCTCTGACAGTAATTTATTTAACTGAAATTTCAGTAGTAGTATTTTATTATGTTTATCCATAGTTGGGTCTTTAGCATTATCTATATCTAACTGTTTTATTTGATCTTCTAAGTGTCTTTGTTCATTCTTATTCTTTTTATTTTGATAAGCTTGAAATGAAATAATGACTCCTCTTATAAATGCTTTGAAGGATTCCCATAATAACGTGGGGGATATCTCTGGTGTATCATTTAACTCAAAAAATAGATCCATCTGTTTTTTTAGATAGATACTCCCTTGAGGGTCTTTTAAAATTTGTGAGTTAAACCTCCAGAACGGTTTATTCATAGACATTCCTTCTAGTTTTAGAACAAAAGTTAACGGAGAATGATCTGAGATCGCATTAATATGATATTTAGGATTCAGAGATTGCGAAATTAATTTTGTATCCACAAGAAAATAGTCTATCCGTGAATATGTTTTATGCACCATTGAATAAAACGAGTAATCCCTTCCCGTCGGGTTTGCAATCCTCCATACATCTGTTATATTTGTGTTTTCCATATATGTGTGTAAGAGTTCACTGGTTTTAGATTTCGTCTGACCTTTTTGTTTTTGCATCGATTTATCTAAATAAGGATCTAAAACACAATTAAAATCTCCTCCGATTATAACATTTTGATAATTAGATTCTGCAATTATATTCAGAATTTTATTAAAAAATTGAGGGTTATCAAAGTTGGGCGCATATATGTTTACCAGCATAATTGGCATATTATTGATCTCCCCTGCTACTATAAGATATCTCCCTTCCTTATCTAAAATAGTGTTCTTTGATTTAAATGGAATTCCTTTACGAATAATAATTGCAGTACCTCTAGATTTGGAGGTAAATGAAGAGTGAAATGTTTGGCCTATCCAGTTCGCCCTCAGTCTTGTCTGATCTTGCTGTTTAAGATGTGTTTCCTGTAGAAACGCAATGTCCGTGTTGTATGATTTCAACTGAGCTAGTATCTTGCCCCTTTTAATAGGTTCATTAATCCCCCTTATATTCCAACTACATAATGTGATTCCTCCTATTTTCTTTTGATTGTCGTCATGCATTTTTACCAGTTTTAATGACCTTAATTATTGTGGTGCGTTCATACTGTCCTAAAAACTGCCGCGATCGCCAGCGAAGGCATGCAGGACTGATTATCTACAGCACCCGATTGGCAGCCAGTTTTTTACCTCCTAAAAGACTAAACTGTTAAATACCTTAAGACCTACAACATCCAAATGCCTTCAAAGTAATGGCTGAAGCAATAAATCAAATGAAACTGTCAATTAATTGCTGAATCTGCCAAAATAAAAGGAGAACAAAAATGGAAAAGAAGTGGTTTGGTCATTGAGTGAAATCCAGTTCATCATTTCGGGGTGGATGAATCAGATCCCTTTCAAGCGGGGAATCTGCACAAAAACATTAGAAGACTTGACAACTAATAACTCTTATTTTTCATTGATGGGAAAAATCCTCAGCACCTGTAAAATGGCCAAAAATCACAGCCGTAAGTGGTACCGTTTTTTTTTCTAAAATCAAAACACAGTGGAAACAGGAAGTGGTCAAGATGAGACTTTTAATAAACCACATTTTCAAACCACAGTTTCAAACCACAGTTTCAAACCACAGTTTCAAATCACATTTTCAAATCACAATTTCAAACCACAGTTTCAAACCACAGTTTCAAACCACAGTTTCAAACCACATTTTCAAACCACATTTTCAAACCACATAAAGGGCACTCACAGGTCAGTAGACACCCAGTGTTGTGTAGATTCCCAGCTCAGACTGAGAGTCATGGCCTCTCCCTCGCCATCTTGCAGACAGACTGAGCCATGTCCAGACTTCCGGGTTTTATAGTCCCTCCCCCACCCCCTGGAAGGGGTGTAGCCTTCATGGAGAGAGAATCTCAACATTTTTAAAACACTAATAACTAGATACTAGACTAAGTGGGACCCGTTGGGTCTTATGTTCACACGGGAGGGCTGGTCCCCCAACGCAATATTCCACCTTTCCACCAATTCCAATATTGCTGGCCAGTGGGGGGGGGTGCTTTCTGGAGTGCTAGCAAGGGAGTTGGGGGCTGAAGGGACTGGTTTCCAGAGGGCTAGTATGGACATTGTGGGCCGAATGGATTCTTGGGCTGGCAGCTCAGTCACTGAGGCCTGACAGGCTGGTAGCTCAGTAACTCAGGCCTGGCAGGCTGGTAGCTCAGTAACTCAGGCCTGGCAGCTCAGTCACTCATGCCTGGCAGCTGAGTCACTCAGGCCTGGCAGCTCAGTCACTCAGGCCTGGCAGCTCAGTCACTCAGGCCTGGCAGCTCAGTCACTCAGGCCTGGCAGCTCAGTCACTCAGGCCTGGCAGGTCCATCACTCAGGCCTGGCAGGTCAGTCACTCAGGCCTGGCACCTCAGTCACTCAGGCCTGGCAGCTCAGTCACTCAGGCCTGGCAGCTCAGTCACTCAAGCCAGGTAGCTCAGTCACTCAAGCCTGGCAGCTCAGTAACTCAGGCCTGGCAGGCTGGCAACTGAGAAACTGCCAGAAATTCTGCCGAAAACAGGTGACAGACTGTGTGAGAGAGAAGGGGGAGAGGGTGGACAATCAATTTTAGACATTTTCATCTTTTTTTACAGATCACAGCAATGAAGGAGGAAAGTCTATCCTTGCATGGATATCTGGAGTGCTAGTATGGGTGTTGTGCGCTAGTATGGCTGGCAGCTCAATCACTCAAGCCTGGTGGGCTGGCAGCTCAGTCACTCAGGCCTGGTGTGCTGGCAGCTCAGAAACTGCCAGAAATTCTGCCCAAAACAGGTGAGAGACCCATTGAGAGAGAAGGGGGAGAGAGTGGAGAATTAATTTTACACATTTATCATCTTTTTCTGCAGATCACAGCAATGGAAAGTGTATCCTGGCCTGGATCTCACAGGGAGCAAATGAAGGGAGGGAGAAAAATACTGGGGTGAGGTTTAATACTTGCAGGGGAAATACTTACCGATGGGCTGAAGGGACTCCTGGGCTAATACAGGCCTGATGGGCCAAAGGGGCTCTTTAAAAAATAATCTGAGTGAAATCTCAGTGAAAAGCACTTTTTCTGGACTTTTCCTGGCCTGGCACAGGCATTTTGGGCAAAAATGCTCCTCCTGGGCTAATACGGGCAGTTTGGGCAAAAGGGACTGGTTTCTCGGCTAATAGGGGCCTTGTGGGCCGAAATTAATGGTTTCAGGCAGGCAAAACAACTAATTTCATTTCATTTCCAATTGCATTGCAGTTTCAAGCACAGGGCAGCCGAATAGCTCATTGCATTTTCATTTCACTTCCATTGCCATTGCAGTTTCAAGCACAGAGCAAGCCAAGCCAAACACTGATTGCATTTTCACTTCATTTCCATTGCCATTACACTTTCAAGCACAGGGCAGGCTCAAGCCAAACAGCTCATTGCATTTTCACTTCATTTCCATTGCCATTACAGTTTCAAGCACAGGGCAGGCCCAAGCCAAACAGCTCATTGCATTTTCACTTCATTTCCATTGCCATTGCAGTTTCAAGCACAGGGCAGGCCAAACAACTCATTTCATTTTCATTAAGTGCTAACAAATCATTTATTCAAGTACATTGCATACTCACAGTGTTCTGTAGTTTCCCAGCTCACACAGAGAGTCGTGAACTGTCCCTCGCCATCTTGCAGACAGACTGAGCCACGCCCACACTTCCAGGTTTTATAGTCCCTCCCCCTCCCACCGGAAGGGGCATGGCCTTCATGGCAGTGATTGACAGGAGAGAGAATCTCAAGATTTTTTAAACACTAATAAGCCTTTTATTTTTCATCGATTGGAAAAATCCTCAGGACCTGTGCAGCAGAGGAGGACTGAGTAAGTTGGCCAAAAAATCACAGCCATATGTGGTGGCGTTTTTTCTAAAATCAAAGCACAGTGCAAACAGGAAGTGGTCAAGATGAGACTTTTAATTATATAGATATCACAAACAACAGAGGTCCCAGCACAGTTCCCTGTAGTACTCTAATGATCACAAACCTCCAGCCTGAATATTGTCCTTCCACCACAACCCTCTGTTTTCTATCAGTAAGCCAGTTATGAATTCAGTTGGAATATGACATCTAATTCTTGACAACACATTTCAGGAACATAGAACATAGAACAGAACAGCGCAGGAGCAGTCCCATCAGCTCATCATCCATACCGAACATGATGCCTCTGCGCATGATCCATATCCTTATTTTCCCTACATATACATACATGTACCTATCTAACAGCCTCTTAAATGCCAATATGGTATCTGCCTCCAACACTAGCCCTGGCAGCACACTCCAGGCACACATCACTCTCTGTAAAAATAAATGCCCCCATGTCTCCTTTAAACATTGCCCCTCTCATCTTAAAGCTATGTCCTCTAGTCTTTGAGAATTCACCTTGGATAAAAGATTGATGTGGATAGAGAACTGGCTGCCAAACAGGGAGCAAAGAGCAGGAGTAAACGGGTCCTTTTCACAATGGCAGGCAGTGACTAGTGGGGTACCGCAAGGCTCAGTGCTGGGACCCCAGCTATTTACAATTTATATTAATGACCTGGATGAGGGAATTGAAGGCAACATCTCCAAGTTTGCGCATGACACTAAGCTGGGGGGCAGTGTTAGCTGTGAGGAGGATGCTAGGAGACTGCAAGGTGACTTGGATAGGCTGGGTGAGTGGGCAAATGTTTGGCAGATGCAGTATAATGTGGATAAATGTGAGGTTATCCACTTTGGTGGCAAAAACAGGAAAGCAGATTATTATCTAAATGGTGGCCGATTAGGAAAAGGGGAGATGCAGAGAGACCTGGGTGTCATGGTACACCAGTCACTGAAAGTAGGCATGCAGGTGCAGCAGGCAGTGAAGAAAGCGAATGGTATGTTAGCTTTCATAGCAAAAGGATTTGAGTATAGGAGCAGGGAGGTTCTACTGCAGTTGTACAGGGTCTTGGTGAGACCACACCTGGAGTATTGCGTACAGTTTTGGTCTCCAAATCTGAGGAAGGACATTATAGCCATAGAGGGAGTGCAGAGAAGGTTCACCAGACTGATTCCTGGGATGTCAGGACTTTCATATGAAGAAAGACCGGATAGACTCGGCTTATACTCGCTAGAATTTAGGAGATTGAGAGGGGATCTTATAGAAACGTACAAAATTCTTATGGGGTTGGACAGGCTAGATGCAGGAAGATTGTTCCCGATGTTGGGGAAGTCCATGACAAGGGGTCACAGCTTAAGGATAAGGGGGAAATCCTTTAAGACCGAGATGAGAAAAAACTTTTTCACACAGAGAGTGGTGAATCTCTGGAACTCTCTGCCACAGAGGGTAGTTGAGGCCAGTTCATTGGCTATATTTAAGAGGGAGTTAGATGTGGCCCTTGTGGCTAAAGGGATCAGGGTGTATGGAGAGAAGGCAGGTACGGGATACTGAGTTGGATGATCAGCCATGATCATATTGAATGGCGGTGCAGGCTCGAAGGGCCGAATGGCCTACTCCTGCACCTATTTTCTATGTATCTATGTATCTATGTATTCGGACTGTCCACCCTATTTATGCCTCTCATAATTATATATATGTCTATAAAGTCTTCCCTCAACCTCCAACATTCCAGGAAAAGCAAGCCAAGTTTTTCCAAACTGTCCTGATAGCTAATATCCTCTAATCTAGGCAGCCTTCTGGTAAACCTCCTCAGAACTCTTTCCAAAGCCTCCACAACTACATACAATAGTACAAATGGATCAGAACCAAAGTACTATAAAGCTGCAAAATAATTTCTAGACTCATACACACAGTACCTGACTGATCAGGGCAAGCATACATATGCCTTTATTACCACTCTATCTACTTTTTTTTTACACTTTCTGGGAGCTATGGACCTAAGATCCCTCTGTACATCAATGCTGTTAATGGTCTTACCATTAACGGTATACTTTCACTTTACATTCAATCTTCCAAGGTGCAATAACTCACACATTCTCAGATTAAACTCCATTAGCCATTTCTCCACTCATTACTAGTAGCTGATCTATATTCCTTTGTTAGATTTATATCCAAATAATTTATATATCACAAACACCAGAGGTACCAGCACACATTTCTGCAGATCTCCACTAGTCACAGGTCTCCAGACAGAAGAAAAAAACACCCTTCCAACACGACTCTCCATCTTCTATGAGTATGCCAGTTCTGAATCCAAAAGGCCAAGTCACCATGTATTGCATACATCTTAATCTTTTGGATCAGTCTACCATAAGAGACTTTATCAAATGCATTATTAAAATCTATATAGATGACATCAACTCCCCTACCTTCAGCATCTCTTTTATCACCTCTAAAAACTCAATTGTTCATAAGACATGACCTGCCACGGATGAAGACAATCTCTCTAAATAACCCTGGAGGAAGGAATGGGTGACGTTTCCGGTCAAGACCCTTCTTCACATTGATGTCAGGGGTCAGTCTGAAGATGGGTCTCGAACCAAACGTCACCCATTCCTTCTCTCCAGAGATGCTGCCTGTCCCGCTGAGATACTCCAGCATTTTGTGTCAACCTTCGATTTAAACCAGCATCTGCAGTTCTTTCCAGCACATCTTCTCTCCAGAGATGCTGCTTGTCCCACTGAGTTACTCCAGCATTTAGTGTCTACCTTTGATTTAAACCAGCATCTGCAGTTCTTTCCTACACATCTCTAATTAACCCATTCTCTTTCAAATATGAGTAAATCCTATCCTGAAGAATTCTCTCCAATAGCTTCCTAACCGTTGACATGAGGTTTAGCAACCCATAATTTCCTGGATTTTCTCTACTGTTAATAATCCCCAGAATGATCTTACTACCATCTATGTCTTTCTCCTTGGCGAATACAGAAGCAAAGTATTTGTTTAGCACCACATCTACATCCTCTGTCTCCAAGCATAAATTCTTACTTTTATCTGTGAGCAGTCCTACCTTCTCACAAGATATCCATTTGTTTTTAATGTGTGTATAAAAAGCCTTGAGATTTTCTTTAATCATTTTCGTCAATGACATTCCATGGCCCCTTCAGGCCTAATTGCTCACTTGCTCACTTGAGTTCTTTCCTGCTTACTTTATATTCTTCAAAGGCCCAGTCTGATTTCATTTTTCTAAATCTTACATTCACTTCCTTTTTTTACCACATTTTCAACCTCATTGATCATCCATGGTTGCTTTACCTACCTCCTTACTGAAATATACCAGTCCTGAACTCTGATCAGCTGGCCTTGAAACGACTCCCATATGTCAGATATGTACTTACCCAATAACAACAGATCCCAATTTACTCTGCCTTGCTCCTGCCTAATAATGCTGTAAAGAAAGATGAATTGCATTGCCAAGAATTAGATAAATATCAGGGATGCCAAGAGACAATTCCCAAACAAGCTAGAGGCTCAATTCATTCAAGTGGATGCCAAGCGATTGTGACACGGCTTGAATCATGAGATACTATCATAAGTTACACACTGAAATAAGGGGTGATCTCAAGTTATGATACAAGTTCTCGAGGAGAGTGTGGCGGTGGCGCAGAAGGGAAGCTCCCAGCGAACGTCAAGCCAGAGCCATGCAAGATCAGACCCGGCGGTCGGCGTGGTGCCGAGCAAGATCCAACCTGGCAACAGCCACGAATGGAAACTGCCAAGAATGGGAACAGACCCGGAGGCCGACGAAACCACTGAGAACGAGGACGGACCTGGCGGCCAATGAAAACAAAGAGCCGGCGACCGCCAAGAACAAACACCCAATGATCACATGCGGCGGCTGGCCTGGTTCGCTGCTGCGAAGAAAGGCTCAGCGGGCCCCTGCCTGCAGGGGAAGCTCAGAAGCCATGAAGACCATTGAGTCGGGGAGGGTGCTGCTGGCAGCAACAAACGCGAGGAGTGGGCCGGTAGAAGAGAGGCTGGGGTATTGCCTCCAGCCCCTTCAAGGTTGGCTGCGGGAGGTGACCCCTCCCCGGAGGTAGTCGGCAGAGAAGAGGGATGTCGGGCCATGAGCCTGCAACAGCCCAGGGATTATTTGGGATTACCTGGATCGGTGGCTCTCCGGTACTTCCAACATTTGGATTTGGGACTTTTGACTATTTTATTTCCTTTGTAAACGGCGCCAAAATATAGCGACTGTGCATTTGTGGTTTAAGCAAAATAATGTCACTGTGCGGTACATATGTGACAATAAAGAGCCAATAAACCATATATCTCTATCAGATGAGCTCAATGCCTTTTACATCTACTCTGGACAGTCAAACCAAATCCACTGAAGCGTATCACCACATCTCCTTCAGGCTCTATCTCATACACTGCGGAGAAAGAAGTCTGATCTTCATTCTTAAAGGTAGCCTCTGGAGTTCCCGGTTGAGTTCTGATATAATGTGCCCACCATCTGGCCACAGTCTTCACCGACATCTTTAACCTTTCACTACAATAATGCCTTTTTGCTTCAAGGATCCTACATCATTCCAGTCCCCAAGAAAGATCAAGCGCTCAATCTCAATGACTGCCATCCAGTTGACCTAATCGACCATAATGAAGTGCTTTGAAAGATTGTTTAAGAAGGAACTGCAGATGCTGTAAAATCGAAGGTACACAAAAATGCTGGAGAAACTCAGCGGGTGCAGCAGCATCTATGGAGCGAAGGAAATAGGCAATGTTTCGGGCCGAAACCCTTCTTCAGACTCAAGATTCAGACTTGAAAGATTGTAATGGTCTGCTTCTGCACTTGTCCTCAGGATAATTTAGAACCATTGAAATCTGTGTACAGGAAAAAGAACGCCTATATCAGCATGCTATACATTGACTACAGCTCAGCCTTCAACACTATAATACCAACTAAACTCTTCCCTAATCTTGTGGACCTTATCCTTGGGGCCTCCATCCACTGGTTGTTGGATTTGCTGACCAGCAGACCTCAGTTAGTCATAATTGGTGATAACTTTTCCTACATCCTGACCTTCAGCACTGCTACTTCTTAGGGTTGTGTGCGCTGTCCCCTACTCAATGTATGTTGATCACTTCATGGCCAAATACAATGCCAATCATCTAGTTCACCTAGTTCACCTAGCTCACCTAGAATGCCACTGTTGTTGGCTAGATCAACAACTACGATGAGACAAAGTATAGGAAATGGATCAAAAACTTACTTTATGGTATCAGGTAAACAGTTTAGCCCTTACTATAAGCAAGACAAAAGAGTTTGTTGTTGACCTAAGAAAGGTCCTCAAGAATGCTCTCAAACTTTTACATAAATACCACAGAAAATGTTCGGACAGGATTAATCTCAGCCTGGTATGAGAACTGCTCTGCTCTGGGCCACCTGAATCTGCAGAGAGTGGTGAGCAACCCAGTCCATCGCAGGCTTGTGATTTATTTCCACCAGTAAGGCTAGAAGCTTCATCAAGGATGTCTCCACATTAGCCATCCCTTTTTCTCCTTTCTAGCCACTGGGTGAAGATACAGGAGCTCAAAAGCCCTGATGTCTAGATTTAAGAACAGCTTCGTCTCCACTGCTCAAAGACTCCTGAACCAATCACTCTTTCGCACACCCTTCTCAGTAGTGCTGCCATGTACACTTAAATCTTAAATCTACCTCATTTGTTATTCTTTTATTGTACTTTTATTGCACTCATTTTCAAGAAAGAGTAAGATTCAGCTCTGAGGGCTAAAGGGATATGGGGAAAAAGTAGGAATGGGGTACTGATTTTGGTTGATCAGCCATGATCATATTGAATTGCGGTGCTAACTGGAATGGCCTAATGGCCTACTCCTGCACCTATTTTCTATGTTTCTATATTTCTTCTATGTACATCTGTGTTTCTGTGTTCGGTATTTTATTTTGCGTTACAATTTTGCACCATTCTGCTGTTTGGCATGTATTGTATTTTATTGTTGTAATTATCTTTTTTATTCGCCCGTGTGTCAGACGGCGTTCTGCCATCGCTTTGCCACAGCCAGTGCCACATCTGTGCCTCTGCAGAGAATGTCCGCAGTGCATGCCTCTCCTTATCATTACTCTATGCATACTGTTTCATGTTCATGTAAACATGGAATTTCATTGGTGTATATGATAATAAAATAAACTAATCTAATGCAATTTTTTTCGGACCTTGAGCATCAGAGTGGGCATGTATGTGATTGGTATCAGGAATACCAAACTTCAGTTATGGCTTGAGAATGAATAAATTGGAGTTGTTCTTTCCAAAGTTGAGAAATTTTAAAGGAGATTTGAAAGAGAGAATGGAACAAATATTTCCACTGATAGATGGAAGATATGAATTTCAGTTAATTGGTTAAAGAATGATGCAGCAATATATTTTTTAGCTATGAGTTATTGTAAAGCGGAAGACACAGCACAAAAGGGTGCTGGAAGCATACCCAATTTTTAGAAATGATTTGGACGTATAATTGAACGAGAAACATTCAGCGCTTTTGTGAAAAATCCAAAAAGTGAGATTGTATTTTTTTTTAAAGAGTCAGCATAGTCATGGAGGACCAAATGGCCTCAACGATTCCATAAACGTGAGCACAAATAAAGTAGGTGAAATGGAGCATCCAATCTTATTAAAATGTACTGCATTTTCCTTCATCGCATCAAGATCAAGTGTCATTGAAGATGAAAGCTTGGAACATTAATGATGTAATAACTAATTTCCTCTCGATCCAAGTCACTGCAGTGTTGGCAGGGTAAAAGGAAAATTACATGAGAAATTCACAAGGTAGAAAATGCTGCCAAATTTCAAGAGAAAATATTACACTTTCAGGTCTGCCGGAAATAATGATGGTGGATTAAGAGTTTAATACAGTTCACGCTTGTTATACTGCTCCACATGACAACGCTATCTCTGTTCCAACATGACTGATGGTTGCTCTGCAATTTTTCCTTTGATCTTACTCTACCAGATGTCTGGCAGGCGAAGATCAAAGGAACAATTGAGATCAAACCACTGGCTGTACTGTAATGTGGATAATACTACAACAGCCATAACTTTATTTTGAAATGGGAAGAGCAGGCTTTATTATTTTTTTTTAAAGCGGCTGTTTTTCAGTTTGTTAGTTTTGTGAACCAAATAGGTAAAACAGGGAACTTGCTGTGAAGGGGAGAGGAGCAGGCAAAAAAAATTCAAGTGAAGAGTTAGATTAGATCACATAATTTAAGGAGTAATGTTGGAGGAGATGTTTATATTTTATTCTACATGAAACAAAATTGGGTACATTTAAGGTGCTTATTTACATTAGTCGATAACAATGATTGAGTTTGTGGCAATATCACTTTGGAATATTATTATGATTTAATTTATTTGTTAGCTAACTCCATATTTTGACTCAAACAGATTGGATTAGTTTAATATCTCTTCCGACATTATGACAAAAACATATCAAATAGGCAGTGCCTTTTCCTAACAAATTAATGTAGATATAAGAAATTACAGATGCTGGCTTACCAAAAAAAGACAAAGTGGTGTAATAACTCAGATGTTAGGCAGTATCATAGATAGGTGATGTTTTGTGGACCTTCTTCAGACTGATTGAAGGGAGAGGAGGTGGGGGGCGTCTTGGAAGAGAGGAGGGGCATGGCAAAGCCAGGCAAGTTATAGGTTGATGCAGCTAAAGGAGGGTTCACTTTAAGTAGATTGTTGGACAAAGGCCGGAGATGAAAAGATGAAAGGTGTGGGATAAAGAGTGGTGCAAATTCACCTCAATCCACCTATTGCTCACTAAGCTTTGTCCTGACCCTTCTCTCTTCCAGCATTCTTTTTCCCACCGAACACAAAAGATCTGAAGAATTGGCCCGACACAAAACATATCCATATCTATATTACCTGAGCCGTGTTCCTCCAGCACTTTGTGTCTTTTTCCCAACAAATTAATTGTGTTTTTTTAAAGATGGTTGTTAATCAAATGTGAACAGAAAAGTACAGCAAAACAGGTGCTTTATTGTAATTTTTCTCATTAGATTAATTTGGCAGTGATTCATTTGCTTTTTGGGATCAGACTGTACATTTAACTCAGAACCTGCTGAACGTTCTTCACTTTTCATCTGCTATGATTGATTTTCCCAATCTTATATTCTACCTCATTGTGACCCTTACTCTTTTGTTTTTAAGCTGTACTTTCTCTGCAGCTGACACACTGTACTCTGCTCTCTGATAATTTTCTCTTTTGCACTACCTGATGTGCTCCTATATGATATATTCTACCTGGATAACATGTAAAACAAAGTTTTGCACTCTGACATCAATAAACAAATTCCAATACTACCACCCACCCTCTCAGGTTGCTCCAACCCCACTTCCTGAGGGATGTAATGGTAATATTATTTGGTAAGTAATCTGAACACCTTGGCTAATAATTTGCTATTTTGAGTTCAACCCCCATCACATTAGTTGAAGAAATTCAGTAATTTAAAACTTATGTTTTTATCAGTCACTGCATTCATTCAAATGGTGGATATAGGCAAAATATTAAGGGAATCAAGGGCTATGGGGATAGTGCAGGAGATGATGTTGAGGTAGAGGATTATCCACGATCTCGACTAAATGATACAACAGGCACTGTCACCCAAATAGCTTACAAATAGCTTACTTCTACTCTTCTTCTTATGTCCTTGTGGTCCTGACAGCCCCTGATTTAAATGTGATCCCTGTATTCACGAAGATAAGAAAATAATGTAAAATTATCGAACTGTTTCTAAGTTGCTGGCATTCTTAGGAACTTCCAAAAATTTAAATCAACATTAATATTTCTTAAAATATTATTCTTTCTCTTGCACACTCATTACATGATTTTATTCCTCAGTATTTTTGCTTAACATCCTTAAATTGCAAGCTCAATGATTTAAATAAAATATTTCTTCTACTCTAACCCACATCAGTCAGAATTTAACACGCCTATTACGATGTGGCTAAAAGCTTGATCCAAAGCTAGTTTTTAAACAGTTTTCAAGGAAGAGAGAAAGGAAAAATAAAACGGTGTAACTGAAAGACAAATCTTGAATCCATGCCTTGGATAGCTGAAAGCACAGCTGACTGTTAAAAGAAGCACAAAATGCTAGAATTAGAATTTTTCAGAGGACTTTAGGGTTGAATGTAGTTGACGATAAAGGGAGGGTAAGGCCATGTAAAATCTAAACATAAAGATGAGGTTTTTAAATTTGAGCCATTGCTGAACTGGTAGAACATCTAGGTCAATAATGACTGAATGTGGGTGGGGGGGAAATGAAGGACGATGAATTTAAATTGGTGCTTGTTTAGCTGACTCTTCAAAAGGTGTACTGATAAATAAAAAAAAGAAAACTTGCATTTGTAGAATACATTTCACACCCTTATCAGATCAAAAGGTATTGCTTCTGAAATAATATTGCATTAATTGAAGGCCAATCTGGAGGGTGTAGGAAGGAACTGCAGATGCTGGTTTACACCGAAGATAGACACAAAATGCTAGAGTAACTCAGCAGGATAGACAGTGTCACTGGAGAGAAGGAATGGGTGACGTTTTGGGTTGACACCTTCTTCAGACTGAGAGTCTGAAGGGAACCGCCAGTCTAGAGGGAACTGACATATTCAAAATTAGCACATATAATAGCATTAATGAAACTTTTGATGACTGGTCAGCTGAGGACAAAGTGTCAAAGGCTGTTAATGAGGTGGAAGTGGGCAGAGTTGAGGATGAGGAGAATGTAAAGCTTGAAGGTCAGATTGTGAGTGTACACAGGATTGCAAGTGTGTGATTCTCTCTCAAGCAATGGCCCTGGAGTTGGAATGGAATTAGTCCCTAGAAATATGAATTTTTGGTGGGTTTGGCCAATTCATGATTTCACACTAATATTGGAGGCAAAAGCTTGGACCTTTCAAATAGTTAAGTGGAGATTTTGTCTGCTTATCCTATACTGGACATTAGGCAAGTAGTAATGCAGTTCAGACTTGATGGAGGAATTAAAAGCGAAGTGGAGGTAAAGGTTGATACCCTCAAAGCACATGTGAAATCAATAATCAAGATTTTGGAGCTGTATATAGATGAAACATATTTGGTTGGGTCAGGATGGAGAGGGAGGGTAGGGATAGATTCTTGAGGGGGTCTTTGTGTATGAGTAAGCAAAGGTATCATTTTTGACATTCTCAAACCATAATTGGATAGTTGTAATCTGGTAAAATAAATCACACACAGCTATAAATTGAACCAGGGGTGTTGGATGAGATTAATGTAGTTAATTGCATTTGTGGTTGCCGTTAGTTTTAAAAAGATGAAGGGGAAAGTGCACAATAATCAAAATTTGTAAATAATGCTGCCTTTTGCTTATGTATTTGGGAAAAGCTTTAAAAAAATCGAGTAGTTGAAATGGATGGGAGTTTGTTTCATTCATCCCGACTGAACAGCAACCTATACATATTGACACCTAAAAACTGGTGTGGCAGAATTTGCACTGCCTCACTACACTACTTCTGCTGAGGGTAAAGGGGCTGTCCCACTTGGGCGACCTAATTGGCGAGTTTAGAAGAGTTTGAAAAAAGGACATGTTGAAGACCTCCTTCGACTATGTAGAAGACCTCCTTCCACCTCCTTCGACTATGTTGAAGACCAGCTTCGACTAGCTATGACTAGCTACGACTAACTTCGGGAAAATTGGACACCAAATAGTGGAGAGTGAAGACGACCTCCTTCGATCTCCTTCGACCTCCCTTCGACCTCCCTTAGACTATCATGAAGACTATCTACGACTATCTTCGACTACATTCGATTATCTACGACTAACATGCCGATCTACTACGACCTACTACGACTAAACCTACGAGTAAAAAAAGTATTGATTTTTTCCATGGCGACCTTTTTTTACTCGCGGGCATTTTTTAATATATTGAAAAAACGTTGCGACCTAGCTGAGGCCTCGAGTACGCGGAGACCACTTTCGACCATGAAGGAGAGTTATGAAGACCTCCTACGACCTCATGTCAACCATGCTGCGAGTATGAGTCGAGGGCAAACTCGCCAGAACTTGCGGATTAGGTCGCCCAAGTGGGACAGGTCCTTAAGAGTAAGGGGGGTTGTGGGATTGCGAAAAAAAAAATTAATTCTGCCTCAGGGCTCACTATACTTAAGAATGTGAGAATATATAATACAAACACTGGATGGTAAAAACACACATATGCCTCAACTAATTGACAAACAGTTCACGACAAATAAAGAATAAATTAAAGATACTGGTGGAAATATAAATTAAACATTTGGAGACACTGAATGCAAAAATTAGAAAATGATTGCTAACAATTTGCTGGAAACCTCTTCTATTAAAACATACACTTTCAAGAAAATGTTTGTCCATATTTTGTACAGATTTAATTTTGGAAGATGACGAACATTTTCCCATATTATGGAGGAGGACATTCTGCAAACTAAATAATTGATTCCTGCAGGTATATATAATTTGTTTCTTTTCTGGATTACTTCAACAATAAAAAGACAGGTAAGAGTAATCAGAAACTACACTTAAAATGAGGTAATAAAGATAACAGCAGATTTAGCAGATTTTCTAATAATAAAATTTAAATTAATTTCTATTTTTGGGTGCTTGTCTGACAGAATACATGTTGAAAATGCTAGATGTTTCTAATCTCCCATTTAAATTATATGTGGGGGATATTTTAGTAACAATTCCATTAGAATGTTATCCAAACTCTGCATAAAGGAAAAGATGCAGACTGCGATAGCAGCAGCAGACACAGATTTATTGGACAAATGGTGACATTTAACACTGCAGTGCTTTCTCTTATGAATCAAAGTTCACTTTGTTACAATAATCTTCAGAAATGGGGTACATTGATCAATAGATGCTGTATTGCATCCTGACTATGTGCAATATGGATAACCCAGAGTCAACATTGATGATACTAGGCTACAAAAATATTAATGATGTTACAGAACTTGTAATAAATAATAAATCTCCAGCCAGCAATTGACTATGTTGAGTTACTGAATGGAACTGTCATCTTATAAGAAAAGTTATGCTCAAGCGAAGGCAGATGATATTGTGTGTGACACCTTAACCACCATACATATGTTATGCTGCTAGTAACCTATTCCCAGTCAGTTAACTATTTCTGCTTGTAAAAATATAAATCATTTTTATCCTGGGAGTAGTTCATTTTATTTCAAAACATAACTTTAGCCTTTTCCATTCATATTGTTGAAAACTCAGTACGTGAGTGCAATTCCCCAGGCACTGGATTCAGTCGGCACCTCAGTCATTTCACTACTGTGCAGACCATAACATTTTGAATCAATGTGGCATTCGGTGAATGACATACTGGATATGTGACACAGATGCAATTCCAAGCAATTTTCCTTCAAATCACACAAGGCTCTCTCTGTATGGCCATCTTCGTGCATGATAAAAATAGAATGTTGTGAAGACAATATTTTATATGGGCTGTCCATTAGTGAAGAGGCCAAAGGGAATATATATTATAGAGGTCAATCTGTAGCAACTCGCACTTTTCATGTTATTTTTGCATTTTGATGGTGCTTATATATTTTGTCCTTGCAAGGTAGAAAGAGGACTTGTCTTTACAAAGCCTTCCGCGGCCTTGGGACAACCAAAGTGCTTCACAGTTGATGGTGCTCTCTTGACATTTATCCAAGCTAGCCCAAACAAATATATGTTTCATGGCCTAATGATCTGCTTCAGTAATGTGGACTGGAAGACAGATATCTCTCCAGATTTAAAAAAAACATTCTGGAGGAACTCAGCAGGTCAGGCACCAATTATGAAGGAAAAGGGAAATCCATTTATGCTTCCATCATCCAGGGTAACTATCTTGCTCCATTTTGAAAGAGTTCCATGGACTCTTACATTCACCCAAGGAAGCACCTGGAGCCTACGTTTAATATATTAGCCAACAGTGCACGATCCACTCAAGAGTTATGAGTGTTTTATTATCATATGTCGCAGATAGAACAATAAAATTTTTACTTGCAGCAGCACAACAGAATATGTAAGCATAGTACACTGCAAACAAAAAAATAAACGAGAGAAAAAGAGTTCAGTGTGTGTATACAAACACATACACACATGCATACTGTACCATTTTACTGTTGTGTGGTGTCTTTTAAAAATTGCTGTTTTTTTCCTTTTTCTTCCCTCCCACAAATATGTAATATGTGAATATGTGATTTTACTTCGGAGTCACGTGAGTGACTACGTGAAGAAGACCCGTCAGGGCGCTTGCGCGTCATTACGTCGGTCGCATTGGCGCAGACAGGCTGGGAGGAACAAAGTTCTCCAGCGGTACGTTTGAAAAATCCTACAGGTAAGTTTAAACTTACTTTTCAGGTTGTCCGTTGCAGGAATATTTTTCGCAGGTTCCTGCTGGACATCAAATTCAGCATAACCCGGTGGACCGCGGGAAAATTGTTGAACGCGGGGATGCCGGCTTCGGACCGAAGGAGTGCGGTAGCAGGCGGCCGGTGGGTTTTGCTGGTTGAGTCACGGACAGAACGGTCCGCGACTCCCGAGGTTTAATTCGGGCCGCGGGGTTTTGTAGACCGCGGGTTAAGCAAGCGACGGTCACGATAGAGGTGGCTGTTGGGCTTGTTATTTCGAGTCGCTGACAGGCAGGTCAGCGACTCCCGAGATGCGTTTTAAATATGGGGCATGGGGTTCTCTAGACCGCGGGGATACCGGCTACGGTCCGCGGTAAAGTGAGGAGACGGTGGCCGTCGGACTTCTTGTTAGAGTCGCTGACAGTAAGGTAAGCGACTCCCGAGGGGTTACTCCACGACTCATTGAGTCAGGGACCCCGAATTTGGCAGCCCATATGAGTCTAAACTATGTGGAGCCTGGCCAGGAGGGTCCCCTCTGTTATATATGTATGTCCTCACACGTGTATTATCCTGATATGGTGTTCCATATCAGGGCAGGACATCAGGGGATTGCGGCAGCACCTGTGTTTTCAGGGCTGCTTACCAATTCCCTCGGTAGAGAGGAGTACAAGGGGTCAGTGTGTGGTTGACCCCAACCCAGGAAGTGAGATTAGTGGTTTATCACCCTTATGTGTCTATGGCAGTAGCATTTTCTGCTAATTCTGTGGAGGTTTCAGGTCAAGCTGGCTTTCAAGGAGAATTTATAATTCACGCATCCCGGCAGTGCTGCCCTCCAAATTAAGGACGAACGCAATTTTGGGAAGCGTTCAAAAGGGTAGACATTATAGTTACCACTTGGTCACATTGTGACTATCATACCGAGACAGATGATTATCATTTACTCAATTAAGGAAATGGGAAGCCTTGTTGAGCTGTATTATCAGTCACCTGTGGGACTTACACCAGGTGGCGTCATAGTAATTCTGCTCATTAAAAGGGACTGTGCACGGTTTCTTCCCCAAGACGCTGGATTATTCATATTAAAAGTAAATAAATCCCAGGTTTAACTGGGATGGGCATCTTCATTCACATAAATGTCTTTGCCTATGACAAATAACTGTTAAGTTTTGTTCCAGCATTTCCCACTATGTCTGATGTACGGGGGCCAGAGGCTCTCCAATTCTTCCCTATAGACGGCGTTGGCATCGGGAAGGAGCATGATTTGGAGTCGCTAGCATGTGCAGCCTGTTTGGGGAAGGAGGACACCAACAGAGTATCGATTTGCATGGCTAGTCCTGGCGGCGTCTCGTTGCAATCCAACAACGCTCCATCGTAAGGCATGTCAGGCAGCAACACCTAGTAAAGGGTTGCAAAATTCCTCCCACTCAAGGGTCGGAGTGGTCGAGAGAGTTCTACAGGAGCATGGACATGTGCCTGAAGCAACACCTGTTTGCAGGGTTGCCATTCCTCCCACTTGGTGCACCACAGTGGTCGAGATAGTGCTAAAATACATGCACACATGCCTGAGGTGACGCCTAGTAAGTAGCAATGTTACAAAATTTTGAGATTTTAAAAATAAAGTCTGCAATTTATCCCATCAGATAAAGCATAAAAAGAAGTTTAATTTGACACCTAATTCACTTTCATTTCTTCAGTATTAAAGAAGTTATGGCCATTTTCATACTCGGAAATTAGCATCTTGTTCCCTATTGCTTTTCCATTGACTTAACACAAAAGCTGTGATCGAGGACAGTTAAAAGCCCATAACTTTCTTAAAAATTAAGATAACTGAAAGAAATTTTCAGTTATTATAGATTGAAGCATTCTGAAACAAATATGAAACAATCTTACTTAGAAGACATGAAAGTAAAGCATATAATTAGTTAGTTACCTAATTGTAGCTAATTACAAAATTCAATTACTAGATCTAAACATCTATCAATTTCTTAAGAATAGATTAACATTTTTAAATAGCCTAAGTGTCTAAATAACATTCACACAATAATTCACAATATAACATAATTTTTAAATCTCATTTTCATGAATTTACAGGCCAAATGGAAGGAATTGAATGTTTAATACCTGTAAATTAATGGGGATTTAAATCATCTTGTGAGTGAGGATTTCTGGAATGCGATCTTTTGGAACGTTCATTTGCGGTGAATTTAACGCCGTATTGGCATGAAAAATACTGCCGTTAATTCGGGGAATAAAATCACCGTGTCGCATGAAAAAATGTGAATTAAAGGCTTCTTAAGAAGCACTTTTATATATTTAACGAAACCACTTTCGTTTACCTGTCCCATGTGTGAAATCCGTCCCCGTTATCTGCGTTGACGCTTCAGGAGCCGATTTTAAAACTACTCCAGCGCTGACATTGACAATTTAATAAAAATTAAAAATACACAAAAGGCCACTAGGAACGATTCTTCAGCCAACGCTTGTACTCCAACAAAATATTAACCAGGACAAGGGATTGTATTGACTTGTTAATTTGCCGGTTTTAAGAAGGCCATACCTGGAGCAAGGACTGTCTGGGTGAACGGTGGACATGCTCACTGTAGCCTGGAGAAAGAGTACTCAAAAGGGGTATATTACTTATGTAAAAAATGGGAGCAATATTTTTTACACAGAAAGTGGTGAATCTGTGGAATTCTCTGCCACAGAAGGTAGTTGAGGCCAGTTCATTGGCTATATTTAAGAGGGAGTTAGATGTGGCCCTTGTGGCTAAAGGGATCAGGGGGTATGGAGAGAAGGCAGGGATGGGATACTGAGTTGGATGATCAGCCATGATCATATCGAATGGCGGTGCAGGCTCGAAGGGCCTAATCCTGCACCTATTTTCTATGTTTCTATGTATTATTGTGTACAAAATAATATTGACTATAGTACTGCAGGTATTGTGGATATTTTAGAGTTCCTGTTGACACTCTATGATGATGAGGGGCTCAGTTATAGCACCATTAATACAGCTTTAAGTGCTTTGTCATCGTATGGTTTTGATGGGGTCAGGAAAGATCCCATTGAGTTTTATCATATCATAGCTGGATTGATGAAAGGAATTTCAACTCTAAACCTCCTAAACCCAGGCATATGGCGATCTGGGATGTAAGTGAGGTCCTCAAGATGCTTCGACAATAGGTTCCTGTCATGTCTCTGAATTTGCCAAACTAATCATGAAAGTGGTTATGCTCTTGGCATTGGTTCAGCATAGCAAGTGCAGATTTTACAAAAACTTCTGCTAGACAGGATGTAAGTTGCTGAAGAGAATGTTATGTTATATAATTGCGTCCTGCTTAAGCAGAGCAGGCCATGTGTCACATGTTTGTTAAAATTGTGTTTCAGCATAACCTACTGATCCATGTTTATGTGTAATGGCACATTTATTTTCATTATATTGAAGCTATAAAGACCTTAAGAAATGTGGAAACAGCATTGTTTATCAGTTATATGAAGCCACACAGGAGAGTGTCAGTGCAGACTATCTCAAGGTGGTTTAAAGCATATGTTGATTAAGGCAGGTTTTAACACTGAAGTGTATATATCCTTTTTCCACTGGTGCAGCAGTAACTTTGTCGGCTAGGGCGATGGATGTTCACAGCGGCCATATTTTTTATAGGTGCCAGGTGGTCAAATGAATTTGTTTTTTTTTAATTACCATTGGCCGATCGCCGATCGGAGAGAGGCTGTTTGCAAATTCAGTATTAAGTCCTGTTTAGTTTCCCCTGGGATAGAGGGGTTACTGTTTGTTTTGATTATTCAAATCAATTGTTACTGCATGATATTAACATTTCATGTTTAACGCATTATTGATTGTTTCTCATCGAAAGTCAATCAATGCAGTGAGTCCGGGATTTGGATCTGCGGCATAAAATCACAGAGCTTTGAACCCTTCACGTAGTCACTCACGTGACTCCGAAGTAAAATAGTAAGATTAAACGAGAACATACCAGTTTGAAGTTTGATCTTTATTTTATGAGGAGTTATGTTGGTGATTACGTGCCCGCCACGCCCAACCCTCTCTCATAAAAAAGGTCATATGGGAGTTCTCATGTTGCTCATCTTAATATGTTACTTCAAATATTGTGTTGTCTGTGATTTCATACCGCTGCTTTGAAGATTGACGCGCATGCGCCCTGACGGGTCTTCTTCACGTAATCACCAACGTAACTTCTCATAAAATAAAGATCAAACTTCAAACTGGTAAGTTCTCATTTAATCTTACTATTCTGTTCCATTCTGTTTGTATTTTTTTTTGTTTGTTTTTTTGCACAATCCGCGAGCATTGCCACTTTTCATTTCACTGCACATCTCGTATGTGTGTGTGATGAATAAACTTGACTTGACTTGACTTGTACACATTAAAAACAAGCAATAGTGCAATAAATGCTCAATTTGGCACTGGAATTTTAACCTACATTTTAGCATGGAACTTCAATTCCTACCTTTCTAGCCTCCAGATAACAATGATACAAACTAAACCACAGCTGACATCAGGATTGCTTGTCATTATGAGTAAAGAATGGCTAAATATTGAATTTAGAGAGAATATTAGGTTTTTCAGATTCCGCTTTGTAAGTTTTGTTGAGAGAATTGTCTGAAATCAGAGCAAAGCAGGAATCTCTCCTTGAAGTTTAATGTTAAGTGTGTTGTGCTACAACTTACATAAAATGTAGTAACTAGAGAGTATTCTGAGGGATAGGATATACATGCATGTAGATGGGCAAAGGGTGGTTAGGGATAGACAACAATGGTTTTGTACGTGGGATGTCCTGTCTCAGGAATCTGGTTGAGTTTTTTCATGATGTGACCAAAAAGGTTGATGAAGGCAGAGCTGTAGACATTGTATATGGATTTCAGCAAAGTATTCAACAATTTTTCACCATGGTAGGCTGTCGAGGAAGGTTAAATTCCATGGGATCCAAGGAGAGATAGCTGAATGGATAGAAAATTCGCATCATGGAAGGAAGCAGAGAGTGATGGTGGAAGGTTGCTTTCAGACTGGAGGCCTGTGACTAGTGGTGCGCCTCGGGATTCGATGCTGGTCCATTATTGTTTATCATCTATATCAATGATTTGGATGAAAATGTACATGGTTAGAAAGTTTGCAGATGACACAGAAGTGAGTGGCATTGTAGATAGTCAAGATAGTTGACAAAAATTGCAGCAGGATCTTGATCGGTTGGGCAGGTGGGCTGAGGAATAGTTTATGGAATTTAATACAGAGGAATGTGAGGTGTTACATTTTTGGAAAACTAACATGGGCAGGATGTACACAGTGAATGGCAGGGCTCCGGGGAATTTTGCAGAGCAAGAGCTACAGGGAGCGGTTGAGCAGCCTAGGACTCTATTCCTTGGAACGCAGGAGGATGAGGGGTGATCTTGTAGATGTGCACAAAATCATGAGAGGAATAGATTGGGTAATCTCACAGAGTTTCTTGCCCAGAGTAGGTGGGGACAAGAACCAAAAGACACAGGTTTCAGGTGAGGGCAGAAATATTTAGTAGGAACCTGAGGGGTAACTTGTTCAAACAAAGGGTGGTTGGTGTATGGAACCAGCTGCCAGAGGAGGTAATTGAGGCAGGTACTATCGCAAGATTTAAGAAACATGTAGACTGGTACAGGTATAGGACAGGTTTAGAGGGATATGTGCCAAATGCAGGCAGGTGGGACTAGTTTAAATGGGACTAGTTGGTCGGTGTGGGCAAGTTGGGCCATCGGGTCTGTTTCCACTATGTTTAACTATGAGTCTAGTAAGAACTTCAAAGACTTCAATGGAAGGTCAGTAAAAGCATCTTCATGTGGCAAACCCTACCTATTGTACGATGGCACAATGAACCATACCTCAAACACTTATTGAACTGCAATCTATATCATGATTCAACTCGAGTCTATGTACGGTTACCTTACACTCACAGTTAACCCTGTGAATACTCTTTCTTATCATTCGTACAGGCTGCCATCAATAAAATCAAAACATATTGCACAATACACATGGAAATGGTTCCCCTTGAACTGTAGGTAATGGGAAGCAATATACATCTACAGTATGTTATAGCCTCCATGAAGGGAACATTGGTGACAATTGTGGGACTCCCTCCTTCTGCTCTAATCTCCAAGATCTTCATGATCGAGACAGTTTATTTGTCATATGCACCGGACATCAACTGGAACAATGAAGTTCTTACTTGTTGCAGCTTTTCAGGCACATTACATGCAACAACATAAACAATAAATATACAATGAATGCTCAATTTTTTTCTCAGTAGACCAGACCCTGATAATGCAAAAAACAAAATAACTATTTGAGCAACCTTTTGAGTGCAAAGTCAATAGTGGTCCTGTGCTGAGGTAGAATTATGGTTAAGGTTGTGAAGAATGGTTCAAGAACCTGATGGTTGATGTGCTTGAACCTGGAAGTGGAGTAGTTTTCAGGACCCTGCATTTTCCTCCTAATGGTAGCAGGAGCAGAGACCCAGCTCCCCAAGTCTGATAATACATTTGGTATGGATGATGGTGTTGAATGCCAAGATGTAGATGATGAACCATAGCCTGATGTATGTGCTTGTATTGTTCCTGTTCTTCTTCACAGATGAGGGAGACAAGGCTCTGACTTTGTGTCAGTAGCTTTTCTCCATCAAGTTTCAGAAGTTCAATAGGCATGCTATCTGCTTGGAGGCCACAGTTTAGTTTAGTTTAGAAATACAGCGTGGAAACAGGCCCTTGGCCCCACTGAGTCCATGCCAAACAATGATCACCCATAGACTAGTTCTATCCTACACACCAGGGGCAATCTACAGAAGCCAATTAACCTACAAACCTCATGTCTTTGAAACGTGGGAGGAAACCGAAGCACCAGGAGAAAACCCACGCGGTCACAGGGTGAACGTACTAACTCCGTACAGACAGCACCCGTAGTTAGAATCAAACCTAGGTCTCTGGCACTGTAAGTCAGGACTCTACCGCTGTGCCACTGTGCTGTCCCTGTTTATCAGTTGACATCTGGCCTGATCAAATTCTTGTGGGACAGGGCTGGTGACGGGGTTGAAGATAGAACTGTCATGATGTTACACTTATGTATTTTGTGTATCCAGCATCGAGGGAAGAGCAAGATGACAGCAATGATGAAGGCACTCTTGTCACCACATATAACCATATAACAATTACAGCACAGAAACAGGCCATCTCGGCCCTTCTAGTCTGTACCGAACACTTATTCTCCCCTAGTTCCATCTACCTGCACTCAGACCATAACCCTCTATTCCTTTCCCATCCATATACCTATCCAATTTATTTGTAAATGATAAAATCGAACCTGCCTCCACCACTTCCACTGGAAGCTCATTCCACACAGCTACCACTCTCTGAGTAAAGAAGTTCCCCCTCATGTTACCCCTAAACTTCTGTCCCTTATTTCTCAAATCATGTCCTCTTGTTTGAATCTTCCCTACTCTCAATGGAAAAAGCTTATCCATGTCAACTCTGTCTATCCCTCTCATCATTTTAAAGACCTCTATCAAGTCCCCCCCTTAACCTTCTGTGCTCCAAAGAATAAAGACCTAATTTGTTCAACCTTTCCCTGTAACTGATTTGCTGAAACCCAGGCAACATTCTAGTAAATCTCCTCTGTACTCTCTCTATTTTGTTGACATCTTTCCTATAATTTGGCGACCAAAATTGTACACCATACTCCAGAATTGGCTTCACCAATGCCTTGTACAATTTTAACATTACATCCCAACTTCTATACTCGATGCTCTGATTTATAAAGGCCAGCACACCAAAAGCTTTCTTTACCACCCCATCTACATGAGATTCCACCTTCAGGGAACTATGCACAGTTATTCCTAGATCCCTCTGTTCAACTGCATTCTTCAATTCGCTACCATTTACCATGTACATCCTATTTTGATTTGTCCTGCCAAGAGGTAGCACCTCACACTTATCAGCATTAAACTCCATCTGCCATCTTTCAGCCAACTCTTCCAAATGGCCTAAATCTCTCTGTAGACTTTGAAAATCTACTTCATTATCCACAACACCACCTATCTTAGTATCATCTGCATACTTACTAATCCAATTTACCACACCATCATCCAGATCATTGATGTATATGACAAACAACAGTGGACACAACACAGATCCCTGAGGCACCCCACTAGTCACCGGCCTCCAACCTGACAAACAGCCATCCACCATTACTCTCTGGCATCTCCCATTCAGCCACTGTTGAATCCATCTTGCTACTCCACCATTAATACCCAACAATTTAAACTTCTTAACCAACCTTCCATGTGGTACCTTGTCAAAGGCCTTACTGAAGTCCATATAGACAACATCCACCGCTTTACCCTCAGCAATTTCCCTAGTAACCTCTTCAAAAAATTCAAGAAGTTTAGTCAAATATGACCTTCCAGGCACAAATCCATGTTAATTGTTCCTAATCAGACCCTGTTTATCCAGATGCTTAAATATATTATCTATAATTATCCTTTCCATTAATTTGCCCACCATTGACGTCAAATTAACAGGTCGATAATTGCTAGGTTTACTCTTAGAACCCTTTTTAAACAATGGCACAACATGCGCAGTACGCCAATCCTCTGGCACCATTCCCGTTTCTAATGACATTTGAAATATTTCTGTCATAGCCCCTGCTATTTCTACACTAACTTCCCTCAATGTCCAAGGGAATATCCTGTCAGGACCTGGAGACGTATCCACTTTTATATTTTTCAAAAGTGTCAGTACTTCCTCTTCTTTGAATCTCATAGTTTCCATAGCTACTCTACTTGTTTCCCTTACCTCACATATTTCAATATCCTTCTCCTTGGTGAATACCGAAGAAAATAAATTGTTCAATATCTCCCCCATCTCTTTTGGCTCTGCAGATAGCTGTCCACTCTGACTCTCTAATGGACCAATTTTATCCCTCGTTATCCTTTTGCTATTAATATAGCTGTAGAAATCCTTTGGATTTACTTTCACCTTACTTGCCAAAGCAACTGCATATCTTCTTTTAGCTTTTCTAATTTATTTCTTAAGATTCTTTTTACATTCTTTATACTCCTCAAGCATCTCATTTACTCCATGCTGCCTATAATTATTATAGATCTCTCTCTTTTTCCAAACCGTGTCCAATTTCCCTTAAGACCATGACTCTTTCCAATTATTTATTTCCTATACTATATGCAGCAACAAATGTCAGATTCTTAAGGGCCTGTCCCACATGCATGCGACTCCATGCGGCAAGCGCGACCTAACCGCAAGCAGGGGCCGTGCGGGTGCCGCGC
The DNA here is from genome assembly GCA_038087875.1 of Malacoraja senta. Taxonomy (NCBI): domain Eukaryota; kingdom Metazoa; phylum Chordata; class Chondrichthyes; order Rajiformes; family Rajidae; genus Malacoraja; species Malacoraja senta. Next base: position 241,631,730 of record CM075977.1, on the reverse strand, counting down.
GGAGGTCGCGGGGCCGGTCCCACTTCGATCGCGGGAGCCGCATAGAGTTGTGTGGAGCTGGTCCCGACATCGCGCGGGGCTCCGAAAAACTGACACTGCTCAAAAATTCCGTGCGGCAACGGCCTGACGCCCCGCAGCCGCATTGAGGCCGTGCGCGCCACATCGACGGCCGTGCGCACCGCCTCGACGCCGGACGCAGCCGCATCGACGGCCGTGCGCACTGCCTTGATGCCGGACGCAGCCGCATCGAGGCCGTGCGCACCGCCTCAACGACCTTGCGCACCGCCTCGCCGCCGTACGCACCGTCTTGATGGCACTCGACCTCTGCGCGGCCCCCGCTTCCCATTTGGTAGTGCTTGCCGCATGCTGGTGGGACCAGCCCTGTACGGGGATCACTCGACCTCCGCGCGGCCCTCGCTTGCGGTTAGGTCGCGCTTGCCGCATGGAGTCGCATGCCCGTGGGACAGGCCCTTTACAGTAGGTGTTTCTTAGAAAGTAGAATGAAGGGAGGAGACCACCTGTGCCAGGCTGATTACACATACGTTCTGCTGCAGAGGACAGTTATAATCATCAATGAGCCATATACACATGTTATATTTTTTCATGACCCTCGGACTATCCTTGATCGTACTTTGCCGGCTTTACCTTTCACTAAATGTTATTCCTTTATCATGTATGTATACACTGCAAATGGATAATTTTAATCATTTATTGTCTTTCTGCTGGCTGGTTCGCACGCAACAAAAGCTTTTCACTATACCTCCGTATAGGTGACAATAAACAAAACTAAACTAAACTATGTTTACACCAAAATGTATTTGAAAGCCTGTAGGTAAACTGTGTTCAATGTCGAGGAACAGAAGGACACTGGCATAAATCTTGCTACGCAAAGTTTGAAATTTGTCATGGGACCAGTGGCCAACTCCTTTAGTAATTATGAAACTATTCCTGATGAAGCACCTCATTGCAATATCTCGGCCTTTATTGAGCTTTAATAGCCCCAACCAAAGACCTGGTTGTTGGAATGGCTGTTCAGTTTTCACCATTATAGCAATGATACCAGTGCTTTAAGATCTTTATGGGGTAGTACAGAAAGCAACTAATTTGATATTCCACAATTTATTAGAATTATTAATTCAATAGGATTGCTGTGGTAGTGAGTATAAATCAGTAATCTCCTCGGGCAGTATTCACGCTCTCAACGCTGACAATTCATGGAGGCCCTATTTGTTGCCAGTCAGCTCAGACTACTGCTGAGTTGGAGTTGTCTGAGCCTAACCTTCGAGGGAAAAGAAGTTCAAGGTTGTCTCCTAATGCCACCAGTCATCACTTCTACAGGATGCAGCAGTTTTTCATCTGCCATGCTACAACTGCTGAGGCAGAAGGCAAAGTGACATGGAAAACAGATACCATATATAAGAGTGAATCTTGCCAGTTTGCCAGTTAGCATGATTTAGTTTAGTTTAGTTTAATTTAGTTTAGAGATACACCACAAAAACAGGCCCACCGAGTCCACACCGACCAGCGATCTCTGCACTATCCTACACTTAGTGGGACAATTTACACATATACCAAGCCAATTTACCTAGAAACCTGTACGTCTTTGGAGTGTGGGAGGAAATCGAAGATCTTGGGGAAAACCCACGCAGTCACGGGGAGAATGTACAAACTCCGTACAGACAACATCTGTAGTCAGGATCAAACCCGGGTCTCTGGCGCTGCAAGCACTGTAAGGCAATAAATCTACCGCTGTGCCACGTGCCGACCTAAGTTACTTTTTTGGGGGGAAAGTGTATTTTGTGATGGCATTTAACTTGCATTGTCGACAAAGAGTAACGTGATAATCAGCGTCAGAATAAATATAAGGCATATGGTGAATTTATTTTTTGATGCTGGTGTGGCACTTGAATTAGTTCTTTATGTTCAGCTGGAGCAGAGATTAGATCTTGGGTTTTGCTGCATGTTTTCTCCTCTTCTTTATGCCTCTTCATCATCCTCATCATACTTTCCATATAGGTAACGAGCAGAATCTTTCCCTCATAGTGGTATCCCACACGACCAGATATCCCAAGATCCAGCTGACTGAGAAATGTCAGGCTCCCCATGAGAAAGGTGGGTGGTGGAAATATTGCTTCAAAAACACCATCCATCATTTCTTGTGGAGGTTAGACACAAAAGAGGGAGACACAGAGATAAGGAATTGTAAGGTCTAGTTTTCACACCTTACATTTCCTTGTCTCTGTCTCCCTCTCCACTAGCTCAGTCTGAAGAAGGGTCTCGGCCCAAAACATCACCCATTCCTTCTATCCAGAGATGCTTCCTGTCCCGCTGAGTTACTCCAGCAGTTTGGTCCTGTTTTAATATGTTGCTGCATACATATGCGTGGGTTGTGCACCAATGTAATGAGCCTAATATCAACTGATGGCCTTCAGACTGTCAATGATGACTTCCTCAGTGAAGCAATCATATCTGAAACATTGATTTCCATTTGTGTTCAGGGTTGAAGCTCACCCTGAAACCCCTCCGTGTACTTAGCTCTCAAGTGCAAGGTGTTCAACCCTCGTGCTATTTCCACTTCCCACATCTTGCACCAGAATGCATACTTCCAACTCAATCTTCATACATGCTTAATTTAAAGAGGTAGATCTACCAGAGCACGCACATCACACAGAACATATTTGCAAAAATCTCAAAATTAGATATACATACATTAGCCATTCCCTTGAACCTGTAATAACTGTGGAAGGCATCAAAAGCATTTGGAATTCCACCAACAGCCAGAGAAAATCAATCGGATTCTATGCGGAAAGAGCTTGAATTTTGCTAATCCATTAGCAGCTTTGCACTCAACGCACTCACACCTGTGTCCCTCTGTTTCTGGCACCTTGCTTCCTGCACCCCTATTTCCTCTGTAAATGATTTGCCAATGAGGTTTTGTGAATTCTCAGATATGGTGTGCATTCTCATTGTGTTTTATTTATTTTGAGTCGCAGATCTACCATCATGGAACCAGGCCCTTGATGGGCTCATCAAGACCACAGTGACTACTGAAACATCCATTTACACCCATTTCATTCTCTTGACATTCCACTAATCTTCCCAGGCACTACCACTAACCTACACATTAGGATCAATTCACAACTAAATTTCCCAATGAGCATGTATTTGTGAGAAATGGTTAATAAAATACCATAACACCCAGAGCAAGAATGCACAAATCACCCACAGGCAGAGGGGAGACCTGGTTAAAACACAGGCCACTGGAGGTGTGAAGCTGCAATTCTGGAGCTGTGTCACTGTGCTACTGTTCCACTGTGCCAATGTGCCACTGTGCCACTGTGCTATCCTTATATAAATGGGACTAATTTTCAACATCAAAATTCCAGCAATGGATGATTTATGACAGACATATAGTTTTATTAATGTACGCATGTGTGGTCTCCAGCAGAATATCAGAGATCGCTGAATCACTGGCTGCCTCGAATTGGTACTTGGTCCTCAGCGGTTTAATGGCATGAAATATATTTGATTCCTAAAGCTATGCAGCATACATAAATTCCCTGGTGGCCACTTGAGAGCAGTGCATTAGTTCCAGAATCAAATTGACCCATGTTCTAAACCTATTGAAGCTGCAGAAAAATATTAGAACAAAACATTCAGGATGAATTTAGCAGTACTAATTGGATGTTAGGTTGGCTGAATAGGGAAATATCATATGCAGTAAGATGCATGTTTCTAAGGCTAGAGCTTCAACACATTATTGGTACAATCCAGTGGGAGCTCTGAACTGTATGTAACCTGTGCCATTCCTGCCATAGGATTGATTAAACTTGTCAGTAGGTGCACAGAGAAATCTGTTCAGTTCTGCAGAACAGTAAAAGCAAACCTGTAAAATGACTGAAATGTAAAATTACCTATACTTTATGGGAATATACAGGTCAATGTGGAAATATAAAACCACACTTTTACTGCATTGTTTTCCCCAAAGGGAAACAAAAGGATTTTGTAATAAAACTCCTGGGGAAGCAAAATAATTGTGAGCAGATGTACAATGAGAAAGTACCTTTAAATTTAGTATGGTCATATCATGGGTATCATTATTGGGGGGGGGGGGGGAACCTTCGATCAAATTACCCTTGTACTGGGAAGAAAAATATGTCTGGTGCTCTGTTTAATTGCCTTTGTGCACTGTGCAACCTTAAATAAGCTTTATCACTGGTGTTTGATCAAAGTCTGAGTTCAACAATTTTAAAAGTTAGTTCAGCAGGATTAGATCTAACCTGAAACAAGTGAAAGTCAAATAAACTAGCAGTCCAAAATATCATCCAAAACAATGCTCCCTGCTTTTGTTCTGTACTAGTCAAAACATATTTATCTAACTGGTCTGGTACAGACCACCTTCTCATCAATGTTGACCCAAGTGATGTTGACAGTGGAGAACTCATCAATAGCAACAAAAGGAAAAAGATTATCATACTGGCATGTAAGCACTAATAGTGAGATTAAACGAGAACTTACCAGTTTGAAGTTTGATCATTATTTTATGAGGAGTACGTTGAGGGAATACGTGAAGAACCCCGCCAGGACGCATGCATGTCATTCTTCAAAGCAGCGGTGTGAAATCACAGATAACTGTAATGACTGAACATAGTAAGATTAGAAAAGAAGATACCAGTTGAGTATATGATCAAGGGTGGGAGCGGGGGGCACGTATTCCCTCAACGTACTCCTCAAAAAATAATGATCAAACTTCGAACTGGTAAGTTCTCGTTTAATCTCACTATTTTACTTCGGAGTCACGTGAGTGACTACGTGAAGATTTCAAAGCTCTGTGATTTCATGCCGTGGAAACGAGTCCATGCATCACATCTGCCTTAATGACTATGGGAGGAATTGTGTTAACATGTTTAGACATGAATATGACATTGAAATCCATGATAAATTTATTAACACCAAATTATAGCCCCTATTTATGGGGTGAAATTATATTACAGAACTTTAAATTGTTTCTGCAAACGTTCCAGATTTAATTACTGGTTTATGATAAAATAGTTGGAAAGTTTTCTCCCTTGACCATCCTGCTGTCTTGAGGATTTGGTCCATCGGAACATCCAACTGCATAGCTGCCGATGTAGCTGCAGCCCTGGTGGAATGAGATTTGAAAATGTTAGTATCCACCCCAGCCTTTAATAGAACCTGTTTCAGCCATCTTGAGATGGTCTGGACCGTCACTTTTTTGTGAGGTTGCTTGTGGCTGATTAATAGTGCCATCTCTTTGCCTCTGATGATTTTCGTGTTCTCCATATATAGCAGTAAATGTCTTACTATACAGAGACGATCATCTGTCGGGTAAGCCCTAAATTCTATATTGAGGCCTGCTGACCCCTGTCTGTTCTGCTTGACTAATTCATAAATATGACACGTTATATTTCCAGATGAAGAAGTCATGTTGTCCAGTCTTAATTTATGTAATGACTGTACCCTTTGTGCCGTGACCAATGCCATCAGCATGACTGTTTTCAGTGTCAGTCTTTGTAGGGACAGAGTTTTTGCTGGAGACCAATTCCTTAGCATCGTCAGGACAATACTCACATCCCATATTTGGGAGTACCTGGTTCTTGGGGGATTGATATTAAAAATTCCCCTCATAAGTTTTGTTACCAGGGGGTGAGTTCCAACAGAATGACGCTCTGTTCCTTGGTATAGATATGTTGACAGGGCACTTCTGGCGCAGTTGATGGCACTATAACTGAGCCCCTCATCGTAATGGAGGCCTGCCAGGAATTCCAGAACAGACAGGATGTTCATGGATCTGTAGGTGATGGTGTTTCTGTAACAGTACATCTCCCATTTCCTGATGTATACCAGGTACTGTTTTTTGGTGAACTGTCTGTGGGCCGCTGAAATAATGTTCACTGTTCGGTCTGTCAGTCCCAGTTGCAGTAGAGGTACTTTTAGACTCTACAAATTAATAAGTTCATATTGTTAAGACATGGGTGGCTTTCCCTTGTTATGGGATGAACCAGTAAATTGCAGTAGAGGTACTTTTAGACTCTACAAATTAATAAGTTCATATGGTTAAGACATGGGTGGCTTTCCCTTGTTATGGGATGAACCAGTAAATCTGGTCTATGCCAGATGGTGATGCATGGTTCTAATACCATGTCGAGTATCACAGGGAACCATGGTTGAGTAGGCCAATCGGGTACTACCAAAATACCAGACGCAGAGTCTTGCTGTATTTTCCTTAATACCCGACTGATGAGGCAGAAAGGAGGGAATGCATAAATAAACAATTTCCCCCAATGCAGCGAAAATGCATCTGTCGCCGCTGCCCCAGGATCTGGTTCCCATGAAACATAGTTTGATAACTGGTGATTAAGCCTGGATGCGAATAGATCGATATCTGGTGTTCCATACCATACTGTAATATCAGCAAATACTTTTTTATCCAACATCCATTCGGTGTTTACATTAAATTTGCGTGACCTGTTGTCTGCCACTGAATTTAGTTTACTTGGTAGGTAAGTGGCTGATATCCAAATATTTTTCTGGATACACCATTGCCAAATTGTGTTGGCCAGATTGTCACATGATATTGATTTGTTTCCACCCATGTGGTTGATATATGCTACCACCGTGGTATTGTCAATCTGTAGTCTAACATGCTGGTGATATAACCCAGAACAATATGACTTTAGGCAATGGAATGCACCCAACATTTCCAGGTAGTTTATGCCCAGTGTTTGTAATAATGACGCCTCCTGTGCAGTCCATCTGCCTCCACAGCTGGAGATGGAATTGGTAGCACCTGAACCAAGTGCACTGGCATCAGTTTGTTGCACCATAGAAGGGTTGATGATAACGATTGGATTGGAACAATGCCGAATGTTATCCGTCCACCATTTTAGTTCCATTATGGCTTTGATTGGTAGCTTCATTGGTCTGTCAAAATGACCAGCATTAACTTTGAGTGCTCGTATTTTTGCCCTCTGTAAATTTTGATAATGTAAAGGTCCAAATTGTGTGGCTGGAAAGGCAGCCACTATTTTGCCAATTATTCTTGCTACCAATCTGATGGATGGTTTACTGATGTCAATGAGGTTATTGCAAGCCTCTATTAAGGCTATAGCCTTTTCCTTAGGCAAAGTCACCGACATGTGAACTGAGTTAATGGTGAACCCCATATAATCCATTGTGGTGGAGGGGTTTAATTTACATTTAACTGGATGGGTGATAAACCCCAGTTTTTCAAATAATTGTTTTGTGGCTGTTACCGTTTCTTTGGCCAATTCCAAAGTTTTGCCCACAATGAGGATGTCATCTAGTTATGCCATCACCATGTGTTTTTGTTTCCGCAGAAACGATAGGGCTGGTTTCAAAATTTTAGTGAACAGCCTAGGAGCTGATGTTAGCCCATTTCGTAGTGCTCTTTACTGCCAGAGCTGTCCCATCCAGTTGAATTTTAAATAACATCTGTGGTCACCTGGTATATGGACTGAAAAGTAAGCATCTTTTAAATCGATGCTAGCCATGAAGTAACCTTTGGAAATCAATTGTTTAGCAGTAACAAAGGTTTCCATTTTGAAATGAATATATTGTACAAAAGTATTCAAATTTGTCAAATCTATGATGATGTGATAAGCACCATCTTTTTTGTTTTTGGTAAAGATATTGGACACAAATTCCAGCGATTCGTGTTTTGTTTTTTTCAATTACCCGTTTTGCGTAAAGCCGCTCCAGTTCAGCATGTGCTTCTGATTTTTCTTTACCTGAAAGTACGAACATTCGGTTCGGTACATGCTGAACTGGAGGGTTATGTTTGTGTATAAATTCTATGGTATATCCCTGGATACTGCTTAAAATATAAGTGTCTGTAGTTAACATACTCCATTCATCCAGAAAGAAGTGTAATCTCCCACCAACCTCCATACTCCCTGCAATTCGTAAGGAACCAGACCCACCTACCTCCATAGTTACCAGTGGCTGGTTTACTTCCTTTTGTGAATCCTTTGTGGAGTTTGAGGCGCCGGTGTCTGGGTTTGTGGTTGGGTTGGCGTTGGGGGTTTGCGCATCTTCCACGAAGGCCGGTCTGGGCAATGGCCTAAAAAAGACCCATGTGCAGTGTACCTGGCCTTTGAGCTTTCACCAGTTTGTCTTGTTCTACTGGTGGGTGCATAAGGGTGCTGTTTATGACCATAGTAGGGTTTTGATGATGTCGCTTTGATGAGCCCCAGGGTTTTTGCCTCCTCATCGAGCTCTTTGACTTGTTTGGATAGGTTACCTCCAAATAGTAAAATTGGTGGTTTTATGTTTCCAGGTTTGCACAGACCTGCAAATTTCGGGTTTAAAGCAGGTCGGATGGCACTCTTCCTGATGACGTTAATTTCGTATTGGGTATTACAGAGGAGTGCCAGTGCATCCTGTTGATCCTGCGACATCTCTTTTTCATCTACTGTCCGGGCGAAAGCTGTTAATCCCGTTGTTAGGAGCTTTAGTACTTTTTGGAGTTTGACATCCATGCCTCTAACTCCTGCTCCGACGTGTTTCCATATGCAATTATTTACAATGGGAACATTCAGGGATGTACAGTTCCCAGGTGGCAAATGTCTTGCCGTGGTGTCCAATACAGCCTGTTCCTGTAGCTGCTTAAATGACATATAGTCAATACTGGCAGCTAGTTTCGGTTCCAGGTTTCAGCCAGTTTGGTCTGGCTGTATGAATTGGGACACCATGTCCAGTAGATTTTGGTCTTCCTGCACCCCTCGCACACTTGATGTTTGTTCTGGAAACCTCTCTTCAGGGTCAGCCCAGAATTGACCCCCAGTACTCCCCTCTGACGAGGGAGATGCACTGTGCAGACCTACAAGAGGTGCTGCTGTGGGTGTATTAAATTGCCCACAGTGACTAGACTCCATCTCCCGGAGCCTGTCACGTTGGAGCATTTGCTCCATAAGCCGCTCCATCCGGCTCCAGCGTTCACGGTCGCTGGCCGCTCGCTGATGCTCAAAGTCGGACTCATCCGAGTCAACGACTCTATTAGACTTTTGTATTGCCTTACCGCCCGGCCGCGGTGTAGATCTGGCCGGTGCGGGGCCGAAGTCGGGCGCAGCTGTTCCCATTATGGGTGATTCACGTGCCGCTGGCCGCTGCTGGCTGCCCGCAACTCCGCGGTGCTCCCTCGCCAGCTTTGGAGCAGCCTTCTTGGTTTTCCTCGTTTTGTCCATTGGAGTCTACACCTGTAAGACAGTATTTAGAGAACAAAAAGAACGCAGAGTATCACTTACCTGCAGTTCCCGGCTTTTAAACTTTGCCGCTGAGGGGGAACGTCGTTCCACCCGTGACTGTTTCGCAATGCGTGTAGCGATATGACACGCATGCGTCCTGGCGGGGTTCTTCACGTAGTCACTCACGTGACTCCGAAGTAAAATTTAAAATCTTGGTGAGACAAACTAATTTTCAGAAAAGGTCACAAAGTGCTGAAGTAACTCAGTGGGTCTGGCAGCATCTCTGGAGAAGCGTGGCAGGTATTTGGTGGACGCTGGCGTGTGTTTTTTTTGGTAGGCAGATGTTTGGAAGAAAGGCCAGAGATAAAAGCAGAAGTTGTGAGACAGATTAGAGACAGTGTATCTCATTATCAGAAATCAGCTTCAGCCTGTTTTAATTCCCAGTAACTATTAAAATTCCACTGGTCATCTATCCACCTGGAAGAGAAGCAGAGAAATTTGGGTGACCCAGCTTCATTATTTATATGAGATAAATGTTAAGTCTGGTTTCAAATATGTCATAGTCATACAGCACAGAAACAGACCCTTGAATCTAACCCATTCATGCCAATTGTGATGCCCCAGCTAAGAGAGTCCCCACCTAAGATGTGCCTGCTGTTGATCTACTGTATCCCTTTAAGCTGTTCCTATTCAGGTACCTGCCCCAATGTCTTTTATATATGGTTATTGCACCTGCCTTAACTACTTCCTCTGGCAGCACATTCCATACCCACTACCATCTGTACAAATAAATTGCCCCTCGGGTTCATATTAGATTCTTCCCCTCTTAACTTAAACCTATGCCCTCTAGTTCTTGATATAGACGCAGAATGTTGGAGTAACTCAAACTGGAGAAGAATCTGAAGAAGAAATCTTCAGACAGAAGAAGGGTCCCGATCCAAAACATCACCTATCCATATTCTCCAGAGATGCTGCATGACCCGCAGAGTTACTCCAGCATTTTGTGTCTATATTTTGTATAAACCAGTTCCTTTTTGGAACTGTTTATAATTGTTTATTTTCTTTTTATGCTGACTGGATAGCACACAACAAAAGCTTTTCACTGTACCTCAGTACACGTGACAATAAACTAAACTGAAACCAGGACTTTTAATTATCCACTAGTTCTTGGTTCCCCCACACTGGGAAAACGGCTTTCTGGATGACATCCTAGATTCTCAATTATATATGTTTCTCTCAACTATTTATTTTTTTCTTACTAGTATCTGTAGGGCAACAGGGCGCTTGTTTCCAGGTCCATCTCGACATCCTTTCTCTCAGTAAACCACAGTTATGTAGTGACTTCCAGCAGTGGCTCAAAGAATGAGCAGACCCCTTTAAGAGGAGATAGATAACTTAAATCTACACAGACCATTTTCAGCTGGTGCATGGGATGCATGAAATTAATCCTTGGTTTTAGAGATAATACAAAAATCAATGAGCTCGACATTGCATAAAAATTCCAAACAGTGCACAGTCATACAATCATAAAGTCATACAGCATGGAAGCAGGCTGACTGGCTCAATCTGTCTATGACAACCAAGTTGCTTAGCTGAATCCCCTTTCCCTGCCTTTTTCTATCCATCTACCTGTTGAAGTGTCATTTAAATGTTGTAATTGTGCTTGCCTCTACAACATCTTCTGGCAGCTTATACCATATACCCAACTCCCTCCATATGGAATGATTGTGCTCAGCTTCCCTTTAAATCGTTTTCCTCTTTCCTTTAACACACGGCCTCCAATGTTAAATTACACTACCCTGGGAAAAAAACTGTGACCTTTCATGTTATCTACACCCCTCATGGGCAGCACGGCTGTGCAGCAGTAGAGTTGCTGCCTTATAGCGCCAGAGACCCAGGTTCGATCCTGACTAAAGGTATTGTTTGTACAGAGTTTGTACGTTCTTCCCATGACTCTGTGGATTTTCTCCAGGTGCTCCGATTTCCTCCCACAGTTTTATAGGTTAATTGGCTGCAGTAAACATTTTAAATTGTCCTTAGTGTGTAGGATAGTGCTAGCGTATGGAATTTGGTGGTTGGCGTAGTTTTTTAGGGCCGAGGGGGCTGTTTCCAAGCTGTATCTCTAAATATAAAAATCTTTTAAAAATCATGATCTTCTTAAGGTCATCCCTCAGTCACCTGCGCCTCATGGGACATAAACCCCAGCCTAACCTATCTTTCCATGCAACTCAATGTCTTCAGTCCTGGTAACTTCCCAGTGAATCTTTTTTTGCACTTGTTTCAACTAAGTGACATCCTTCCCATAGCAGGGTGACACGAATGACACATAATAACCCCACAATAACACCAATGGTGGCCTCATCAACGTCATGTACAGTTTTACCATGTGAAATAACTTCTTCAGCATCCTATCCATCTGAGTTGCCACTTTCAGGAAAATGTAGACTTGCATCCCTTGGTCACTCCACTCTACAACACTCCCTATGGCCCTGCCGTTTACTGTGTAAGCTTTGCCCTGGTTTAAACCTTTCACTGATCCGAGTTAATTCAACCTGCCAATTCTTGGCCCATTTTCCCAGTTGAGCTAAATCCCATTGACATCCTAGATAATCTTCTTCACTGTCTGCTGTATCCGCAATTTTGGCATCATCCGCAAACTTACTAACCATGCTACCTACATTCTTATCCAAGTCACTGAAATAGATGATGCTGACGAAACTGTCCTCCAATCTGAATGACAACCATCCTCTGCCTCTATCACCAAGCAAATGTTTCTACCCAAATAGTTAGATCACCCTGGATCCCATTAATTTAACCCATTCTGTCCTCATCAATCCTCTTGGTTATTTCTTAAAAAAACAATCAATTTCATGGGATTCATTTTCCATGCATAAATCTATGCTGATTATCACTAATCTTTCTTTGCTTTTCTAACTCCACCTCTGTGCCACTCTGCCACCATTCTTGCACATACTGTATTGCAACATTACACTCATAGAGTCATAGAGTGATACCGTGTGGAAACAGGCCCTTCAGCCCAACTTGCCCACACCGGCCAACATGTCCCAGCTACACTATTCCCACCTGCCCACGTTTGGTCCATACCCCTCCAAACTGTCCAATCCTTGTACATGTCCAACTGTTTCTTAAATGTTGGGATATTCCCTACATCAACTACTTCCTCTGGCAGCTTGTTTCATACACCCACCAACCTCTGTGTGAAAAAGTTACCCATCAGATTCCTATTAAATCTCTTCCACTTCACCTTAAATTTATGTCAACTGGTCCTCGATTCACCTACTCTAGGCAAGAGACCCTGTGCATCTACCCAATCTATTCCTCTCATGCTTTTACACACCTCAATGAAATCACCCCTTATCCTCCTGTGCTCCAAGGAATAGAGTCCCAGCCTACTCAACCTCTCCCTATAGCTCAAAACCCTTAGCCCTGGCAAGATCCTTGTAAATCCTCTCTGTACCATTTCCAGCTTAACAACATCTTTCCTATAACATGGTTCCCAGAACTGAACACAATACTCTAATTGTGGCCTCACCAATGTCTTATACAACTGCAACATGACCTCCCAACTTATATACTCAATACTCTGGCTGATGAAAGTCTGAGTCAATAATGTGACTCGATGTCCTTCTACTTGTAAATATAACTGTTACCTTCTCAAATTTCTTCTAACTAGTCTGGGCAGATACAATACATTCTGATGCTGAATGATAATTCATTCTCTCACTGTGAATAAACACAAAATGCTGGAGTAACTCAGCAGGACAGTCAACATCTCTGGAGAGAAGGAATGGGTGATTTCTACTCATTGTGCCTTCTACTATCATAATCAAAATAAATGTATTTGATTACGATGGATATAGATCAGGAAGCTCATTTAAAAATTCTGCATCATGTATTGAGATAAAAGAAATTCCTCCATCACAGGTTCCAATGGTTTAGGCAGCCCGCTTACAATTCTTTGTACCGTTTATGATATATTTTCTATTTGTTGTTTATCATGGCTATCGAATCGATGATTTCAAATAATTATCTAACCGCTGTGCTCTGAAAGAGTGGAATATTATTCCATTTGTATAATAATGTATTTATATGCAAAGTGGAAGATTGATTAAACTATCTCTGAGACAGTCTGATCACCCACCATCAATCTGAAGATCTCGGCCTGAAACGTCACCCATTCCTTCCCTCCAGAGATGTTGCCTGTTCCGCTGAGTTACTGTAGCATTTTGTGTCTATCTTTGATTAAACTATCAACATTCTTGAGGTGGTGAACTAAAGGCTCTGTCTCACGGTGTTGCGGTCATTGGCGGTGAAGCCGAAAGAGGGGACCGCACGTCAACGCGAGAGCGCCGCACGGATGCTGCGCGGGGGCCGAGTGATCTCCGTACGGCCGGTTCCACGAGCTTGTGGCGTCGGGTGATTACGTCATCGTGCAACGCGACGCGCTACACGATGACGTCTTTCGGATCGCGGGGCTGTGGCGGCGGCCATGCCGCACACCTGCCTCGCTGGCGGCGGCTGTGGCAGCGGCCGTGCCTCACTGGCGGAGGCTGTGGCGGTGAGCGTTCGACTCACGGCGCTCGTGCCTCACTGGCGGCGGCTGTGGCGGTGACCGTGCCGCACTCGTGCCTCACTGGTGGCGGCTGTGCGGTAAGAAATTATTTTTGGACAGTGCTGACTTTTTTTTAGCACCGTGCGGTGTTGGGACAAACGCCGCCCGGCCCCGGCGGTGGTCGTATGACCGAACCCGCGGTCTCTGGCGGTCCACGAGCGGTAGATACTTCCTGTATCACCGCCAATGACCGCAGACTCGTGAGACAGGCCTTTAACATTTTTTGACCTGAGTGTATCAAACCATAAGATTTGAAAAATGGCCAACCTTGTTAAAATATAATGTTATTTGTAATATGGAATATATACCAGCTCGTGAAATTTTATTTTTCTGGGGAAGATGAGCTTTGAAGGAGACTAGCCAAGTTATTCCTTGCAAAGTACAAAATAATTTCACAAATTGAATAATAAAAGATTTGACATTATCAATTTAATGTAAATTGATGTATCAGCAAAGTGGATTTTTTTTTGCAATATGAATGCTACATATGGTGTGGGACAGACAAGATACATCGGCCTCGAAATTCAAACATGTAGAAGAAAGTATGCAGAGACACCGGCGTGTGGGACTCGTGCACTTTTGTTCCTGTGTCAGGTGTGGATTTTCAATTTATAAGCTTAAGCAGCCCCAATCACAGTACTTTTCTCATTAGCCCACACTAACTGTGTTTAGTTTCAGGAATTCCACACAACAGATGGAACTAATCTGAGTTAATTGATATCATGCTGTCACTCTCTTAAATGGATGGTGATAACTCATCTTACCATACTGGAGTCATTGTGTGGCTTGGGGTGAAACTGTTTACAAGAATTGTCGCACTTGCAGAGAAGTGTACACCAATCTAATGAGGTGGAACGAGATGTGGTTTACAAAAACTACTACATCTCCAGGGAACCAAGGGAGCTACCATAATCTGAAAGGAAATGCTTCTGAAACGAGAGGACCAGTGAGATAATAATAAGATAATAATAATACTGCGAAGAAATAACATCTTGTGGCTACTTCTAATGAACAAAATGTTTAATGGTCTTACACAGGTAGACAACGTAAGTGAACATATCAACACACTTGTACCACTACATGTGTTCTACACCTCTATCACTCACCTGACATAAAGCTCTGGTAATCAACATTCTTACTTAAATACATATTTTCCAAAGTTTACTTAACATCAGACCATCTTTTGCATTTGCATCTCACATCTTAAACATGCCTTACATTATTTCATCATGTGAGGTTACACTGTAACCCAGTCCCTAAAGATTAACTTCTGCTGCATGAGTAAGTCGCGTGCAACTGTTCCTCTCTGGAGATCAGGAGATGGTGTATTGCACCCAGGGGCTTTGCTGCATTGAGGAGGGAGCACATTCGTTCACAGGCATGGCTCCATAAAACCTTTGAGCAGTGGAGGTCATTGAAGATGATGAAATGTGTATTTCCAAATTGCATCCATCAACCCAGGTGCTAGATGGTGAGCCTCTCCAGAAGATGTTCATCCACTTCATCTATCAGGGGCAATCAATGCTTCAGATTTAGAACCGACTCTGAAGAAGGGTCCCGACCCGCAACACAATCTGTCCATTTCCCTCCACAGATGGTGCCTGACTGGTTGAGTTCAGCCAGCACTTTATTGTTGTTTGCTCAAGATTCCAGCATCTGTGGTTTCTTGTGTCTCCATTAGAATACAGAGAGTTTTTTTTTTAAAGTTTGTGTTACCTGACATGTGTCATCAGATACATTTTACAGCAGCCAGATAAGAGGAAAGACAAAGATAAAGTGCCAGGTAAATGGTGAATGAAATTGCATCGTGTATACTCTAGTAAGATGAAACAGTGGACAGCCCCCTTGAAGGAGTCATATAAGCTTCCTGGAAACATATGTAGTACTGTTAACTAAGGTCACACACTTCTGCAAGTTCAGTGAGAAAAAAATAAATTCCTGAAGAGAAAGAACTTGACAGGCATACCTTTTTATCTATTAAGGGCATATTTTTTAATCTATTAATTCAGTGACCCGAGTTGATGAGATGAATGATTGGATAGGCTTCTATCGCGTGGTGGCAGTGACATGATGGAAGAATACTAGCAGATATTGTATTTGTATTGAGCTGAAGGGCTTGTTTCTATGCAATACTGTTCTATATAACCCATGTTCTATGTCATCACTAATTCGAATTTCACTGTACCTTAATTGGTATGTGACAATAAACTGACATTGAAACCATGAAAGCTTGATCACTCCCTTTGCCATTGTCTCAATACTTGCTCCTCAGACATGTAGAGATAGACAAGTAGGTATTGGCATGAGTTTATTATTGTCACATGTACTGAGATACAGTGAAAAGCATTGCTTTGCATGCCTTCCAGGAAAATCATACCACACATGAGTATACCAGGTACTGCGAAAGATAAAGGAAATAGATTGCAGAGTATAAAGTTGCAGCTGCGGTGAAAGTGTAGATTTAAAAAAAAGATTATTCCAAGAAATATGCACTTGTAGCCAAAGAATTGCTCTTCTTCCTTCTTCAGACTCTTCTGTGAAGGGGACCATCCCTTTAGCCCTCCCTTCTACTATTGGTCATTTTGGAAGCACACTGAGACCACTATTATTGCATCATTTCTGTGTGGAATGGAACATTTCACATTATCAGTGAGAAAATATGCCTCCATTTGTTTGCAGTACCAAAATGTAGCTGGCTGACCCCAATATACTTTTCTTCCATTGCATCCTCAACAAGCTTGTAAATAATTGATGATCCCATTACATTGCCCTGGTGCAGAACTTCGTTCTGCTGCTGATCCTGATTTCTATGTGTGGCTCATGCTTGCCAAGACATTGGATCAATTAGGACATATTTATCTGGTGTTACATGAATAAAAATCAATTTCGCTCAGTGTAGATTGTGCAACCAATCATTAATGAATGAAATTACAACTGTCACAAACATGAATGGTGATAATTCACATTAATGTGACTGACCCTTATGTTGCCTTAGATGAACATGTAATAATGTCATAAAGTCAACACCGCATATTTCATTGCCCAAAAAAACTGAGAGTGGACCTCCCATGTGAACAGAACAAATGGTTTCTGACTCAGTAAAAAAGAAAGAGCAAACATTGCTGAAGATTGTCAAAGAGATGTGAATTAATGGGTTTCCATTCTGACATTGAATTATTGCACATGCCATCTGCCAACTGCATTTTGCAATATTCCAGATATTTGTAAACTCTTTGTTTGGTCTATTAATGATTTCAGCTTATTATTTTATGCAGAGTGCAATGTGCTATGATCCCTATATTACTGATTATTCGGCACCATGCTGTATGTGGGATCATGTGCAACCTGGGGTAAATAATCACAATGAGAGGTACCTGCACACACCTTTGAAGATGATCACCTTTCCCCACCCTCTGCCCCCTGCAGCTGGTTTGTGACTCCCACGCAGATAGATCTTTTATAGTCTGATGAACTCCCCAGTGATCATTCAGGGACAACCAGCAAATATTCCATGCAGCTCCCATTGGGAAATACTCCATTTGAGATTGACCACTTCTTTCAATGAGGGGAATGTTTCATCTAGTTTTGCAGATTTTTACTGAAGTAGTGCTCATGCTGCACACAACAACATTTTAAACACACCAAGTCCAACCAAACTTGGGGCATCTCTGTAGTAACTCCATATAGAAACATAGAAAATAGGTGCAGGAGTAGGCCATTCGGCCCTTCGAGCCTGCACCGCCATTCAATATGATCATGGCTGATCCTCCAACTCAGTATCCTGTACCTGCTTTCTCTCCATACCCCCTGATCCCTTTAGCAACAAGGGCCACATCTAACTCCCTCTTAAATATAGCCAATGAACTGGCCTCAACTACATTCTGTGGCAGAGAATTCCAGAGATTCACCACTCTCTGTGTAAAAAATGTTTTTCTCATCTCAGTCCTAAAAGATTTCCCCTTTATCCTTAAACTGTGACCCCTTGTTCTCGACTTCCTCAACATCAGGAACAATCTTCCTGCATCTAGCCTGTCCAACCCCTTAAGAATGTTGTACGTTTCTATAAGATCCCCCCTCAATCTTCTAAATTCTAGCGAGTACAAGCCGAGTCTATCCAGTCTTTCTTCAAATGAAAGTCCTGACATCCCAGGAATCAGTCTGGTGAACCTACTCTGTACTCCCTCTATGGCAAGAATGTCCTTCCTCAGATTAGGAGACCATAACTGTACGCAATACTCCAGGTGTGGTCTCACCAAGACCCTTTACAACTGCAGTAGAACCTCCCTGCTCCTATACTCAAATCCTTTTGCTATGAATGCTAACATACCATTCGCTTTCTTCACTGCCTGCTGCACCTGCATGCCTACTTTCAATGACTGGTGTACCATGACACCCAGGTCTCGTTGCATCTCCCCTTTTCCTAATCGGCCACCATTCAGGTAATAGTCTACTTTCCTGTTTTTGCCACCAAAGTGGATATCCTCACATGTATCCACATTATACCGCATCTGCCATGCATTTGCCCACTCACCCAGCCTATCCAAGTCATCTTGCAGCCTCCTAGCACCCTCCTCACAGATAACACTGCCCCCCTGCTTCGTGTCATCCACAAACTTTGAAATGTTGCATTCAATTCCCTCGTCCAAATCATTAATATATATTGTAAATAGCTGGGGTCCCAGCACTGAGCCTTGCGGTACCCCACTAGTCACTGCCTGCCATTTTGAAAAGGACCCGTTTACTTCTACTCTTTGTGTCCTGTCTGCCAGCCAGTTCTCTATCCACATCAATACTGAACCCCCAATACCGTGTGCTTTAAGTTTGTATATTAATCTCTTATGTGGGACCTTGTCGAAAGCCTTCTGAAAGTCCAGATACAACACATCCACTGGTTCTCCCTTATCCAGTCTACTATTTACATCCTCGAAAAATTCAATAAGATTCGTCAGACATGATTTACCTTTCATAAATCCATGCTGACTTAGTCCAATGATTTCACCATTTTCTAAATGTGCTGCTATCCCATCTTTAATAACTGACTCTAGCAGTTTCCCCACTACCGATGTTAGACTAACTGGTCTGTAATTCCCTGTTTTCTCTCCCCCTCCCTTTTTAAAAAGTGGGGTTACATTAGCTACACTCCAATCCTCAGGAACTACTCCAGAATCTAAACAGTTTTGAACCATTATCACTAATGCATCCACTATTTCTGGGGCTACTTTCTTAAGTACTCTGGGATGCAGCCTATCTGGCCCTGGGGATTTATCGGCCTTTAATCCATTCTATTTACCTAACACCACTTCCCGGCTAACCTGGATTTCACTCAGTTCCTCCATCTCATTTGACCCCCGGTCCCCTGCTATTTCCGGCAGATTAATTAAGTCTTCCTTAGTGAAGACAGAACCAAAGTAGTTATTCAATTGGTCTGCCATGTCCTTGTTCCCCATGATCAATTCACCTGTTTCTGACTGCAAGGGACCTACATTTGTTTTAACTAATCTTTTTCTCTTCACATATCTATAAAAACTTTTGCAGTCAGTTTTTATGTTCCCTGCCAGTTTTCTTTCAAAATCTATTTTCCCTTTGCTAATTAAACACTTTGTCCTCCTCTGCTGGACTCTGAATTTCTCCCAGTCCTCTGGTAGGCTGCTTTTTCTGGCTAATTTGTATGCCTCATCTTTTGTTTTGATACTATCCCTGATTTCCCTTGTTATCCACGGATGCACTATCTTCCCTGATTTATTCTTTTGCCAAACTGGGATGAACAATTGTTGTAGTTCATCCATGCATCCTTTAAATGCCTTCCATGGCATATCCACCGTCAACCCTTTAAGAATCAATTGCCAGTCTATCTTGGCCAATTCACGTCTCATACCCTCAAAGTTACCCTTCTTTAAGTTCAGAACCCTTGTTTCTGAATTAACAATGTCACTCTCCATCCTAATGAAGAACTCAACCATATTATGGTCACTCTTGCCCAAGGGGCCACGCACAACAAGACTGCTAACTAACCCTTCCTCATTACTCAATACCCAGTCTAGAATAGCCTGCTCTCTCGTTGGTTCCTCTACATGTTGATTTAGAAAACTATCCCGCATACATTCCAAGAAATCCTCTTCCTCAGCACCCCTGCCAATTAGATTCACCCAATCTATATGTAGATTGAAGTCGCCCATTATAACTGTTTTACCTTTGTTGCACGCATTTCTAATTTTCTGTTTGATGCCATCCCCAACTCCACTACTACTGTTAGGTGGCATGTACACAACTCCCACTAGCGTTTTCTGCCCCTTAGTGTTTCGCAGCTCTACCCATATCGATTCCACATCCTCCAAGCTAATGTCCTTCCTTTCTATTGCGTTAATCTCCTCTCTAACCAGCAACGCTAACCCACCTCCTTTTCCTTTCTGTCTATCCCTCCTGAATATTGAATATCCCTGGATGTTCAGCTCCCAGCCTTGGTCACCCTGGAGCCATGTCTCCGTGATCCCAACTATATCATAGTCATTAATAGCTATCTGCACATTCAACTCATCCACCTCATTACGAATGTTCCTTGCATTGAGACACAGAGCTTTCAGGCTTATTTTTACAACACTCTTACCCCTTATACAATTATGTTGAAAAATGGCCCTTTTTGATTTTTGCCCTGGATTTGTCTGCCTACCACTTTTACTTTTCACCTTGCTACCTATTGCTTCTACTCTCATTTTACACCCCTCTGTCTCTCTGCTCACACATTTAAGAAACCCACCACCTCTTATTCTCTGTTTATTATATTTTTCTTCTTTCCCACCTACATGTTGGGTCTGAGTGTTTCCCTTCTCTGCCTCCTGCCTCACACACTGTCTACTAGCTTTCTCTATTTGAGTCCCTCCCCACAACCGTTCTAGTTTAAAGTCTCCCCAGTAGCCTTTGCAAATCTCCCCACCAGGATATTGGTCCCCCTCGGGTTCAAGTGGAACCCGTCCTTTTTGTACAGGTCACACCTTCCCCAAAAGAGGTTCCAATGATCCAGAAATTTGAATCCCTGCCCACTGCACCAGTCCTTCAGCCACGCATTTATCCTCCACCTCGCTCCATTCCTACTCTCACTGTAGCGTGGCACAGGCAGTAATCCTGAGATTATTACCTTTGCGGTCCTTTTCCTTAACCCTAACTCCCTAAATTCTCATTTCAGGACCTCTTCCCTTTTTCTACCTATGTCATTGGTACCTATATGTACCACGACCTCGAGCTCCTCTCCCTCCCATTTCAGGATATCTTGGACACGTTCAGACATATCCCAGACCCAGGCACCAGGAAGGCAAACTGCCATCCGGGTCTCCTGACTGCGTCCACAGATTCGCCTGTCTGACCCCCTAACTATAGAGTCCCCTATAACTACTGCCCTCCTCTTCTTTTCTTTACCCCTCTGAGCAACAGGGCCGGTTACATGGGTCAGTTTGATACGTCAAATATCAAATGACCACTGTGATCATTGACATTACCCCCATATGCTCTTCCTGCTCTGGGCATGTGGGCGTCAAACTCAAGGAAGCAGGGTAAATCTTTTGAGGAGTGTTATAATGTATTGACTGGAATTTGCAATTGATATTATGAAGCAATTGAAGTCTGTAGTGCAGAAAAAAACACTTATCATGCAATCAAACTTACGGGCCATTTGCTAACTATGCAAACAATCCAATTTATGTGATTAATTATCAACTATTTATTGAGTACTTTGAGGAATCATTCAATTTTTTAGCTCTTACGATTTTTAGCGCATATTTTCTAACCAAATGCCTTCTACAGTATATCGGCAACAAAATAATTAAATATAAAAAACCGTCAAAGTAGTCGGAAGCATGGATACGGTTAACCAAGCAAATGTTCTCCACATGAATGCTACAGCATAAGGAATAAAACAATTAAGTTAGAAACATGAATTCATCTTCCAGGGTATGATGTAGAAGTCATTAGAGAGAACTCGTTACCAGCTGAGCATAAATGGGAGCTAAATATATCAAGGTGTATAATCTTTAGGAAGGACAGGATGAGAAAGAAAAATAAAGAAAATCATGTTAATAAATATAGCAGTAGAATGGACCTACTTTAACAAGAGTGATCAAACGGCAGAAATGCCAAGAGTAGAACTGACCAACAAGAGTTGTCTCAGAACCTTCTGACAATAACGATGAGGTGGGGTGGAGAGATCAGGGAAGAACATAACAGAACTAACAAAGTAACAGTGGGGGATTCTAACTTCTGCTCACAACAGCTTAAACAATATAAATAGATGATTTTTGTATTGCATTTGGGACAATTTTCTGGAACTGGATGCCAACCTCTTTCTGTTAAAATAAATGTAACCTAAGGCACTGATTCTTCCTGTAGTCAAAAGAACAGTAACTTCAGGCAAGGAGAAGATGCATAGTTAAACTTTAATGCTGAAGTTATTTTCCTAGTTTTCCTCCACTAGCTTTGTGAAAGTTCAATCTCTGCATTTGGGTTACTACTGAAAGGAATGAAAGGGAATATCAGTAATAGGATGAAGACCAATAATTCCTAGTTGATGCCTCCCTGTCATCATTGTGATATAATGCTTGTCTTCACACTTATTTTTGTTCGAATGAAAGTTCATTACCCAAAAGGCTACAGAAGTTGGAGACAAACTCGAGGTCAAATGCAGGAACTAAATATGGCACAACATTTTTTTGCCATTTTTTAAAAAACATTTCTGAAACCAGGGCATCTCTCGCTAGATCAACATTTATGGACCAATTCTATTTGTTCTTGAGAAGGTGAGAATGAGCTGTCTACTTAAAATGCGGTAGTCCTTTTGAATGTACTTCCGTAATGCTATTGGGTACGAAGATCCAGAATTTAGACAGAGCATAAATGAAGGACTGGTTATATATTTTGAAGTCGGAATGTTGTGTCATTTGAAAGGAAGTCTGCAGGCCATGGTATTCCCATGTAACTTGTACCCTTGTTTTCCTTGATGGTAGCAGCCCTGTGTTTGGGAAGTGATATTGGAGTATTCTGGGTAAGTAACTGCGATGTAATACGCAGATGGCACACACTGCAGTCACTGTGCACTGGTGCTGGAGAGAATAAATGGTTAGGGTGTTTGATAGCATTGCTACTTAAATAAGCTGCTTTGTCCCAGATGGTGTCGAGTTTCATGAATGTTCTTTTCTATATTTTGTTATTGCATAGAAGGAGGCTGTTTTTGATAGAGTTAATGCCAACTCAGCGAATTCTCATTCCCCACAATTTTTTGCCTGTAATCTATTCTCCCCACTTTTGCATCAATTCCCCCTGACGTTTATAGTCGGCCACACAATTAGTGGGCGGCATGGTGGCACAGCAGTAGAGTTGGTGCCTTACAGCGCCAGAGACGATTCTGACTAGAGGTGCTGTACGGA
This sequence comes from Malacoraja senta, assembly GCA_038087875.1. Taxonomy (NCBI): domain Eukaryota; kingdom Metazoa; phylum Chordata; class Chondrichthyes; order Rajiformes; family Rajidae; genus Malacoraja; species Malacoraja senta. The sequence goes on along the minus strand of CM075977.1, from coordinate 241,608,460 downwards.
GTTTGTACGTTCTCCCCATGACCTGCGTGGGTTTTCCCTGGGAGTTTCGGTTTCCTCCCACACACCAAAGACGCACAAGCTTGCAGGTTAATTGGCTTGGTAAAATTATAAATTGTCCCGAATGTGTGTAAAATAGTGTTAATGTGCGGGGATTGCTGGTTGGTGCAGTCTCGGAGGGCTGAAGGGCCTGTTTCCGCGCTATATCTCTAAAATAAACTAAACTGAAATTAACCGATTACTCACCAGGTTTAGGTTTAGATATATTATTTTTACGAGGTACTGTGAGAAGCTTCATTTTTCATGTTATCTAATCAGATCAGGTAATACTATACATAAATATAATCAGGTCCAAAGTACATTAGATTGTGCAAAGCGGAAGATACAGATAATATAGTTCACAGTATTGTCGGGCATCAGTTCCATACGCAAAGTCCAATGTCCTCAATGGGGTAGAACTGAATCAGACAGTTCGCTAGCTTATGGAAGAAATGTTCAGAAGCCTGAAAACAGAGGGGAAGAAGCTGTACGTGCATCTGGTGGTGAACACTTTCAAGCTTCTGTATCTTTTGTCCAACGGGAACTGGAGAAGAAAAAATGACCAGGATGCAATTATGTCTTTGATTTTACTTCGGAGTCACGTGAGTGACTACGTGAAGAACCCCGCCAGTGCGCCTGCGCGTCATTACGTCAGACGCCTTGATGCAAACGGACGTGAGGAGCAGTGCTCCTCGAGTCGTTTGTAGTTTTTCAACTACAAGGTAAGTAAAAACTTTTTTCAGGTTTTCCAGGTCCGTTTACTGTGGGTCTATGGGGATTTTTTCCACAGACGCCATGGAAAAAACGGACAGGGGGAAGAGGCGAGCGACACAGCCGACAGACGTCGGGAAAGTCGGGAGTCCGCGGTTAGAGACCAACCGCCTCTAAACCCCGGTACAGTCGCCAGCGGTGAGCATAGCGACTGTGGACCTGGGGCTGGTGAAAACACAGTCAGCGCCTGTCGGGCAAAAGACAAAGTTTAAATCCCAACGGAGGGAGTCCCAGGCAATGGAAGTAGCTCCAGGGCTAGATACTGCTTTCGAGCGTATTGCCCAAATAGAAAGCCTTTTACATAGGCTGTTGGAGCAAAGTTCACTCAGAGAGGAGTGTTCTGAAAGCCAAGCTGCTGGAAACAGCTCAAACAGCTCCTGGTACAGGGCTAGATACTGCTTTCGAGCGTATTGCCCAAATAGAAAGCCTTTTTCATAGGCTGTTGGAGCAAAGTTCACTCAGGAAGGAGTGTACTGTAATCCAAGCTGCAGGAGCAGCTTAACAGCACCTGGCTCAGGGCTGATGGAATGCACCCTCAGGAATGAGGAGCGTGCTACGGGTCATGAGATTTCAGACCCCGACTCTGACGGTGAGGCTGTACAAGGCGATGAACGGCAGCTGCCAGATGTTCCACCCCTGGCAGTAGGATTCGCTGCCCCGTCATGGTCAGGAGAGCCATTAGGAGAAGAACTGGCCTCCTTAATAAATTACTTGGTTTACCATTAGCTGGAACAGCAGGAAATGGATGAGACTGCAAGAAGTAACTGTGGGTTGCTGAAAGCAGCAGCAGTGAATCAAATTATCTGGAATCAGTTGCAGAGAATATTAAAGCTGCTGGGTTCTGGAATAACTGCTTTTACCAGAATAGCAGGTAACAACCAAAAGATGATGAAGTTGCATCAGCAAGCACTGGGGTTGCTATGCAGCACCCACTTCGAGATCAATTATCTGAGGAAAGTGCTATACGGTCTACTATGAATCCGAAATTCGCAGCACTCTGCAAACCAAGTAATATACAATTACCCAACTTACTCTTTGGAGAGATCTCGGGAGACGTATTAAAGAGTTGGAAGATGAAGCGAAAACAGGATTGATAAATACATCAATGGTTGCAAAGTCTGTAAAGAGGAAGTATCCTTTCAGACGTCATACGGATCCTAGACCAGGACCAAGTCGCTCATCAACGCAGGGACGTAGCTGGCGGCCTGCAGCGGGAGTAAGGACAAGTGGTTGTGCTTCCGGGAGAATCCAGGGATCTCAAAATACTCAAATGACTCAAGAGGTAGGTGGACCTGGTTCTCAGGGGAACATACTAACTGGATTAAGTCCAGAAGTTGGAGGCAGATTACGTCTCTTCTATAAACATTGGAAGAAGATTACTTCAGATGTGGTAATTCTGAATAATATACAAGGATTTCATTCCAAATTATGATTTGCCTGTCCAGCATGTTCCTAGCAGAACTCTCCACTTTGCGAAGTAATGGAGGTTCAAGTTGCGCTTCAAAACCCTATATATAAAAGGTGTTATTAAAGAATCAGTCTACCAAATTCACCAATTTGGGTCAAATATATTCCCTCGATCAAAAAAGGATGGAGGATGTAGGATTATTATAGACTTGACAAGTCTGAATCCTTTTGTTCAGTGTTTGTTCACTTGCAAGATATGAAGTATTTTAAATTTACATGGATGAACCAATTAGGGCAGTTCAAAGCTCTGCCTAAAGGGTTAACGTTCCCTTCCAGAATATTTATAAAAATCAATTCTGCGGTTGCTGAGAGCCAGGGGCATGTACTAATGGCATACCTGGATGATGTCCTGGTTATAGGAAGGACAAAACAGTCAACAGAAGCATCGGTTGCAGTAATAAAATCAAACTTTTGAAAGTTTGGGGGTTTCTAAATTCATCCAAAGAAATCAAGGTTAAAAACATGTACCTCGATTAATTATTTGGGGTTCACAATTGATTTAGCCCAAATGCAAATTACTTTGCCCAGTGAAAAAAGGGTGGAGTTGATTAAAGATTGCAGTAATCTGTTAAACGAGCAAAAACCTCTAATCAGACAGGTGGCTCGAGTACTGGGAAAATTAGTCGATTCCCAGCAGTCCAGTATGGACCATTACATTATCAACAGCTGCAGAGAATTAAAGAACAGGCACTGAGAATAAATGCTGGTCATTTTGATAGAACCATGCAAGTAACAACAAATGCTGTTTCTAAGCTGCAGTGGTGGATTCTACATGTCTCAAGCAGTTCAGGCAAAGTGCTGATTGAACAACCTTCCATGATATTACAAACTGATGCCAGTGCACTAGGATGGGGTGCAACTGACTTAACATCGAGCTGCGGAGGCAGATGGAATCAGGAAAAGTTAGTGTTACTGCAGACATGGGGAATTACCTATTTGGAGCTTTTATGAGGTTTCTATGGACTCCAAGCTTATGGTTCTAACACAACTAAAAGGAAGGTTCAAGTTCAAATTAATAAACACAACAGTAGTTGCCTATATTAATGATATGGGTGGAATTAAGTCTGTGTCATGTGACAAAATGGTTAAATCAACTTCGATCTTGGTGTATTGAAAAGAACATTTGGTTTTCAGCTATCTATCTACCAGGTAGAATGAACACGATAGCAGACACCTGGTCACGAAAAGTTCCATGATAATAAAGAATGGATGTTGAATCAAGAGGTATTCAATGATATAGTAATCAGATTTGGAATGACCGACATCGACTTGAATCATCAGCTATCGAGATATGTCTCATGGAAACCAGATCCAGGAGCAGTGGCGATTGATGCTTTCTCGCTACATTGGGGTGGTATGTTTTCATATATATTTCCACCTTTCTGCCTCATAAGCCAATGTTTGCTTAAAATCAGGCAAGATGCTGCTTCAAGGGTATTGGTAGTACCAGATTGGCCTATACAGCCATGGTATCTGTTGATATTAGAATTAACAACACAAATGTTGATGAAAGTCCCAAAAAGGAGTAATTTATTGCTGCACCCTGTAACAGGGTAACAACATCCATTATATCATCGTTTGGATTTGTTGATTTGCAGGTTTTAAGAATGCCTTTTCTGGGACGAGGACTGTCTGAGCATACTGTGGACATGCTTACGGCAGCCGGGAGGAAGAGCACTCAAAAACAGTACCTTTCTTATATTAAGAAATGGGAAGAGTTCTGTGTACAAAAGAATGTGCAATAAAGTACTGCAGATATTTCAAATGTTTAGAATTTCTGTCAAAACTTTATTATGATGAAGGTCTGAGTTGTAGTGCATTTAATTCAGCCAGAAGTGCATTGTCCTCATATTTGGTTCTGGATTCAGAAAGAAACTCAATTGGGTCACACCCAATTGTTTCCAGACTAATGAAAGGAATCTTTAATTCCAAACCACCGAAACCTAGGTACGTGACAATCTGGGATGTAAGTGTGGTACTGAAACTACTTCGTGAATGGTCATCAAGTGTGTCTTTACCTTTGGTCAAGCTCAGTATGAAAGTATTCATGCTTATGGCATGAGTGACAGCACAACGAGTGCAAACACTTGGAAAATTACAAATAGACAGTATGGAAGTAACTGAAGACAAGGTTACATTCTATATCTATGACCTACTAAAGTAAATTAGGCCAGGTGTGACAGGATTTAAAATTATGCTAGCAGCATATCCAAATGATCCATGTCTCTGTATTAAGACATATTTATTACAATACATTGAGGTCACAATGAATTTGAGAATACGGAAACTGGGTTGTTGATCACACACAAGAAACCACACAAGAGAGTTTCAATACAGACTATTTCCAGATGGATAAAAGAAGTCTTAACAGCTGCTGGTATTAACACTTATGTTTTTACGTCTCACTCGGCTAGGGCAGCAGAAACGTCGGCGGCCAGGGCAAAAGACGGCCCCGTCGACCATATCCTCGCAGCCGCCGGGTGGTCCAATGAGTTGATGTTTCAACATTTTTACCATCGGCCTATTGTTAATGCGGGGTTGTTTGCAGAAACTATTTTAAGTTCTGTGTAAATTCCTCTGGTTTAAAGGGGATCTGATTCATTTCATTATTGAAATGAAATACTGCATTTGTGGTACAAATGTTATTATGAATGCATGATTGATTATTCTCGTTCCGAGTCAATCTATGCAGTGAGAAGCCGGGATTGATCCACGGCATGAAATCACAAAGCTTTAAAATCTTCACGTAGTCACTCACGTGACTCCAAAGTAAAATAGTAAGATTAAACGAGAACTTACCTAAGTTTGAAGTTTGATCTTTATTTTATGAGGAGTTATGTAGGTGATTACGTGCCCACCACGACCCTACCCTCTATCATAAAGGTCAGATGGAAGTTCTTGTATTACTCGTTTTATTATGAGACTATATTACTTCGGTTGTTGTTTTTTGTGATTTCACACCGCTGCTTTGAAGATTGACGCGCAGGCGCACTGGCGGGGTTCTTCACGTAATCACCTACGTAACTCCTCATAAAATAAAGATCAAACTTCAAACTTAGGTAAGTTCTCGTTTAATCTTACTATTATGTTGGTTGCTTTTCACCTCTATAATCATCCCCCAGTCTTCTGCTTTCCAGGGAGTGAAATATTTGCTTGCCCAACTTCTCCCTATAGCTCAGATGCTCAAGTTCTAACAACATACTTGTTAATTTTCTCAGCACTCTTTCCAATTTACTAATTTCTTACCTATAGCAGGGTGACCAAAACTGGGCACAATACTGTAAATGTGATGCCTTGTACAACTGTAACATAAGAGCCCAATTTCTACCCTCAATACCCTTTGATGATGGCCAATGTGCCAAAGCCTTCATTACTACCCTATCAACCAGTGATGATCACTTGCAGAGAACGATGTACCAGTAATCAAGTCAAGAGTGCACTGAAAACAGAACAATGAAATTCTTACTTGAAGCAGCATAACAGGCCTGTAAACACGGTGTTCATAGATAACATAATAAACAATTAAATAAACAAGACTAGTAGAAAAAAACCCAAAGTCCCTAGTAGAACCAAGACAGTTTGTAGTTCGTAGTTTAATTGTAATGCTCAAGACCCTTCTTCTCCTTCTTCTTCTTCTTGCGTTTGAGGCAGCAGAGGTTATGCAACGCCCTCCAGACGCTGTAGCCAGTTCAATGTGCTGTTGTCGAGGGCCGTGAGGTCTACCCCTCCACCAGTGGGGGCGGAAGACAGCGCAGTCAAAATTTACAGGCTGCGCTGTTTGCTGGCCTGCTCAGCACACGCAGGCTGCTGATGAACGCAGCCCCCAGCGATGCATGTTGGCGTTGAACCGGCCTGTACTCGGCTCGGACTCTTTGCGGGGTAGGTCCGAGCTGGGTGGGGCTGTGGTGTTCAACAGTGAATTGCGGAGGTCGTGAAATCTGTTCCTAGCTGGTTCTCCATGCTCCTAGTGTGTTGAAACCAGAGCCACAGAGGGTCATTGCATGACGGGAGAAGGGGCGACGAGATGACAGGCGTTGAGGTCCCAGTTGCCATGAGTCCAAGGATGTGGTGTAAAGGATGTTTGGCATCCGATGGGGCCTAGCACGCCAGCCTGTGAGTGAAGTACTCTCAGCAAAGCTTGGCGGGTGCGATACCTGCGAGACCCGGCAGAAGATCCGTCGGAGTAGGGCGTAGGCAGCCGATGATGATCCGCATGGTGTCGTCAAGACCCTGATGGTTGTTGGGAAGAAGTTGTTCCTGAACCTAGAGGTCATGGGTTTCAGATTCATATACTTTCTTACTGATGGCAGAACCGAAATGAAAGTGTGGCCAGGGTCTTGTGGGTCCTTGATGATAATGTCTGCCTCTTTCAGGCAGCACATCCTCTAGATCCCTTCAATGGTGGGGAATTTAGTACCTGTGCTCATCACTTTTTGTGATCACCTTAGTTCCTTAATCCGCATTGCCGAACCAGGCCATGATGCAACCAGTCAATATGCTCCCTACCATACACCTGTGGATGGTCAAGAGAGCATTAGTTGACATATTGAATATCCTCGATATACTAAGGAGGTGTTTCTAAGACATTGATGGGTCTTCTTTATGATTGTAGGACCCAGACAGATTTTCAGAGAAATGAATGCCCAGGAACGAAAGTTGATGGCTCTCTCGACTGCTGTCCCATCAATGAAGACACGTTCATGGGATCCTTGGCCTCCCACTTCTGAAGATAATGATCAGCTCCTCTGTCTTACTGACATTGAGGGCAAGCCGGTTGTTCTGGCATGATACAATCAGACAATCTCTCTCCCTCCTATATAGTAATGAGAGCAGGGGACTGAGCACACAGCCTTGCGGTGCCCCTCTGCAGACGGTTATCGAGGAGGAAGTCTTGTCGCCAATTCGTACTGATTGTGCTCTGTTGATGAGTAAGTCGAGGATCCAGTTGCAAAGCGATGCGCAATGACCCAATTCCCTGAGCTTGCTAGCAAGTTTCGAGGAGATGATTATATTGAATGCCGAGCTGTAGTGTTTATTTTTCCCCAAAATAAAGTGTATTCAGAATAAAAAATATATATAAAAGCAAAAATTGTGCAAAAATCTTCAGACATTCTCAGCACCTATACATTCAATGGAGTCATACTCAGGAGTATTCACACTTATCTTTAAACAAAACATCGTTGCTGCTCAAGTGGCCCCTGAGGTGCTATCCTTTCCCTTGTTTGAGGGTTCCCCACTTGACTCTGTGATCCTCCCCCTCACAGCTTTGGCATTAGCTGCACCAAGCTCCAATGAGTCTGCCAGCACATACTCCTGGAATGGGCCAGTCAGCACATTCCCAGATTCCCATTGTGCTGGTAGGCCAACAAGTTTTCTGTAGACCAAAGAGAGTTGATGATCTTTCAGCAGCGATTGATGTCTGTCACCAAATGTCAGCAGGTAATGACAGGTTAGATTAGCTCCCCAATTAGCATGGATCAAGATACAAGATACAAGATACATTTATTTGTCACATGTACCAATTGGTACAGTGAAATGTGTGGATACCATACAGCCATACGAATAATAAAGAGCACAGAACACGATAGTTTTTAACACAGACATCCCCACACAGCAGGATCAAAGTTTCCCACTGTGAGGGAAGGCTCCAAAATTCAGTCATCCTCCTCCGTTGTCCTCCCGTGGTCGGGGGGCTCCCGAATCCCCGCTGTCACCGCTACGGGCGGCCCGATGCTCAGGCCCGCTCGCCGGGGTGATGGAACTCCGACGTCAGGACTGGAGGACATCCTCCGCGGCTTGGACATCCGAGACGGCCACCTCCTACCAGAGTCTGCGGCTCCCGAAGTCAACAGGCCGCGCCGGGCGGAGATTAAATGCTGGCGGCCCTCGGCAAAAGGCCCCAGGTCTCCCCCGATGTTGAAGACATCGCCGGCAGCGCTGGAAGCTCTGCAGACCACAACTCCGATGTAGATGCAGCAGGCCCAACACTCCGGAGCTTCCACGGCGATCCCAGGTAAGGCATCGCTCGCTCCGCTGAGAATCCAGCGCTGCGCCACTGCTGCTGAAGCTCTGGTCCGGTCCCTGGCCGGAATGGCCGCTCCAATCCAGGTTGTAGGCCGCGAGGAGGGGGGCGAGGACGCGACTCGGAGAATAGTCGAGTCCTCGCCAGGAAGTAACTGGGAAACAGTTTCCCCCTTACCCTACCCCCTCCCCCACATAGAAAAGTTAAAGAAACTAAAGAAACATACTTTTAAAACTAACTAAAAATAAAAAAAAGATAGAAAAACAAACAGACTTTAGGCAGAGGCTGCCTTCAGTGCGGCACCCCTAAATCCACCTCTGATTCAGGAAACTGATGAGAGAAGATATTACACTATACCTTATCAATTGACAATAGGCAAAAGACAATAGGTGCAGGAGTAGCCCATTTGGCCCTTCGAGCCAACACCGCCATTCAATGTGATCATGGCTGATCATCCACAATCAGCACCCTGTTCCTGACTTCTCCCCATATCCCTTAACTCCGCTATCTTTAAGTGCTCTATCTAACTCTCTCGTGAAAACATCCAGAGAGCTGGCATCCACCGCCCTCTGAGGCAGACAATTCCACAGACTCACAACTCTGTGTGTGAAAAAGTATTTCTTCATCTCCGTTCTAAATGGCTTACCCTTAATTCTTAAACTGTGGCCCCTGGTTCTGGACTCCCTGAACATCGGGAACATGTTTCCTACTTCTAGCGTGTCCAAACCCTTAATAATCATAGGTTTCAATAAGATCTCCTCTCATCCTTCTAAATTCCAGAGTATACAAGCCCAATCCGCTCCAATCTATCAACATATGACAGTCGCCCCATCCCGGGAATTAACCTTGTGCAGGGAATTAACCTTGCTGCACTCCCTCAATAGCAAGAATGTCCTTCCTCAAATTTGGAGACCAAAACTGCACACTATTACAGGTGTGGTCTCACCGGGACCCTGTACAACTGCAGGAGGACCTATTTGCTCCTATACTCAACTCCTTTTGTTATGAAGCCCAAAATGTCATTTGCTTTCTTCACTGCCTGCTGTACCTGCATGCTTACTTTCAGTGACTGATAATCAAGGACCCCCAGATCCCGTTGTATCAAAAATACTGGGATGTGCAGAGACCCTCTTTCCTGAGGGTATCAATTTTGGAGCGGGTGATGGTGTTGAACGCTGAGCTGTACTCAATGAACAAAAGCCTGATGTATGTGTTCTTCTTGGCCATGTAGTCCAATGCCGAGTGGAGAACCAGTGAGTTCGCATCTCCTGGTGATCTATTGTGGCGGTAGGCAAATTATAGTGGATCCAGGTTCTTGCTATGATAGGAGTTATACTCCTAGATCCCTCTGGTGTACAACATTCCCCAGGACCCTACCATTCACTGTGCATTTGATTTCCCAATATATAACACCTCGCACTTATCTGAATAAGTCATTTGGACATTAGACATTCCTCAGCCAACTTGCCCAGCTGATAAAGATCCTGCTGTAATTACTGATGGTCATCTCATGATACCACCTACTATAGTGCAATCTGCAAACTTATGAATCATTGCCTTATAGTTTCTCATCCAAATTGTTAATATAAACCACAAACAGCAATGGAGCCAGTACCGATCCCTGTGGCACTGCATTCGTCACCGGCGTTTAGTCCGATAAACATCCTTCCACCATCATCCTCTGCTTTCTTCATTGAAGCCAATTCTGTAGAGAGGAAACACATACATATCATGCAATGTATTTGGAGAAAGCTGAAATGTTTGAATGGCTTGCAGTGTGGACAAGCCATGACATTCATTGGGAAGTTTACAGTGATATATTGAAGATACAACAAATTTCTTTCTGTCCTCTTTCTTCCCTGAAGTTACAACAACAATCGGGCAACATGATGGAGCAGCGGTAGAGCGGATAACTTAAAGCACCAGAGAGCCGGGTTTGATCCTGACTGCGGGTGCTGTTTGTATGGAGTTTGTACGTTCTCCCCGTGACCTGCGTGGGTTTTCTCTGGGTGCCCAGGTTTCCTCCCACACTCCCATTACATACAGATTTGTAGGTTAATTGGCTTTGGTAAAATTATAAATTGTTCTTAGTGTGTGCAGAATTGTGTTAGTGTATGGGGATCACCGGTCGGCATGGATTTAGTTGGCCGAAGGGCCTGTTTCTACATTGTATCCCGAAACTAAACTAAAGTAAAGTAAAGTAAAGTAAAGGAAAGTAAAGTAAAGTAAACTAAACGCACCTCCCTGAAGTAAAAGCTCAGCTATTACCATTGCTGGTATTGTCCATTATGAGGTGTAGTTTAGCATTAACTGGTTTCAGAGATCATAGGACCATCTTTTTTCCAATTCCAGATGATGATTATATCAACACCCCCCTCCCCCTCCCCCTCCCCCATACACACATGCATGAGTACAGATAGAACATAGAACAGTGCAGGTACACAAAAATGTTGGAGAAACTCAGCGGGTGCAGCAGCATCTATGGAGCGAAGGAAATAGGCAACGTTTCGGGCCGAAACCCTTCTTCTTCATAGAACAGTGCAGCACAGGACGACCCCTTCAGCCCACAATGTTTGCACTGAACACGATGCCAAGTTAAACAGAATAATTTCCGTATATATGATCAACTCTATCTCACTCTATGCCACCCTATATCCTGCACTTTTATGTGTCTATCTTAAAGCCTCTTAAACATCATTAACACATCTTCCTCCACCACCACCCCAGGCAATGTGTTCCAGGCCCCCACCAATCTCTGTGTGAAAAAAAAATTGCCCCAAGCATCTCCATTATACTAATCCCCTCTCACCTTTTAGCTATGCCTCTAGTGTTGGACAAATCCAAAAACAAATGAGAAAAAAGATACACAATCTCGCTCATAATTTGTTTGCTTGTGTCTTCATTTTCCATCAACTTTCCCAATCCTGGTCCCACCCCTCAATCCCCACTCTCATGAGCATTATCCCTTTTATCTAACAGATGTTTTAAGCTTTGCCCCTTGTTATCCACTTCCTTATTCCTTTCCATTTAAATTCCCCACTAGTTCCGAACCCTGGTCCACCCTGACTCTAGCTCCCAAGTGATCAATCTCTCCAAAGTAAGTAATGTGAATGACCAGCCTGTGGCACAAACAGCTGTCATGTGCCCATTGTTCTCTCCTCACTCAATCAATCTGTATTGAATTTTCAGGCTTTGTTTTTCTTCTCTGAAATTGTACTTCTTTTCACAAACCACATTCAAGACCAATACATACTAACTAAATGGGAGCTACAGGATTTTCAATTTTGTTTCAAATTCAAGCTGCTGTCTGGAAATTAAGGGTAGATATGTAGGCTAATATAAAAAAAAAATCTCAGCGGCAGTCTATCAGGATAAAGAATAATAGAAGATAGCATTGTTTCCAATACTTGACTGAGTATGGTTACTGACTATTCACTGTTAAAGGTCTGTCTCACTGTGCGAGTTGACCCACGAGTGACCCCGAGTTTAAAACAAATTTAACTCATGGTAATCACGTACACTTAACGTAGCGGGAACGTCGGAACTCGTGGACGCAACTTAGCGACTCTTGCCGCTAACGGGACGTACACGTGAAACTTGTTAACTCTTGCAAAAGTTCAAACATGTTTGAACTTTTCCACGAGTAAAATGTACTCTTGAGGTTAAAATTTGAAACATTTTAAACTCGTTGTAAGAACGTAGTGGACCGTGCGTTTAACTTTGTGACTCGTGAGTCTACCGTGGGAACTCTTTTTAGAAACAATAATCAGGGACAGAAATATCAGTTACTTAGACTTTTTAAAGACAAATTCTGCTTAACAAAGTTAAGTAAGTTATTGATAAGGTGACAGAGTGGGTAGAAAAGAAAAAATTGCTTGAAGTTTATATATAAATGTTGTGTATTTGGGACTGAGCTCACAACCTTAAGACAAACCAGTATTGAGGAACAGTGTGAGAACATTTTATGACACTTCATGGCAGCCTAATCTGAGGTTTGCCAGTCACGTCCAGAAGCCATCTCTACCAGTGCTGTTGAAGAAGACAGGGTTATGTTCACCTCTCCTGCACCCCTGTTCCGTAGGACAACACCAACTCTTTCATTATGCGGATGTTAAAGGCTGGGTTTTATTGTCAAGCCATGATGCCAGATTCCCGATCTCTTTACTGAACTTTACTGAATCAAAGGGTTCTATAGGAGGTGCTGCCTCAAAAAGGCAGCCAGCATTGTCATGGACCCACACTACCCTGGCCATGCTCTCATTTCATTCCTGCTGAGCAGAAGGTATAAGAATCTGAAAACCATGACCTCCAGGTTCAAGAACAGCTTCTTCCCAACAACCATCGGGCTTTTGAACGCAACAAATGCTAACTAAACTATGAACTACAAACTGCCTTGTTTGCACTAAGGACTTTGGGATTTTTGCAATAATACTGGATTTTTTAATATATATTTTCTTTGTTTAGTATATTATCTATGAGTATTGTGTTTACTGGCTTGTTTTGCTGCTGCAAGTGGGAACTCTTTAACTCAGAGGGCAGGCAGCATCTCTGGAAAGAAGGAATGGGTGATGGGATGACATTTCCAAATTGGGTGAGGGGGGTGGGGTGGAGGAGAGGTGGTGGAGAGTGGAGGGAGAGGAGGGGGAGACAGATGGGGGTGTCTTCATTCACTGGCTGCGGGTGCCTGTCACTGAAACAGGTAGGTGAGATTTCACATCCACCTTGTGTGTGTGTCTCTCTCTCCCTCCCTCTCTCTCACACAGGCTGAGAGACTCTGCCTCTGTGAGTGTACGTCCCTTTCTCCCCCTCTCCCTGGGCTCTATACGCTCATTGTTTCCTATGAGAGACTTTGAAAAATAAGAATCACATTTCACACATTGATTTTATGACTTTTAATTCTTAACATGACCATAATCACAATCTTTTACACCACCCATCACCACTCAGTTTTTTTAACATGTGATGATTTTTAAACACTTCGATATACATTGTTGCCTCAAGATTAACGGGAGAGGAACTTGGTACACTCGGGAGACGAACTTGGAACATCGCAGAAATGAGAAGTAAACGGGAAACTTAGACATACCCGTGGGAACTCGGTTAAACTCGGGATCATAAACTTGTAGTATCGTACGCAACCACGAGTCTTTCACTCGGGGTCACTCATGGGTCAACTCGCACAGTGAGACAGCCCTTTTACTCAAAAAGAGGAAACAAGTTTCAGTTTAGTTTTTGAGATGCTGCCATTCTTTTTTATTATAGTAGATCTGTTTGTTTTTTTAAAGTTGCATTAATGCTGAATTCTTAATAGGCTAAAATGGAAATAATCACAGCCTGAAGCACCAATTTTACTTCGGAGTCACGTGAGTGACTACGTGAAGAAGACCCGTCAGGGCGCATGCGCGTCATTACGTTGGTCGCATTGGCGCAGACAGGCTGGGAGGAACACAGTTCTCCAGCGGTAAGTTTTAAAAATCCTGCAGGTAAGTTTAAACTTACTTTTTCAGGTTGTCCATTGCAGGAATCATTTTCCCAAGTTCCTGCTGGACATGCAAAAATTCAGCGAAATCCAATGGACCGCGGAGAAATTGTGGATCGCGGGGATGCCAGCTTCGGACCGCGGGAGTGCGGTAGCAGGCTGCCGGTGGGTTTTGCTGGTGGAGTCGTGGACAGAACGGTCCGCGACTCCCGAGGTTTAATTCGGGCCGCGGGTTATTTATAGATCGCGGGTAGAAGCAAGCTGCGGTCACGATAGTGGTGGCTGTTAGGCTTGCTGTTTCGAGTCGCTGACAGGCAGGTCAGCGACTCCAGTGAAATGTTTTAAATAGGGGCTGCGGGGTTCTCTAGACCGCGGGGATACTGGCTACGGTCCGTGGTAAATCGAGGAGCTGTCGGATTTCTTGAGAGAGTCGCTGACAGTAAAGTCAGCGACTCCCGAGGGGGGGTGCAGACTGAGCATGGTCATCGGATTACTACCCGGCTTATTGAGGAAGGACCGGACTTTGGCAGCCCATATATGTTTATTTTTATTTTTATTTATTTTATTTATTTTTTATTTTTTATTTATTAGAAGTACATTACATTACAACCACATACATTAGTACTCGTCACTTATGTCTTCTTACAATTAATGTACTCCATTTGTTTTTTACACTAGTAAAAGGAAAGGATAAGATTGAAAGAAAGAAGAAAGTGAAGGAAAAAGTGAGAGTGTAGAAAATGTGACAACAAAAAAGGACGAAGACCCTATAAGAACAAAATTAAAAACAAAAGAAAAAGAGTTAAGAAATAGACCCTAGAAAAGAAGGAGAAAGAGAAAGAGGAAAAAGAGAGAAACAAATATTTTTAATGAGCATTACGCAAATGGGACATACCAACTCTTCAACTATCATCCCCCATTACCTGACCTCAATTTTTTTTAAGGTACCTTTGCACCCTATATTTGTAATATTTCTATAAATGCAGACCACATCAGGTGGAAGTGATCTGGTTTACCTGCTAGGAGGAGTCTTATCTCTTCTAGGTGTAATGTTTCGAACATATTTGAAATCCACATGTTTATATTTGGTATTGGAGCCTTCTTCCAAAATTTTAGGATTAGCTTTTTTCCAGTTATTAACCCATAGTCTATTAGTTTCTTTTCAAACACATTTAGTTCTGGACCATCTTCCGTTATTCCGAAGATAATCCATTCTGCTTTGGGTATCAGTTTTATTTTAAATAATTTTGTAAAGATTTCGAAAATTTCATTCCAAAATTTTTGAATTTTTGTACAGAAAACGAATGAGTGCACTATAGTAGCTTCTTGGGATTGACATTTATCACAAATAGATGATACATTTGGGAAAATTTTATGAATTTTAGTTTTGGAATAATATAATCTATGTAAAATTTTAAATTGTATTAAAGTGTGTCTTACATTAATCGGACATTTATGCACGTTTAATAAGTGTTCATTCCAACTTTCCTTTGAAATTTTAATAGCTAACTCTTGTTCCCAGTCTCTTCTGATACCCTCCGTAGATGGTATTTGTACATTTAAGATAATATTATACAAATATGATATTAAGTTTGCTGATTCAGCTTTTATCTGCATTGCCTCATCCAATACATCTGCTGGGTTAGTATAATGATCTTTTGTATATTTTTTCAAATAGTCGCATATTTGAAAATATTTAAAATATTGATTATTTCCGAGTTTATATTTTATTTGTAATTGTTGAAATGAAAGTAATTTTCCAGTTTCAAACAAGTCACCGAACGCTTTAATTCCTAGTCTATCCCAATGTGTAAAAGCTTTATCTATAATAGAGGGATTAAACGAAGGGTTATTAACTATGGGTAATAAAAGTGATACATTTCTTAATTTTAAATTTTGTTTTATTTGTTTCCAAATTCAGATTGTACTATGAATAATTGGGTTCTTATTATAATTTATATTATTCAGTTTCATTGGAGAGAGGAGGATCGCTCCAACGATTCCAGAGGAGCAATCCTCTTTCTCCATTACAATCCAGTCCACTTGCTGGGCGGAGTTATCCATCTGTTGAATCATATTTTTAATATTTACTGACCAATAATAATACATAAAATTAGGTAGTGCTAAACCCCCTAATACTTTAGGTTTATTCAGATGAGATTTTTGTATTCTATGTGATTTATAGTCCCATATAAAATTAGTGATATCTGAGTCGAGTTTTTTTTAAACTTCTTTGGTAAGTATATAGGAATCGATTGAAATAGGTATAAAATTTGTGGTAGAAAGATCATTTTTATTGCATTTATTCGGCCTATTAAAGACATCGGGAGCGTTTTCCAGAATTTAATTAGTGTGTTTAATTTATTAAGTAGGGGTTCAAAATTTGCCTTAAACATACCTTGATATGTTCTAGTAATTTCGATTCCCAAGTATTTAAATTTTTCTGTAGCTATTTTAAAAGGGAATTTTAAAAGATGTGTTGAATCTTTCGGTTTTATTGACATAATTTCACTTTTATTCCAATTTATTCTATACCCAGAAAAAGATCCAAAGTCTTCAATTAAATTTAATATATTTGGTATAGTGATTTGAGGTTTTGTAATGTACAGTAATATATCATCCGTGTATAAAGATATTTTATTATATGAATCTTTAGTATTATATCCATGGACCTCAGGGTGTATTCTAATTTTTTCTGCTAGCGGTTCAATAATGAGAGCAAACAGCTGTGGTGATAATGAGCATCCTTGTCTATTTCCCCTTGATAGTTGGAATTTCGAGGATAATATGTTATTAGTTAGTATTCTAGCTGTAGGTTTATTATATAGTAACTTGATCCATAGAATAAAATTCTCTCCCAGTTGGAATTTTTGTAATACTTTATCCATATAATTCCATTCTACTTGGTCAAATGCTTTTTCAGCATCCAGCGAAATAATTGATAATTCTTGATCTTCAGATTTGTGTGAGTGCATTATGTTGAGTAAACGTCTCATATTGTTAGATGAGTATCTCTTATGGATAAACCCCATCTGATCTGGGTTTATTAATTTACTAATGTATTTACTTAATCTTCTAGCGAATGTTTTCGCTAATATGTTTGAAATATGTGGAGCCTGGCCAGGAGGGTCCCCTCTGTTATATATGTATGTCCTCAGTGGAGAGGTGTAAGGCTCAGGGCTGCTTATCACTTCCTCAGTGGAGAGGAGTACAAAGGGTCAGTGTGTGGCTGACTCCAACCTCAACTCAGGAAGAGAGGTTAGTGGTTTATCACCCTTATGTGTCGAGGTGGAAAAGTAGCAATTTCTGCTAATTCTGAGGAGGTTTCAGGTTGCCCTTCAAATTAAAGACGAACGCAATTTTGAGAAGCGTTCAAAAGGGTAGACATTATAGTTACCACTTGGTCACATTGTGACTATTATACTGAGATAGATGATTATCATTTATTCAATTAACGAGATGGGAAGCCGTGTAGAGCTGTATTATCGGTCACCTGTGGGAGTTACACCAGGTGACGTCATAGTAATTGCTGCTCATTAAAAGGGACTGAGCACGGTTTCTTCCCCAAGACGCCGGTTAATCATAGTAAAAGTAAATAAAGCCCAGGTTTAACTGGGATGGGTGTCTTCATTCACATAAATGTCTTTGGCTATGACAAATAATTGTTAAGTTTGTTCCAGCATTTCCCACTATGTCTGATGTATGGGGGCCAGAGGCGCTCCAATTCTTCCCTATAGACGGCGTTGGCATCGGGAAGGAGCACGATTTGGAGTCGCTAGCACGTGCATCCTGTTTGGGGAAGGAGGATACCAACAGAGTATCGAATTGCATGGCTAGTCCTGGCGGCTGCTGTAGGCAGCGACCTGATAACCCCAACTCAGAGTGAGTGCCAAGCCAGGGGTATCAATGTCAGACAACATTGCGTCTTGTTGCAATTCAAGAACGCTCCATTGTAAGGCATGTCAGGCTGCAACACCTAGTAAAGGTTTGCAATAGTCCCCCCACTCAAGGGTCGGAGTGATCGAGAGAGTGCTACAGGAGGATGCACATGTGCCTGAAGCAACACCTGTTTGTAGGGTTGCCATTCCTCCCACTTGGTGCACCACAGTGGTCGAGATAGTGCTAAAATACATGCACACATGCCTAAGGTGACGCCTAGTAAAGGGTTGCCAAAATTTCTCCCACTCAAATGACGGAGTGGTCGAGAGAGTGCTACAGGAGCCTGAAGCAACACCTGTTTGCAGGGCTGCCATTACTCCCACTCAGTTTCTCCGTAGTGGTCGAGATGGTGCTAAAATACATGCACACAGGCCTGGGGCAGCTCCTGTTGCAGGTTACATAAGTCCTCCCACGTGGATGTATAGTGGATGAAGATGGAGCCACACACATATGTGATACGATTGTGGGGAATGGAGTCGAACAACATGCTTGGTACAGAGGCATGTACAAGCAAATGCAGGAGATGGATGGTGATACCTGCTTCAGATTCGATAAGTACCACTCTAAAAGAGTGTCTAAGGTTAGTATGGATTAACTCCAAACAGGAATCCAAACATGGATATGAGCCGGGATCCCATGCTGAATGCATGAGGGTAACCAGTGGGCGTTTGCCTCTAAAATTGCTGCTCAGTCGCTGATTGCTGATCCATCCAGAGAAATCCAAATTAACACCTGACTATTTGGGTCACAATTGATTCAATTAAGTGCTCTGCCGAGGGAAAAATGGTAGAGCTAATTGACAGCTGTATCAAGCTAATTGAGGCATTAAGGATACATTCGGGTCATTATAATAGACCTATGCAGTTATCAGTAAAGACTATGCTAATTTGAAGTGGTTTCACCATGTGTCCAGGAGTTATAGCAAGGTACTGCTTGACCAGCCTTCCATGATTTTGCAGATGAATGTCAGTGCACTCGGGTGGGGTGTCACGGATACGAGTTTCAACTGTGGAGGCAGATGGACTGAGCAAGAGGCATTGCTTCTGCAGACATGGGCAATTAACTATTAAGAGGTTTTAAGGACAAGGCTTATTGCTCTAACAAATGTATCTGCATGTTCAGTTTCAGATTGACAATACAACGCAAGTGGCATATATATTAATCACATCGGTGGAATCAAGTCGGCATTTTGTGACAGATTGGCTAATCAAATTTGGGCCTGCTGCATTGGAAAAGATATTTCAGCTATTTATCTACCAGGTAGATTCTACATAGTAGCAGACGCCAAGTCACGAACTTTCCATGACAACATAGATTGAATGTTCAACAAGGAGGTGTTCAATAATATAGTACTTGTATATGAATGCCAGATATCGATTTGTTTTGCATCAAGGTCAACCATCAGATGCCTAAATAGGTTTCATGAGAACCAGAGCAGGTGGCAGTTGCAATTAATACTTTGACGTTGAGGTGGTATATAATTGTTTTTTCCTACCATTTTGCCTAATATGTCGGAGTCTGCAAGAAATCAAGCAGGATGCCACTTTGGGGGTGCTTGTAATACCTAATTGGCCGAATCAAGCATGGTTTCCTTTTGATGTTACAGTTAGGGATCCAACCTCTTTTTGGTGGTTCCCAAGCGTAGGAATTGACTGGAGCATCCTCTAACACGGGAAAGTCATCTGTTATGTGATTGTATTGACTTGTTAATTTGCAGGTTTTAAGAAGGCCATACCTGGAGCAAGGACTGTCTGGGTTTACGGTGGACATGCTCACTGTAGCCTGGAGAAAGAGTACTCAAAAGGGGTATATTACTTATGTAAAAACATGGGACCAATATTGTGTACAAAATAATATTGACTATAATACTACAGGTATTGTGGATATTTTAGAGTTCCTGTTGACCCTCTATGATGATGAGGGGCTCAGTTATAGCACCATTAATACAGCTTTAAGTGCTTTGTCATCCTGTGGGTTGGATGGGGTCAGGAAAGATCCTATTGAGTTTCATCATATCATAGCTGGATTGATGAAAGGAATTTCAACTCTAAACCTCCTAAACCCAGGTATATGGCGATCTGGAATGTGTGCGGTCCGCAAGATGTTTCGACAGTAGGTTCCTGGCATGTCTCTGAATTTGCCGAACTAATCATGAAAGGGGTTATGCTCTTGGCATTGGTTCAGCATAGCAAATGCAGATTTTGGGGAAAAACTTCTGCGTCTGGATGGAAGTTGCTGAAGAGAATGTTATGTTATATAATTGCGTACTGCTTAAGCAGAGCAGGCCAGGTGTCACAGGTTTGTTAAAATTGTGTTTCAGAATAACCTACTGATCCATGTTTATGTGTATGGCACATTTATTTTCATTATATTAAAGCTATAAAGATCTTAAGGAATGTGGAAACAGCATTGTTAATCAGTTACATGAAGCCACAGAGGAGAGTGTCAGTGCAGACTATCTCAAGTTGGTTTAAAGCAAATGTTGATTAAGGCAGGTATTAACACTGAAGTGTATATATCCGTTTTCCACTAGTGCAGCAGCAATGTCGTCGGCTAGGACGATGGATGTTCACAGCAGCCATATTTTATAGGTGCCGGGTGGTCAAATGAATTTTTTTTTTTTTTAATTTACCATCGGCCGTTTGCCGATCGGAGAGAGGCTGTTTGCAAATTCAGTATTAAGTCCTGTTTAGTTCCTCTGGGATAGACGGGTTACTGTTTGTTTTGATTATTCAAATCAATTGTTATTGCATGATATTACCATTTCATGTTTAACGCATTATTGATTGTTTCTCATCGAAAGTCAATCAATGCAGTGAGGCCGGGATTTGGATCTGCGGCATAAAATCACAGAGCTTTGAAATCTTCACGTAGTCACTCACGTGAATCCAAAGTAAAATAGTAAGATTAAACGAGAACTTACCAGTTTGAAGTTTGATCTTTATTTTATGAGGAGTTACGTTGGTGATTACGTGCCCGCCACGCCCAACCCTCTCTCATAAAAAAGGTCATATGGTAGTTCTCATGTTGCTCATCTTAATATGTTACTTCAATTATTGTGTTGTCTGTGATTTCATACCGCTGCTTTGAAGATTGACGCGCATGCGCCCTGACGGGTCTTCTTCACGTAATCACCAACGTAACTCCTCATAAAATAAAGATCAAACTTCAAACTGTTAAGTTCTCATTTAATCTTACTATCTTACATGACACTTAGAGGCATAACTGTGATCCACTTCCAGGGTGCCTCCCAAATGTCTGCTTTTCCAGTGAACTCTGCAGCTAGTTAGTGGTTTTAAATCAGACCGACTAGGATGTGGGGGACGTGGGCGAGGCAGATCAGAGCAAAGCAAATCTTATTTTAGTACATAAACTGCAAATCAATTGCTCTCTCTAAGATAAAGAACAGGATCCAGAAATCTATGTTTAAGAAGGGTTTCTAACCGAAACATTGCCTATTTCCTTCGCTCCACAGATGCTGTCTCACCCGCTGAGTTTCTCCAGCTTTTTATCTTCCTCCAAAAATCTATTATGACATTTATTAGAATCTATGTTCACTGTGACCAGTTTCATGCCAACAAAAGAAAGTTCCAAATCAAAACTTTTAACAAAATCGGAAGATATTTTACAATCTCACAAATAACATTGCAAGCCAACAAATAAAAATTGAGGCTGTCATTGTGTGGAGTTCCATTGTTATTCTTAGGCAGGACTTGAAATCAAACTACATTGACAGTTTTAAAGTTTCAGAACCTTCAGTCTGACCCAGAATATCGTTGGAATATTAGTTTCTTTGGGAGGTTGCACTGAAATTGGACAGTGAGGGAAAATTGATTTACATTTAACCACTAGATTCTGTGGAGTTTTTTCTTTGCATTGCGTAAAATATATAACATTCGTTCTTGCAATATTGACTGCTGTCGTCCTGTTGATATTGGTATTCGTATTGGTATTTGGTTATTATTAGCATGTGCACAAAGGTAGTGAAAAGTTTTGTTTTTGTGGTATCCAGTCAAATCACACCATACATGAGTAAAATCAATCATACATAAGTGCAACAGGTAGTAGTACAAAGAGAAAAAAAAACAAGAGTCCAGAATGTAGTGTAACAGCATTATTGCTTTACAGTTATGGAGAAAATCCAAAGGTCTGCAATAAGGTAGGTTGGAAGATGGGGACTGAATCATAATTTATGGCAGGACCATTCAGCAGTCTGATAACAGCTGCTCCTGAAACATTTGTTATGTGCCTTCAAATGTTTGTGTCCTTTGGCTGATGAGAGAGCGGAGAAGAGGAAATGATTGAGGTGAAAAAGGTCCTTGACTATGTTGGCAGCTTTCCAGAGACAGTGTGAAATGTACATGGAGTCAATGGTGTAGAGGTTGGTCTGTGCGATGGGCTAGGCTATATCCACAACCCAATGCAATGTATTGCAGTCCAGGACAGAGCTGTGCCAAACCAAACAGTGATGCATCATGAAAAGACGATTTCTACAGTGCATCCACAGAAGTTGGTAAGAGTTGTTGGAGACTTGCCAAATTTCTTTAGTCTTCTGAGGAAGTAAAGCTGTAAGCGTGTTTTCTTGGCCATAGCTTCAATGTGGTTGGTCCAGGACAAATTGTTGATAATATTTACGCCTGGGAATTTGAAACTTTTGACTGACACCATTTTGGCAGCATTGATGCCAACTAGAGTATGCACTTCATTGCACTTCCTGAAGTCAATAAGTAGCTCCTTTGCCTTGCTGACATTGAGGGAGAAGTTTGTTGTCTTGACACCATGTTTCGAAGCTCTGTATCTCCTTCCTGTATTCCATCTTGTCATTGTCCGAGATCTGGCTCATTACAAAGGCGTCATTTGCAAACTTGTAAATGAAGTTTGAGCAAAATTTGGCTGAGAATCCAATCCTTGCAAAGCAACAGGATTGAGAATTATCATGGAAGATGTGTTGTCACCGATCCTCACTGATTGTCATCAATGGAATAGATAGTCAAGGATCCAGTAGAATGGTCGGACTAAGACATCATTCCTCTAACATAAAACGTATTTTGATACCAATTATTCTTTCCTTACTCGTCTCCATATTTTCCAGATAAGTGAATGTACTTTCAAAACAAGATCTCGTTTCCCCCTCCTGCTATCTCCCAAGCTGAGATTAGTTTAGTTATGGTTTCAGCACTTACGCTCACAAACTACTGTGTAACAATTATTTTACCAGTCTTTTCCACAGTGGTTTCATTCGAGACATTTGGAACTGACAGTCTAATTCAACCTAGGGATGCAATTGACTATTTTTTCTCTGCGGTTCGAATAAAGGCACTCATTGTATCATATATTTGTGCTCCCCAACTCTTTTTAAAAGGTTATACTAAAGTCTTACGTTAGATAATAATATTTCTGCTCTTTCTTGCAGTTTCTCCCCAGCTTAAACTATGCATATGTGCTCATCAGAACTCAAATATTGATTAATTCCCCAAAAAAACATACTCAAATAACTCAATTGTCATTTAAGAGCATTAAGCAACCATATTGTTATCTGGGTCAACAGTAACTTACTCTAACTGATGTAACTAGGGCAATATTGCAGCCACAGCAGAGATGATTTACACAATAGGCCATCTTTAATGTGCAATGTCCTGTAAAAGCAAACAAAGGAAGCGTGGCAATGGGCATTTTAGGAGACTACTGACTAAACCTCAAACCACATACTCTCCCTGATCAATTCTTTGGATGAGTTAGAAAAAAGAACAAAATAAGAATTTGTTAGGTGACCAACAATATGCCACCAACCACCTTCTCTCCCATATTTTCATTTTACAAATGTCAATCCAAGAATAAAGTTCTTTAAAAAATACACTTCACTAATTATAATCCTCTAGAGGCCATTTGGAGTATTGTTTTAGGAAGGAACTGCAGATGCTGCTTTATACTGATGATAGACACAAAATACTGGAGTAACTTAACGGGTCGGGCAGCATCTCTGGAGAAAAGGAATAGGTAACGTTTTCCGTCAGAAGAAGGGTTCCAACCTGAAGCATCACCTAATCCTTTTCTCCAGAGATGCTACCTGACCCGCTTAGTTACTCCAGCATTTTGTGTCTATCTTTGGAGTATTGTTAGTTTTGGTCACCCTGATATCGGAAGCTACACTCTAAGCCGGAAAGAGTATAGTGAAGGTTTACAAGGATGAAGTCAGGACTCGACGATGAGCAATAAGATGAGGTTAGGCAGGCTAGAACTTTATTTCTTTGTGCGCAGGAGGTTGAAGGGTGATCTTGCAGAGGTATATAAAATCATGAGAGGAATTTGTAACTTTGTAGGTGCCCTTTATGGGCGACTATTGCATACCTAGGGTATGCAAGCAAAATAATTCACTGTGACTTGTCAATTTATTATTCAATTCAATTCAACTTGGATAAGAAAGATTTAGAAAGGTTTGGGCCAAACACAGGCAGGTTGGTCTAGCATAGTTGGGGCATCTTGGTCAGCATGGACAAGTTGGCCCAAAGGGCCTGTTTCCATGCAGTTTGACCATCATTTCCTTTTTTTTCCTATTCTTTTTCCTGTGTTGTATTCACGTTTGTCATATTTGGAATCAATATTCTTGCTGAAAAATAATAAGGCACAGTAAGCAAACACAACATAACATTTGACTTGTGCATTATGATGTCTTAGTTAATATAAGTACTACTGTTCAAGCTGGTATCTTCAGTTATATTCTATTAGCAATTTAATTGCTTCAGCACAATGACTGCACATTATAAATGATTGGTTTACCAATATTCTATTTTAGTCAGTCTCCCTGTGCTCATTCAGTTTAATTTCCCATCGAATACATGTAGCTCACCTCTTTGTTTTTAAATAATTACTAAATATACATTCAGCATTTGTTGTATCCTTATTGCAGCTTTTAAACTGTATCCACCATCACTATTTTGCTCCCTACTTTAGTGATATTGGCATTAGGCATTGCACATCTCATTAACATTCTGTTTTTTTAAACTTCTTTTACACATTCCAATGTTCTATTCAGAATGTATGTCCTTTTGTTTGAAGGTTTCATGCAGAACTTTGTCCGATGCATTCACACAGCCTAATAAAGCAATCTTATGGGGTGCGAGGGAGGGTGCAACTATTTTTTTGCATAAACATAAAAACGTCAAGGTGATTTGTGAGGTAGGATATTCTATTTGACTGTTTTCTGTTTTATCAATAAACTACCACAATGATCCTTCAAATTTGTTTCATCCTACACATGCTTCCTTCTTCCTGCATCTTCACTGTGGTTCTTTAGATGTCCTACTCTGTCTCATTCTTACATGGACCTTGAAACTGCAGGACCTCTTATCTTCCCACATTCCATCTGTACTCCCACACTTAAAACACAGCAAAGCATTATTTAATTGCCACTTCCTCTTCCTGGTTTGC
The DNA here is from genome assembly GCA_038087875.1 of Malacoraja senta. NCBI lineage: Eukaryota > Metazoa > Chordata > Chondrichthyes > Rajiformes > Rajidae > Malacoraja > Malacoraja senta. The sequence goes on along the minus strand of CM075977.1, from coordinate 241,583,318 downwards.
ATCGGTTTTTCTAAACAGTGAAGCTCTTTAATGATTGTGTACATCTATTCTATACAATCTTGCAATGTCTTCTACTTCCTTTCGTTTTCATGGTGTTCTGCACTCTGCCCTCTTATTTAGGATTCTCTTATTTTTAAGTGTACAGTCCAATCTTTATTTTTCTTTAAGTTATGTGCCAATGTAAATCATGGTGTTGTAAAGACTAAGTGAGCCTTTAAGGTTTTATGAGTATTTCAAACCGAGCTGTGTCAGGAGGTATAATTAGAATTTCAAATAAGGAACACAATCTTCTCAGAGGCTTATTCCGTTGCTGGGATTGCTGGCACTGCAGTTAAAATTATTAAAATTCTGCGGTTCCCAAGACTGGCATTAGTTGTACAAGACAACAGCTTGCATGTAGTACAATATATATACCAGATGTTGCCATGATTAACATATGTAACTTACTATTTAATTTCACAGTGTTTAATTCCGTTTGAAGTCTCAGTTGTTCACCCATTCTATTCTTAACTCATTTAATTGAACGTATTTGTTTAATGCTTTCTTTTTTTTGTGTATTTCCGATTGATTTCAACCATTACATCTTTATATTCCATTACTTCAGTATTATGATCCAATCGTGTCACATTAAAATCTGAGGTGACAAACATGACAGTTCAAACTTGCAGTACAATACACCATTTTGTGAGGTAAAATGGGTAAAAAAATGCAACAAATCAGCTAATTGAGAGGCTTTGTGATGTGGAACTAATTCAAATTCACAATTCATTTCAATAGGGATTGTTATTTCAAAGAAAATGTGTTTAATTATATAATTTAGTGATAACTCAATGCAGGATGTGACTTAAAATTAAATGAATTAGGAGTATATTTATGGCAGTAAAATTATAACATAATACACAAAAGAACATTTCTAAAAGCACTTTGAGGTGCAGGATTCAGAGAGGAGGTTAATCGTTGTCTGATCCTGACAAAAAAATTTCATGGATACTTCAAAGATGAGGAGAGAGAGATATGACACAGCAAAGAATTTGGTGAGGGAATCTTGGATTGAAGATTTCTCACCGAGTATGGAACATTATTGATGAATTTTGAAAAGTAGAGAGTACAAGTTCAATGGTCGACACAAAATGCTGGAGTAACTCAGCGGGACAGGCAACATCTCTGGAAAGAAGGAATGGGTTGAGACCCTTCTTCAGACTGATGTCAGGGGAGTGGGTGGGACAGAGATATAATGTACTCGGAGGCAGTAAGACTGGTGGGAGAATGGGTGCTTGTCTGTGTTTGTATGTTCTCCCCATGACCTGCGTGGGTTTTCTCCAAGATCTTTGGTTTCCTCCCACACTCCAAAGACGCACAGGTATGTTGGTTAATTGGCTTGGTAAATGTAAAAATTGTCTCTAGTGGGTGTAGGATAGTGTTAATATGTGGGGATCACGATTCAAGAGAGTTTATTGTCATGTGTCCCAGATAGGACAATGAAATTCTTGCTTTGCTTCAGCACAACAGAATATAATAGGCATGAATACAGAACAGATCAGTGTGTCCATATACCATTATATAAATATATACACACATAAATAAATAAACAGATAAAGTGCAAATAAACAGATAATGGTCTATTAATGTTCAGAGTTTTTTTCCAGTTGAGTTTAATAGACTGATGGCTGTGGGGAAGCAGCTATTCCTGAACCTGGATGTTGCAGTGCTCAGGCTCATGTACCTTCTACCTGAAGGTAGCAGGGAGATGAGTGTGTGGCCAGGATGGTGTGGGTCCTTGATGATGCTGCCAGCCTTTTTGAGGCAGCGACTGCGATAGATCCCCTCGATGGTAGGGAGGTCAGAGCCGATGATGGACTGGGCAGTGTTTACTACTTTTTGTAGTAAACACATTGTGTATTATGTTATAATAGCGGAGCTGCGGGACTGTGGAGCGGCCAGCTGTGGGCGGCGGCGCTGAACTTTACATCGGGAGCCTGGGATCTCTCGCCGAGATCACCAGTGGTGGAGCTCTGTCCAGCGCGGCCTGTCAGCTTTGGAAGCCACGGTCTCGGGTAAGGAAGCGGCCGTTCCAGGTATCCCAAGCCGCTGAGAGGATTCTCCCGATGCCGGAGCACCATCATCCGGCGAGAAGGGCCTGGAACATCGGGCCTCCGTAAAGGCGACTGCGGAGGCCTTAATAGGCCCGACTATGGGTGGACAAGTGGATGTGGACTGGACATTGTGCCTTCCCTCATAATGGGAACCATTGTGGGGGGATGTTTTTATGGTTACAATTCTTAATTATTGTGCTGCAATGGCAATCTGCATTTCACTATACCAATTGGTGTAGTGAACATATTAAGAACCTTTGAACCTTTGAACCTTTAATCTTTTCCGCTCCTGGGCGCTCAAGTTGCCGAACCAAGCCACGATGCAACCGGTCAGCATGCTCTCTACTGTACACCTGTAGAAGTTAGAGAGAGTCCTCCTTGACATACCGACTCTCCATAATCTTCTCAGGAAGTAGAGGCGCTGATGTGCTTTCTTTATAATTGCATCAGTGTTCTCGGACCAGGAGAGATCTTCAGAAATATGCACACCCAGGAATTTGAAGCTCTTGACCCTCTCCACCATCGACCCATTGATATAAACGGGACTGTGGGTCCCCATCCTACCCCTTCCAAAGTCCACAATCAGCTCCTTGTTTTTTTTGGTGTTGAGGGCCAGGTTATTGTGCTGGCATCATTTGGTCAGTCGGTCAATCTCTCTTCTATACTCTGACTTGTCCCCATCAGTGATACGTCCCACAACAGTGGTGCCGTCAGCGAACTTGATAATGGAGTTCGCACTATGACTGGCTACGCAGTCATGAATATAGTGTGAGTACAGCAGCGGGCTGAGCACGCAGCCTTGAGGTGCTCCCGCGCTGATTGTTATCGAGGCTGACACATTTCCACCAATACGAACAGTCTGTGGTCTGTGGATGAGGAAGTCGAGGATCCAATTTCAGAGCGATGCACAGAGACCCAGATCTGAGAGCTTGGTAACCAGCTTGGAGGGGATGATTGTATTAAATGCCGAGCTGTAATCAATGAATAACAGCCTGATATATGAGTTTTTGTTGTCCAAGTGGTCCAGAGCAGAGTGGAGAGCCAGCGAGATTGCATCCACCGATAATCTGTTGTGGCGGTAGGCAAACTGCAGTGGGTCCAGGTTTTTGCCGAGGTAGGAGTTGATTTGCGCCATGATCAACCTCTCAAAGCACTTCATCACCACCGACGTTAGTGCCACTGGTCGATAGTCATTGAGGCTCGTCACCTTGCTCTTCTTGGGCACCGGTATAATTGATGCCCTTTTAAAGCAGGTGGGAACCTCAGACCTCAGAAGTGAGAGGTTGAAAATGTCTAAAAACTCCAGCCAGTTGGTCCGCACAGGTTTTTAGAACACGACCGGGTATACCATCAGGTCCAGGCACTTTTCGAGGTCTCACCCATCTGAAAGATTTTCTGACGTCGGCCTCTGTGCCTGAGACTGAAATACCATCACAGCGAATGGGAGCTCGAGAAGGTACATCAGTGTTCACCCTATCAAAGCGTGCGTAAAACGCATTGAGCTCGTCGGGGAGTGATGTTTCGCCGACATTCGAGCTACCTCCTGATTTCACCAGTAGGCGTGGACCCAGTGGGCCGCAGGACCTGTTCCTGTTGGGAAGGGGGGGATGGAGAGAGAGGGAAAGCAAGGGCTATTTGAAGTTAGAGAAGTCAATGTTCATACTGCTGGGGTGTAAGCTACCCATGCAAAATATGATGTGCTGTTCCTCCAATTTGCGCTGGGCCTCACTCTGACAATGGAGGAGGCCCAGGACAGAAAGGTCAGATTGGGAATGGGAGAGGGCGTTAAAGTGCTGAGCAACCGGGAGATCAGATAGGTTAAGACGGCCTGAACGGAGGTATTCAGCAAAACGATTGCCGAGCCTGCGTCTGGTCTCGCCGATGTACAGTTGACACCTGGAACAGCGGATGCAGTAGATGAGGTTTGAGGAGGTGCAAGTGAACCTCTGCCTCACCTGAAAAGACTGTTGATATCCTTGGATGGAGTCGAGGGGGAGATAAAGGGACAGGTGTTGCATCTCCTGCGGTTGCAGGGGAAAGTACCTGGGGAGGGGGTGGTTTAGGTGAGAATGGACGAGTTGACCAGGGAGTTGCGGAAGGAACGGTCTCTATGGAAAGCAGACAGGGGAGGAGATGGGAAGATGTGTCCAGTAGTGGGATCCTGTTGGAGGTGGCGAAAGTGTTGGAGGATTATATGCTGTATGCGACGGCTGATGGGGTGGAAGGTGAGGACAAGGGAGACTCTGTCCTTGTTACGAATGGGGGGAAGGGAAGCAAGAGCAGAGTTGCGGGATATTGAGGATACCCTAATGGGAGCCTCATCTATAATGGAAGAAGGGAACCCCCGATTCCTAAAGAATGAGGACACCTCCGATGATCTCGTATGGAAAACCTCATCGTGGAAGCAGATGTCTGTCTGTCTGTCTCTGTCTGTCTCTGTCTGTCTCTGTCTGTCTCTGTCTGTCCTTCATACATTATTTAGTGTCTTCCGTTTTGACTCTATCATGTTTATTTTGTATCTGTTTGGACATTTCTGACATGATTTTCAATAACAATCAAATAACTTGCTAGAGATTTGGACCACTTCACTGTTCCCACCCTGAGCTTCCTATTTGTTCATTGGTCTGGTGATTTGCAATTCAGTCAGTCAGGTTTGTTTTCTGTCCTCAAATCTTTGCTCTGAAGGCTTCATCTCTACTCTCCCCTCCACTTTTGGAAACTCTATCATGTGCAAAGCCAATAATACATTGATAGTTCTGATATCAATGGTTTATTATTGTCACATGTAGCGAAGTACAGTAGAAAGCCTTGTTCTACATACTGTCCAAACAGATCAGATATATGATATATAAACACAATCAAGTCAAATTCAAGTACAATAGATAGAGCAAAATAGAAGATACAAAGGGCAGAATATAGTTCTCATTTAGATCTTCTACCAGTATTTCATATAAAATAAAGTTTAATCCTAATTCTTAAGTAATCTTTCAGAGGTACTGTATATGTATCCTTTTTAGCCACACGTGAGTTCCCAGAGGACCGCAGACTAGCCAATGTTGTGGAGGCTTTGGAGAGGGTGCCGAGAGGTTCAAGAGTCTGTTGCCTGGAATAAGGAATGTAAGCTATAATACTTAGTGGATGATCTCTTATTTTTAACTAGTGACACTTTAGTTCTAACTTCTAACATAGGATGAACCATCTTTGTCACTTCCACGCTGCCACGAACCCTTGGTATCGTAAATGTCTCATTCAGATCACCTTTCCATAATCATAAGACCATAAACCCATAGGAGTAGAATTAGGCCATTCAGCCCATTAAGTCATTGCTGATCTATTTCTGGCTGATCTGGCTCCCAATCTTCGACTAAATCTAGAAAAATGAAATAAGGTAGGGTGGAGGATCTTTGTAATTGGATTTTTAACCAGATTTTAACATCACAATTTGACATTCAATGCACTGTGGAAGGAAGTTAGTGAGGGTTGCTGGTGACTGGTATGTGATAGGCTGTGGTGTAATCCCAGAGCATTTAAAAGCTTAATTGATGCCATCCTTTGTATCATCCCATATTTTCTGATATTCACTGGCCTGGCATTTTTTTGGCATTTGGCAAAGTGCCTTAAATTAATAATGTTTGGTGATAATTCACTTTGATGGCCCACAGCTACAAAATTCAGTATAGTGAGTGAGGCCCGAGACATTGTTGAATGTATAAAGGGCATTGCATCGTTTTTGTATTGAAAGTGCTGTCCAATACATGATGCATAATTCTGGAATAGAACAAGAATGGGAGCCTGAATGGGTCAGGTTACTGATGAAAACACGATGGGCTTCTTAAACACTGATGAAAACACGATGGGCTACTGTGGGTTTATGGCCAGGAGAAGGGTGAGGGCAAGGGTAGCATTTGTAGTCAGCTGCTAAGGTCAAGGATAAGGTTGGTGTTATTTCTGGAGAATCATATTCAAAGTTGAGAAAGGCTTGTCGAGTGGTTTAGTTTAGTTTAGTTTAGAGATACACTGTGGAAATAGTCCCATCGGCCCACCAGCCCACCATGTCAACCAGCGATCCCCATTACACTAGCACACACACACACACACACACTACACACTAGGGACAAGTTACAATATTTACCAAAGCCAATTAAACTACAAACCTATACATCTTTGGAGTGTGCGAGGAAACTGGAGCATCCGGGGAAAACGCACACGGTCATGAGAAGAATATACAAACTCTGAACAGACAGCACTGTACAGACAGTAGTCAGACCTGAACCCGGGACTCTGCCTCTGTTGAGCAGCAACTCTATCACTGCACACCCTTTGTGGTTGTGGATATGCTGAAGGTTGAACTTATATTTGGCTTTTGGCAACAAGACTCAGTACAATGATTACATGGAGCAAAGTTTGGGTTAACAATGTTTGTTAGGGGCTAGCTTTAGGCTGATGGTCAGGTTAGCACTGCACCGATGCAGATGCCTTCATGAACAGCACAAACAGTCATATCAGATGCTAAGATGACCCAGAAGAACTCTTCATGGTCTATTTGGAAACTTCCTGATTTTAATTTTTAACAGCAGTATTTTAATTGAAATTGATACGTTTTCACAAATGATGTACGAAGTGATAGACTGCACTTGATTTTTCAGCTTTCACCCCTATTGCTATCCTGATCCTGGCCCTCTGTGTATTCCCATTTCCTTCTCTCTGCTTTGGTGGTGGGATTTCAACAGCCTTGTCCATACTTCCTCTATCTTCACTCTAAAAATGTCTGAAAATCCAGACAATCAGTTCTAGTTTTGATTTTCTTTGTCGAGAAAAAAAAATCCTGCACTTTCATCTTTTAGAAGTATTTTAGTGCATTTTCTACATTATGTGCCAGTTGCTGTTGATGGTACTGTGTTTTGTGTTGATGCTATTATAGGTTAAGATGCTCAGAAATGAAGAAAGGAAATTAGCCCAATTGGGAAAGAGAAAAGGCTTTGATGTGGAGTTTGAAGGTCAGCTCAGAGGCTGTTGTATTCAGCATAACCCCCACAGGACATCCAGAGGCATGAACCAGCTAAACATTTAGCTTAGTTTAGAAATAACTTGTGGAAATTGGCCCTCCACCCCACCAATATTGCGCCAACCAGTAATCACCATACACGAGTTATATCCTAAATACTAGGGACACTTTACAGAGAGTCTAATTAACACACAAACCTGCATTCCTTTGGTTGCACGAGGAAACCAGAACACCTGGAAAAAGAAACATGGTTTCACAGGGAGAATGTACAAACTCTGTAAAGATAGCACCTGCAGTCAGGATCAAACTCAATTTCTGGTGCGAAAAGGCAGTAAATCTACCACTGTGCCACCGTGCCACAAATGTAAAATGTATTGTGTTGTGTTTTGTTGTGTAACACCGTTTCAGCTCTGAATTCAACGTAAAATGAAAAATGGCAGGCATGACCAGGAAGGAAATAAATAGGAAGCTAATTATAGCTCTTATTACATCTATTCCTTGGGCATAGTTTTGTAGGCCCGAATAAGGAAATAATTTTTTTTCATAAGGATACTTTCACTTAATTCCTTTTAAGCACATTTGTCTCACAATAGCAGTTGTGAAAATGCACAATTACTTTCGTGTTCAACAAATGTATCAATTAAATTTTTAATATACTTAATATCAAAACCATTAGACTGATATCAAATGTGAAAATTGATGCATTATGAATCCAGGAGTTACAGTATAGTTCATTGCTGATGTAAGCAGAATAATTTTATTGCTTTTATGGAATTGTGATTTTAAGCAGAAAGCTCAATGATTAAAATCATTCTGGTCCAACAGACATACTCTGAAACATGCTTTCATAAGGTTTTGCCTTATTTGGTAATGTGCAGTCGGTTCAATTGCTGTCTTGACAAAGTATAGAAGCAATGTTTGAAAGAATTATGATTTAGGTATAGCGAAATGATTAATGCAACTCTGCTGAGATGGGTAACCATTAATGTGGAAAACAAAACTAAGTTCACTGCTAAAGTTAACAAGGACGGTAGTTTATTGTTGAATTTACATGCTATGCCATTTTCCCCAATCAGCTTCTGTAAAACATCAGCAAAATATATGTAGCATTAGCTTCAAACTCCATCTACAAACCCATTTGGAAGCATAAAATGAAACCGAATTGAACTAAAACTATACTTGACTTGAGCAATCAAAATGCAAATTAAACTACAAATGACCCAGTTGCCAAACATGTTTTGTGGTACAGTTAGAGTTCTATTTGTATTAGGTCATTTTAACACCAAATTGTCCTTTTTCAATCACACGTGTCATGACCTGGAGAATGCATTTCTATCTCTCGGCTCAAAATAAATCTCCTAGTTTACTTATTGATTACCTTCCTTTTCAATTTTGATAAATAATAGTTTTCTTTTAGAATCATCGTTCTGAATCCTTTGGGTGCTCAAGACCCAAAGAGTTTCTGAGATAGTCAAGGTCAGAACTTGAGCTGATAAATTGCTCCACCCTACATTTAACACAATATGTCATCCTGAGAAAAGATTTAAAGTTGGCACTATCAAGAGCCACTGGAGGATCATTAAGGTATTAATTGTCACTCAAAATTGCCTGCTTGTGCTTATTGACAAGGTTACAAGATATTTTACTTCGGAGTCACGTGAGTGACTATGTGAAGAAGACCCGTCAGGGCGCATGCGCGTCATTATGTCTGATGCATTGGCGCACGGACCAGCGAGAGGACAGAGCTCCTCCTGTGGTAAGTACTTTTAAAGTATTTTAAAGTAGTTTTAAAACTCCAACTAAGTGGGAAACTTAGCTGGAGTGAAAAGTTCCTTTGCTGTGGTGCCGTGCTCTGTGTTTTTTGTTACAGGCAGCACCATGGTGAAGACGACCAGGGGGAGGGCAGCCACAGGTAAAGCATAGGACAGCCGCGGGAATGCGGTCTGTGAGCGGCTGCCTCGTACCCCTGCACAGTCGCCGACCGGGAGCGGGGCGACTTCAGACATAGTGCTAAAAAGCACCAAAGCCAACGCTAGTCGGGCGTAAGGCACGGGGAAGTCTGGGAGGCTCTCGAACTCAACTGAGTCGGGCCACAACAAGCCTGTACGGGGCTGGAGATGTTTTTTAAACGGTTCTCCCAAATGGAGCACCTCATACAGAGGTTGCTCCAGAAACGCACACACCGGGGGGAGGAGTTGTGTGGGCGGTAGGCTGCAGAAAGGCCTACCTGGTAGAGGGCTGCTTAAAGCACCCTCATGCAGGAGGTGAGTGCAGAGGGTCAGCTAAGTTCTGACCCTGACTCTGACGGAGACTTGGAACTTAGCGAAGAACGGCCGTTGTCAGAGGTCCATCTCTGGCAGTATGATTCGCTGTCCCATCAGAGTATGGAGAGCCACTGGGAGAAGAGCTGGCCTCCACGATATAGAGGCTGCTGGATAGCACCCTCATTGAAAAGGCGCTTGCAGAGGGTCAGCTCAGTTCTGACCCGACTCTGACGGAGACTTCGTTGACTAGTGAAGACGGCCGTTGTCAGAGTTCACATCTCTGGCAGCACGATTCGCTGTCCAGTCAGTCTGGAATCACCAAGAAACAGGAGACCGGGGTAACTGCGAGTTGCTGAAGGTGCCAGCAGTGAACTGGGTGATGTGGAGCCAGATGGGCGTGGGCGTGCAGTGCCCAGCAGAAGAAGCTGCAGAGAATCCTGAAATTACTTGGCTCGGGAATCACGGCGTTCGCTAGAACGGTGGATGGAGGGCATCTGTCAGACGCAGCAAGAGGTACTAGGGTTGCTTCGTAGCACCCATTTTGAGATAAATTGTCTCAGGGAAAGTGCCATTCGGCCCACCATTAATTCCAAGATTGCAGTACTCTGCCAGCCCAGCAACATACAGCCGGCCAACCTACTCTTCGGAGAGGACCTCGCTAAGAGTGTCAAGGACATGGATGACGAGGCAAAGATGGTGGGCTTGATCAAGCCACCGGCAGTCGGCAAGTTTCCACAAAAAAAGTACCCTTACCAACGAGGCTGGACCAGGAACAAGTCGGCTGGCAATGCAGATGCGCAGGTGCATTCTGCAGCGGGAACACGGTCGAATGTCGGCTTTCCCGCCAGGAGCCGGGGACAACGTGATCCACCAGGTACCAAGGAGGTAGGTGGGTCTGGTTCTCAGGTGCACATATCAAATGTGACACAACTTAAATCTGGGGTACATTACATCTGTGCTGGGATGAATGGAAGCAAATTACCTCAGCTCTGTTTATACTGAGTGTTATTCAAAGGTTTCGAATGGAGTTCAATCCAAATTGTGATTTGCACATTCAGCATGTTCTTGGGAGAACTATTCAGTTTTCATTAACAGAACAGATGGATGTTTAGACTGCGCTTGGAAGCGTATGTGATAAAGGTGTAATTGTAAAGTAGGTTCACAAACCCCATCAATTTATGTCTAATATTTTCCCATGCCAATAAAGGATGAGGGATGTCGTATAGACATTGTAAGATGGAATTGTCACTGCCAAGCAACTGGGTCAAGAGGATGCTATATGGCGACTATAGAGCTTAAAGATGTGCATTGCTCAATGTCTGTTTATTTGCAGGATAGAGGATATTTGAAATTCACCTGGATGGATCAACTATGGCAACAAAATTGTTAAAACCTATAATAGGCATGCTGAGAGGCCAGGGTCATGGTGCTCATGGCTTAACTCGATGATATCTTGATTACAAGGGTATCCAAGAGAACAGCTGAAGTAACCGGTGTTAGTTGTTAAATCCAATTTTCAAAGATTGGGCATTATTCATCCAGAGAAATCCAAATTAACACCTGATTATTTGGGTCACAATTGATTCAATTAAGTGACTCTGCCCAGGGAAAAAGGGTAGAGCTAATTGACAGCTGTATCAAGCTAATGGAGGCAGGGGATCCAGTATCTCACCAACTACAAGACCAACCTTGGAGCTGCTGAAGGTGACGCCTCGCTGGCAGAGGAGCTGAACCACTTCTTTGCTCGCTTTGAAGTGGAGCCACCAGAGACAGCCATATCACACCACATGGTCCACAGCAGCTTATCCCTCAAAATAGAGGAGCATGAGGTGAGGCGGACGCTGCGGGCCATTAATCCGAGGAAGGCTGCTGGACCCGACGGCGTTTCTGGACGCGTGCTGAAGGACTGCGCAGACCAGCTGGCTGGAGTCTTTACAAGGATTTTCAACCAGTCTCTGGCCCAGTCCACTGTCCCATCCTGTCTGAAGTCCTCCACCATCGTCCCCTTGCCCCAAAAAAACCACATTTCCAGTCTCAACGACGACCGGCCAGTCGCACTCACACCAGTGGTGATGAAGTGTTTTGAAAAATTGGTCCGGGGTCACATCACGTCACTCCTGCCCCGAAGCTTTGACCCCCACCAGTTTGCGTATAGAGCGAATAGATCCACAGAGGATGCTGTAGCCACAGCCCTCCATGCTGCACTGTCACATCTGGAGCAGCGGGGGAGCTACGTGCGGATGCTCTTTGTGGACTACAGCTCTGCTTTTAACACCATCCTTCCCCACAAACTGGTGGACAAACTGGGGGACCTGGGACTTCCACACTCCACCTGCAGTGGATAAAGAGCTTCCTGTCGGGTCGCAGTCAGAGTGGGCCATCACACATCTACGGCCCTCAGCCTCAGTACCGGCTCTCCACAGGGCTGCGTGCTGAGCCCCCTGCTTTACACCATCTACACATATGACTGCACCCCCGTCCACCACAGTAACACAATTGTCAAATTCGCGGCTGACACCACGGTGGTGGGGCTCATCTCTGGGGGGGATGAGTACTCCTACAGGGATGATGTGGAGCAGCTGACAGGGTGGTGTGGAGAAAATAACCTGCTCCTCAACACCTCAAAGACCAAGGAGCTCATAATTGACTAGAGGAAGAAAACGGACATTACACCACTAATCATCGATGGGGACTGTGTGGAAAGGGTGGCGGATTTACGCTTCCTGGGAATCCACATTGAGGAGGACCTGACTTGGAGCGTGAACACCTCTGCGCTGCTGAAAAAGGTCCAGCAGAGACTGTACTTCCTGAGGGAGCTCAGGAAGAACAACATCACCCAGAGACTGCTGCTATCCTTTTATCGATGCTCAATTGAGAGCATCTTAACATACTGTGTATGCGTGTGGTACACCAGCTGCACAGCGGCTAAGAGGAAAGCGCTCCAGAGGGCAATTGACAATGCCCAGAAGATTATCGGCTGCCCTCTCCTCACCTTGAAGGACCTACACAGTTCCCACTGTCTCAAAAAATCCAAGAAGATCATAAAGGACATTTTCCACCCCGGTCAATCCCTGTTTGTACTGCTGCCGTCAGGCAGACGGTACAGATCAATGAGGACAAGGACAAACAGACTCAAAAACTGTTTTTATCCCACAGCAATAAATACACTTAATGTAGCCACCAAATGAGTACAGGTGCGCTACACACCAAAGGGAAATCGACAGAAGAATGTGGTTTTTTTTCATGTTATTTATTTTAGTTGTTTATCTTAGACTTTTGCTCTAAGAAAATGTGTGCACTGACTGGTTGGCATTTCTAATTTCGTTGTACATGTTTACATGTTATAATGACAATAAAGTATTCATTCATTCATTCATTCATTAAGGATACATTCGGGTCATTATAATAGATCTATGCAGTTATCAGCAAAGGCTGTTTCTGATTTGAAATGGTGGATTCACTATGTGTCCAGGAGTTATAGCAAGGTAATGCTTGACCAGCCTTCCATGATTTTGCAGATGAATGTCAGTGCACTCGGGTGGGGTGTCACGGATATGAGTTTCATCTGTGGAGGCAGATGGACAGAGCAAGAGGCATCGCTTCTGCAGACATGGGGAATTAACTATTAAGAGCTTTTTATGGATAAGGCTTATTGCTCTAACAAATGTAACCTGCATGTTCAGTTTCAGATTGACAATACTACGGCAGTGGCATATATATTAATCACATCGGTGGAATCAAGTCGGTATCTTGTGACAGATTGGCTAATCAAATTTGGGCCTGGTGCATTGAAAAATATATTTGGGTTTCAGCTATTTATCTACCAGGTAGATTCTACATAGTAGCAGACGCCAGGTCACGAAAGTTCCATGACAACACAGATTGGATGTTGAACCAGGAGGTGTTCAATAATATAGTACTTATATATGAATGCCAGATATCGATTTGTTTTGCATCGAGGTTAAACCACCACCAGTCTAAATAGGTTTCATGGGAACCAGACCAGGGGGCAGTTGCAATTGATACTTTGTCGTTACATTGGGGTGGAATGTTTTTATATATTTTTTCCTACCAATTTGCCTAATAGGTCGGAGTCTGCAAGAAATCAAGCAGGATGCCTCTTTGGGGGTGCTTGTAATACATAATTGGCCGAATCAAGCATGGTTCCCTTTGATGTTACAGTTAGGGATCCAACCTCCTTTGGTGGTTCCCAAGCGTAGGAATTTACTGGAGCATTCGCTAACACGGGAAAGTCATCCGTTATGTGATCGTATTGACTTGTTAAGTTGCAGGTTTTAAGAAGGCCATACCTGGCGCGAGGACTGTCTGGGCGAATGGTGGACATGCTCACTGCAGCCTGGAGAAAGAATACTCAAAAGCTGTATATTACTTATGTAAAAAAAAAATTTTTTTTAAATGGGAGCAATATTGTGTACAAAATAATATTGACTATAGTACTGCAGGTATTGTGGATATTTTAGAGTTCCTGTCGACACTCTACGATGATGAGGGACTCAGTTATAGCACCATTAATACAGCTTTAAGTACTTTGTCCTCGTATGGTTTTAATGGGGTCAGGAAAGATCCTATTGGGTTTCATCATATCATAGCTCGATTGATGAAAGGAATTTCAACTCTAAACCTCATAAACCCAGGTATATGGAGATCTGGGATGTAAGTGTGGTCCTCAAGATGCTTCGACAGTAGGTTCCTGTCATGTCTCTGAATTTGCCAAACTAATCATGAAAGTGGTTATGCTCATGGCATTGGTTCAGCATTGCGAGTGCAGATTTTGCAAAAGCTTCTGCTAGACAGGATGGAATGTTCTTAAGAGAAAGAGAGTATTAAGTCCTGTTTAGTTTCACCTGGGATAGAGGGGTTACTGTTTGTTTTGATTATTCAAATCAATTGTTACCGCATGATATTCAAATTTCATGTTTAACTATTGATTGTTTCTCATCCGAAGTCAATCAATGCAGTGAGGCCGGGATTTGGATCTGTGGCATAAAATCACAGAGCTTTGAACTCTTCACGTAGTCACTCACGTGACTCCGAAGTAAAATAGTAAGATTAAATGAGAACTTACCAGTTTGAAGTTTGATCTTTATTTTATGAGGAGTGACGTTGGTGATTACGTGCCCGCCAAGCCCAACCCTCTCTCATAAAAAGGTCATATGGTAGTTCTCATGTTGCTCATCTTATTATGTTACTTCAAATATTGTGTTATCTGTGATTTCATACCGCTGCTTTGAAGGTTGAAGCGCATGCGCCCTGATTGGGTCTTCTTCACGTAATCACCAACGTAACTCCTCATAAAATAAAGATCAAACTTCAAACTGGTAAGTTCTCGTTTAATCTTACTATTTTGATGGTCACTGCATGACTTAACATTAATGCCCGAATCCTTCCATACATCCTTCCAGCTGTTTAGGAGTAAAATCCTTGTTGTTGATGTCGATAATTTCAGACATGATTCAGCGGCATATTATCTTTAAGATGATTTCAGACATGATTCAGCAGCATATTATCTTTAATATTTGCTTGCTGTGGACATTTCAAGGAACCTTTTAAGCACTGAACACTTTGCTAAGACTTCACCAACACTCTGTCCACATTTGTTATGGAATGCTCTCAGGACTTTAACTATAAGGAAAGATTTAACTTATTCTCTACCTTGTATGATTTATCAGGAGAACGGGAGGATTTGATCATGGGTTTCTTGCAAGATACTCGTTGGTCTGCAGAAGGAAAGTTAGGAGGACCTTGTGGCAGGCAGAGCAGCCTACTACACTATCTGGCTCTAGATTTATCTGCTTCAGCAGAATGCATCACAAGGGATAGGAGGGCAAGACAGACAATGTTGTCCCTACAGGTACATGATACATTCTTTACAGGACCTTCAATGTTATGTCTGAGTACCGGTGTATCTTCTCACATTTTCCTTGGTCATCGTGAAAACGAATGGATGTCAGCTAATGTGTTCTGTGGAGCCAAGAAAACTGCTTCCAATTAGTGCTTGGTTGGCAACACAAATTTCACTGCACCAGAAATGGTGCATGTGACAATAAATGTTTAAGAAGGAACTGCAGATGCTGGAAAATCACAGGTAGACAAAAGTGATGGAGAAACTCAGCGGGTGCAGCAGCACCTATGGAGCGAAGGAAATAGGCAATGTTTCGGGCCAAAATCCTTCTTCAGACTGATGGAGGGAGGGTGGGGGGGGGGGGGGGGGGGAAGAAGAAAGGAAAAAAGAGGAGGAGCTCGAGGGCTGAGTGAGAGCTAGGAAGGGGAGGAGACAGCAAAGGCTAACGGAATTGGGAGAATTCAATGTTTATGCCACTAGGATGCAGAATGCCTAAGCGGAATATGAGCGGAATTCCTCCAATTTCCGGTGGTTCTCACTCTGGCCATGGAGGAGGCCCAGGACAGAGAGGTCGGATATGGAATGGGAGGGGGAGTTGAAGTGCTGAGCCACCGGGAGGTCAAGTTGGTTAATGCGGTGTTCGGCGAAACGATCGCCAAGCCTACGCTTGGTCTCACCGATGTAGATCAGCTGACATCTAGAGCAGCGGATGCAATAGATAAGGTTGGAGGAGATGCAGGTGAACCTCTGTCACACCTGGAACGACTGCTTGGGTCCTTGAATGGAGTTGAGGGGGGAGGTAAAGCGACAAGTGTAGCATTTCTTGCAGCTGCAAGGGAAAGTGCCCGGGGAGGGGGTAGTACGGGAGGGAAGGGAAGAATTGAAAAGGGAGTTACGGAGGGAGCGGTCTTTGCGGAAAGCAGACGGGGGGAGATGGGAAGATGTGGCGAGTGGTGGGGTCACGTTGGAGGTGGCGAAACTGACGGAGGACTATTTATTGTATGTGACGGCTAGTGGGGTGAAAGGTGAGGACTAGGGGGACTTTGCCCTTGTTGCGAGTGGGGGGATTGGGAGACAGAGCAGTGTTACGGGGTGTGGAAGAGACCCTGGTGCGAGCCTCATCTATAGTAGGGGAGGGGAACCCCTGTTCCCTGAAGAATGAGGACATTTCCGATGCCCTGGTGTGGAACACCTCATCCTGGGAGCAGATGCGGCGTAGACAGAGGAATTGGAAGTAGGGGATGGAGTTCTTACAGGAAGCAGGGTGGGAAGAAGAGTAGTCTAGTGATTGGAGTGAGACAGGGGAGTGGAGAAGTTGAGGTGGTTGATGTCGCGACGGCAGTTTTGGATAAAATGTTCTGAAGCCGGAAGGCCATGAGGGGAGTCCACGAGGAGGGGGTTCGTTGGAGATGGGAAAAGGGATCATCAATAGGGGGGCGAGGACTCCTTCCCATGGAAGTGATTGGAGTGAGACAGGGGAGTGGGACAGGTCGCTTTACCTCACCCCTCGACTCCATGCAAGGACCCAAGCAGTCGTTCCAGGTGCGACAGAGGTTCACATGCATCTCCTCCAACCTCATCTATTGCATCCGCTGCTCTAGATGTCAGCTGATCTACATCGGTGAGACCAAGCGTAGGCTTGGCGATCGTTTCGCCGAACACCTCCGCTCGGTCCGCATTAACCAACCTGACCTCCCGGTGGCTCAGCACTTCAACTCCCCCTCCCATTCCATATCCGACCTCTCTGTCCTGGGCCTCCTCCATGGCCAGAGTGAGCACCACCGAAAATTGGAGGAACAGCACCTCATATTCCGCTTGGGCAGTCTGCATCCTAGTGGCATAAACATTGAATTCTCCCAATTCCGTTAGCCCTTGCTGTCTCCTCCCCTTCCTAGCTCTCGCTCAGCCCTCGAGCTCCTCCTCCTCTTTTTTCCTTTCTTCACCCCCCCCCCCCACCCTCCATCAGTCTGAAGAAGGGTTTCGGCCCGAAACGTTGCCTATTTCCTTCGCTCCATAGATGCTGCTGCACCCGCTGAGTTTCTCCAGCACTTTTGTCTACCTATGTGACAATAAATGTCCTTTGTCCTTTGTCTTTGTTAACCCTGAATGTGCATCTTTTAACACCTCCATGCAAAATGAAATTATGCTGGCACCAGTTAGGATCGTAGATGTTTACACAACTTATGTGTTAAAGGTCTGTCTCACGAATCTGCGGTCATTGGCGGCGAAACGGGAAGAATCTGCCGCCATAGACCGCGCACTCGTGAGAAAGAACAATTCCCGGGCCGTGCGACGGTGTTCCCAACACCGCGCGGTGCAAAAATAAAATCGACAATGTCGAAAACACTATACTCACCGCACAACCTCCACCAGTGATGCATGAGTGCGCACGGCCGCTCGCACGGGCCGCCGCCAGTGTGGGTCGAGCGCCGTGCGTCAAACCTCCTCTGCCACAGCCTCCGCCAGTGACGCACGTGCCGCCGCCAGTGAGGCACGTGTGCTGCACGGCCGCAGGCACAGCCACCGCTACAGCGCCGCGATCGGGATGGCCGCCGCCACAGCCGCCGCTGGTGAGTCACGTGCGGGGGGCCGACGTCATCGCAGTCGGCCCGCCCTTTATTTACTTTCCGCAAGCACGTGGGACCCGCCGTGTTTGAATTAACTCGGCCCCCGCGCAACATCCGTGCGGCGCTCCGGTGGATAGGCTCGACGCTCTCGCCGTTGCCGCGCGGTCCTTGCTACCGGCGACGCCGCGCTTCACCGCCGATGACCGCAAACAGGTAAGACACGGCCTTTAGACTGGTGGACTGTGGTAACAAAACACTTGCATTATGTCAGTCTGAAGCCTTTCAGCAAAATAATCCTCTTATTCTCTAATTTCAATTCTTTACGTTAAATGATTCACATCTTGGTTAAAATTAGTAAATTCAGGAATCGCAGTGGAATGCAATAAATGTTTGGGTATTAAATAACTTATTAGCAAGGTACCATTTTTGCAATGTTAATTCAATTAATCAAATAATACACATTATGATCCCCTATAAAATCTGAAAGTTGTTTAAAGGTATGTTTAGTTTTTTTTAGTTTAGAGATACAGCATGGAAACAGGCCCTTCGGCCCAACGCGTCCACGCCAACCAGCGATCCCTGCATATTAACACTATCCTACACACACTAGGGACAATTTTTATATTTACCAAGCCAATTTACCTACAAACCTGTATGTCTTTGGAGTGTGGGAGGAAACCGAAGATCTTGGAGAAAACCCACGCGGTCACGGGGAGAATGTACAAACTCCGTACAGGCAGCACCCGTAGTCGGGATCGAACCAGGGTGTCCAGCGCTGCAAGTGCTGTAAGGTAGCAACTCTACTGCTGCGCCACCGTGCTGCCCCTATGTATCTTTGGGTAAGCATACATTATGCCTAAGATAGATGCAAAGTGCTGGAGTAACTCAGCGGGTCAAGCAGCATCTCTGGAGAAAAAGGATGGGTGACATTTTGGGAGAGGAGGGGAGGGTAGTGCGAGTAGAAGTTACTTAAAATTAAAGAATTCATTGTTCATACCACTGGATTATAAACTACCCAAGTGAATTATGAGGTGCTGTTTCTCCAATTTGCATGTGGCGTCATTCTGGCAATGGAGGGGGCCCAGGACAGAAAGGACATAGAAACATAGAAACATAGACACTATGCTTCCCTGCTGAAAGAAGGTAAGCTACTCAGTCAAGATACTTTCTGGATGCGTGATATTATCATGATTAAGTTATTTCTATAGTGAACCAATGCATTTTGACATTTAAATACCAATGGTATTTAAATGATTAACATTTGGAAGAAGTTGAAATATCTTTAGCACAAAATGGATACATAAATTAAATTGGAACTTGAAGCAGATATCCTTCATTTACAAGTGTGTAGGAAGAACCTGCTGATACTGGTTTAAACCAAAGATAGACACAAAAAGCTGGATTAACTCAACGGGATGCTGCCTGTCCTGCTGAGTTACACCAGCTTTTTGTGTCTATCTTTTCTTCATATAAAAGTGTCTAAGGGCTCTGATCTAATAAGACTGGAGCACTCCCCAAGATAACATACGACAGACTTTGTTTAAAAGTAAATAAATGAAGTCATGGTAGTCATTTGAACCAGATTTTGGAAAATTGGACCCAACTGAGGATTTATCCATCCAAAAATTATGGTGGTAGTGGGGAGGGGTGTGATTGGAAACCACAAAGTCACAGCAATAACAAACTCTGCTGTTAACCTTTCTCCATTTGTTTTAATACCATTTGTCTACATTCATAAATATCCCTGATTTGAACAGTGTCTATCGATGACACCATTAAGTTACTGACATGATTGAATTAGGCCAGCAGTGCAAAGGAGATGAATTGATATCAGTAAAAATGTAGTCACGAACACAGGGATGTCATTTTTTAGCTCATCTGTGTTAGTTCAAACAGTGATGAGCTCAATAATTCACCGAAAATTAGCTGAAATGGACAAGGGAACAGTTTATCCGTGGAAAACTGATACATCTGCAAATGAGGCCAGAATATGCGATAGATACTATGTTTTAAAACTATTGCAAGATATTGGTAAAAATGACAACTGCCTGCCCTCACCACACACGCCTCCACTATCAGTCATCCCACTCTCAGTTGTCCTCAGCACCCTTTGTTCCCAGACTACCCCTAAACCCTCTCCCATCAACACCCTGTCGACATAGAACAACCTGTCCAACAGATTATAAAATAAGTGAGTTAAAGTCCTCATCGCAGAAAATCAAACATTTGCTCCAAGACTGCTCCTGACTAAACAAAAAATAGACAATAGACAATAGACAATGGACAATAGGTGCAGGAGTAGGCCATTCGGCCCTTCGAGCCAGCACCGCCATTCAATGTGATCATGGCTGATCATCCCCAATAAGTACCCCGTTCCTGCCTTCTCCCCATATCCCGACTCCACTATTTTTAAGAGCCCTATCTAGCTCTCTCTTCAAAGCATCCAGAGAACCTGCCTCCACCGCCCTCTGAGGCAGAGAATTCCACAGACTCACCACTCTCTGTGAGAAAAAGTGTTTCCTCGTCTCTGTTCCAAAATCTAGAAAAGAAGACTAATTCGTGGTACAAAGCAAAGTGTTTGATGAAGTGTCGAGAAGCATTTGTGGGAGGAAAGAAATGATTGAGATTGGATCGAGATCCTCTACAAGGGCTTTTGCTCCAGATTCCATAATTTGCAGTCTCTTGTGTCTCCAAATTAGGAAAATAATTTGTATCACTTGGAGGTGATTGGCTTTAAGTGTGCACAAACGGTGCTACAACTCTTCGAAGAGCTGTGAGAAAAAAATGGACAGTCAGAATACTCTTTGGACAACTGGGCTGCTGAGAAAGTATTCTGCAAACCATCTTTCAACACCTCTTCAAGGCATTCAACATAGCACTGCAGCATGGCAATTGCTTACGTACTGGATCCAGTGGTTTATCCTTCATCTATTACAATAGATCTGTTATTTTAAATCTCAATACTAAGACCATCAGAATTACTAACAATGTTATCTTAAATCTACTTCAGGTCTGGTGCTCTTTCTCCACAAGGATCAAAATTACACAAAGTGCTGGAGTAACTCAGCGGATCAAGAAGCATCTCTGGAGAACAGAGATAGGTGACATTTCAGGTCGGGACCTTTCTTCAGACTGATTGTGGTGGAGTGGGGGGGGAAGAAAGCTGGAAGAGAGGAGTGGAAGGAAAAAGCCTGGCCAGGGATAGGTAGATACAAATGACAAATGACTTCTCATTCCAACTCCTGGACCTGGAAGTGGATGCAAAAATGGGATAACATAGAATTAGAGTGAGCAGGTGATCGATGGTCAGCATATACTTGGTGGGCCAAAGGGCCTATTTCCATGCTGTACCTTTCAATTCAATTCAATTCAATTCAAACTGACAAGTCTTGCAGCCTGCTGGCCTTCTGAAGTACCCGACTCCACATCCCGACACGTAAAAGATCGCTCACCTCCAGCAGCCAACCTCATGACCAGACCATTGGACCCGACTAGATAAAGCCCTGACCTTCTAGCACGTCTGTCTGCATGATCCACTGCTTCCCGACGGCCATGGGAACTGCGGCCCACGACTTCAAGAGAAGCCAGCAATCTCTCTGGCTATTAGAGGTCCAACCCGGACAAGCACACTGATCTGCAGGAGCAGCTCAGTTTATGGCCCGAACCTGAGGCTTGACTGAGCTAAGTGCCCAACCTTGTGGAGTGGCCCAAACCCGTGAACTGACAGTGAGGCTTGACGAGGCTAGGAGCCTGACTCTCTTTAATACCCGGTGCTGCAACTCAATTACTAGACACCAGCAGATGTATCTACCTGCCTGGACCTCCTGGAACACCGCACACTGACTTCCGGGCCAAACCAGAACCAATGGGAAAGACACGGCAGTCTGCAGGTAAGACTGCAACAGTGCGGCTTCAAGTGCTCTATCCCCAAAACACACTGGGAAAAGCCCAAGCTATTGAAAAGAAACTGGATGATCTTAAAGCTTGACACTGACTTTGGAGAATTAAGAAAGAACTGCAGATGCAGGAAAAATCGAAGGTAGACAAAAATGCTGGAGAAACTCAGCGGGTGAGGCAGCATCTATGGAGCAAAGGAATAGGTGACGTTTGAGGAGTCTGAAGAAGGCTCTTGACCTGAAATGTCATCTATTCCTTCGCTCCATAGATGCTGCCTCACCCGCTGAGTTTCTCCAACATTTTTGTCTACCTTAGAGAATTAAGAGACTGCTACTTGCTTTGTTTTACATCTGCTTCATCTGACCGTGGCATACACCCTGAGTGTTTCTCAATTCACCAGATGAACCATATCCCCTTCTCGGGCAAGGTAAGAGTCGGGTGGATCTGCTCTGAATTAACACCTCGTGGTCTTTGGTCGTGGTGATCCTGGCGAGTTCCTGCTCCCTGGACCTGGAATATATAATGGCTACCTGCCATGGGAATTCACTCCTGCTGTCCTGGAATTGTGATTTACATCTTGCCTCGTACAGAATGTGAAACATCTTGCCTCGTACAGAATGTGAAGCTGAAACTGGCTCAACCATACACCATTACCAATAGCTTTGAATCGCAATACAAAGAAAAGGTATATCTTTAATTACAGCAATCTGTAGCAAAAAGTGGATCTAATGACCATAAACATTGCACTGTTTATGGTTAGCGTAATGAGAAGTTTCCACTCCAAACCAGATCTCCAAATGGAACAGCGTGAGGGTTCCTATTTCAGAAAAGCTTCTGGAAGTTCAAACTTTATAACATTCCACAAAAACCTCAATTAGGCAGAGGTGAGTAAAAGCTTCCCTATTTAATAATGAATGGATTTGGTTCAACCTCAGCCCAATATAAATTGAACGGGATATGAGAGTATATTCTAGGGCTTATTTAAAATGCCCCTACTTGAGCCAATAAAGTGATGATTATTTCTGTATAATTACTACCATCTGTATTAATTATATGTTCATAAAATTCACAACAGGCCAGTCAAGGTTTTACAGGACTGCGGAAATAACTCTTTTCTGTTTTTTCTATAACTTCTTTATTGATGGCTGTTTACATGTAATTGAGGAGAGTTACTTTTTAACATGCTGGGTAAGTAGAAATATGACCTGGATACAAAACAGTAGTTTTACACTTCAGCTGGAGATATTTCAATGCAAACTGGTCTCCAGTGCTGTTTTTTATGTACTGTAAATCTGCAAAATAAAAGCATAAGAGATTTAATTGCTTATTTAGTACCAACATATTTTAAATGCTGTTTGTTTTTTTTTCTCTCTGGTCTAATTGAGGCAGACCAGGCTCCTTATCAGTGCACTAAAACCAGGCATTCAAATCCAGAGTAATATTTGTGGATCAGAAAGGTTTAGGTCATCGGGTTTTCTGATCTTGGTATGAAAGCAGCAGGTCCTCATCTTGACAAGCTCACCCCCTTCTCACAGAGCCAAGCACCTGGGACTTTCTGGGTTTGGCCCCAATGAATAATGTATGCAAATCTCCTGGTCCATAATAGCCCCTTCAAGGGAAGCTTGCCAAGGAAGAGAGGCAGCAAGCAGCACATGGCACTTGTCCATCAAAATTAAAGATGTCGTACTTAAGATAATCAGATACATTGCAGAGATGAAACAAAAATCAATTTGTGTCTGCAAAAAG